>OY970820.1:58444260-59044260 GCA_963853835.1 Calendula officinalis
ACGGACACTCGAGCTGAAAGTTATGAATGTTTTAGTATAGCACCTTTTGTCACACAATCTTGGATATTGAAGAGTTCGGGCCGAAGAGGGATGTTAGGGCCGAAGTGGTGTTCGGGCCGAAGTGGGATGTTCGGGCCGAAGTGGTGTTCGGGCCGAAGTGGTGTTCGGGCCGAAGTTCGGTGTTCGGGCCGAGGATGATGTTCGGGCCGAGATTGAAGTTCGGGCCGAGGTCGGAGTTTGGGCCGAGGTTGAAGTTCGGGCGGAAAATGAAGTTCGGGCCGGGAATGAAGTTCGGGCCGGGAACAGTGAAGAGTTCGGGCCGAACTTGTTCTTGGCAGTGACGAACGAACCAGCTATTTTGGTTACTCGTGGGCGTGAAACGGACACCCGAGCTGAAAGTTATGAGTGTTTTAGTATAGCACCTTTTGTCACACAATCTTGGATATTGAAGAGTTCGGGCCGAAGAGGGATGTTCGGGCCGAAGTGGTGTTCGGGCCGAAATGGGATGTTCGGGCCGAAGTGGTGTTCGGGCCGAAGTGGTGTTCGGGCCGAAGTTCGGTGTTCGGGCCGAGGATGATGTTCGGGCCGAGGTTGAAGTTCGGGCCGAGGTCGGAGTTCGGGCCGAGGTTGAAGTTCGGGCCGAGGTTGAAGTTCGGGCCGAAAATGAAGTTCGGGCCGTGAACAGTGAAGAGTTCGGGCCGAACTTGTTCTTGGCAGTGACGAACGAACCAGCTATTTTGGTTACTCGTGGGCGTGAAACGGACACCCGAGCTGAAAGTTATGAATGTTTTAGTATAGCACCTTTTGTTACACAATCTTGGATATTGAAGAGTTCGGGCCGAAGAGGGATGTTCGGGCCGAAGTAGTGTTCGGGCCGAAGTGGTGTTCGGGCCGAAGTTCGGTGTTCGGGCCGAGGATGATGTTCGGGCCGAAGTTCGGTGTTCGGGCCGAGGATGATGTTCGGGCCGAGGTTCAAGTTTGGGCTGAGGTCGGAGTTCGGGCCGAGGTTGAAGTTCGGGCCGAGGTTGAAGTTCGGGCCGAAAATGAAGTTCCGGCGGGGAACTGTGAAGAGTTCGGGCCGAACATGTTCTTGGCAGTGACGAACGAACCAGCTATTTTGGCTACTCGTGGGCGTGAAACGGACACCCGAGCTGAAAGTTATGAATGTTTTAGTATAGCACCTTTTGTCACACATTCTTGGATATTGAAGAGTTCGGGCCGAAGAGGGATGTTCGGGCCGAAGTGGTGTTCGTGCCGAAGTGGGATGTTCGGGCCGAAGTGGTGTTCAGGCCAAAGTTTGGTGTTCGGGCCGAGGATGATGTTCGGGCCGAGGTAGGAGTTCTGGCCGAGGTCGGAGTTTGGGCCGAGGTCGGAGTTCGGGCCGAGGTTGAAGTTCGGGCCGAAAATGATGTTCGGGCCGAAAATGAAGTTCGGGCCGGGAACAGTGAAGAGTTCGGGCTGAACTTGTACTTGGCAGTGACGAACGAACCAGCTATTTTGGTTACTCGTGGGCGTGAAACGGACACCCGAGCTGAAAGTTATGAATGTTTTAGTATGGCACCTTTTGTCACACAATCTTGGATATTGAAGAGTTCGGGCCGAAGATGGATGTTCGGGCCGAAGTGGTGTTCGGGCCGAAGTGGTGTTCGGGCCGAAGTTCGGTGTTCGGGCCGAGGATGATGTTCGGGCCGAGGTTGAAGTTCGGGCCGAGGTCGTAGTTCGGGCCGAGGTTGAAGTTCGGGCCGAGGTTGAAGTTCGGGCCGAAAATGAAGTTCGGGCCGGGAACAGTGAAGAGTTCGGGCCGAACATGTTCTTGGCAGAGATGAACGAACCAGCTATTTTGGCTACTCGTGGGCGTGAAACGGACACCCGAGCTGAAAGTTATGAATGTTTTAGTATAGCACCTTTTGTCACACAATCTTGGATATTGAAGAGTACGGGCCGAAGAGGGATGTTCGGGCCGAAATGGGATGTTCGGGCCGAAGTGGGATGTTCGGGCCGAAGTGGTGTTCGGGCTGAAGTTCGGTGTTCGGGCCGAGGATGATGTTCGGGCCGAGGTTGAAGTTCGGGCCGAGGTCGGAGTTCGGCCCGAGGTTGAAGTTCGGGCCGAGGTTGAAGTTCGGGCCGAAAATGAAGTTCGGGCCGGGAACAGTGAAGAGTTCGGGCCGAACATGTTCTTGGCAGTGACGAACGAACCAGCTATTTTGGCTACTCGTGGGCGTGAAACGGACACCCGAGCTGAAAGTTATGAATGTATTAGTATATCACCTTTTGTCACACAATCTTGGATATTGAAGAGTTCGGGCCGAAGAGGGATGTTCGGGCCGAAGTGGTGTTCGGGCCGAAGTTCGGTGTTCGGGCCAAAGTTCGGTGTTCGTGCCGAGGATGATGTTCGGGCCGAGGTCGGAGTTCGGGCCGAGGTCGGAGTTCGGGCCGAGGTCGGAGTTCGGGCCGAGGTTGAAGTTCGGGCCGAAAATGAAGTTCGGGCCGGGAACAGTGAAGAGTTCGGGTCGAACTTGTTCTTGGCAGTGACGAACGAACCAGCTATTTTGGTTACTCGTGGGCGTGAAACGGACACCCGAGCTGAAAGTTAAGAATGTTTTAGTATAGCACCTTTTGTCACACAATACTGGATATTGAAGAGTTCGGGCCGAAGAGGGATGTTCGGGCCGAAGTGGTGTTCGGGCCGAAGTGGGATGTTCGGGCTTAAGTGGTGTTTGGGCCGAAGTTCGGTGTTCGGGCCGAGGATGATGTTCGGGCCGAGGTTGAAGTTCGGGCCGAGGTTGAAGTTCGGGCCGGATATGAAGTTCGGGCCGGGAACAGTGAAGAGTTCGGGCCGAGGTTGAAGTTCGGGCCGAAAATGAAGTTCGGGCCGGGAACAGTGAAGAGTTCGGGCCAAACTTGTTCTTGGCAGTGACGAACGAACCAGCTATTTTGGTTACTCGTGGGCGTGAAACGGACACCCGAGCTGAAAGTTATGAATGTTTTAGTATAGCACCTTTTGTCACACAATCTTGGATATTGAAGAGTTCGGGCCGAAGAGGGATGTTCGGGCCAAAGTGGCGTTCCGGCCGAAGTGGGATGTTCGGGCCGAAGTGGTGTTCGTTCCGAAGTGGTGTTCGGACCGAAGTTCGGTGTTCGGGCCGAGGATGATTTTCGGGCCGAGGGTGAAGTTCGGGCCGAGGTCGGAGTTCGGGCCGAGGTTGAAGTTCGGGCCGAGGTTGAAGTTCTGGCCGAAAATGTAGTTCGGGCCGGGAACAGTGAAGAGTTCGGGCCGAACTTGTTCTTGGCAGTGACGAACGAACCAGCTATTTTGGTTACTCGTGGGCGTGAAACGGACACCCGAGCTGAAAGTTATGAATGTTTTAGCACCTTTTGTCACACAATCTTGGATATTGAAGAGTTCGGGCCGAAGAGGGATGTTAGGGCCGAAGTGGTGTTCGGGCCGAAGTGGGATGTTCGGGCCGAAGTGGTGTTCGGGCCGAAGTGGTGTTCGGGCCGAAGTTCGGTGTTCGGGCCGAGGATGATGTTCGGGCCGAGATTGAAGTTCGGGCCGAGGTCGGAGTTTGGGCCGAGGTTGAAGTTCGGGCGGAAAATGAAGTTCGGGCCGGGAACAGTGAAGAGTTCGGGCCGAACTTGTTCTTGGCAGTGACGAACGAACCAGCTATTTTGGTTACTCGTGGGCGTGAAACGGACACCCGAGCTGAAAGTTATGAATGTTTTAGTATAGCACCTTTTGTCACACAATCTTGGATATTGAAGAGTTCGGGCCGAAGAGGGATGTTCGGGCCGAAGTGGTGTTCGGGCCGAAATGGGATGTTCGGGCCGAAGTGGTGTTCGGGCCGAAGTGGTGTTCGGGCCGAAGTTCGGTGTTCGGGCCGAGGATGATGTTCGGGCCGAGGTTGAAGTTCGGGCCGAGGTCGGAGTTCGGGCCGAGGTTGAAGTTCGGGCCGAGGTTGAAGTTCGGGCCGAAAATGAAGTTCGGGCCGTGAACAGTGAAGAGTTCGGGCCGAACTTGTTCTTGGAAGTGACGAACGAACCAGCTATTTTGGTTACTCGTGGACGTGAAACGGACACCCGAGCTGAAAGTTATGAATGTTTTAGTATAGCACCTTTTGTCACACAATCTTGGATATTGAAGAGTTCGGGCCGAAGAGGGATGTTCGGGCCGAAGTGGTGTTCGGGCCGAAGTTCGGTGTTCGGGCCAAAGTTCGGTGTTCGTGCCGAGGATGATGTTCGGGCCGTGGTCGGAGTTCGGGCCGAGGTCCGAGTTCGGGCCGAGGTCGGAGTTCGGGCCGAGGTTGAAGTTCGGGCCGAAAATGAAGTTCGGGCCGGGAACAGTGAAGAGTTCGGGTCGAACTTGTTCTTGGCAGTGACGAACGAACCAGCTATTTTGGTTACTCGTGGGCGTGAAACGGACACCCGAGCTGAAAGTTAAGAATGTTTTAGTATAGCACCTTTTGTCACACAATATTGGATATTGAAGAGTTCGGGCCGAAGAGGGATGTTCGGGCCGAAGTGGTGTTCGGGCCGAAGTGGGATGTTCGGGCTTAAGTGGTGTTTGGGCCGAAGTTCGGTGTTCGGGCCGAGGATGATGTTCGGGCCGAGGTTGAAGTTCGGGCCGAGGTTGAAGTTCGGGCCGAATATGAAGTTCGGGCCGGGAACAGTGAAGAGTTCGGGCCGAGGTTGAAGTTCGGGCCGAAAATGAAGTTCGGGCCGGGAACAGTGAAGAGTTCGGGCCACACTTGTTCTTGGCAGTGACGAACGAACCAGCTATTTTGGTTACTCGTGGGCGTGAAACGGACACCCGAGCTGAAAGTTATGAATGTTTTAGTATAGCACCTTTTGTCACACAATCTTGGATATTGAAGAGTTCGGGCCGAAGAGGGATGTTCGGGCCAAAGTGGCGTTCCGGCCGAAGTGGGATGTTCGGGCCGAAGTGGTGTTCGTTCCGAAGTGGTGTTCGGACCGAAGTTCGGTGTTCGGGCCGAGGATGATTTTCGGGCCGAGGGTGAAGTTCGGGCCGAGGTCGGAGTTCGGGCCGAGGTTGAAGTTCTGGCCGAAAATGTAGTTCGGGCCGGGAACAGTGAAGAGTTCGGGCCGAACTTGTTCTTGGCAGTGACGAACGAACCAGCTATTTTGGTTACTCGTGGGCGTGAAACGGACACCCGAGCTGAAAGTTATGAATGTTTTAGTATAGCACCTTTTGTTACACAATCTTGGATATTGAAGAGTTCGGGCCGAAGAGGGATGTTCGGGCCGAAGTAGTGTTCGGGCCGAAGTGGTGTTCGGGCCGAAGTTCGGTGTTCGGGCCGAGGATGATGTTCGGGCCGAAGTTCGGTGTTCGGGCCGAGGATGATGTTCGGGCCGAGGTTCAAGTTTGGGCTGAGGTCGGAGTTCGGGCCGAGGTTGAAGTTCGGGCCGAGGTTGAAGTTCGGGCCGAAAATGAAGTTCCGGCGGGGAACTGTGAAGAGTTCGGGCCGAACATGTTCTTGGCAGTGACGAACGAACCAGCTATTTTGGCTACTCGTGGGCGTGAAACGGACACCCGAGCTGAAAGTTATGAATGTTTTAGTATAGCACCTTTTGTCACACATTCTTGGATATTGAAGAGTTCGGGCCGAAGAGGGATGTTCGGGCCGAAGTGGTGTTCGTGCCGAAGTGGGATGTTCGGGCCGAAGTGGTGTTCAGGCCAAAGTTTGGTGTTCGGGCCGAGGATGATGTTCGGGCCGAGGTAGGAGTTCTGGCCGAGGTCGGAGTTTGGGCCGAGGTCGGAGTTCGGGCCGAGGTTGAAGTTCGGGCCGAAAATGATGTTCGGGCCGAAAATGAAGTTCGGGCCGGGAACAGTGAAGAGTTCGGGCTGAACTTGTACTTGGCAGTGACGAACGAACCAGCTATTTTGGTTACTCGTGGGCGTGAAACGGACACCCGAGCTGAAAGTTATGAATGTTTTAGTATGGCACCTTTTGTCACACAATCTTGGATATTGAAGAGTTCGGGCCGAAGATGGATGTTCGGGCCGAAGTGGTGTTCGGGCCGAAGTGGTGTTCGGGCCGAAGTTCGGTGTTCGGGCCGAGGATGATGTTCGGGCCGAGGTTGAAGTTCGGGCCGAGGTCGTAGTTCGGGCCGAGGTTGAAGTTCGGGCCGAGGTTGAAGTTCGGGCCGAAAATGAAGTTCGGGCCGGGAACAGTGAAGAGTTCGGGCCGAACATGTTCTTGGCAGAGATGAACGAACCAGCTATTTTGGCTACTCGTGGGCGTGAAACGGACACCCGAGCTGAAAGTTATGAATGTTTTAGTATAGCACCTTTTGTCACACAATCTTGGATATTGAAGAGTACGGGCCGAAGAGGGATGTTCGGGCCGAAATGGGATGTTCGGGCCGAAGTGGGATGTTCGGGCCGAAGTGGTGTTCGGGCTGAAGTTCGGTGTTCGGGCCGAGGATGATGTTCGGGCCGAGGTTGAAGTTCGGGCCGAGGTCGGAGTTCGGCCCGAGGTTGAAGTTCGGGCCGAGGTTGAAGTTCGGGCCGAAAATGAAGTTCGGGCCGGGAACAGTGAAGAGTTCGGGCCGAACATGTTCTTGGCAGTGACGAACGAACCAGCTATTTTGGCTACTCGTGGGCGTGAAACGGACACCCGAGCTGAAAGTTATGAATGTATTAGTATATCACCTTTTGTCACACAATCTTGGATATTGAAGAGTTCGGGCCGAAGAGGGATGTTCGGGCCGAAGTGGTGTTCGGGCCGAAGTTCGGTGTTCGGGCCAAAGTTCGGTGTTCGTGCCGAGGATGATGTTCGGGCCGAGGTCGGAGTTCGGGCCGAGGTCGGAGTTCGGGCCGAGGTCGGAGTTCGGGCCGAGGTTGAAGTTCGGGCCGAAAATGAAGTTCGGGCCGGGAACAGTGAAGAGTTCGGGTCGAACTTGTTCTTGGCAGTGACGAACGAACCAGCTATTTTGGTTACTCGTGGGCGTGAAACGGACACCCGAGCTGAAAGTTAAGAATGTTTTAGTATAGCACCTTTTGTCACACAATACTGGATATTGAAGAGTTCGGGCCGAAGAGGGATGTTCGGGCCGAAGTGGTGTTCGGGCCGAAGTGGGATGTTCGGGCTTAAGTGGTGTTTGGGCCGAAGTTCGGTGTTCGGGCCGAGGATGATGTTCGGGCCGAGGTTGAAGTTCGGGCCGAGGTTGAAGTTCGGGCCGGATATGAAGTTCGGGCCGGGAACAGTGAAGAGTTCGGGCCGAGGTTGAAGTTCGGGCCGAAAATGAAGTTCGGGCCGGGAACAGTGAAGAGTTCGGGCCAAACTTGTTCTTGGCAGTGACGAACGAACCAGCTATTTTGGTTACTCGTGGGCGTGAAACGGACACCCGAGCTGAAAGTTATGAATGTTTTAGTATAGCACCTTTTGTCACACAATCTTGGATATTGAAGAGTTCGGGCCGAAGAGGGATGTTCGGGCCAAAGTGGCGTTCCGGCCGAAGTGGGATGTTCGGGCCGAAGTGGTGTTCGTTCCGAAGTGGTGTTCGGACCGAAGTTCGGTGTTCGGGCCGAGGATGATTTTCGGGCCGAGGGTGAAGTTCGGGCCGAGGTCGGAGTTCGGGCCGAGGTTGAAGTTCGGGCCGAGGTTGAAGTTCTGGCCGAAAATGTAGTTCGGGCCGGGAACAGTGAAGAGTTCGGGCCGAACTTGTTCTTGGCAGTGACGAACGAACCAGCTATTTTGGTTACTCGTGGGCGTGAAACGGACACCCGAGCTGAAAGTTATGAATGTTTTAGCACCTTTTGTCACACAATCTTGGATATTGAAGAGTTCGGGCCGAAGAGGGATGTTAGGGCCGAAGTGGTGTTCGGGCCGAAGTGGGATGTTCGGGCCGAAGTGGTGTTCGGGCCGAAGTGGTGTTCGGGCCGAAGTTCGGTGTTCGGGCCGAGGATGATGTTCGGGCCGAGATTGAAGTTCGGGCCGAGGTCGGAGTTTGGGCCGAGGTTGAAGTTCGGGCGGAAAATGAAGTTCGGGCCGGGAACAGTGAAGAGTTCGGGCCGAACTTGTTCTTGGCAGTGACGAACGAACCAGCTATTTTGGTTACTCGTGGGCGTGAAACGGACACCCGAGCTGAAAGTTATGAATGTTTTAGTATAGCACCTTTTGTCACACAATCTTGGATATTGAAGAGTTCGGGCCGAAGAGGGATGTTCGGGCCGAAGTGGTGTTCGGGCCGAAATGGGATGTTCGGGCCGAAGTGGTGTTCGGGCCGAAGTGGTGTTCGGGCCGAAGTTCGGTGTTCGGGCCGAGGATGATGTTCGGGCCGAGGTTGAAGTTCGGGCCGAGGTCGGAGTTCGGGCCGAGGTTGAAGTTCGGGCCGAGGTTGAAGTTCGGGCCGAAAATGAAGTTCGGGCCGTGAACAGTGAAGAGTTCGGGCCGAACTTGTTCTTGGAAGTGACGAACGAACCAGCTATTTTGGTTACTCGTGGGCGTGAAACGGACACCCGAGCTGAAAGTTATGAATGTTTTAGTATAGCACCTTTTGTCACACAATCTTGGATATTGAAGAGTTCGGGCCGAAGAGGGATGTTCGGGCCGAAGTGGTGTTCGGGCCGAAGTTCGGTGTTCGGGCCAAAGTTCGGTGTTCGTGCCGAGGATGATGTTCGGGCCGTGGTCGGAGTTCGGGCCGAGGTCCGAGTTCGGGCCGAGGTCGGAGTTCGGGCCGAGGTTGAAGTTCGGGCCGAAAATGAAGTTCGGGCCGGGAACAGTGAAGAGTTCGGGTCGAACTTGTTCTTGGCAGTGACGAACGAACCAGCTATTTTGGTTACTCGTGGGCGTGAAACGGACACCCGAGCTGAAAGTTAAGAATGTTTTAGTATAGCACCTTTTGTCACACAATATTGGATATTGAAGAGTTCGGGCCGAAGAGGGATGTTCGGGCCGAAGTGGTGTTCGGGCCGAAGTGGGATGTTCGGGCTTAAGTGGTGTTTGGGCCGAAGTTCGGTGTTCGGGCCGAGGATGATGTTCGGGCCGAGGTTGAAGTTCGGGCCGAGGTTGAAGTTCGGGCCGAATATGAAGTTCGGGCCGGGAACAGTGAAGAGTTCGGGCCGAGGTTGAAGTTCGGGCCGAAAATGAAGTTCGGGCCGGGAACAGTGAAGAGTTCGGGCCACACTTGTTCTTGGCAGTGACGAACGAACCAGCTATTTTGGTTACTCGTGGGCGTGAAACGGACACCCGAGCTGAAAGTTATGAATGTTTTAGTATAGCACCTTTTGTCACACAATCTTGGATATTGAAGAGTTCGGGCCGAAGAGGGATGTTCGGGCCAAAGTGGCGTTCCGGCCGAAGTGGGATGTTCGGGCCGAAGTGGTGTTCGTTCCGAAGTGGTGTTCGGACCGAAGTTCGGTGTTCGGGCCGAGGATGATTTTCGGGCCGAGGGTGAAGTTCGGGCCGAGGTCGGAGTTCGGGCCGAGGTTGAAGTTCTGGCCGAAAATGTAGTTCGGGCCGGGAACAGTGAAGAGTTCGGGCCGAACTTGTTCTTGGCAGTGACGAACGAACCAGCTATTTTGGTTACTCGTGGGCGTGAAACGGACACCCGAGCTGAAAGTTATGAATGTTTTAGCACCTTTTGTCACACAATCTTGGATATTGAAGAGTTCGGGCCGAAGAGGGATGTTAGGGCCGAAGTGGTGTTCGGGCAGAAGTGGGATGTTCGGGCCGAAGTGGTGTTCGGGCCGAAGTGGTGTTCGGGCCGAAGTTCGGTGTTCGGGCCGAGGATGATGTTCGGGCCGAGATTGAAGTTCGGGCCGAGGTCGGAGTTTGGGCCGAGGTTGAAGTTCGGGCGGAAAATGAAGTTCGGGCCGGGAATGAAGTTCGGGCCGGGAACAGTGAAGAGTTCGGGCCGAACTTGTTCTTGGCAGTGACGAACGAACCAGCTATTTTGGTTACTCGTGGGCGTGAAACGGACACCCGAGCTGAAAGTTATGAATGTTTTAGTATAGCACCTTTTGTCACACAATCTTGGATATTGAAGAGTTCGGGCCGAAGAGGGATGTTCGGGCCGAAGTGGTGTTCGGGCCGAAATGGGATGTTCGGGCCGAAGTGGTGTTCGGGCGGAAGTGGTGTTCGGGCCGAAGTTCGGTGTTCGTGCCGAGGATGATGTTCGGGCCGAGGTTGAAGTTCGGGCCGAGGTCGGAGTTCGGGCCGAGGTTGAAGTTCGGGCCGAGGTTGAAGTTCGGGCCGAAAATGAAGTTCGGGCCGTGAACAGTGAAGAGTTCGGGCCGAACTTGTTCTTGGAAGTGACGAACGAACCAGCTATTTTGGTTACTCGTGGGCGTGAAACGGACACCCGAGCTGAAAGTTAAGAATGTTTTAGTATAGCACCTTTTGTCACACAATATTGGATATTGAAGAGTTCGGGCCGAAGAGGGATGTTCGGGCCGAAGTGGTGTTCGGGCCGAAGTGGAATGTTCGGGCTTAAGTGGTGTTTGGGCCGAAGTTCGGTGTTCGGGCCGAGGATGATGTTCGGGCCGAGGTTGAAGTTCGGGCCGAGGTTGAAGTTCGGGCCGAATATGAAGTTCGGGCCGGGAACAGTGAAGAGTTCGGGCCGAGGTTGAAGTTCGGGCCGAAAATGAAGTTCGGGCCGGGAACAGTGAAGAGTTCGGGCCAAACTTGTTCTTGGCAATGACGAACGAACCAGCTATTTTGGTTACTCGTGGGCGTGAAACGGACACCCGAGCTGAAAGTTATGAATGTTTTAGTATAGCACCTTTTGTCACACAATCTTGGATATTGAAGAGTTCGGGCCGAAGAGGGATGTTCGGGCCAAAGTGGCGTTCCGGCCGAAGTGGGATGTTCGGGCCGAAGTGGTGTTCGTTCCGAAGTGGTGTTCGGACTGAAGTTCGGTGTTCGGGCCGAGGATGATTTTCGGGCCGAGGGTGAAGTTCGGGCCGAGGACGGAGTTCGGGCCGAGGTTGAAGTTCGGGCCGAGGTTGAAGTTCTGGCCGAAAATGTAGTTCGGGCCGGGAACAGTGAAGAGTTCGGGCCGAACTTGTTCTTGGCAGTGACGAACGAACCAGCTATTTTGGTTACTCGTGGGCGTGAAACGGACACCCGAGTTGAAAGTTATGAATGTTTTAGCACCTTTTGTCACACAATCTTGGATATTGAAGAGTTCGGGCCGAAGAGGGATGTTAGTGCCGAAGTGGTGTTCGGGCCGAAGTGGGATGTTCGGGCCGAAGTGGTGTTCGGGCCGAAGTGGTGTTCGGGCCGAAGTTCGGTGTTCGGGCCGAGGATGATGTTCGGGCCGAGATTGAAGTTCGGGCCGAGGTCGGAGTTTGGGCCGAGGTTGAAGTTCGGGCGGAAAATGAAGTTCGGGCCGGGAATGAAGTTCGGGCCGGGAACAGTGAAGAGTTCGGGCCGAACTTGTTCTTTGCAGTGACGAACGAACCAGCTATTTTGGTTACTCGTGGGCGTGAAACGGACACCCGAGCTGAAAGTTATGAATGTTTTAGTATAGCACCTTTTGTCACACAATCTTGGATATTGAAGAGTTCGGGCCGAAGAGGGATGTTCGGGCCGAAGTGGTGTTCGGGCCGAAGTTCGGTGTTCGGGCCAAAGTTCGGTGTTCGTGCCGAGGATGATGTTCGGGCCGTGGTCGGAGTTCGGGCCGAGGTCCGAGTTCGGGCCGAGGTCGGAGTTCGGGCCGAGGTTGAAGTTCGGGCCGAAAATGAAGTTCGGGCCGGGAACAGTGAAGAGTTCGGGTCGAACTTGTTCTTGGCAGTGACGAACGAACCAGCTATTTTGGTTACTCGTGGGCGTGAAACGGACACCCGAGCTGAAAGTTAAGAATGTTTTAGTATAGCACCTTTTGTCACACAATATTGGATATTGAAGAGTTCGGGCCGAAGAGGGATGTTCGGGCCGAAGTGGTGTTCGGGCCGAAGTGGGATGTTCGGGCTTAAGTGGTGTTTGGGCCGAAGTTCGGTGTTCGGGCCGAGGATGATGTTCGGGCCGAGGTTGAAGTTCGGGCCGAGGTTGAAGTTCGGGCCGAATATGAAGTTCGGGCCGGGAACAGTGAAGAGTTCGGGCCGAGGTTGAAGTTCGGGCCGAAAATGAAGTTCGGGCCGGGAACAGTGAAGAGTTCGGGCCAAACTTGTTCTTGGCAGTGACGAACGAACCAGCTATTTTGGTTACTCGTGGGCGTGAAACGGACACCCGAGCTGAAAGTTATGAATGTTTTAGTATAGCACCTTTTGTCACACAATCTTGGATATTGAAGAGTTCGGGCCGAAGAGGGATGTTCGGGCCAAAGTGGCGTTCCGGCCGAAGTGGGATGTTCGGGCCGAAGTGGTGTTCGTTCCCAAGTGGTGTTCGGACCGAAGTTCGGTGTTCGGGCCGAGGATGATTTTCGGGCCGAGGGTGAAGTTCGGGCCGAGGTCGGAGTTCGGGCCGAGGTTGAAGTTCTGGCCGAAAATGTAGTTCGGGCCGGGAACAGTGAAGAGTTCGGGCCGAACTTGTTCTTGGCAGTGACGAACGAACCAGCTATTTTGGTTACTCGTGGGCGTGAAACGGACACCCGAGCTGAAAGTTATGAATGTTTTAGCACCTTTTGTCACACAATCTTGGATATTGAAGAGTTCGGGCCGAAGAGGGATGTTAGGGCCGAAGTGGTGTTCGGGCCGAAGTGGGATGTTCGGGCCGAAGTGGTGTTCGGGCCGAAGTGGTGTTCGGGCCGAAGTTCGGTGTTCGGGCCGAGGATGATGTTCGGGCCGAGATTGAAGTTCGGGCCGAGGTCGGAGTTTGGGCCGAGGTTGAAGTTCGGGCGGAAAATGAAGTTCGGGCCGGGAACAGTGAAGAGTTCGGGCCGAACTTGTTCTTGGCAGTGACGAACGAACCAGCTATTTTGGTTACTCGTGGGCGTGAAACGGACACCCGAGCTGAAAGTTATGAATGTTTTAGTATAGCACCTTTTGTCACACAATCTTGGATATTGAAGAGTTCGGGCCGAAGAGGGATGTTCGGGCCGAAGTGGTGTTCGGGCTGAAATGGGATGTTCGGGCCGAAGTGGTGTTCGGGCCGAAGTGGTGTTCGGGCCGAAGTTCGGTGTTCGTGCCGAGGATGATGTTCGGGCCGAGGTTGAAGTTCGGGCCGAGGTCGGAGTTCGGGCCGAGGTTGAAGTTCGGGCCGTGAACAGTGAAGAGTTCGGGCCGAACTTGTTCTTGGAAGTGACGAACGAACCAGCTATTTTGGTTACTCGTGGGCGTGAAACGGACACCCGAGCTGAAAGTTAAGAATGTTTTAGTATAGCACCTTTTGTCACACAATATTGGATATTGAAGAGTTCGGGCCGAAGAGGGATGTTCGGGCCGAAGTGGTGTTCGGGCCGAAGTGGGATGTTCTGGCTTAAGTGGTGTTTGGGCCGAAGTTCGGTGTTCGGGCCGAGGATGATGTTCGGGCCGAGGTTGAAGTTCGGGCCGAGGTTGAAGTTCGGGCCGAATATGAAGTTCGGGCCGGGAACAGTGAAGAGTTCGGGCCGAGGTTGAAGTTCGGGCCGAAAATGAAGTTCGGGCCGGGAACAGTGAAGAGTTCGGGCCAAACTTGTTCTTGGCAGTGACGAACGAACCAGCTATTTTGGTTACTCGTGGGCGTGAAACGGACACCCGAGCTGAAAGTTATGAATGTTTTAGTATAGCACCTTTTGTCACACAATCTTGGATATTGAAGAGTTCGGGCCGAAGAGGGATGTTCGGGCCAAAGTGGCGTTCCGGCCGAAGTGGGATGTTCGGGCCGAAGTGGTGTTCGTTCCGAAGTGGTGTTCGGACTGAAGTTCGGTGTTCGGGCCGAGGATGATTTTCGGGCCGAGGGTGAAGTTCGGGCCGAGGTCGGAGTTCGGGCCGAGGTTGAAGTTCGGGCCGAGGTTGAAGTTCTGGCCGAAAATGTAGTTCGGGCCGGGAACAGTGAAGAGTTCGGGCCGAACTTGTTCTTGGCAGTGACGAACGAACCAGCTATTTTGGTTACTCGTGGGCGTGAAACGGACACCCGAGCTGAAAGTTATGAATGTTTTAGCACCTTTTGTCACACAATCTTGGATATTGAAGAGTTCGGGCCGAAGAGGGATGTTAGGGCCGAAGTGGTGTTCGGGCCGAAGTGGGATGTTCGGGCCGTAGTGGTGTTCGGGCCGAAGTGGTGTTCGGGCCGAAGTTCGGTGTTCGGGCCGAGGATGATGTTCGGGCCGAGATTGAAGTTCGGGCCGAGGTCGGAGTTTGGGCCGAGGTTGAAGTTCGGGCGGAAAATGAAGTTCGGGCCGGGAATGAAGTTCGGGCCGGGAACAGTGAAGAGTTCGGGCCGAACTTGTTCTTTGCAGTGACGAACGAACCAGCTATTTTGGTTACTCGTGGGCGTGAAACGGACACCCGAGCTGAAAGTTATGAATGTTTTAGTATAGCACCTTTTGTCACACAATCTTGGATATTGAAGAGTTCGGGCCGAAGAGGGATGTTCGGGCCGAAGTGGTGTTCGGGCCGAAATGGGATGTTCGGGCCGAAGTGGTGTTCGGGCCGAAGTGGTGTTCGGGCCGAAGTTCGGTGTTCGGGCCGAGGATGATGTTCGGGCCGAGGTTGAAGTTCGGGCCGAGGTCGGAGTTCGGGCCGAGGTTGAAGTTCGGGCCGAGGTTGAAGTTCGGGCCGAACTTTAACCTCGGCCCGAACATCATCCTCGGCCCGAACACCGAACTTCGACCCGAACATCCCACTTCGGCCCGAACACCACTTCGGCCCGAACATCCCTCTTCGGCCCGAACTCTTCAATATCCAAGATTGTGTGACAAAAGGTGCTATACTAAAACATTCATAACTTTCAGCTCGGGTGTCCGTTTCACGCCCACGAATAACCAAAATAACTGGTTCGTTCGACACTACCAAGAACAAGTTCGGCCCGAACTCTTCACTGTTCTCGGCCCGAACTTCATTTTCAGCCCGAACTTCAACCTCGGCCCGAACTTCAACCTCGGCCCGAACTCCGATCTCGGCCCGAACTTCAACCTCGGCCCGAACATCATCCTCGGCCCGAACACCGAACTTCGGCCCGAACACCACTTCGGCCCGAACACAACTTCGGCCCGAACACCACTTCCGCCCGAACATCACTCTTCAGCCCGAACTCTTCAATATCGAAGATTGTGTGACAAAAGGTGCTATACTAAAACATTCATAACTTTCAGCTCGGGTGTCCGTTTCACGCCCACGAGTAACCAAAATAGCTGGTTCGTTCGTCACTGCCAAGAACAAGTTCGGCCCGAACTCCGACCTCGGCCCGAACATCATCCTCGGCCCGAACACCGAACTTCGGCCCGAACACCATTTCGGCCCGAACACCACTTCGGCCCGAACATCCCACTTCGGCCCGAACACCACTTCCGCCCGAACATCCCTCTTCGGCCCGAACTCTTCAATATCGAAGATTGTGTGACAAAAGGTGCTATACTAAAACATTCATAAGTTGCAGCTCGGGTGTCCGTTTCACGCCCACGAGTAACCAAAATAGCTGGTTCGTTCGTCACTGCCAAGAACAAGTTCGGCCCGAACTCTTCACTGTTCCCGGCCCGAACCTCATTTTCAGCCCGAACTTCAACCTCGGCCCGACCTTCAACCTCGTCCCGAACTCCGACCTCAGCCCGAACTTCAACCTCGGCCCGAACATCATCCTCGGCCCGAACACCGAACTTCGGCCCGAACACCACTTCGGCCCGAACACCACTTCGGCCCGAACATCCCTCTTCGGCCCGAACTCTTCAATATCCAAGATTGTGTGACAAAAGGTCATTACTAAAACATTCATAACTTTCAGCTCGGGTGTCCGTTTCACGCCCACGAGTAACCAAAATAGCTGGTTCGTTCGTCACTGCAAAGAACAAGTTCGGCCCGAACTCTTCACTGTTCCCGGCCCGAACCTCATTTTAAGCCCGAACTTCAACCTCGGCCCGAACTCCGACCTCGGCCCGAACTTTAACCTCGGCCCGAACATCATCCTCGGCCCGAACACCGAACTTCGACCCGAACATCCCACTTCGGCCCGAACACCACTTCGGCCCGAACATCCCTCTTCGGCCCGAACTCTTCAATATCCAAGATTGTGTGACAAAAGGTGCTATACTAAAACATTCATAACTTTCAGCTCGGGTGTCCGTTTCACGCCCACGAGTAACCAAAATAGCTGGTTCGTTCGTCACAGCCAAGAACAAGTTCGGCCCGAACTCTTCACTGTTCCCGGCCCGAACTTCATTTTCGGCCCGAACTTCAACCTCGGTCCGAACTTCAACCTCGGCACGAACTCCGACCTCGGCCCGAACTTCAACCTCGGCCCGAACATCATCCTCGGCCCGAACACCGAACTTCGGCCCGAACACCACTTCGGTCCGAACATCCCACTTCGGCCCGAACACCACTTCGGCCCGAACATCCCTCTTCGGCCCGAACTCTTCAATATCCAAGATTGTGTGACAAAAGGTGCTATACTAAAACATTCATATCTTTCAGCTCGGGTGTCCGTTTCACGCCCACGAGTAACCAAAATAGTTGGTTCGTTCGACACTAACAAGAACAAGTTCGGCCCGAACTCTTCACTGTTCCCGGCCCGAACTTCATTTTCGGCCCGAACTTCAACCTCGGCCCGAACTTCAACCTCGGCACGAACTCCGACCTCGGCCCGAACTTCAACCTCGGCCCGAACATCATCCTCGGCCCGAACACCGAACTTCGGCCCGAACACCGAACTTCGGCCCGAACACCACTTCGGTCCGAACATCCCACTTCGGCCCGAACACCACTTCGGCCCGAACATCCCTCTTCGGCCCAAACTCTTAAATATCCAAGATTGTGTGACAAAAGGTGCTATACTAAAACATTCATATCTTTCAGCTCGGGTGTCCGTTTCACGCCCACGAGTAACGAAAATAGCTGGTTCGTTCGACACTAACAAGAACAAGTTCGGCCTGAACTCTTCACTGTTCTCGGCCCGAACTTCATTTTCAGCCCGAACTTCAACCTCGGCCCGAACTCCGACCTCGGCCCGAACTTCAACCTCGGCCCGAACATCATCCTCGGCCCGAACACCGAACTTCGGCCCGAACACAACTTCGGCCCGAACCCAAGTTCGGCCCGAACACCACTTCCGCCGAACATCACTCTTCGGCCCGAACTCTTCAATATCGAAGATTGTGTGACAAAAGGTGCTATACTAAAACATTCATAACTTTCAGCTCGGGTGTCCGTTTCACGCCCACGAGTAACCAAAATAGCTGGTTCGTTCGTCACTGCCAAGAACTAGTTCGGCCCGAACTCTTCAATATCCAAGATTGTGTGACAAAAGGTGCTATACTAAAACATTCAAAACTTTCACCTCGGGTGTCCGTTTCACGCCCACGAGTAACCAAAATAGTTGGTTCGTTCGTCACTGCCAAGAACAAGTTCGGTCCGAACTCTTCACTGTTCCCGGCCCGAACTTCATTTTCGGACCGAACTTCAACCTCGGCCCGACCTTCAACCTCGGCCCGAACTCCGACCTCGGCCAGAACTTCAACCTCGGCCCGAACATCATCCTCGGCCCGAACACCGAACTTCGGCCCGAACACCACTTCGGCCCGAACATCCCACTTCGGCCCGAACACCACTTCGGCCCGAACATCCCTCTTCGGCGCGAACTCTTCAGTATCCAAGATTGTGTGACAGAAGGTCATTACTAAAACATTCATAACTTTCAGCTCGGGTGTCCGTTTCATGCCCACGAGTAACCAAAATAGCTGGTTCGTTCGTCACTGCAAAGAACAAGTTCGGCCCGAACTCTTCACTGTTCCCGGCCCGAACTTCATTTTCAGCCCGAACTTCAACCTCGGCCCGAACTCCGACCTCGGCCCGAACTTCAACCTCGGCCCGAACATCATCCTCGGCCCGAACACCGAACTTCGGCCCGAATACCACTTCGGCCCGAACACCACTTCGGCCCGAACATCCCACTTCGGCCCGAACACCACTTCGGCCCCAACATCCCTCTTTGGCCCGAACTCTTCAATATCCAAGATTGTGTGACAAAATGTGCTATACTAAAACATTCATAACTTTCAGCTCGGGTGTCCGTTTCACGCCCACGAGTAACCATAATAGCTAGTTCGTT
The DNA here is from genome assembly GCA_963853835.1 of Calendula officinalis. Taxonomy (NCBI): domain Eukaryota; kingdom Viridiplantae; phylum Streptophyta; class Magnoliopsida; order Asterales; family Asteraceae; genus Calendula; species Calendula officinalis. Next base: position 58,462,404 of record OY970820.1, read on the forward strand.
CGTCACTGCCAAGAACAAGTTCGGCCCGAACTCTTCACTGTTCCCGACCCGAACTTCATTTTCGGCCCGAACTTCAACCTCGGCCCGAACTCCGACCTCGGCCCGAACATCATCCTCGGCCCGAACACCGAACTTCGGCCCGAACACCATTTCGGCCCGAACACCACTTCGGCCTGAACATCCCACTTCGGCCCGAACACCACTTCCGCCCGAACATCCCTCTTCGGCCCGAACTCTTCAATATCGAAGATTGTGTGACAAAAGGTGCTATACTAAAACATTCATAAGTTGCAGCTCGGGTGTCCGTTTCACGCCCACGAGTAACCAAAATAGATGGTTCGTTCGTCACTGCCAAGAACAAGTTCGGCCCGAACTCTTCACTGTTCCCGGCCCGAACCTTATTTTCAGCCCGAACTTCAACCTCGGCCCGACCTTCAACCACGTCCCGAACTCCGACCTCGGCCCGAACTTCAACCTCGGCCCGAACATCATCCTCGGCCCGAACACCGAACTTCGGCCCGAACACCACTTCGGCCCGAACATCCCACTTCGGCCCGAACACCACTTCGGCCCGAACATCCCTCTTCGGCCCGAACTCTTCAATATCCAAGATTGTGTGACAAAAGGTCATTACTAAAACATTCATAACTTTCAGCTCGGGTGTCCGTTTCACGCCCACGAGAAACTAAAATAGCTGGTTCGTTCGTCACTGCAAAGAACAAGTTCGGCCCGAACTCTTCACTGTTCCCGGCCCGAACCTCATTTTCAGCCCGAACTTCAACCTCGGCCCGAACTCCGACCTCGGCCCGAACTTCAACCTCGGCCCGAACATCATCCTCGGCCCGAACACCGAACTTCGGCCCGAACACCACTTCGGCCCGAACACCACTTCGGCCCGAACATCCCACTTCGGCCCGAACACCACTTCGGCCCCAACATCCCTCTTCGGCCCGAACTCTTCAATATCCAAGATTGTGTGACAAAATGTGCTATACTAAAACATTCATAGCTTTCAGCTCGGGTGTCCGTTTCACGCCCACGAGTAACCATAATAGCTAGTTCGTTCGTCACTGCCAAGAACAAGTTCGGCCCGAACTCTTCACTGTTCCCGACCCGAACTTCATTTTCGGCCCGAACTTCAACCTCGGCCCGAACTCCGACCTCGGCCCGAACATCATCCTCGGCCCGAACACCGAACTTCGGCCCGAACACCATTTCGGCCCGAACACCACTTCGGCCCGAACATCCCACTTCGGCCCGAACACCACTTCGGCCCGAACATCCCTCTTCGGTGCGAACTCTTCAGTATCCAAGATTGTGTGACAGAAGGTCATTACTAAAACATTCATAACTTTCAGCTCGGGTGTCCGTTTCATGCCCACGAGTAACCAAAATAGCTGGTTCGTTCGTCACTGCAAAGAACAAGTTCGGCCCGAACTCTTCACTGTTCCCGGCCCGAACTTCATTTTCAGCCCGAACTTCAACCTCGGCCCGAACTCCGACCTCGGCCCGAACTTCAACCTCGGCCCGAACATCATCCTCGGCCCGAACACCGAACTTCGGCCCGAATACCACTTCGGCCCGAACACCACTTCGGCCCGAACATCCCACTTCGGCCCGAACACCACTTCGGCCCCAACATCCCTCTTTGGCCCGAACTCTTCAATATCCAAGATTGTGTGACAAAATGTGCTATACTAAAACATTCATAACTTTCAGCTCGGGTGTCCGTTTCACGCCCACGAGTAACCATAATAGCTAGTTCGTTCGTCACTGCCAAGAACAAGTTCGGCCCGAACTCTTCACTGTTCCCGACCCGAACTTCATTTTCGGCCCGAACTTCAACCTCGGCCCGAACTCCGACCTCGGCCCGAACATCATCCTCGGCCCGAACACCGAACTTCGGCCCGAACACCATTTCGGCCCGAACACCACTTCGGCCCGAACATCCCACTTCGGCCCGAACACCACTTCCGCCCGAACATCCCTCTTCGGCCCGAACTCTTCAATATCGAAGATTGTGTGACAAAAGGTGCTATACTAAAACATTCATAAGTTGCAGCTCGGGTGTCCGTTTCACGCCCACGAGTAACCAAAATAGATGGTTCGTTCGTCACTGCCAAGAACAAGTTCGGCCCGAACTCTTCACTGTTCCCGGCCCGAACCTTATTTTCAGCCCGAACTTCAACCTCGGCCCGACCTTCAACCACGTCCCGAACTCCGACCTTGGCCCGAACTTCAACCTCGGCCCGAACATCATCCTCGGCCCGAACACCGAACTTCGGCCCGAACACCACTTCGGCCCGAACATCCCACTTCGGCCCGAACACCACTTCGGCCCGAACATCCCTCTTCGGCCCGAACTCTTCAATATCCAAGATTGTGTGACAAAAGGTCATTACTAAAACATTCATAACTTTCAGCTCGGGTGTCCGTTTCACGCCCACGATTAACTAAAATAGCTGGTTCGTTCGTCACTGCAAAGAACAAGTTCGGCCCGAACTCTTCACTGTTCCCGGCCCGAACCTCATTTTCAGCCCGAACTTCAACCTCGGCCCGAACTCCGACCTCGGCCCGAACTTTAACCTCGGCCCGAACATCATCCTCGGCCCGAACACCGAACTTCGACCCGAACATCCCACTTCGGCCCGAACACCACTTCGGCCCGAACATCCCTCTTCGGCCCGAACTCTTCAATATCCAAGATTGTGTGACAAAAGGTGCTATACTAAAACATTCATAACTTTCAGCTCGGGTGTCCGTTTCACGCCCACGAGTAACCAAAATAGCTGGTTCGTTCGTCACTGCCAAGAACAAGTTCGGCCCGAACTCTTCACTGTTCCCGGCCCGAACTTCATTTTCGGCCCGAACTTCAACCTCGGCCCGAACTTCAACCTCGGCACGAACTCCGACCTCAGCCCGAACTTCAACCTCGGCCCGATCATCATCCTCGGCCCGAACACCGAACTTCGGCCCGAACACCACTTCGGTCCGAACATCCCACTTCGGCCCGAACACCACTTCAGCCCGAACATCCCTCTTCGGCCCGAACTCTTAAATATCCAAGATTGTGTGACAAAAGGTGCTATACTAAAACATTCATAACTTTCAGCTCGGGTGTCCGTTTCACGCCCACGAGTAACGAAAATAGCTGGTTCGTTCGACACTGCCAAGAACAAGTTCGGCCCGAACTCTTCACTGTTCCCGGCCCGAACCTCATTTTCAGCCCGAACTTCAACCTCGGCCCGAACTCCGACCTCGGCCCGAACTTTAACCTCGGCCCGAACATCATCCTCGGCCCGAACACCGAACTTCGACCCGAACATCCCACTTCGGCCCGAACACCACTTCGGCCCGAACATCCCTCTTCGGCCCGAACTCTTCAATATCCAAGATTGTGTGACAAAAGGTGCTATACTAAAACATTCATAACTTTCAGCTCGGGTGTCCGTTTCACGCCCACGAGTAACCAAAATAGCTGGTTCGTTCGTCACTGCCTAGAACAAGTTCGGCCCGAACTCTTCACTGTTCCCGGACCGAACTTCATTTTCGGCCCGAACTTCAACCTCGGCCCGAACTTCAACCTCGGAACGAACTCCGACCTCGGCCCGAACTTCAACCTCGGCCCGAACATCATCCTCGGCCCGAACACCGAACTTCGGCCCGAACACCACTTCGGTCCGAACATCCCACTTCGGCCCGAACACCACTTCGGCCCGAACATCCCTCTTCGGCCCGAACTCTTAAATATCCAAGATTGTGTGACAAAAGGTGTTATACTAAAACATTCATAACTTTCAGCTCGGGTGTCCGTTTCACGCCCAAGAGTAACGAAAATAGCTGGTTCGTTCGACACTGCCAAGAACAAGTTCGGCCCGAACTCTTCACTGTTCTCGGCCCGAACTTCATTTTCAGCCCGAACTTCAACCTCGGCCCGAACTTCAACCTCGGCCCGAACTCCGACCTCGGCCCGAACTTCAACCTCGGCCCGAACATCATCCTCGGCCCGAACACCGAACTTCGGCCCGAACACCACTTCGGCCCGAACACAACTTCGGCCCGAACACCACTTCCGCCCGAACATCACTCTTCGGCCCGAACTCTTCAATATCGAAGATTGTGTGACAAAAGGTGCTATACTAAAACATTCATAACTTTCAGCTCGGGTGTCCGTTTCACGCCCACGAGTAACCAAAATAGCTGGTTCGTTCGTCACTGCCAAGAACAAGTTCGGCCCGAACTCTTCAATATCCAAGATTGTGTGACAAAAGGTGCTATACTAAAACATTCAAAACTTTCAGCTCGGGTGTCCGTTTCACGCCCACGAGTAACCAAAATAGCTGGTTCGTTCGTCACTGCCAAGAACAAGTTCGGCCCGAACTCTTCACTGTTCCCGGCCCGAACTTCATTTTCGGACCGAACTTCAACCTCGGCCCGACCTTCAACCTCGGCCCGAACTCCGACCTCGGCCAGAACTTCAACCTCGGCCCGAACATCATCCTCGGCCCGAACACCGAACTTCGGCCCGAACACCACTTCGGCCCGAACATCCCACTTCGGCCCGAACACCACTTCGGCCCGAACATCCCTCTTCGGCGCGAACTCTTTAGTATCCAAGATTGTGTGACAAAAGGTCATTACTAAAACATTCATAACTTTCAGCTCGGGTGTCCGTTTCACGCCCACGAGTAACCAAAATAGCTGGTTCGTTCGTCACTGCAAAGAACAAGTTCGGCCCGTTCCCGGCCCGAACTTCATTTTCAGCCCGAACTTCAACCTCGGCCCGAACTCCGACCTCGGCCCGAACTTCAACCTCGGCCCGAACATCATCCTCGGCCCGAACACCGAACTTCGGCCCGAACACCACTTCGGCCCGAACACCACTTCGGCCCGAACATCCCACTTCGGCCCGAACACCACTTCGGCCCCAACATCCCTCTTCGGCCCGAACTCTTCAATATCCAAGATTGTGTGACAAAATGTGCTATACTAAAACATTCATAACTTTCAGCTCGGGTGTCCGTTTCACGCCCACGAGTAACCATAATAGCTAGTTCGTTCGTCACTGCCAAGAACAAGTTCGGCCCGAACTCTTCACTGTTCCCGACCCGAACTTCATTTTCGGCCCGAACTTCAACCTCGGCCCGAACATCATCCTCGGCCCGAACACCGAACTTCGGCCCGAACACCATTTCGGCCCGAACACCACTTCGGCCCGAACATCCCACTTCGGCCCGAACACCACTTCCGCCCGAACATCCCTCTTCGGCCCGAACTCTTCAATATCGAAGATTGTGTGACAAAAGGTGCTATACTAAAACATTCATAAGTTGCAGCTCGGGTGTCCGTTTCACGCCCACGAGTAACCAAAATAGATGGTTCGTTCGTCACTGCCAAGAACAAGTTCGGCCCGAACTCTTCACTGTTCCCGGCCCGAACCTTATTTTCAGCCCGAACTTCAACCTCGGCCCGACCTTCAACCACGTCCCGAACTCCGACCTCGGCCCGAACTTCAACCTCGGCCCGAACATCATCCTCGGCCCGAACACCGAACTTCGGCCCGAACACCACTTCGGCCCCAACATCCCACTTCGGCCCGAACACCACTTCGGCCCGAACATCCCTCTTCGGCCCGAACTCTTCAATATCCAAGATTGTGTGACAAAAGGTCATTACTAAAACATTCATAACTTTCAGCTCGGGTGTCCGTTTCACGCCCACGAGTAACTAAAATAGCTGGTTCGTTCGTCACTGCAAAGAACAAGTTCGGCCCGAACTCTTCACTGTTCCCGGCCCGAACCTCATTTTCAGCCCGAACTTCAACCTCGGCCCGAACTCCGACCTCGGCCCGAACTTTAACCTCGGCCCGAACATCATCCTCGGCCCGAACACCGAACTTCGACCCGAACATCCCACTTCGGCCCGAACACCACTTCGGCCCGAACATCCCTCTTCGGCCCGAACTCTTCAATATCCAAGATTGTGTGACAAAAGGTGCTATACTAAAACATTCATAACTTTCAGCTCGGGTGTCCGTTTCACGCCCACGAGTAACCAAAATAGCTGGTTCGTTCGTCACTGCCAAGAACAAGTTCGGCCCGAACTCTTCACTGTTCCCGGCCCGAACTTCATTTTCGGCCCGAACTTCAACCTCGGCCCGAACTTCAACCTCGGCACGAACTCCGACCTCGGCCCGAACTTCAACCTCGGCCCGATCATCATCCTCGGCCCGAACACCGAACTTCGGCCCGAACACCACTTCGGTCCGAACATCCCACTTCGGCCCGAACACCACTTCAGCCCGAACATCCCTCTTCGGCCCGAACTCTTAAATATCCAAGATTGTGTGACAAAAGGTGCTATACTAAAACATTCATAACTTTCAGCTCGGGTGTCCGTTTCACGCCCACGAGTAACGAAAATAGCTGGTTCGTTCGACACTGCCAAGAACAAGTTCGGCCCGAACTCTTCATTGTTCCCGGCCCGAACCTCATTTTCAGCCCGAACTTCAACCTCGGCCCGAACTCCGACCTCGGCCCGAACTTTAACCTCGGCCCGAACATCATCCTCGGCCCGAACACCGAACTTCGACCCGAACATCCCACTTCGGCCCGAACACCACTTCGGCCCGAACATCCCTCTTCGGCCCGAACTCTTCAATATCCAAGATTGTGTGACAAAAGGTGCTATACTAAAACATTCATAACTTTCAGCTCGGGTGTCCGTTTCACGCCCACGAGTAACCAAAATAGTTGGTTCGTTCGTCACTGCCTAGAACAAGTTCGGCCCGAACTCTTCACTGTTCCCGGCCCGAACTTCATTTTCGGCCCGAACTTCAACCTCGGCCCGAACTTCAACCTCGGCACGAACTCCGACCTCGGCCCGAACTTCAACCTCGGCCCGAACATCATCCTCGGCCCGAACACCGAACTTCGGCCCGAACACCACTTCGGTCCGAACATCCCACTTCGGCCCGAACACCACTTCGGCCCGAACATCCCTCTTCGGCCCGAACTCTTAAATATCCAAGATTGTGTGACAAAAGGTGTTATACTAAAACATTCATAACTTTCAGCTCGGGTGTCCGTTTCACGCCCAAGAGTAACGAAAATAGCTGGTTCGTTCGACACTGCCAAGAACAAGTTCGGCCCGAACTCTTCACTGTTCTCGGCCCGAACTTCATTTTCAGCCCGAACTTCAACCTCGGCCCGAACTTCAACCTCGGCCCGAACTCCGACCTCGGCCCGAACTTCAACCTCGGCCCGAACATCATCCTCGGCCCGAACACCGAACTTCGGCCCGAACACCACTTCGGCCCGAACACAACTTCGGCCCGAACACCACTTCCGCCCGAACATCACTCTTCGGCCCGAACTCTTCAATATCGAAGATTGTGTGACAAAAGGTGCTATACTAAAACATTCATAACTTTCAGCTCGGGTGTCCGTTTCACGCCCACGAGTAACCAAAATAGCTGGTTCGTTCGTCACTGCAAAGAACAAGTTCGGCCCGAACTCTTCAATATCCAAGATTGTGTGACAAAAGGTGCTATACTAAAACATTCAAAACTTTCAGCTCGGGTGTCCGTTTCACGCCCACGAGTAACCAAAATAGCTGGTTCGTTCGTCACTGCCAAGAACAAGTTCGGCCCGAACTCTTCACTGTTCCCGGCCCGAACTTCATTTTCGGACCGAACTTCAACCTCGGCCCGACCTTCAACCTCGGCCCGAACTCCGACCTCGGCCAGAACTTCAACCTCGGCCCGAACATCATCCTCGGCCCGAACACCGAACTTCGGCCCGAACACCACTTCGGCCCGAACATCCCACTTCGGCCCGAACACCACTTCGGCCCGAACATCCCTCTTCGGCGCGAACTATTTAGTATCCAAGATTGTGTGACAAAAGGTCATTACTAAAACATTCATAACTTTCAGCTCGGGTGTCCGTTTCACGCCCACGAGTAACCAAAATAGCTGGTTCGTTCGTCACTGCAAAGAACAAGTTCGGCCCGTTCCCGGCCCGAACTTCATTTTCAGCCCGAACTTCAACCTCGGCCCGAACTCCGACCTCGGCCCGAACTTCAACCTCGGCCCGAACATCATCCTCGGCCCGAACACCGAACTTCGGCCCGAACACCACTTCGGCCCGAACACCACTTCGGCCCGAACATCCCACTTCGGCCCGAACACCACTTCGGCCCCAACATCCCTCTTCGGCCCGAACTCTTCAATATCCAAGATTGTGTGACAAAATGTGCTATACTAAAACATTCATAGCTTTCAGCTCGGGTGTCCGTTTCACGCCCACGAGTAACCATAATAGCTAGTTCGTTCGTCACTGCCAAGAACAAGTTCGGCCCGAACTCTTCACTGTTCCCGACCCGAACTTCATTTTCGGCCCGAACTTCAACCTCGGCCCGAACTCCGACCTCGGCCCGAACATCATCCTCGGCCCGAACACCGAACTTCGGCCCGAACACCATTTCGGCCCGAACACCACTTCGGCCCGAACATCCCACTTCGGCCCGAACACCACTTCCGCCCGAACATCCCTCTTCGGCCCGAACTCTTCAATATCGAAGATTGTGTGACAAAAGGTGCTATACTAAAACTTTCATAAGTTGCAGCTCGGGTGTCCGTTTCACGCCCACGAGTAACCAAATAGATGGTTCGTTCGTCACTGCCAAGAACAAGTTCGGCCCGAACTCTTCACTGTTCCCGGCCCGAACCTCATTTTCAGCCCGAACTTCAACCTCGGCCCGACCTTCAACCTCGTCCCGAACTCCGACCTCGGCCCGAACTTCAACCTCGGCCCGAACATCATCCTCGGCCCGAACACCGAACTTCGGCCCGAACACCACTTCGGCCCGAACATCCCACTTCGGCCCGAACAGCACTTCGGCCCGAACATCGCTCTTCGGCCCGAACTCTTCAATATCCAAGATTGTGTGACAAAAGGTCATTACTAAAACATTCATAACTTTCAGCTCGGGTGTCCGTTTCACACCCACGAGTAACCAAAATAGCTGGTTCATTCGTCACTGCAAAGAACAAGTTCGGCCCGAACTCTTCACTGTTCTCGGGCCGAACTTCATTTTCAGCCCGAACTTCAACCTCGGCCCGAACTTCAACCTCGGCCCGAACTCCGACCTCGGCCCGAACTTCAACCTCGGTCCGAACATCATCCTCGGCCCGAACACCGAACTTCGGCCCGAACACCACTTCGGCCTGAACACAACTTCGGCCCGAACACCACTTCCGCCCGAACATCACTCTTCGGCCCGAACTCTTCAATATCGAAGATTGTGTGACAAAAGGTGCTATACTAAAACATTCATAACTTTCAGCTCGGGTGTCCGTTTCACGCCCACGAGTAACCAAAATAGCTGGTTCGTTCGTCACTGCCAAGAACAAGTTCGGCCCGAACTCTTCAATATCCAAGATTGTGTGACAAAAGGTGTCTATACTAAAACATTCAAAACTTTCAGCTCGGGTGTCCGTTTCACGCCCACGAGTAACCAAAATAGCTGGTTCGTTCGTCACTGCCAAGAACAAGTTCGGCCCGAACTCTTCACTGTTCCCGGCCCGAACTTCATTTTCGGACCGAACTTCAACCTCGGCCCGACCTTCAACCTCGGCCCGAACTCCGACCTCGGCCAGAACTTCAACCTCGGCCCGAACATCATCCTCGGCCCGAACACCGAACTTCGGCCCGAACACCACTTCGGCCCGAACATCCCACTTCGGCCCGAACACCACTTCGGCCCGAACATCCCTCTTCGGCGCGAACTCTTCATTATCCAAGATTGTGTGACAAAAGGTCATTACTAAAACATTCATAACTTTCAGCTCGGGTGTCCGTTTCACGCCCACGAGTAACCAAAATAGCTGGTTCGTTCGTCACTGCAAAGAACAAGTTCGGCCCGAACTCTTCACTGTTCCCGGCCCGAACTTCATTTTCAGCCCGAACTTCAACCTCGGCCCGAACTCCGACCTCGGCCCGAACTTCAACCTCGACCCGAACATCATCCTCGGCCCGAACACCGAACTTCGGCCCGAACACCACTTCGGCCCGAACACCACTTCGGCCCGAACATCCCACTTCGGCCCGAACACCACTTCGGCCCCAACATCCCTCTTCGGCCCGAACTCTTCAATATCCAAGATTGTGTGACAAAATGTGCTATACTAAAACATTCATAACTTTCAGCTCGGGTGTCCGTTTCACGCCCACGAGTAACCATAATAGCTAGTTCGTTCGTCACTGCCAAGAACAAGTTCGGCCCGAACTCTTCACTGTTCCCGACCCGAACTTCATTTTCGCCCCGAACTTCAACCTCGGACCGAACTCCGACCTCGGCCCGAACATCATCCTCGGCCCGAACACCGAACTTCGGCCCGAACACCATTTCGGCCCGAACACCACTTCGGCCCGAACATCCCACTTCGGCCCGAACACCACTTCCGCCCGAACATCCCTCTTCGGCCCGAACTCTTCAATATCGAAGATTGTGTGACAAAAGGTGCTATACTAAAACATTCATAAGTTGCAGCTCGGGTGTCCGTTTCACGCCCACGAGTAACCAAATAGATGGTTCGTTCGTCACTGCCAAGAACAAGTTCGGCCCGAACTCTTCACTGTTCCCGGCCCGAACCTCATTTTCAGCCCGAACTTCAACCTCGGCCCGACCTTCAACCTCGTCCCGAACTCCGACCTCGGCCCGAACTTCAACCTCGGCCCGAACATCATCCTCGGCCCGAACACCGAACTTCGGCCCGAACACCACTTCGGCCCGAACATCCCACTTCGACCCGAACAGCACTTCGGCCCGAACATCCCTCTTCGGCCCGAACTCTTCAATATCCAAGATTGTGTGACAAAAGGTCATTACTAAAACATTCATAACTTTCAGCTCGGGTGTCCGTTTCACGCCCACGAGTAACCAAAATAGCTGGTTCGTTCGTCACTGCAAAGAACAAGTTCGGCCCGAACTCTTCACTGTTCCCGGCCCGAACCTCATTTTCAGCCCGAACTTCAACCTCGGCCCGAACTCCGACCTCGGCCCGAACTTTAACCTCGGCCCGAACATCATCCTCGGCCCGAACACCGAACTTCGACCCGAACATCCCACTTCGGCCAGAACACCACTTCGGCCCGAACATCCCTCTTCGGCCCGAACTCTTCAATATCCAAGATTGTGTGACAAAAGGTGCTATACTAAAACATTCATAACTTTCAGCTCGGGTGTCCGTTTCACGCCCACGAGTAACCAAAATAGCTGGTTCGTTCGTCACTGCCAAGAACAAGTTCGGCCCGAACTCTTCACTGTTCCCGGCCCGAACTTCATTTTCGGCCCGAACTTCAACCTCGGCCCGAACTTCAACCTCGGCACGAACTCCGACCTCGGCCCGAACTTCAACCTCGGCCTGAACATCATCCTCGGCCCGAACACCGAACTTCGGCCCGAACACCACTTCGGTCCGAACATCCCACTTCGGCCCGAACACCACTTCGGCCCTAACATCCCTCTTCGGCCCGAACTCTTAAATATCCAAGATTGTGTGACAAAAGGTGCTATACTAAAACATTCATAACTTTCAGCTCGGGTGTCCGTTTCACGCCCACGAGTAACGAAAATAGCTGGTTCGTTCGACACTGCCAAGAACAAGTTCGGCCCGAACTCTTCACTGTTCTCGGCCCGAACTTCATTTTCAGCCCGAACTTCAACCTCGGCCCGAACTTCAACCTCGGCCCGAACTCCGACCTCGGCCCGAACTTCAACCTCGGCCCGAACATCATCCTCGGCCCGAACACCGAACTTCGGCCCGAACACCACTTCGGCCCGAACACAACTTCGGCCCGAACACCACTTCCGCCCGAACATCACTCTTCGGCCCGAACTCTTCAATATCGAAGATTGTGTGACAAAAGGTGCTATACTAAAACATTCATAACTTTCAGCTCGGGTGTCCGTTTCACGCCCACGAGTAACCAAAATAGCTGGTTCGTTCGTCACTGCCAAGAACAAGTTCGGCCCGAACTCTTCAATATCCAAGATTGTGTGACAAAAGGTGCTATACTAAAACATTCAAAACTTTCAGCTCGGGTGTCCGATTCACGCCCACGAGTAACCAAAATAGCTAGTTCGTTCGTCACTGCCAAGAACAAGTTCGGCCCGAACTCTTCACTGTTCCCGGCCCGAACTTCATTTTCGGACCGAACTTCAACCTCGGCCCGACCTTCAACCTCGGCCCGAACTCCAACCTCGGCCAGAACTTCAACCTCGGCCCGAACATCATCCTCGGCCCGAACACCGAACTTCGGCCCGAACACCACTTCGGCCCGAACATCCCACTTCGGCCCGAACACCACTTCGGCCCGAACATCCCTCTTCGGCGCGAACTCTTCAGTATCCAAGATTGTGTGACAAAAGGTCATTACTAAAACATTCATAACTTTCAGCTCGGGTGTCCGTTTCACGCCCACGAGTAACCAAAATAGCTGGTTCGTTCGTCACTGCAAAGAACAAGTTCGGCCCGAACTCTTCACTGTTCCCGGCCCGAACTTCATTTTCAGCCCGAACTTCAACCTCGGCCCGAACTCCGACCTCGGCCCGAACTTTAACCTCGGCCCGAACGTCATCCTCGGCCCGAACACCGAACTTCGGCCCGAACATCCCACTTCGGCCCGAACATCCCTCTTCGGCCCGAACTCTTCAATATCCAAGATTGTGTGACAAAAGGTGCTATACTAAAACATTCATAACTTTCAGCTCGGGTGTCCGTTTCACGCCCACGAGTAACCAAAATAGCTGGTTCTTTCGTGACTGCCAAGAACAACTTCGGCCCGAACTCTTCACAGTTCCCGGCCCGAACTTCATTTTCGGCCCGAACTTCAACCTCGGCCCGAATTTCAACCTCGGCACGAACTCCGACCTCGGCCCGAACTTCAACCTCGGCCCGAACATCATCCTCGGCCCGAACACCAAACTTCGGCCCGAACACCACTTCGGCCCGAACATCCCACTTCGGCCCGAACACCACTTCGGCCCGAACATCCCTCTTCGGCCCGAACTCTTAAATATCCAAGATTGTGTGACAAAAGGTGCTATACTAAAACATTTATAACTTTCAGCTCGGGTGTCCGTTTCACGCCCACGAGTAACCAAAATAGCTGGTTCGTTCGTCACTGCCAAGAACAAGTTCGGCCCGAACTTCATTTTCAGCCCGAACTTCAACCTCGGCCCGAACTTCAACCTCGGCCCGAACTCCGACCTCGGCCCGAACTTCAACCTCGGCCCGAACATCATCCTCGGCCCGAACACAGAACTTCGGCCCGAACACCACTTCGGCCCGAACATCCCACTTCGGCCCGAACACCACTTCGGCCCGAACATCCCTCTTCGGCCCGATCTCTTCAATATCCAAGATTGTGTGACAAAAGGTGCTATACTAAAACATTCATAACTTTCAGCTCGGGTGTCCGTTTCACGCCCACGAGTAACCAAAATAGCTGGTTCGTTCGTCACTGCCTAGAACAAGTTCGGCCCGAACTCTTCACTGTTCCCGGCCCGAACTTCATTTTCGGCCCGAACTTCAACCTCGGCCCGAACTGCAACCTCGGCCCGAACTCCGACCTCGGCCCGAACTTCAACCTCGGCCCGAACATCATCCTCGGCCCGAACACCGAACTTCGGCCCGAACACCACTTCGGCCCGAACATCCCTCTTCGGCCCGATCTCTTCAATATCCAAGATTGTGTGACAAAAGGTGCTATACTAAAACATTCATAACTTTCAGCTCGGGTGTCCGTTTCACGCCCACGAGTAACCAAAATAGCTGGTTCGTTCGTCACTGCCAAGAACAAGTTCGGCCCGAACTCTTCACTGTTCCCGGCCCGAACTTCATTTTCAGCCCGAACTGCAACCTCGGCCCGAACTCCGACCTCGGCCCGAACTTCAACCTCGGCCCGAACATCATCCTCGGCCCGAACACCGAACTTCGGCCCGAACACCACTTCGGCCCGAACACCACTTCGGCCCGAACATCCCACTTCGGCCCGAACACCACTTCGGCCCCAACATCCCTCTTCGGCCCGAACTCTTCAATATCCAAGATTGTGTGACAAAATGTGCTATACTAAAACATTCATAACTTTCAGCTCGGGTGTCCGTTTCACGCCCACGAGTAACCATAATAGCTAGTTCGTTCGTCACTGCCAAGAACAAGTTCGGCCCGAACTCTTCACTGTTCCCGACCCGAACTTCATTTTCGGCCCGAACTTCAACCTCGGCCCGAACTCCGACCTCGGCACGAACTTCAACCTCGGCCCGAACATCATCCTCGGCCCGAACACCGAACTTCGGCCCGAACACCATTTCGGCCCGAACACCACTTCGGCCCGAACACCACTTCCGCCCGAACATCCCTCTTCGGCCCGAACTCTTCAATATCGAAGATTGTGTGACAAAAGGTGCTATACTAAAACATTCATAAGTTGCAGCTCGGGTGTCCGTTTCACGCCCACGAGTAACCAAAATAGCTGGTTCGTTCGTCACTGCCAAGAACAAGTTCGGCCCGAACTCTTCACTGTTCCCGGCCCGAACATCATTTTCAGCCCGAACTTCAACCTCGGCCCGAACTTTAACCTCGGCCCGAACATCATCCTCGGCCCGAACACCGAACTTCGACCCGAACATCCCACTTCGGCCCGAACACCACTTCGGCCCGAACATCCCTCTTCGGCCCGAACTCTTCAATATCCAAGATTGTGTGACAAAAGGTGCTATACTAAAACATTCATAACTTTCAGCTCGGGTGTCCGTTTCACGCCCACGAGTAACCAAAATAGCTGGTTCGTTCGTCACTGCCAAGAACAAGTTCGGCCCGAACTCTTCACTCTTCCCGGCCCGAACTTCATTTTCGGCCCGAACTTCAACCTCGGCCCGAACTTCAACCTTGGCACGAACTTCGACCTCGGCCCGAACTTCAACCTCGGCCCGAACATCATCCTCGGCCCGAACACCGAACTTCGCCCCGAACACCACTTCGGTCCGAACATCCCACTTCGGGCCGAACACCACTTCGGCCCGAACATCCCTCTTCGGCCCGAACTCTTAAATATCCAAGATTGTGTGACAAAAGGTGCTATACTAAAACATTCATAACTTTCAGCTCGGGTGTCCGTTTCACGCCCACGAGTAACGAAAATAGCTGGTTCGTTCGACACTGCCAAGAGCAAGTTCGGCCCGAACTCGTCACTGTTCTCGACCCGAACTTCATTTTCAGCCCGAACTTCAACCTCGGCCCGAACTTCAACCTCGGCCCGAACTCCGACCTCGGCCCGAACTTCAACCTCGGCCCGAACATCATCCTCGGCCCGAACACCGAACTTCGGCCCGAACACCACTTCGGCCCGAACACAACTTCGGCCCGAACACCACTTCCGCCCGAACATCCCTCTTCGACCCGAACTCTTCAATATCGAAGATTGTGTGACAAAAGGTGCTATACTAAAACATTCATAACTTTCAGCTCGGGTGTCCGTTTCACGCCCACGAGTAACCAAAATAGCTGGTTCGTTCGTCACTGCCAAGAACAAGTTCGGCCCGAACTCTTCACTGTTCCCGGCCCGAACTTCATTTTCGGACCGAACTTCAACCTCGGCCCGACCTTCAACCTCGGCCCGAACTCCGACCTCGGTCAGAACTTCAACCTCGGCCCGAACATCATCCTCGGCCCGAACACCGAACTTCGGCCCGAACACCACTTCGGCCCGAACATCCCTCTTCGGCCCGAACTCTTCAATATCCAAGATTGTGTGACAAAAAGGTCATTACTAAAACATTCATAACTTTCAGCTCGGGTGTCCGTTTCACGCCCACGAATAACCAAAATAGCTGGTTCGTTCGTCACTGCAAAGAACAAGTTCGGCCCGAACTCTTCACTGTTCCCGGCCCGAACCTCATTTTCAGCCCGAACTTCAACATCGGCCCGAACTCCGACCTCGGCCCGAACTTTATCCTCGGCCCGAACATCATCCTCGGCCCGAACACCGAACTTTGACCCGAACATCCCACTTCGGCCCGAACACCACTTCGGCCCGAACATCCCTCTTCGGCCCGAACTCTTCAATATCCAAGATTGTGTGACAAAAGGTGCTATACTAAAACATTCATAACTTTCAGCTCGGGTGTCCGTTTCACGCCCACGAGTAACCAAAATAGCTGGTTCGTTCGTCACTGCCAAGAACAAGTTCGGCCCGAACTCTTCACTCTTCCCGGCCCGAACTTCATTTTCGGCCCGAACTTCAACCTCGGCCCGAACTTCAACCTCGGCACGAACTCCGACCTCGGCCCGAACTTCAACCTCGGCCCGAACATCATCCTCGGCCCGAACACCGAAATTCGCCCCGAACACCACTTCGGTCCGAACATCCCACTTCGGGCCGAACACCACTTCGGCCCGAACATCCCTCTTCGGCCCGAACTCTTAAATATCCAAGATTGTGTGACAAAAGGTGCTATACTAAAACATTCATAATTTTCAGCTCGGGTGTCCGTTTCACGCCCACGAGTAACGAAAATAGCTGGTTCGTTCGACACTGCAAAGAGCAAGTTCGGCCCGAACTCTTCACTGTTCTCGGCCCGAACTTCATTTTCAGCCCGAACTTCAACCTCGGCCCGAACTTCAACCTCGGCCCGAACTCCGACCTCGGCCCGAACTTCAACCTCGGCCCGAACATCATCCTCGGCCCGAACACCGAACTTCGGCCCGAACACCACTTCGGCCCGAACACAACTTCGGCCCGAACACCACTTCCGCCCGAACATCCCTCTTCGGCCCGAACTCTTCAATATCGAAGATTGTGTGACAAAAGGTGCTATACTAAAACATTCATAACTTTCAGCTCGGGTGTCCGTTTCACGCCCACGAGTAACCAAAATAGCTGGTTCGTTCGTCACTGCCAAGAACAAGTTCGGCCCGAACTCTTCAATATCCAAGATTGTGTGACAAAAGGTGCTATACTAAAACATTCAAAACTTTCAGCTCGGGTGTCCGTTTCACGCCCACGAGTAACCAAAATAGCGGGTTCGTTCGTCACTGCCAAGAACAAGTTCGGCCCGAACTCTTCACTGTTCCCGGCCCGAACTTCATTTTCGGACCGAACTTCAACCTCGGCCCGACCTTCAACCTCGGCCCGAACTCCGACCTCGGTCAGAACTTCAACCTCGGCCCGAACATCATCCTCGGCCCGAACACCGAACTTCGGACCGAACACCACTTCGGCCCGAACATCCCACTTCGGCCCGAACACCACTTCGGCCCGAACATCCCTCTTCGGCCCGAACTCTTCAATATCCAAGATTGTGTGACAAAAAGGTCATTACTAAAACATTCATAACTTTCAGCTCGGGTGTCCGTTTCACGCCCACGAGTAACCAAAATAGCTGGTTCGTTCGTCACTGCAAAGAACAAGTTCGGCCCGAACTCTTCACTGTTCCCGGCCCGAACCTCATTTTCAGCCCGAACTTCAACCTCGGCCCGAACTCCGACCTCGGCCCGAACTTTAACCTCGGCCCGAACATCATCCTCGGCCCGAACACCGAACTTCGACCCGAACAACCCACTTCGGCCCGAACACCACTTCGGCCCGAACATCCCTCTTCGGCCCGAACTCTTCAATATCCAAGATTGTGTGACAAAAGGTGCTATACTAAAACATTCATAACTTTCAGCTCGGGTGTCCGTTTCACGCCCACGAGTAACCAAAATAGCTGGTTCGTTCGTCACTGCCAAGAACAAGTTCGGCCCGAACTCTTCACTCTTCCCGGCCCGAACTTCATTTTCGGCCCGAACTTCAACCTCGGCCCGAACTTCAACCTCGGCACGAACTCCGACCTCGGCCCGAACTTCAACCTCGGCCCGAACATCATCCTCGGCCCGAACACCGAAATTCGCCCCGAACACCACTTCAGTCCGAACATCCCACTTCGGGCCGAACACCACTTCGGCCCGAACATCCCTCTTCGGCCCGAACTCTTAAATATCCAAGATTGTGTGACAAAAGGTGCTATACTAAAACATTCATAACTTTCAGCTCGGGTGTCCGTTTCACGCCCACGAGTAACGAAAATAGCTGGTTCGTTCGACACTGCCAAGAACAAGTTCGGCCCGAACTCTTCACTGTTCTCGGCCCGAACTTCATTTTCAGCCCGAACTTCAACCTCGGCCCGAACTTCAACCTCGGCCCGAACTCCGACCTCGACCCGAACTTCAACCTCGGCCCGAACATCATCCTCGGCCCGAACACCGAACTTCGGCCCGAACACCACTTCGGCCCGAACACAACTTCGGCCCGAACACCACTTCCGCCCGAACATCCCTCTTCGGCCCGAACTCTTCAATATCGAAGATTGTGTGACAAAAGGTGTTATACTAAAACATTCATAACTTTCAGCTCGGGTGTCCGTTTCACGCCCACGAGTAACCAAAATAGCTGGTTCGTTCGTCACTGCAAAGAACAAGTTCGGCCCGAACTCTTCACTGTTCCCGGCCCGAACTTCATTTTCAGCCCGAACTTCAACCTCGGCCCGAACTCCGACCTCGGCCCGAACTTTAACCTCGGCCCGAACGTCATCCTCGGCCCGAACACCGAACTTCGGCCCGAACATCCCACTTCGGCCCGAACATCCCTCTTCGGCCCGAACTCTTCAATATCCAAGATTGTGTGACAAAAGGTGCTATACTAAAACATTCATAACTTTCAGCTCGGGTGTCCGTTTCACGCCCACGAGTAACGAAAATAGCTGGTTCGTTCGACACTGCAAAGAGCAAGTTCGGCCCGAACTCTTCACTGTTCTCGGCCCGAACTTCATTTTCAGCCCGAACTTCAACCTCGGCCCGAACTTCAACCTCGGCCCGAACTCCGACCTCGGCCCGAACTTCAACCTCGGCCCGAACATCATCCTCGGCCCGAACACCGAACTTCGGCCCGAACACCACTTCGGCCCGAACACAACTTCGGCCCGAACACCACTTCCGCCCGAACATCCCTCTTCGGCCCGAACTCTTCAATATCGAAGATTGTGTGACAAAAGGTGCTATACTAAAACATTCATAACTTTCAGCTCGGGTGTCCGTTTCACGCCCACGAGTAACCAAAATAGCTGGTTCGTTCGTCACTGCCAAGAACAAGTTCGGCCCGAACTCTTCAATATCCAAGATTGTGTGACAAAAGGTGCTATACTAAAACATTCAAAACTTTCAGCTCGGGTGTCCGTTTCACGCCCACGAGTAACCAAAATAGCGGGTTCGTTCGTCACTGCCAAGAACAAGTTCGGCCCGAACTCTTCACTGTTCCCGGCCCGAACTTCATTTTCGGACCGAACTTCAACCTCGGCCCGACCTTCAACCTCGGCCCGAACTCCGACCTCGGTCAGAACTTCAACCTCGGCCCGAACATCATCCTCGGCCCGAACACCGAACTTCGGACCGAACACCACTTCGGCCCGAACATCCCACTTCGGCCCGAACACCACTTCGGCCCGAACATCCCTCTTCGGCCCGAACTCTTCAATATCCAAGATTGTGTGACAAAAAGGTCATTACTAAAACATTCATAACTTTCAGCTCGGGTGTCCGTTTCACGCCCACGAGTAACCAAAATAGCTGGTTCGTTCGTCACTGCAAAGAACAAGTTCGGCCCGAACTCTTCACTGTTCCCGGCCCGAACCTCATTTTCAGCCCGAACTTCAACCTCGGCCCGAACTCCGACCTCGGCCCGAACTTTAACCTCGGCCCGAACATCATCCTCGGCCCGAACACCGAACTTCGACCCGAACAACCCACTTCGGCCCGAACACCACTTCGGCCCGAACATCCCTCTTCGGCCCGAACTCTTCAATATCCAAGATTGTGTGACAAAAGGTGCTATACTAAAACATTCATAACTTTCAGCTCGGGTGTCCGTTTCACGCCCACGAGTAACCAAAATAGCTGGTTTGTTCGTCACTGCCAAGAACAAGTTCGGCCCGAACTCTTCACTCTTCCCGGCCCGAACTTCATTTTCGGCCCGAACTTCAACCTCGGCCCGAACTTCAACCTCGGCACGAACTCCGACCTCGGCCCGAACTTCAACCTCGGCCCGAACATCATCCTCGGCCCGAACACCGAAATTCGCCCCGAACACCACTTCAGTCCGAACATCCCACTTCGGGCCGAACACCACTTCGGCCCGAACATCCCTCTTCGGCCCGAACTCTTAAATATCCAAGATTGTGTGACAAAAGGTGCTATACTAAAACATTCATAACTTTCAGCTCGGGTGTCCGTTTCACGCCCACGAGTAACGAAAATAGCTGGTTCGTTCGACACTGCCAAGAACAAGTTCGGCCCGAACTCTTCACTGTTCTCGGCCCGAACTTCATTTTCAGCCCGAACTTCAACCTCGGCCCGAACTTCAACCTCGGCCCGAACTCCGACCTCGGCCCGAACTTCAACCTCGGCCCGAACATCATCCTCGGCCCGAACACCGAACTTCGGCCCGAACACCACTTCGGCCCGAACACAACTTCGGCCCGAACACCACTTCCGCCCGAACATCCCTCTTCGGCCCGAACTCTTCAATATCGAAGATTGTGTGACAAAAGGTGCTATACTAAAACATTCATAACTTTCAGCTCGGGTGTCCGTTTCACGCCCACGAGTAACCAAAATAGCTGGTTCGTTCGTCAATGCCAAGAACAAGTTCGGCCCGAACTCTTAAATATCCAAGATTGTGTGACAAAAGGTGCTATACTAAAACATTCAAAACTTTCAGCTCGGGTGTCCGTTTCACGCCCACGAGTAACCAAAATAGCTGGTTCGTTCGTCACTGCCAAGAACAAGTTCGGCCCGAACTCTTCACTGTTCCCGGCCCGAACTTCATTTTCGGACCGAACTTCAACCTCGGCCCGACCTTCAACCTCGGCCCAAACTCCGACCTCGGCCAGAACTTCAACCTCGGCCCGAACATCATCCTCGGCCCGAACACCGAACTTCGGCCCGAACACCACTTCGGCCCGAACATCCCACTTCGGCCCGAACACCACTTCGGCCCGAACATCCCTCTTCGGCGCGAACTCTTCAGTATCCAAGATTGTGTGACAAAAGGTCATTACTAAAACATTCATAACTTTCAGCTCGGGTGTCCGTTTCACGCCCACGAGTAACCAAAATAGCTGGTTCGTTCGTCACTGCAAAGAACAAGTTCGGCCCGAACTCTTCACTGTTCCCGGCCCGAACTTCATTTTCAGCCCGAACTTCAACCTCGGCCCGAACTCCGACCTCGGCCCGAACTTTAACCTCGGCCCGAACGTCATCCTCGGCCCGAACACCGAACTTCGGCCCGAACATCCCACTTCGGCCCGAACATCCCTCTTCGGCCCGAACTCTTCAATATCCAAGATTGTGTGACATAAGGTGCTATACTAAAACATTCATAACTTTCAGCTCGGGTGTCCGTTTCACGCCCACGAGTAACCAAAATAGCTGGTTCTTTCGTCACTGCCAAGAACAACTTCGGCCCGAACTCTTCACTGTTCCCGGCCCGAACTTCATTTTCGGCCCGAACTTCAACCTCGGCCCGAATTTCAACCTCGGCACGAAATCCGACCTCAGCCCGAACTTCAACCTCGGCCCGAACATCATCCTCGGCGCGAACACCAAACTTCCGCCCGAACACCACTTCGGCCCGAACATCCCACTTCGGCCCGAACACCACTTCGGCCCGAACATCCCTCTTCGGCCCGAACTCTTAAATATCCAAGATTGTGTGACAAAAGGTGCTATACTAAAACATTTATAACTTTCAGCTCGGGTGTCCGTTTCACGCCCACGAGTAACCAAAATAGCTGGTTCGTTCGTCACTGCCAAGAACAAGTTCGGCCCGAACTTCATTTTCAGCCTGAACTTCAACCTCGGCCCGAACTTCAACCTCGACCCGAACTCCGACCTCGGCCCGAACTTCAACCTCGGCCCGAACATCATCCTCGGCGCGAACACCAAACTTCGGCCCGAACACCACTTCGGCCCGAACATCCCACTTCGGCCCGAACACCACTTCGGCCCGAACATCCCTCTTCGGCCCGAACTCTTAAATATCCAAGATTGTGTGACAAAAGGTGCTATACTAAAACATTTATAACTTTCAGCTCGGGTGTCCGTTTCACGCCCACGAGTAACCAAAATAGCTGGTTCGTTCGTCACTGCCAAGAACAAGTTCGGCCCGAACTTCATTTTCAGCCCGAACTTCAACCTCGGCCCGAACTTCAACCTCGACCCGAACTCCGACCTCGGCCCGAACTTCAACCTCGGCCCGAACATCATCCTCGGCCCGAACACCGAACTTCGGCCCGAACACCACTTCGGCCCGAACATCCCACTTCGGCCCGAACACCACTTCGGCCCGGACATCCCTCTTCGCCCCGAACTCTTAAATATCCAAGATTGTGTGACAAAAGGTGCTATACTAAAACATTCATAACTTTCAGCTCGGGTGTCCGTTTCACGCCCACGAGTAACCAAAATAGCTGGTTCGTTCGTCACTTCCAAGAACAAGTTCGGCCCGAACTCTTCACTGTTCTCGGCCCGAACTTCATTTTCGGCCCGAACTTCAACCTCGGCCCGAACTTCAACCTCGGCCCGAACTCCGACCTCGGCCCGAACTTCAACCTCGGCCCGATCATCATCCTCGGCCCGAACACCGAACTTCGGCCCGAACACCACTTCGGCCCGAACATCCCTCTTCGGCCCGAACTCTTCAATATCCAAGATTGTGTGACAAAAGGTGTTACACTAAAACATTCATAACTTTCAGCTCGGGTGTCCGTTTCACGCCCACGAGTAACCAAAATAGCTGGTTCGTTCGTCACTGCCAAGAACAAGTTCGGCCCGAACTCTTCACTGTTCCCGGCCCGAACTTCATTTTCGGCCCGAACTTCAACCACGGCCTGAACTTCAACCTCGGCACGAACTCCGACCTCGGCCCGAACTTCAACCTCGGCCCGAACATCATCCTCGGCCCGAACACCGAACTTCGGCCCGAACACCACTTCGGCCCGAACACCACTTCGGCCCGAACACCACTTCTGCCCGAACATCCCTCTTCGGCCCGAACTCTTCAATATCCAAGATTGTGTGACAAAAGGTGCTATACTAAAACATTCATAACTTTCAGCTCGGGTGTCCGTTTAACGCCCACGAGTAACCAAAATAGCTGGTTCGTTCGTCACTGCCAAGAACAAGTTCAGCCCGAACTCTTCACTGTTCCCGGCCCGAACTTCATTTTCGGCCCGAACTTCAACCACGGCCCGAACTTCAACCTCGGCCCGAACTCCGACCTCGGCCCGAACTTCAACCTCGGCCCGAACATCATCCTCGGACCAAACACCGAACTTCGGCCCGAACACCACTTCGGCACGAACACCACTTCGGCCCGAACATCCCACTTCGGCCCGAACACCACTTCGGCCCGAACATCCCTCTTCGGCCCGAACTCTTCAATATCCAAGATTGTGTGACAAAAGGTGCTATACTAAAACATTCATAACTTTCAGCTCGGGTGTCCGTTTCACGCCCACGAGTAACCAAAATAGCTGGTTCGTTCGTCAATGCCAAGAACAAGTTCGGCCCGAACTCTTCAATATCCAAGATTGTGTGACAAAAGGTGCTATACTAAAACATTCATAACTTTCAACTCGGGAGTCCGTTTCACGCCCACGAGTAACCAAAATAGCTGGTTCGTTCGTCACTGCCAAGAACAAGTTCGGCCCGAACTCTTCAATATCCAAGATTGTGTGACAAAATGTGCTATACAAAAACATTCATAACTTTCAGCTCGGGTGTCCGTTTCACGCCCACGAGTAACCAAAATAGCTGGTTCGTTCGTCACTGCCAAGAACAAGTTCGGCCCGAACTCTTCACTGTTCCCGGCCCGAACATCATTTTCGGCCCGAACTTCAACCTCGGCCCGAACTTCAACCTCGGCCCGAACGCCGACCTCGGCCCGAACTTCAACCTCGGCCCGGACATCATCCTCGGCCCGAACACCGAACTTCGGCCCGAACACCACTTCGGCCCGAACATCCCTCTTCGGCCCGAACTCTTCAATATCCAAGATTGCGTGACAAAAGGTGTTATACTAAAACATTCATAACTTTCAGGTCAGGTGTCTGTTTCACGCCCACGAGTAACCAAAATAGATGGTTCGTTCGTCACTGCCAAGAACAAGTTCGGCCCGAACTCTTCAATATCCAAGATTGTGTGGCAAAAGGTGCTATACTAAAACATTCATAACTTTCAGCTCGGGTGTCCGTTTCACGCCCACGAGTAACCAAAATAGCTTGTTCGTTCGTCACTGCCAAAAACAAGTTCGGCCCGAACTCTTCACTGTTCCCGGCCCGAACTTCATTTTCGGCCCGAACTTCAACCTCGGCCCGAACTGCAACCTCGGCCCGAACTCCGACCTCGGCCCGAACTTCAACCTCGGCCCGAACATCATCCTCGGCCCGAACACCAAACTTCAGCC
Source organism: Calendula officinalis (assembly GCA_963853835.1). Lineage (NCBI taxonomy): Eukaryota > Viridiplantae > Streptophyta > Magnoliopsida > Asterales > Asteraceae > Calendula > Calendula officinalis. Next base: position 58,486,973 of record OY970820.1, read on the forward strand.
CGAACACCACTTCGGCCCGAACACTACTTCGGCCCGAACATCCCACTTCGGCCCGAACACCACTTCGGCCCGAACATCCCTCTTCGGCCCGAACTATTCAATATCCAAGATTGTATGACAAAAGGTGTTATACTAAAACATTCATAACTTTCAGCTCGGGTGTCCGTTTCACGCCCACGAGTAACCAAAATAGCTGGTTCGTTCGTCACTGCCAAGAACAAGTTCGGCCCGAACTCTTCACTGTTCCCGGTCCGAACTTCATTTTCGGCCCGAACTTCAACCTCGGCCCGAACTTCAACCTCGGCCCGAACTCCGACCTCGGACCGAACTTCAACCTCGGCCCGAACATCATCCTCGGTCCGAACACCGAACTTCTGCCCGAACACCACTTCGGCCCGAACACCACTTCGGCCCGAACATCCCACTTCGGCCCGAACACCACTTCGGCCCGAACATCCTTCTTCGGCCCGAATTCTTCAATATCCAAGACTGTGTGACAAAAAATGCTATACTAAAACATTCATAACTTTCAGCTCGGGTGTCCGTTTCACGCCCACGAGTAACAAAAATAGCTGGTTCGTTCGTCACTGCCAAGAACAAGTTCGGCCCGAACTCTTCACTGTTCCCGGCCCGAACTTCATTTTCGGCCCGAACTTCAACCTCGGCCCGAACTTCAACCTCGGCCCGAACATCATCCTCGGCCCGAACACCACTTCGGCCCGAACACCACTTCGGCCCGAACATCCCACTTCGGCCCGAACACCACTTCGGCCCGAACATCCCTCTTCGGCCCGAACTCTTCAATATCCAAGATTGTGTGACAAAAGGTGCTATACTAAAACATTCATAACTTTCAGCTCGGGTGTCCGTTTCACGCCCACGAGTAACCAAAATAGCTGGTTCGTTCGTCACTGCCAAGAACAAGTTCGGCCCGAACTCTTCAATATCCAAGATTGTGTGGCAAAAGGTGCTATACTAAAACATTCATAACTTTCAGCTCTGGTGTTCGTTTCACGCCCACGAGTAACCAAAATAGCTGGTTCGTTCGTCACTGCCAAGAACAAGTTCGGCCCGAACTCTACACTGTTCCCGGCCCAAACTTCATTTTCGGCCCGAATTTCAACCTCGGCCCGAACTGCAACCTCGGCCCGAACTCCGACCTCGGCCCGAACTTCAACCTCGGCCCGAACATCATCCTCGGCCCGAACACCAAACTTCGGCCCGAACACCACTTCGGCCCGAACACCACTTCGGCCCGAACATCCCACTTCGGCCCGAACACCACTTCGGCCCGAACATCCCTCTTCGGCCCGAACTATTCAATATCCAAGATTGTATGACAAAAGGTGTTATACTAAAACATTCATAACTTTCAGTTCGGGTGTCCGTTTCACGCCCACGAGTAACCAAAATAGCTGGTTCGTTCGTCACTGCCAAGAACAAGTTCGGCCCGAACTCTTCACTGTTCCCGGCCCGAACTTCATTTTCGGCCCGAACTTCAACCTCGGCCCGAACTCCGACCTCGGCCCAAACTCCGACCTCGGCCCGAACTTCATCCTCGGCCCGAACACCGAACTTCGGCCCGAAAACCACTTCGGCCCGAACACCACTTCGGCCAGAACATCCCACTTCGGCCCGAACACCACTTCGGCCCGAACATCCCTCTTCGGCCCGAACTCTTCAATATCCAAGTTTGTGTGACAAAAGGTGCTATACTAAAACATTCATAACTTTCAGCTCGGGTGTCCGTTTCACGCCCACGAGTAACCAAAATAGCTGGTTCATTCGTCACTACCAAGAACAAGTTCGGCCCGAACTCTTCACTGTTCCCGGCCCGAACTTCATTTTCGGCCCGAACTTCAATCGGCCCGAACTTCAACCTCGGCCCGAACTTCAACCTCGGCCCGAACATCATCCTCGGCCCGAACGCCGAACTTCGGCCCGAACACCACTTCGGCCCGAACATCCCTCTTCGGCCCGAACTTTTCAATATCCAAGATTGTGTGACAAAAGGTGCTATACTAAAACATTCATAACTTTCAGCTCGGGTGTCCGTTTCACGCCCACGAGTAACCAAAATAGTTGGTTCGTTCGTCACTGCCAAGAACAAGTTCGGCCCGAACTCTTCACTGTTCCCGGCCTGAACTTCATTTTCGGCCCGAACTTCAACCTCGGCCCGAACTCCGACCTCGGCCCGAACTTCAATCTCGGCCCGAACATCATCCTCGCCCCGAACACCGAACTTCGGCCTGAACACCACTTCAGCCCGAACACCACTTCGGCCCGGACATCCCACTTCGGCCCGAACACCACTTCGGCCCAAACAACCCTCTTCGGCCCGAACTCTTAAATATCCAAGATTGTGTGACAAAAGGTGCTATACTAAAACATTCATAACTTTCAGCTCGGGTGTCCGTTTCACACCCACGAGTAACCAAAATAGCTAGTTCGTTCGTCACTGCCAAGAACAAGTTCGGCCCGAACTCTTCACTGTTCCCGGTCCGAACAACATTTTCGGCCCGAACTTCAACCTCGGTTGTAACGCCCCAAAATTTGGTAGTTTGAATTAATTACGTTTTAGTACTAGAAATCTTTATTGATTTTATTTGATGGGTTAATCGCGTGTCGTATCATTATTTTATATAGTTATGTGTGTGCTATTTATATTAAAGTGCTTAAGTAATGCTGTGACGTTGTATTATCGCGACGTGTCATTAACGCAACGTTCTATTTCCCGTGTGTCAGTGTCAGGCTACGGGCCGGCCGGAGGCCAAGGCCCAAAAACCCGACAAGGAAATAGAAGTTGGGCCGGACCTCACTTCCATGCCCCACATTCGATTATTGTTTTGGAATGTCAAGCCGTCATGTGCAATTCTCTATGGCCCAATCAGAAGTAGTGTTTTATGGCCCACACTTGTGAAAATAAAAACTATGCAGTAGATTAACCCAAGAATTATGGCCCACACTAGTGTGATACGTATTTGTAACCCTTGGTCGTTGTTTCTTTCTTTCTTTCGTAACCCTACCAGCCGTTGTCCCTCTCGTTTTCTTCCCTCCGCAATCGTAGAGCAGTTCCAGTTGTTCCTCTCCTTCGTTGGCAATTAAGTAGCAATCAAATCAGTGAAGGTTCGGGTTCTAAATAGCAGTTTGTCGGTAAGATTTCCGTTCCTGACTTCCGATTCTTTTATGGCTATACAATTTCAGGATCCTGACTTTCTAAGTTCCTGTGTCGGGTTTAAATCTCACCCATCTAACAGCAAGGTTGTTGAAGTGTGCGAACTAGGGATGACCATCGGTTCAACCAGAAATCATATTCCAATCGGTAGGCTTTTTCTTTCTCTTCTTGTTCGTTTCCTGGACGATCTTAAGTAATCTGTGTTTCTTTGTTCCGGTTCGATATCGTGACTGAACAGCTGCAGTAAACTTCCATCAATCAGGTTGTGCTCCAGGTGAAGTTTTGTGATCGGGCAGCAAGGGGTGAAGTGGTGGAAAACTTTCGGTATAACTCTTATGCTAACTTCCGTTTATTTTGTTTGGTTAATTCATCCTTTCCGTACTTGATCTTACTAACCTATCTCGCGTAGGATAACTAGTAGGGTTGAGGGTTCTATGGGGAGGTACTGAGCCAAATTGGGATTTGGGAAATCGCTGAATTGTTGTCTCGTTTCGCTTGGTTTGTTCACAGTTTTCCTTTAAGCCTAGATTTAATCTCGAGTTAATTTTAGTTGTTCTAAATGGGGAAAACTTTCTTTTTATCGGGATATTCTTTTGGGATATTAATCATGATTCATTCTAATCTGAGTTTTAGGGTTATCGGGTAAAATTTATGGTATCGGGTTTTTCAATAAAGGGTCGAGATTGCGAAACGGTTTTTTTTTAAAGCTTATAAATTTTGGCAGAATCTGCCCTCCTGTTCACAGTTGTTTTGACCTGTTTAAATTAATCCTTTCGGTTTTTGGCCCATTCTGCTACCTTGGTTTCTGAGTTAACTTTTCAACGCCGCAACCCGCTCGTCAATCCGAATTTCGGTTTAAAAGTTATAGTCAATTTAGTATGCTGCTGTTAGGAAGATGATCTGTGCAGCATGTCTGTCTTGCAACCCAGTTTTGAGACACTTAGAATCTGTTTTGGCCAGTGACCGTCTCACAGTAAATTGTAGTTCTGATTGTTTTCTAGTCATGGTAAAAAGATGGGGAAAATCTAATGAACCGTTTAAGAGTTATGGCAGTTCCCGTGAGACTGACGGGTGCTGCCAGTTTTCTGAAATAAGCTCTCGGGTAGGATTCTAATTCAGGGTTTCGTTTTTTGGTTTTAGGACTGTCTAGGAGATACCATGCTGTACCTTTGACTGTCGGGAATCCTTTGGAGCTTACGTTTCTCGAGGTGAGTATTCTCACCGTGTATTCAGTTTTAACGTTATACATGCATGACTTATGTGTTACATTTCTTGCACCATAATTGTTATCTGAGCTTGAGCTGTTATCTGAGTTTGATCCGCTATCTGAGTTTGATTTGTTATCTGAGTTTGACATGCTATCTGAGTATCTGAGCAGCTGTTGATTTATTTTAATCTGAGACATTGTGCCTGGGTAACCGAGCTCGGCACAGGGTCATTCTGTGCTACTACTTGCTAGGGCATCTGAGATAATTATGTTAAAGAGATAATAAAACATAATAACACACATCTGAGTTTTTGGCTATATGCCTGGGATCACCTCCCGTCTGAGTTTTGGGATTATTCCCGTCTGAGTTTTAGGATCACTCCCGTCTGAGTTTTGGCTTATGCCTATCTGAGGTGTGAGGAGGGGCGAGGTTGATCTCTCGTCCCAAATCACACAAGCACGCTATATAAATTAAAATCTGAGTAATAAAATCTGAGAAATAAATCTGAGTAATTAACCGAGTAGTTTCTGACTAGGAGTACACCGATGTGCCCTCATGTGTTGTATGTTATGATTGTTTGCATTTTGAGATTATTCACTCAGCTTCTCCAGCTGACCCCTATTTCCCCCCACATTGTTTCAGGTACCAGCGGAGGAAAGGAGAAGGTGGACGGTTGACCGCTGTATCTTTCATTACCGATGTGGACGGCATTTAATATTTTAAAAACACTTAATTTTAACTATTTCTGCATTAAATATATTTTTAAATGAAAATACTATTATTGGGGTTTAATTATTCAAGTTATTGGGACCTTTTGATTATAATTTTTGTTTTCAAAAATTTTAAAAATCTTGTAAATAATAGGGTGTTACAAGTTGGTATCAGAGCTCTGACTTGAGGGATTTGGATTCACAAGGGGTGGATTCAATCTCAAGTTTGAGTCTCGAGTTTTAAAACGGGAATTGAGCAAAATATTTTCTGAGTAAAGTTTCCACATCAAGCATACAGCATGTCACGTCGACCTCTCGCTTTTCCCATTGCTGGTAATATTAAATAGTTTTACTTATCTGAGATGTATGTTGTATTCTGAGTATGGATGAGTAGAGTAGTCTGAGATGTTTGTGTTTATTTTCTAAGTATATTTTTCCGAGTGTTGTTTCTGATTACATCTGTGAAATAAATCCTGAAAGTTATAATAACATACGAAAATTACATATGAATAGTACGATTTAATACTATGTATATATAGATATACGAACGCGGGGTTTGATAATTTTGAGTATAATTTAGAGCATAGTTCTGAGTAAAATTCTGGATTTAAATTCCCAGTGTTTAATATATTTATGCATATACAAATACGCATACTGGAGGAATTATAAATTTTAATGAGAATAATAAAAGTTTCCAATTTAGAGGAATATCTAATAGAGTTGAAATGAGATTTTATAAATTTTGAGAAATTTTAACCAAAAGTGTAATAACGGGATATTAATTTATGATCCGCATGCTTTGGGTAAATGAGAAAAGAGAAAATTATTAATATTAAAGAGGAGTATTAAATTTTAGTATTGGGAAAATATTAAAAACTTTCATATGGGAGAAAACACTTAATAGACCGAGTCATTTAAACGAGTAAATCAGAGATTAGTAAATCAAATTGATTGAGAATATTTTTAAGAGGATTTACCAAGTTGAGTAAAAGAAAGAATTATTAAGTCAATAAAATGGGAAATAATTTCATTTAGCTAAACGATAATTATTAACAGGATCTGAAAGAGAATTATTGATCAGGGTTAAAAGAGAAGTTATCTAAATGAGAAATTAAAATTTTAGTAAATACAAGGAATCACGAGTTATAATAGTTAAGCAAATTCCATATTAAGGTCAACAAGTTAGTATTTATTTAAGAATCATTAAATTGAGATAAAATGGGAAAAACATTTCGAGTAAGTAGGTTAAATTGCCGAGTGCAAAACTAAATGTGGATGACAAGTTAAGTGACAGATTAATGAGTTCACACTGATAGCTTAAAATAAACTATGTAAGTTTAATAGACTAATTAATTGAGAAATTGCTGAGTCAAATTAATCAGATATTATTGAAGCTCATCTTAAAGAGTAATTATATAAGAGGATTAAGAGGAAGCTAACGTCATCAATTTGTTGATGATTTATTTAAAAAACGAGCTAAAAGAGCGATAAATTGAATCAAATTAAACGAGGAACGCAACAACTGAGAACTCTGATAAAAAAAAGGATATTAATAGACATGCTCACAAATTACAATAAATTCAATATAACTGTGAAGAGGATATAAGTTATATTTATGAGGAATGAAAATGGCATGTCCAAATGAAAAGTTTAAAAAGGAGATTTGTATTGTGAAAATAACTAAGTGGAAATATTTCTATGAATCTGAGTTATCCGAGTATCGCGTACGAGACTAAATGTACGCTTGATTTTCTGAGTAATGGTTATGAGATTTTGAGTATGCACTGTTGAGTGCATATCTGTATTTATCAGATATTGAAAATAAACTTCCTTTCTCCTGAGTGTGATTAAAATTCCTTTCTTCTGAGTGTGATTTGTTGGTGGGTTTATATGTGAGAAGTTGTAAACTTTGGGATTTACTCGTGACCAAACAGAAGTAGGTGTCGAAAGTAATAGAGGGCCCCTATTATCGTACACACCGAACTTTTGGTTGGTTATGGGGAGATTTTGAAGGGAACGATGGACCAATGCTGTTATTGTGAATTTAGTATGTGTATCCTAACTGTTTGTGTGACTACATACTTGCTTGTTTACTTTGGTAGAAAATACTAGTTCCAAACTCGAGGACGAGTTTTGCTCCAAGTGGAGTTGAGTAGGGGTAAAAAGGAAAAATTGTCAAGAAATAATTATCATTAATTATTATTTATAAATATTATGAGCATGATGCTTATGCAGAGAGATTTTGTTGGTATGAATTTAAAGTGCGAAATCTAGATACATATAATTGATCAAATAAATTATAAGAGTAACTATCAAATCAAGCAGTTGAGAATAATTAAATTTATTCTATGGGTAATTATAGAGTTTACAACAAAATGATAGATCGGGTTTACTGGAGAAATTAACAAATCAAGTTATTTGGGTCGAATGAATATCGTGCAAAAGGGAAGTAGTAATACTACAATTATATACAAAATAAGACAGTATACTTATTCTTGGGTGGTTATAAATGTGATAAGGAGAAATCATTAAATTAAAGTGATGAGAACTTATTAATGAGTCGAATATGAGAAAACTGCTACCATGAAATTTTGTGGAAAATGAGTTAAAATGAGATCGGTAATTTGCTGGTAATGAGTTATTATTAAAACGAGCTAAATGATAAAAGTTTATTTTGAGTAATTATGGAGTAATTTTGAGTTATAAGAAATTTACAAATCGAGTTACTTAAGCAAATTAATAAAATGAGTCAAAAGAGAAAAGTATTAAATTAACGGGAAGTTTTATTCAAATTTTTGAAGTATTATAAAGTGTTATGAGTTTTGAGGTATTATAAAATTATATGGGAAAACTCTATTTAAGAATAATCATCAAACTTGAGATGAAAACAACTATTCAATAAATTTATATTGAACTTAGGAGAAATTTCGAAAAGACGAGAATGTACTGAATTGATGAACCATGAGTAAACCGTAAGATTTAGAATAAAGTGTAACTGCGAATTGAGTAAATGAGAACTAAGGAATTAATTCGTAATTTGAGTAACGAGAAATCATTATAAATAAGAGTATGAAATTTAATTGTAATTTTTGTGGGTAACATGAAATTAATGAGTTGTTACTGAGTTAGAGTTTTGGGTTTGCTTCTGAGTTAAGATTTATGAGTTTGCTCCTGAGTTATACATTTTTGAGTTATACTCCTGAGATATGTTTTGAGTTATTTCTGAGTGGGACTTCTGAGTTATATTTCCAGATCATATTTTGGAGTTATATACCTGAGTATATGAGAATTCTGTGTGATATGTATATTCCTTGTGATTTATCTGCATGGGTTTATATTAATTGATAATGGTGTAACCGCTAAATTATTTATTATGCTGTTAACAAACTGTTGACCCATAGACTAGAGGACCTTCCGAGTCATTTTGGTGGAAAATTTTCGATGATGAAATTTTTTTTTACCTGTTGCTAAATTGTGTAAGTGGTCATTTGATGGAGTTGTGTGGGAAGAAAACTTTCCATAAAAACCTGTTATCGTCATGAGAGATCCGAATGTGATTGTGCAAATGGTTTGGATGACCTGGTACTACGCTGAGCATCTGGTATTGTCAACAAATCAATAGTAAATTTCCAAGTGGAGTTGAATCGGTGATTCAACGCGACGTTAATCGCTGAGTGCAACAACTGTATCCGAATGCGAGAGCAAGAAGACGCTTTCAGTAGAGTATCGTGGTGTATTTTATGCTCATTATCAACATTTTCTTTGCATACTGAGATCCATAGTGAGCCTCCTGACCCTAATTCTTTTAGCCTCATCGTTTTGCGCCACTAGAGGCGGATAATTGTATGAGCACTTACGTGATCTGGAGTTCATTTCCTATTAAGTAAATTCACCATGAAGAACTTCTTTCTATTCATAACTTTATCGTTTTTATTCTTCTTTTCCATTTGAGTATGCATGTCGTAGGTCACCCTGATGAATTTCCTTTTCATTCTTAACCTTATCATTTCGTTTTTCTTTTCCCATTTGAGGACGTGTGTTGTTGGCGAGCATGAGTTGAGACGCGAGATTACTACCCTGAGTTTCTTCCGAGCAATGACTTCGGGGACGAAGTCTATTTCAAGTGGAGTTGAGTTGTAACGCCCCAAAATTTGGTAGTTTGAATTAATTACGTTTTAGTACTAGAAATCTTTATTGATTTTATTTGATGGGTTAATCGCGTGTCGTATCATTATTTTCTATAGTTATGTGTGCGCTATTTATATTAAAGTGCTTAAGTAATGCTGTGACGTTGTATTATCGCGACGTCTCATTAACGCAACGTTCTATTTCCCGTGTGTCAGTGTCGGGCTACGGGCCGGCCGCAGGCCAAGGCCCAAAAACCCGACAAGGAAATAGAAGTTGGGCCGGACCTCACTTCCATGCCCCACACTCGATTATTGTTTTGGAATGTCAAGCCGTCATGTGCAATTCTCTATGGCCCAATCAGAAGTAGTGTTTTATGGCCCACACTTGTGAACATAAAAACTATGCAGTAGATTAACCCAAGAATTATGGCCCACACTAGTGTGATACGTATTTGTAACCCTTGGTCGTTGTTTCTTTCTTTCATTCGTAACCCTACCAGCCGTTGTCCCTCTCGTTTTCTTCCCTCCGCAATCGTAGAGCAGTTCCAGTTGTTCCTCTCCTTCGTTGGCAATTAAGTAGCAATCAAATCAGTGAAGGTTCGGGTTCTAAATAGCAGTTTGTCGGTAAGATTTCCGTTCCTGACTTCCGATTCTTTTATGGCTATACAATTTCAGGATCCTGACTTTCTAAGTTCCTGTGTCGGGTTTAAATCTCACCCATCTAACAGCAAGGTTGTTGAAGTGTGCGAACTAGGGATGACCATCGGTTCAACCAGAAATCATATTCCAATCGGTAGGCTTTTTCTTTCTCTTCTTGTTCGTTTCCTGGACGATCTTAAGTAATCTGTGTTTCTTTGTTCCGGTTCGATATCGTGACTGAACAGCTGCGGTAAACTTCCATCAATCAGGTTGTGCTCCAGGTGAAGTTTTGTGATCGGGCAGCAAGGGGTGAAGTGGTGGAAAACTTTCGGTATAACTCTTATGCTAACTTCCGTTTGTTTTGTTTGGTTAATTCATCCTTTCCGTACTTGATCTTACTAACCTATCTCGCGTAGGATAACTAGTAGGGTTGAGGGTTCTATGGGGAGGTACTGAGCCAAGTTGGGATTTGGGAAATCGCTGAATTGTTGTCTCGTTTCGCTTGGTTTGTTCACAGTTTTCCTTTAAGCCTAGATTTAATCTCGAGTTAATTTTAGTTGTTCTAAATGGGGAAAACTTTCTTTTTATCGGGATATTCTTTTGGGATATTAATCATGATTCATTCTAATCTGAGTTTTAGGGTTATCGGGTAAAATTTATGGTATCGGGTTTTTCAATAAAGGGTCGGGATTGCGAAACGGTTTTTTTTTAAAGCTTATAAATTTTGGCAGAATCTGCCCTCCTGTTCACAGTTGTTTTGACCTGTTTAAATTAATCCTTTCGGTTTTTGGCCCGTGCTGCTACCTTGGTTTCTGAGTTAACTTTTCAACGCCGCAACCCGCTCGTCAATCCGAATTTCGGTTTAAAAGTTATAGTCAATTTAGTATGCTGCTGTTAGGAAGATGATCTGTGCAGCATGTCTGTCTTGCAACCCTGTTTTGAGACACTTAGTATCTGTTTTGGCCAGTGACCGTCTCACAGTAAATTGTAGTTCTGATTGTTTTCTAGTCATGGTAAAAAGATGGGGAAAATCTAATGAACCGTTTAAGAGTTATGGCAGTTCCCGTGAGACTGACGGGTGCTGCCAGTTTTCTGAAATAAGCTCTCGGGTAGGATTCTAATTCAGGGTTTCGTTTTTTGGTTTTAGGACTGTCTAGGAGATACCGTGCTGTACCTTTGACTGTCGGGAATCCTTTGGAGCTTACGTTTCTCGAGGTGAGTATTCTCACCGTGTATTCAGTTTTAACGTTATACATGCATGACTTATGTGTTACATTTCTTGCACCATAATTGTTATCTGAGCTTGAGCTGTTATCTGAGTTTGATCCGCTATCTGAGTTTGATTTGTTATCTGAGTTTGACATGCTATCTGAGTATCTGAGCAGCTGTTGATTTATTTTAATCTGAGACATTGTGCCTGGGTAACCGAGCTCGGCACAGGGTCATTCTGTGCTACTACTTGCTAGGGCATCTGAGATAATTATGTTAAAGAGATAATAAAACATAATAACACACATCTGAGTTTTTGGCTATATGCCTGGGATCACCTCCCGTCTGAGTTTTGGGATTATTCCAGTCTGAGTTTTGGGATCACTCCCGTCTGAGTTTTGGCTTATGCCTATCTGAGGTGTGAGGAGGGGCGAGGTTGATCTCTCGTCCCAAATCACACAAGCGCGCTATATAAATTAAAATCTGAGTAATAAAATCTGAGAAATAAATCTGAGTAATTAATCGAGTAGTTTCTGACTAGGAGTACACCGATGTGCCCTCATGTGTTGTATGTTATGATTGTTTGCATTTTGAGATTATTCACTCAGCTTCTCCAGCTGACCCCTATTTCCCCCCACATTGTTTCAGGTACCAGCGGAGGAAAGGAGAAGGTGGACGGACCGCTGTATCTTTCATTACCGATGTGGACGGCATTTAATATTTTAAAAACACTTAATTTTAACTATTTCTGCATTAAATATATTTTTAAATGAAAATACTATTATTGGGGTTTAATTATTCAAGTTATTGGGACCTTTTGATTATATTTTTTGTTTTCAAAAATTTTAAAAATCTTGTAAATAATAGGGTGTTACATCGGCCCGAACTTCAACCTCGGCCCGAACTCCGACCTCGGCCCGAACTTCAACCTCGGCCCGAAAATCATCCTCGGCCCGAACACTGAACTTCGGCCCGAACACCACTTCGGCTCGAACACCACTTCGGCCCGAACATCCCACTTCGGCCCGAACACCACTTCGGCCAGAACATCCCTCTTCGGCTCGAACTCTTCAATATCCAAGATTGTGTGACAAAAGGTGCTATACTAAAACATTCATAACTTTCAGCTCCGGTGTCCGTTTCACGCCCACGATTAACCAAAATAGCTGGTTCGTTCGTCACTGCCAAGAACAAGTTCGGCCCGAACCCTTCACTGTTCCCGGCCCGAACTTCATTTTCGGCCCAAACTTCAACCTCGGCCCGAACTTCAACCTCGGCCCGAACTTCAACCTCGGCCCGAACATCATCCTCGGCCCAAACACCGAACTTCGGCCCAAACACCACTTCGGCCCGAACACCACTTCAGCCCGAACATCGCACTTCGGCCCGAACAACACTTCGGCCCGAACATCCCTCTTCGGCCCGAACTCTTCAATATCCAAGATTGTGTGACAAAAGGTGCTATACTAAAACATTCATAACTTTCAGCTCGGGTGTCCGTTTCACGCCCACGAGTAACCAAAATAGCTGGTTCGTTCGTCACTGCCAAGAACAAGTTCGGCCCGAACTCTTCACTGTTCCCAGCACGAACTTCATTTTCGGCCCGAACTTCAACCTCGGCCCGAACTTCAACCTCGGCCCGAACTCCGACATCGGCCCGAACATCATCCTCGGCCCGAACGCCGAACTTCGGCCCGAACACCACTTCGGCCCGAACATCCCTCTTCGGCCCGAACACCACTTCGGCCCGAACATCCCTCTTCGGCCCGAACACCACTTCGGCCCGAACATCCCTCTTCGGCCCGAACTTTTCAATATCCAAGATTGTGTGACAAAAGGTGCTATACTAAAACATTCATAACTTTCAGCTCGGGTGTCCGTTTCACGCCCACGAGTAACCAAAATAGTTGGTTCGTTCGTCACTGCCAAGAACAAGTTCGGCCCGAACTCTTCACTGTTCCCGGCCTGAACTTCATTTTCGGCCCGAACTTCAACCTCGGCCCGAACTCCGACCTCGGCCCGAACTTCAATCTCGGCCCGAACATCATCCTCGCCCCGAACACCGAACTTCGGCCCGAACACCACTTCAGCCCGAACACCACTTCGGCCCGAACACCACTTCGGCCCGGACATCCCACTTCGGCCCGAACACCACTTCGGCCCGAACACCACTTCGGCCCTAACAACCCTCTTCGGCCCGAACTCTTAAATATCCAAGATTGTGTGACAAAAGGTGCTATACTAAAACATTCATAACTTTCAGCTCGGGTGTCCGTTTCACACCCACGAGTAACCAAAATAGCTGGTTCGTTCGTCACTGCCAAGAACAAGTTCGGCCCGAACTCTTCACTGTTCCCGGTCCGAACTACATTTTCGGCCCGAACTTCAACCTCGGCCCGAACTTCAACCTCGGCCCGAACTCCGACCTCGGCCCGAACTTCAACCTCGGCCCGAAATCATCCTCGGCCCGAACACTGAACTTCGGCCCGAACACCACTTCGGCTCGAACACCACTTCGGCCCGAACATCCCACTTCGGCCCGAACACCACTTCGGCCAGAACATCCCTCTTCGGCTCGAACTCTTCAATATCCAAGATTGTGTGGCAAAAGGTGCTATACTAAAACATTCATAACTTTCAGCTCGGGTGTCCGTTTCACGCCCACGAGTAACCAAAATAGCTGGTTCGTTCATCACTGCCAAGAACAAGTTCGGCCCGAACTCTTCACTGTTCCCGGCCCGAACTTCATTTTCGGCCCGAACTTCAACCTCGGCCCGACCTTCAACCTCGGCCCGAACTTCAACCTCGGCCCGAACATCATCCTCGGCCCGAACACCGAACATCGGCCCAAACACCACTTCGGCCCGAACACCACTTCAGCCCGAACATCGCACTTCGGCCCGAACAACACTTCGGCCCGAACATCCCTCTTCGGCCCGAACTCTTCAATATCCAAGATTGTGTGACAAAAGGTGCTATACTAAAACATTCATAACTTTCAGCTCGGGTGTCCGTTTCACGCCCACGAGTAACCAAAATAGCTGGTTCGTTCGTCACTGCCAAGAACAAGTTCGGCCCGAACTCTTCACTGTTCCCAGCACGAACTTCATTTTCGGCCCGAACTTCAACCTCGGCCCGAACTTCAACCTCGGCCCGAACTCCGACATCGGCCCGAACTTCAACCTCGGCCCGAACATCATCCTCGTCCCGAACACCGAACTTCGGCCCGAACACCACTTCGGCCCGAACACCACTTCAGCCCGAACATGCCACTTCGGCCCGAACACCACTTCGGGCCGAACATCCCTCTTCGGCCCGAACTTTTCAATATCCAATATTGTGTGACAAAAGGTGCTATACTAAAACATTCATAACTTTCAGCTCGGGTGTCCGTTTCACGCCCACGAGTAACCAAAATAGCTGGTTCGTTCGTCACTGCCAAGAACAAGTTCGGCCCGAACTTTTCACTGATCCCGGCCCGAATTTCATTTTCGGCCCGAACTTCAACCTCGGCCCGAACTTCAACCTCGGCCCGAACTCCGACCTCGGCCCGAACTAAAACCTCGTCCCGAACACCGAACTTCGGCCCGAACACCACTTCGGCCTGAACACCCCTTCGGCCCGAACATCCCACTTCGGCCCGAATAACACTTCGGCCCGAACATCCCTCTTCGGCCCGAACTCTTCAATATCCAAGATTGTGTGACAAAAGGTGCTATACTAAAACATTCATAACTTTCAGCTCGGGTGTCCGTTTCACGCCCACGAGTAACCAAAATAGATGGTTCGTTCGTCACTGCCAAGAACAAGTTCGGCCCGAACTCTTCGCTGTTCCCGGCACGAACTTCATTTTCGGCCCGAACTTCAACCTCGGCCCGAACTCCGACCTCGGCCCGAACTTCAATCTCGGCCCGAACATCATCCTCGGCCCGAACACCGAACTTCCGCCCGAACACCACTTCGGCCCGAACACCACTTCGGCCCGAACATCTCACTTCGGCCCGAACACCACTTCGGCCCTAACATCCCTCTTCGGCCCGAACTCTTCAATTTCAAAGATTGTGTGACAAAAGGTGCTATACTAAAACATTCATAACTTTCAGCTCGGGTGTCCGTTTCACGCCCACGAGTAACCAAAATAGCTTGTTCGTTCGTCACTGCCAAGAACAAGTTCGGCCCGAACTCTTCACTGTTCCCGGCCCGAACTTCATTTTCGGCTTGAACTTCAACCTCGGCCCGAACTCCGACCTCGGCCCGAACTTCAATCTCGGCCCGAACATCATCCTCGGCCCGAACACCGAACTTCCGCCCGAACACCACTTCGGCCCGAACATCCCACTTCGGCCCGAACACCACTTCTGCCCTAACATCCCTCTTCGGCCCGAACTCTTCAATATCCAAGATTGTGTGACAAAAGGTACTATACTAAAACATTCATAACTTTCAGCTCGGGTGTCCGTTTCACGCCCACGAGTAACCAAAATAGCTGGTTCGTTCGTCACTGCCAAGAACAAGTTCGGCCCAAACTCTTCACTGTTCCCGGCCCGAACTACATTTTCGGCCCGAACTTCAACCTCGGCCCGAACTTCAACCTCGGCCAGAACTCCGACCTCGGCCCGAACTTCAATCTCGGCCCGAACATCATCCTCGGCCCGAACACCGAACTTCCGCCCGAACACCACTTCGGCCCGAACATCCCACTTCGGCCCGAACACCACTTCGGGCCGAACATCCCTCTTCGACCCGAACTCTTCAATATCCAAGATTGTGTGACAAAAGGTGCTATACTAAGACATTCATAACTTTCAGCTTGGGTGTCCGTTTCACGCCCACGAGTAACCAAAATAGCTGGTTCGTTCGTCACTGCCAAGAACAAGTTCGGCCCGAACTCTTCACTGTTCCCGGGCCGAACTTCATTTTCGGCCCGAACTTCAACCTCGGCCCGAACTTCAACCTCGGCCCGAACTCCGACCTCGGCCCGAACATCATCCTCGGCCCGAACACCGATCTTTGGCCCGAACACCACTTCGGCCCGAACACCAGTTCGGCCCGAACATCCCACTTCGGCCCGAACACCACTTCGGGCCGAACATCCCTCTTCGGCCCGAACTCTTCAATATCCAAGATTGTGTGACAAAAGGTGCTATACTAAAACATTCATAACTTTCAACTCGGGTGTCCGTTTCACGCCCACGAGTAACCAAAATAGCTGGTTCGTTCGTCACTGCCAAGAACAAGTTCGGCCCGAACTCTTCACTGTTCCCGGGCCGAACTTCATTTTCGGCCCGAACTTCAACCTCGGCCCGAACTTCAACCTCGGCCCGAACTCCGACCTCGGCCCGAACTTCAACCTCGGCCCGAACATCATCCTCGGCCCGAACACCGATCTTTGGCCCGAACACCACTTCGGCCCGAACACCACTTCGGCCCGAACATCCCACTTCGGCCCGAACACCACTTCGGCCCGAACATCCCTCTTCGGCCCGAACTCTTCAATATCCAAGATTGTGTGACAAAAGTTGCTATACTAAAACATTCATAACTTTCAGCTCGGGTGTCCGTTTCACGCCCACGAGTAACCAAAATATATGGTTCGTTCGTCACTGCCAAGAACAAGTTCGGCCCGAACTCTTCACTGTTCCCGGGCCGAACTTCATTTTCGGCCCGAACTTCAACCTCGGCCCGAACTTCAACCTCGGCCCGAACTCCGACCTCGGCCCGAACTTCAACCTCGGCCCGAACATCATCCTCGGCCCGAACACCGATCTTAGGCCCGAACACCACTTCGGCCCGAACACCACTTCGGCCCGAACATCCCACTTCGGCCCGAACACCACTTCGGGCCGAACATCCCTCTTCGGCCCGAACTCTTCAATATCCAAGATTGTGTGACAAAAGGTGTTATACTAAAACATTCATAACTTTCAGCTCGGGTGTCCGTTTCACGCCCACGAGTAGCCAAAATAGCTGGTTCGTTCGTCACTGCCAAGAACATGTTCGGCCCGAACTCTTCACTGTTCCCGGCCCGAACTTCAACCTCAGCCCGAACTTCGACCTCGGCCCGAACTTCAACCTCGGCCCGAACATCATCCTCGGCCCGAACACCGATCTTTGGCCCGAACACCACTTCGGCCCGAACACCACTTCGGCCCGAACATCCCACTTCGGCCTGAACACCACTTCGGGCCGAACATCCCTCTTCGGCCCGAACTCTTCAATATCCAAGATTGTGTGACAAAAGGTGCTATACTAAAACATTCATAACTTTCAGCTTGGGTGTCCGTTTCACGCCCACGAGTAACCAAAATAGCTGGTTCGTTCGTCACTGCCAAGAACAAGTTCGGCCCGAACTCTTCACTGTTCCCGGGCCGAACTTCATTTTCGGCCCGAACTTCAACCTCGGCCCGAACTTCAACCTCGGCCCGAACTCCGACCTCGGCCCGAACATCATCCTCGGCCCGAACACCGATCTTTGGCCCGAACACCAGTTCGGCCCGAACATCCCACTTCGGCCCGAACACCACTTCGGGCCGAACATCCCTCTTCGGCCCGAACTCTTCAATATCCAAGATTGTGTGACAAAAGGTGCTATACTAAAATATTCATAACTTTCAACTCGGGTGTCCGTTTCACGCCCACGAGTAACCAAAATAACTGGTTCGTTCGTCACTGCCAAGAACAAGTTCGGCCCGAACTCTTCACTGTTCCCGGGCCGAACTTCATTTTCGGCCCGAACTTCAACCTCGGCCCGAACTCCGACCTCGGCCCGAACTTCAACCTCGGCCCGAACATCATCCTCGGCCCGAACACCGATCTTTGGCCCGAACACCAGTTCGGCCCGAACACCACTTCGGCCCGAACATCCCACTTCGGGCCGAACACCACTTCGGCCCGAACATCCCTCTTCGGCCCGAACTCTTCAATATCCAAGATTGTGTGACAAAAGTTGCTATACTAAAACATTCATAACTTTCAGCTCGGGTGTCCGTTTCACGCCCACGAGTAACCAAAATAGATGGTTCGTTCGTCACTGCCAAGAAGAAGTTCGGCCCGAACTCTTCACTGTTCCCGGGCCGAACTTCATTTTCGGCCCGAACTTCAACCTCGGCCCGAACTTCAACCTCGGCCCGAACTCCGACCTCGGCCCGAACTTCAACCTCGGCCCGAACATCATCCTCGGCCCGAACACCGATCTTAGGCCCGAACACCACTTCGGCCCGAACACCACTTTGGCCCGAACATCCCACTTCGGCCCGAACACCACTTCGGGCCGAACATCCCTCTTCGGCCCGAACTCTTCAATATCCAAGATTGTGTGACAAAAGGTGTTATACTAAAACATTCATAACTTTCAGCTCGGGTGTCCGTTTCACGCCCACGAGTAACCAAAATATATGGTTCGTTCGTCACTGCCAAGAACAAGTTCGGCCCGAACTCTTCACTGTTCCCGGGCCGAACTTCATTTTCGGCCCGAACTTCAACCTCGGCCCGAACTTCAACCTCGGCCCGAACTCCGACCTCGGCCCGAACTTCAACCTCGGCCCGAACATCATCCTCGGCCCGAACACCGATCTTAGGCCCGAACACCACTTCGGCCCGAACACCACTTCGGCCCGAACATCCCACTTCGGCCCGAACACCACTTCGGGCCGAACATCCCTCTTCGGCCCGAACTCTTCAATATCCAAGATTGTGTGACAAAAGGTGTTATACTAAAACATTCATAACTTTCAGCTCGGGTGTCCGTTTCACGCCCACGAGTAGCCAAAATAGCTGGTTCGTTCGTCACTGCCAAGAACATGTTCGGCCCGAACTCTTCACTGTTCCCGGCCCGAACTTCAACCTCGGCCCGAACTTCAACCTCGGCCCGAACATCATCCTCGGCCCGAACACCGAACTTCGGCCCGAACACCACTTCGGCCCGAACACCACTTCGGCCCGAACATCCCACTTCGGCCCGAACACCACTTCGGCCCGAACATCCCTCTTTGGCCTGAACTCTTCAATATCCAAGATTGTGTGACAAAAGGTGCTATACTAAAACATTCATAACTTTCAGCTCGGGTGTCCGTTTCACGTCCACGAGTAACCAAAATAGCTGGTTCGTTCGTCACTGCCAAGAACAAGTTCGGCCCGAACTCTTCACTGTTCCCGGCCCGAACTTCATTTTCGGCCCGAACTTCAACCTCGGTCCGAACTCCGACCTCGGCCCGAACTTCAACCTCGGCCCGAAAATCATCCTCGGCCCGAACACCGAACTTCGGCCTGAACACCACTTCGGCCCGAACACCACTTCGGCCCAAACATCCCATTTCGGCCCGAACACCACTTCGGCCCGAACATCCCTCTTCGGCCCGAACTCTTCAATATCCAAGATTGTGTGACAAAAGGTGCTATACTAAAACATTCATAACTTTCAGCTTGGTGTCCGTTTCACGCCCATGAGTAACCAAAATAGCTGGTTCGTTCGTCACTGCCAAGAACAAGTTCGGCCCGAACTCTTCACTGTTCCCGGCCCGAACATCATTTTCGGCCCGAACTTCAACCTCGGCCCGAACTTCAACCTCGGCCCGAACTCCGACCTCGGCCCGAACTTCAACCTCGGCACGAACATCATCCTCGGCCCGAACACCGAACTTCGGCCCGAACACCACTTCGGCCCGAACACCACTTCGGCCCGAACATCCCATTTCGGCCCGAACACCACTTCGGCCCGAACATCCCTCTTCGGCCCGAACTCTTCAATATCCAAGATTGTGTGACAAAAGGTGCTATACTAAAACATTCATAACTTTCAGCTCGGGTGTCCGTTTCACGCCCACGAGTAACCAAAATAGCTGGTTCATTCGTCACTGCCAAGAACAAGTTCGGCCCGAACTCTTCACTGTTCCCGGCCCGAACTTCATTTTCGGCCCGAACTTCAACCTCGGCCCGAACTTCAACCTCGGCCCGAACTCCGACCTCGGCCCGAACTTCAACCTTGGCCCGAACATCATCCTCGGCCCGAACACCGAACTTCGGCACGAACACCACTTCGGCCCGAACATCGCACTTCGGCCCGAACACCACTTCGGCCCGAACACCACTTCGGCCCGAACATCCCTCTTCGGCCCGAACTCCTCAATATCAAAGATTGTGTGACAAAAGGTGCTATACTAAAACATTCATAACTTTCAGCTCGGGTGTCCGTTTCACGCCCACGAGTAACCAAAATAGCTGGTTCATTCGTCACTGCGATGAACAAGTTCGGCCGAACTCTTCACTGTTCCCGGGCCGAACTTCATTTTCGGCCCGAACTTCAACCTCGGCTCGAACTTCAACCTCGACCCGAACTCTTCACTGTTCCAGGCCCGAACTTCATTTTCGACCCGAACTTCAACCTCGGCCCGAACTTCAACCTCGGCCCGAACTCCGACCTCGGCCCGAACTTCAACCTCGGCCCGAACATCATCCTCGGCCCGAACACCGAACTTCGGCCCGAACACCACTTAGGCCCGAAGATCCCACTTCGGCCCGAACACCACTTCAGCCCGAACATCCCTCTTCGGCCCGAACTCTTCAATATCCAATATTGTGTGACAAAAGGTGCTATACTAAAACATTCTTAACTTTCAGCTCGGGTGTCCGTTTCACGCCCACGAGTAACCAAAATAGCTGGTTCGTTCGTCACTGCCAAGAACAAGTTCGGCCCGAACTCTTCACTGTTCCCGCCCCGAACTTCATTTTCGGCCCGAACTTCAACCTCGGCCCGCACTTCAACCTCGGCCCAAACTCCGACCTCGGCCCGAACTTCAACCTCGGCCCGAACATCATCCTCGGCTCGAACACCGAACTTCGGCCCGAACACCACTTCGGCCCGAACACCACTTCGGCCCGAACATCCCATTTCGGCCCGAACACCACTTCGGCCCGAACATCCCTCTTCGGCCCGAACTCTTCAATATCCAAGATTGTGTGACAAAAGGTGCTATACTAAAACATTCATAACTTTCAGCTCGGGTGTCCGTTTCACGCCCACGAGTAACCAAAATAGCTGGTTCATTCGTCACTGCCAAGAACAAGTTCGGCCCGAACTCTTCACTGTTCTAGGCCCGAACTTCATTTTCGGCCCGAACTTCAACCTCGGCCCGAACTTCAACCTCGGCCCGAACTCCGACCTCGGCCCGAACTTCAACCTTGGCCCGAACATCATCCTCGGCCCGAACACCGAACTTCGGCACGAACACCACTTCGGCCCGAACATCGCACTTCGGCCCGAACACCACTTCGGCCCGAACACCACTTCGGCCCGAACATCCCTCTTCGGCCCGAACTCCTCAATATCAAAGATTGTGTGACAAAAGGTGCTATACTAAAACATTCATAACTTTCAGCTCGGGTGTCCGTTTCACGCCCACGAGTAACCAAAATAGCTGGTTCATTCGTCACTGCGATGAACAAGTTCGGCCGAACTCTTCACTGTTCCCGGGCCGAACTTCATTTTCGGCCCGAACTTCAACCTCGGCTCGAACTTCAACCTCGACCCGAACTCTTCACTGTTCCAGGCCCGAACTTCATTTTCGACCCGAACTTCAACCTCGGCCCGAACTTCAACCTCGGCCCGAACTCCGACCTCGGCCCGAACTTCAACCTCGGCCCGAACATCATCCTCGGCCCGAACACCGAACTTCGGCCCGAACACCACTTAGGCCCGAAGATCCCACTTCGGCCCGAACACCACTTCAGCCCGAACATCCCTCTTCGGCCCGAACTCTTCAATATCCAATATTGTGTGACAAAAGGTGCTATACTAAAACATTCTTAACTTTCAGCTCGGGTGTCCGTTTCACGCCCACGAGTAACCAAAATAGCTGGTTCGTTCGTCACTGCCAAGAACAAGTTCGGCCCGAACTCTTCACTGTTCCCGCCCCGAACTTCATTTTCGGCCCGAACTTCAACCTCGGCCCGCACTTCAACCTCGGCCCAAACTCCGACCTCGGCCCGAACTTCAACCTCGGCCCGAACATCATCCTCGGCTCGAACACCGAACTTCGGCCCGAACACCACTTCGGCCCGAACACCACTTCGGCCCAAACATCCCACTTCGGCCCGAACACCACTTCGGCCCGAACATCCCTCTTCGGCCCGAACTCTTCAACATCCAAGATTGTGTGACAAAAGGTGCTATACTAAAATATTCATAACTTTCAGCTCGGGTGTCCGTTTCACGCCCACAAGTAACCAAAATAGCTGGTTCGTTCGTCACTGCCAAGAACAAGTTCAGCCCGAACTCTTCACTGTTCCCGGCCCGAACTTCATTTTCGGCCCGAACTTCAACCTCGGCCCGAACTTAAACCTCGGCCCGAATTCCAACCTCGGCCCGAACTCCAACCTCGGCCCGAACATCATCCTCGGCCCGAACACCGAACTTCGGCCCGAACACAACTTCGGCCCGAACACCGAACTTCAACCTCGGCCCGAACTCTTCACTGTTCCCGGCCCGAACTTCATTTTCGACCTGAACTTCAACCTCGGCCCGAACTCCGACCTCGGCCCGAACTTCAACCTCGGCCCGAACATGATCCTCGGCCCGAACACCGAACTTCGGCCCGAACACCACTTAGGCCCGAAGATCCCACTTCGGCCCGAACACCACTTCGGCCCGAACATCCCTTTTCGGCCCGAACTCTTCAATATCAAATATTGTGTGACAAAAGGTGCTATACTAAAACATTCTTAACTTTCAGCTCGGGTTTCCGTTTCACGCCCACGAGTAACCAAAATAGCTGGTTCGTTCGTCACTGCCAAGAACAAGTTCGGCCCGAACTCTTCACTGTTCCCGGCCCGAACTGCATTTTCGGCCCGAACTTCAACCTCGGCCCGCACTTCAACCTCGGCCCAAACTCCGACCTCGGCCCGAACTTCAACCTCGGACCGAACATCATCCTCGGCTCGAACACCGAACTTCGGCCCGAACACCACTTCGGCCCGAACACCACTTCGGCCCAAACATCCCACTTCGGCCCGAACACCACTTCGGCCCGAACATCCCTCTTCGGCCCGAACTCTTCAACATCCAAGATTGTGTGACAAAAGGTGCTATACTAAAACATTCATAACTTTCAGCTCGGGTGTCCGTTTCACGCCCACGAGTAACCAAAATAGCTGGTTCGTTCGTCACTGACAAGAACAAGTTCGGCCCGAACTCTTCACTGTTTAGGGTTTAGGGTCCCGGGCCGAACTTCATTTTCGGCCCGAACTTCAACCTCGGCCCGAACTTCAACCTCGGCCCGAACTCCGACCTCGGCCCGAACTTCAACCTCGGCCCGAACATCATCCTCGGCCCGAACACCGATCTTTGGCCCGAACACCACTTCGGCCCGAACACCACTTCGGCCCGAACATCCCACTTCGGCCCGAACACCACTTCGGGCCGAACATCCCTCTTCGGCCCGAACTCTTCAATATCCAAGATTGTGTGACAAAAGGTGCTATACTAAAACATTCATAACTTTCAGCTTGGGTGTCCGTTTCACGCCCACGAGTAACCAAAATAGCTGGTTCGTTCGTCACTGCCAAGAACAAGTTCGGCCCGAACTCTTCACTGTTCCCGGGCCGAACTTCATTTTCGGCCCGAACTTCAACCTCGGCCCGAACTTCAACCTCGGCCCGAACTCCGACCTCGGCCCGAACATCATCCTCGGCCCGAACACCGATCTTTGGCCCGAACACCACTTCGGCCCGAACACCAGTTCGGCCCGAACATCCCACTTCGGCCCGAACACCACTTCGGGCCGAACATCCCTCTTCGGCCCGAACTCTTCAATATCCAAGATTGTGTGACAAAAGGTGCTATACTAAAACATTCATAACTTTCAACTCGGGTGTCCGTTTCACGCCCACGAGTAACCAAAATAGCTGGTTCGTTCGTCACTGCCAAGAACAAGTTCGGCCCGAACTCTTCACTGTTCCCGGGCCGAACTTCATTTTCGGCCCGAACTTCAACCTCGGCCCGAACTTCAACCTCGGCCCGAACTCCGACCTCGGCCCGAACTTCAACCTCGGCCCGAACATCATCCTCGGCCCGAACACCGATCTTTGGCCCGAACACCACTTCGGCCCGAACACCACTTCGGCCCGAACATCCCACTTCGGCCCGAACACCACTTCGGCCCGAACATCCCTCTTCGGCCCGAACTCTTCAATATCCAAGATTGTGTGACAAAAGTTGCTATACTAAAACATTCATAACTTTCAGCTCGGGTGTCCGTTTCACGCCCACGAGTAACCAAAATAGATGGTTCGTTCGTCACTGCCAAGAACAAGTTCGGCCCGAACTCTTCACTATTCCCGGGCCGAACTTCATTTTCGGCCCGAACTTCAACCTCGGCCCGAACTTCAACCTCGGCCCGAACTCCGACCTCGGCCCGAACTTCAACCTCGGCCCGAACATCATCCTCGGCCCGAACACCGATCTTAGGCCCGAACACCACTTCGGCCCGAACACCACTTCGGCCCGAACATCCCACTTCGGCCCGAACACCACTTCGGCCCGAACATCCCTCTTTGGCCTGAACTCTTCAATATCCAAGATTGTGTGACAAAAGGTGCTATACTAAAACATTCATAACTTTCAGCTCGGGTGTCCGTTTCACGTCCACGAGTAACCAAAATAGCTGGTTCGTTCGTCACTGCCAAGAACAAGTTCGGCCCGAACTCTTCACTGTTCCCGGCCCGAACTTCATTTTCGGCCCGAACTTCAACCTCAGTCCGAACTCCGACCTCGGCCCGAACTTCAACCTCGGCCCGAAAATCATCCTCGGCCCGAACACCGAACTTCGGCCTGAACACCATTTCGGCCCGAACACCACTTCGGCCCAAACATCCCATTTCGGCCCGAACACCACTTCGGCCCGAACATCCCTCTTCGGCCCGAACTCTTCAATATCCAAGATTGTGTGACAAAAGGTGCTATACTAAAACATTCATAACTTTCAGCTTGGTGTCCGTTTCACGCCCATGAGTAACCAAAATAGCTGGTTCGTTCGTCACTGCCAAGAACAAGTTCGGCCCGAACTCTTCACTGTTCCCGGCCCGAACTTCATTTTCGGCCCGAACTTCAACCTCGGCCCGAACTTCAACCTCGGCCCGAACTCCGACCTCGGCCCGAACTTCAACCTCGGCACGAACATCATCCTCGGCCCGAACACCGAACTTCGGCCCGAACACCACTTCGGCCCGAACACCACTTCGGCCCGAACATCCCATTTCGGCCCGAACACCACTTCGGCCCGAACATCCCTCTTCGGCCCGAACTCTTCAATATCCAAGATTGTGTGACAAAAGGTGCTATACTAAAACATTCATAACTTTCAGCTCGGGTGTCCGTTTCACGCCCACGAGTAACCAAAATAGCTGGTTCATTCGTCACTGCCAAGAACAAGTTCGGCCCGAACTCTTCACTGTTCCCGGCCCGAACTTCATTTTCGGCCCGAACTTCAACCTCGGCCCGAACTTCAACCTCGGCCCGAACTCCGACCTCGGCCCGAACTTCAACCTTGGCCCGAACATCATCCTCGGCCCGAACACCGAACTTCGGCACGAACACCACTTCGGCCCGAACATCGCACTTCGGCCCGAACACCACTTCGGCCCGAACACCACTTCGGCCCGAACATCCCTCTTCGGCCCGAACTCCTCAATATCAAAGATTGTGTGACAAAAGGTGCTATACTAAAACATTCATAACTTTCAGCTCGGGTGTCCGTTTCACGCCCACGAGTAACCAAAATAGCTGGTTCATTCGTCACTGCCATGAACAAGTTCGGCCGAACTCTTCACTGTTCCCGGGCCGAACTTCATTTTCGGCCCGAACTTCAACCTCGGCTCGAACTTCAACCTCGACCCGAACTCTTCACTGTTCCAGGCCCGAACTTCATTTTCGACCCGAACTTCAACCTCGGCCCGAACTTCAACCTCGGCCCGAACTCCGACCTCGGCCCGAACTTCAACCTCGGCCCGAACATCATCCTCGGCCCGAACACCGAACTTCGGCCCGAACACCACTTAGGCCCGAAGATCCCACTTCGGCCCGAACACCACTTCAGCCCGAACATCCCTCTTCGGCCCGAACTCTTCAATATCCAATATTGTGTGACAAAGGGTGCTATACTAAAACATTCTTAACTTTCAGCTCGGGTGTCCGTTTCACGCCCACGAGTAACCAAAATAGCTGGTTCGTTCGTCACTGCCAAGAACAAGTTCGGCCCGAACTCTTCACTGTTCCCGCCCCGAACTTCATTTTCGGCCCGAACTTCAACCTCGGCCCGAACTTCAACCTCGGCCCAAACTCCGACCTCGGCCCGAACTTCAACCTCGGCCCGAACATCATCCTCGGCTCGAACACCGAACTTCGGCCCGAACACCACTTCGGCCCGAACACCACTTCGGCCCAAACATCCCACTTCGGCCCGAACACCACTTCGGCCCGAACATCCCTCTTCGGCCCGAACTCTTCAACATCCAAGATTGTGTGACAAAAGGTGCTATACTAAAACATTCATAACTTTCAGCTCGGGTGTCCGTTTCACGCCCACGAGTAACCAAAATAGCTGGTTCGTTCGTCACTGACAAGAACAAGTTCGGCCCGAATTCTTCACTGTTCCCGGGCCGAACTTCATTTTCGGCCCGAACTTCAACCTCGGCCCGAACTTCAACCTCGGCCCGAACTCCGACCTCGGTCCGAACTTCAACCTCGGCCCGAACATCATCCTCGGCCCGAACACCGATCTTTGGCCCGAACACCACTTCGGCCCGAACACCACTTCGGCCCGAACACCACTTCGGCCCGAACATCCCACTTCGGCCCGAACACCACTTCGGGCCGAACATCCCTCTTCGGCCCGAACTCTTCAGTATCCAAGATTGTGTGACAAAAGGTGCTATACTAAAACATTCATAACTTTCAGCTTGGGTGTCCGTTTCACGCCCACGAGTAACCAAAATAGCTGGTTCGTTCGTCACTTCCAAGAACAAGTTCGGCCCGAACTCTTCACTGTTCCCGGGCCGAACTTCATTTTCGGCCCGAACTTCAACCTCGGCCCGAACTTCAACCTCGGCCCGAACTCCGACCTCGGCCCGAACATCATCCTCGGCCCGAACACCGATCTTTGGCCCGAACACCACTTCGGCCCGAACATCCCACTTCGGCCCGAACACCACTTCGGGCCGAACATCCCTCTTCGGCCCGAACTCTTCAATATCCAAGATTGTGTGACAAAAGGTGCTATACTAAAACATTCATAACTTTCAGCTCGGGTGTCCGTTTCACGCCCACGAGTAACCAAAATAGCTGGTTCGTTCGTCACTGCCAAGAACAAGTTCGGCCCGAACTCTTCACTGTTCCCGGGCCGAACTTCATTTTCGGCCCGAACTTCAACCTCGGCCCGAACTTCAACCTCGGCCCGAACTCCGACCTCGGCCCGAACTTCAACCTCGGCCTGAACATCATCCTCGGCCCGAACACCGATCTTTGGCCCGAACACCACTTCGGCCCGAACATCCCACTTCGGCCCGAACACCACTTCGGCCCGAACATCCCTCTTCGGCCCGAACTCTTCAATATCCAAGATTGTGTGACAAAAGGTGTTATACTAAAACATTCATAACTTTCAGCTCGGGTGTCCGTTTCACGCCCACGAGTAGCCAAAAAAGCTGGTTCGTTCGTCACTGCCAAGAACAAGTTCGGCCCGAACTCTTCACTGTTCCCGGGCCGAACTTCATTTTCGGCCCGAACTTCAACCTCGGCCCGAACTTCAACCTCGGCCCGAACTCCGACCTCGGCCCGAACTTCAACCTCAGCCCGAACATCATCCTCGGCCCGAACACCGATCTTTGGCCCGAACACCACTTCGGCCCGAACACCACTTCGGCCCGAACACCACTTCGGCCCGAACATCCCACTTCGGCCTGAACACCACTTCGGGCCGAACATCCCTCTTCGGCCCGAACTCTTCAATATCCAAGATTGTGTGACAAAAGTTGCTATACTAAAACATTCATAACTTTCAGCTCGGGTGTCCGTTTCACGCCCACGAGTAACCAAAATAGCTGGTTCGTTCGTCACTGCCAAGAACAAGTTCGGCACGAACTCTTCACTGTTCCCGGGCCGAACTTCATTTTCGGCCCGAACTTCAACCTCGGCCCGAACTTCAACCTCGGCCCGAACTCCGACCTCGGCCCGAACTTCAACCTCGGCCCGAACATCATCCTCGGCCCGAACACCGATCTTTGGCCCGAACACCACTTCGGCCCGAACATCCCACTTCGGCCCGAACACCACTTCGGGCCGAACATCCCTCTTCGGCCCGAACTCTTCAATATCCAAGATTGTGTGACAAAAGGTGTTATACTAAAACACTCATAACTTTCAGCTCGGGTGTCCGTTTCACGCCCACGAGTAGCCAAAATAGCTGGTTCGTTCGTCACTGCCAAGAACATGTTCGGCCCGAACTCTTCACTGTTCCCGGCCCGAACTTCAACCTCAGCCCGAACTTCGACCTCGGCCCGAACTTCAACCTCGGCCCGAACATCATCCTCGGCCCGAACACCGAACTTCGGCCCGAACACCACTTCGGCCCGAACACCACTTCGGCCCGAACATCCCACTTCGGCCCGAACACCACTTCGGCCCGAACATCCCTCTTTGGCCTGAACTCTTCAATATCCAAGATTGTGTGACAAAAGGTGCTATACTAAAACATTCATAACTTTCAGCTCGGGTGTCCGTTTCACGTCCACGAGTAACCAAAATAGCTGGTTCGTTCGTCACTGCCAGGAACAAGTTCGGCCCGAACTCTTCACTGTTCCCGGCCCGAACTTCATTTTCGGCCCGAACTTCAACCTCGGTCCGAACTCCGACCTCGGCCCGAACTTCAACCTCGGCCCGAAAATCATCCTCGGCCCGAACACCGAACTTCGGCCTGAACACCACTTCGGCCCGAACACCACTTCGGCCCAAACATCCCATTTCGGCCCGAACACCACTTCGGCCCGAACATCCCTCTTCGGCCCGAACTCTTCAATATCCAAGATTGTGTGACAAAAGGTGCTATACTAAAACATTCATAACTTTCAGCTTGGTGTCCGTTTCACGCCCATGAGTAACCAAAATAGCTGGTTCGTTCGTCACTGCCAAGAACAAGTTCGGCCCGAACTCTTCACTGTTCCCGGCCCGAACTTCATTTTCGGCCCGAACTTCAACCTCGGCCCGAACTTCAACCTAGGCCCGAACTCCGACCTCGGCCCGAACTTCAACCTCGGCACGAACATCATCCTCGGCCCGAACACCGAACTTCGGCCCGAACACCACTTCGGCCCGAACACCACTTCGGCCCGAACATCCCATTTCGGCCCGAACACCACTTCGGCCCGAACATCCCTCTTCGGCCCGAACTCTTCAATATCCAAGATTGTGTGACAAAAGGTGCTATACTAAAACATTCATAACTTTCAGCTCGGGTGTCCGTTTCACGCCCACGAGTAACCAAAATAGCTGGTTCATTCGTCACTGCCAAGAACAAGTTCGGCCCGAACTCTTCACTGTTCCCGGCCCGAACTTCATTTTCGGCCCGAACTTCAACCTCGGCCCGAACTTCAACCTCGGCCCGAACTCCGACCTCGGCCCGAACTTCAACCTTGGCCCGAACATCATCCTCGGCCCGAACACCGAACTTCGGCACGAACACCACTTCGTCCCGAACATCGCACTTCGGCCCGAACACCACTTCGGCCCGAACACCACTTCGGCCCGAACATCCCTCTTCGGCCCGAACTCCTCAATATCAAAGATTGTGTGACAAAAGGTGCTATACTAAAACATTCATAACTTTCAGCTCGGGTGTCCGTTTCACGCCCACGAGTAACCAAAATAGCTGGTTCATTCGTCACTGCCATGAACAAGTTCGGCCGAACTCTTCACTGTTCCCGGGCCGAACTTCATTTTCGGCCCGAACTTCAACCTCGGCTCGAACTTCAACCTCGACCCGAACTCTTCACTGTTCCAGGCCCGAACTTCATTTTCGACCCGAACTTCAACCTCGGCCCGAACTTCAACCTCGGCCCGAACTCCGACCTCGGCCCGAACTTCAACCTCGGCCCGAACATCATCCTCGGCCCGAACACCGAACTTCGGCCCGAACACCACTTAGGCCCGAAGATCCCACTTCGGCCCGAACACCACTTCAGCCCGAACATCCCTCTTCGGCCCGAACTCTTCAATATCCAATATTGTGTGACAAAAGGTGCTATACTAAAACATTCTTAACTTTCAGCTCGGGTGTCCGTTTCACGCCCACGAGTAACCAAAATAGCTGGTTCGTTCGTCACTGCCAAGAACAAGTTCGGCCCGAACTCTTCACTGTTCCCGCCCCGAACTTCATTTTCGGCCCGAACTTCAACCTCGGCCCGCACTTCAACCTCGGCCCAAACTCCGACCTCGGCCCGAACTTCAACCTCGGCCCGAACATCATCCTCGGCTCGAACACCGAACTTCGGCCCGAACACCACTTCGGCCCGAACACCACTTCGGTCCAAACATCCCACTTCGGCCCGAACACCACTTCGGCCCGAACATCCCTCTTCGGCCCGAACTCTTCAACATCCAAGATTGTGTGACAAAAGGTGCTATACTAAAACATTCATAACTTTCAGCTCGGGTGTCCGTTTCACGCCCACGAGTAACCAAAATAGCTGGTTCGTTCGTCACTGACAAGAACAAGTTCGGCCCGAACTCTTCACTGTTCCCGGGCCGAACTTCATTTTCGGCCCGAACTTCAACCTCGGCCCGAACTTCAACCTCGGCCCGAACTCCGACCTCGGTCCGAACTTCAACCTCGGCCCGAACATCATCCTCGGCCCGAACACCGATCTTTGGCCCGAACACCACTTCGGCCCGAACACCACTTCGGCCCGAACATCCCACTTCGGCCCGAACACCACTTCGGGCCGAACATCCCTCTTCGGCCCGAACTCTTCAGTATCCAAGATTGTGTGACAAAAGGTGCTATACTAAAACATTCATAACTTTCAGCTTGGGTGTCCGTTTCACGCCCACGAGTAACCAAAATAGCTGGTTCGTTCGTCACTTCCAAGAACAAGTTCGGCCCGAACTCTTCACTGTTCCCGGGCCGAACTTCATTTTCGGCCCGAACTTCAACCTCGGCCCGAACTTCAACCTCGGCCCGAACTCCGACCTCGGCCCGAACATCATCCTCGGCCCGAACACCGATCTTTGGCCCGAACACCACTTCGGCCCGAACATCCCACTTCGGCCCGAACACCACTTCGGGCCGAACATCCCTCTTCGGCCCGAACTCTTCAATATCCAAGATTGTGTGACAAAAGGTGCTATACTAAAACATTCATAACTTTCAGCTCGGGTGTCCGTTTCACGCCCACGAGTAACCAAAATAGCTGGTTCGTTCGTCACTGCCAAGAACAAGTTCGGCCCGAACTCTTCACTGTTCCCGGGCCGAACTTCATTTTCGGCCCGAACTTCAACCTCGGCCCGAACTTCAACCTCGGCCCGAACTCCGACCTCGGCCCGAACTTCAACCTCGGCCTGAACATCATCCTCGGCCCGAACACCGATCTTTGGCCCGAACACCACTTCGGCCCGAACATCCCACTTCGGCCCGAACACCACTTCGGCTCGAACATCCCTCTTCGGCCCGAACTCTTCAATATCCAAGATTGTGTGACAAAAGGTGTTATACTAAAACATTCATAACTTTCAGCTCGGGTGTCCGTTTCACGCCCACGAGTAGCCAAAAAAGCTGGTTCGTTCGTCACTGCCAAGAACAAGTTCGGCCCGAACTCTTCACTGTTCCCGGGCCGAACTTCATTTTCGGCCCGAACTTCAACCTCGGCCCGAACTTCAACCTCGGCCCGAACTCCGACCTCGGCCCGAACTTCAACCTCAGCCCGAACATCATCCTCGGCCCGAACACCGATCTTTGGCCCGAACACCACTTCGGCCCGAACACCACTTCGGCCCGAACATCCCACTTCGGCCTGAACACCACTTCGGGCCGAACATCCCTCTTCGGCCCGAACTCTTCAATATCCAAGATTGTGTGACAAAAGTTGCTATACTAAAACATTCATAACTTTCAGCTCGGGTGTCCGTTTCACGCCCACGAGTAACCAAAATAGCTGGTTCGTTCGTCACTGCCAAGAACAAGTTCGGCACGAACTCTTCACTGTTCCCGGGCCGAACTTCATTTTCGGCCCGAACTTCAACCTCGGCCCGAACTTCAACCTCGGCCCGAACTCCGACCTCGGCCCGAACTTCAACCTCGGCCCGAACATCATCCTCGGCCCGAACACCGATCTTTGGCCCGAACACCACTTCGGCCCGAACATCCCACTTCGGCCCGAACACCACTTCGGGCCGAACATCCCTCTTCGGCCCGAACTCTTCAATTTCCAAGATTGTGTGACAAAAGGTGCTATACTAAAACATTCATAACTTTCAGCTCGGGTGTCCGTTTCACGCCCACGAGTAGCCAAAATAGCTGGTTCGTTCGTCACTGCCAAGAACATGTTCGGCCCGAACTCTTCACTGTTCCCGGCCCGAACTTCAACCTCAGCCCGAACTTCGACCTCGGCCCGAACTTCAACCTCGGCCCGAACATCATCCTCGGCCCGAACACCGAACTTCGGCCCGAACACCACTTCGGCCCGAACTCCACTTCGGCCCGAACATCCCACTTCGGCCCGAACACCACTTCGGCCCGAACATCCCTCTTCGGCCTGAACTCTTCAATATCCAAGATTGTGTGACAAAAGGTGCTATACTAAAACATTCATAACTTTCAGCTCGGGTGTCCGTTTCACGTCCACGAGTAACCATAATAGCTGGTTCGTTCGTCACTGCCAAGAACAAGTTCGGCCCGAACTCTTCACTGTTCCCGGCCCGAACTTCATTTTCGGCCCGAACTTCAACCTCGGTCCGAACTCCGACCTCGGCCCGAACTTCAACCTCGGCCCGAAAATCATCCTCGGCCTGAACACCGAACTTCGGCCTGAACACCACTTCGGCCCGAACACCATTTCGGTCCAAACATCCCATTTCGGCCCGAACACCACTTCGGCCCGAACATCCCTCTTCGGCCCGAACTCTTCAATATCCAAGATTGTGTGACAAAAGGTGCTATACTAAAACATTCATAACTTTCAGCTTGGGTGTCCGTTTCACGCCCACGAGTAACCAAAATAGCTGGTTCGTTCGTCACTGCCAAGAACAAGTTCGGCCCGAACTCTTCACTGTTCCCGGCCCGAACTTCATTTTCGGCCCGAACTTCAACCTCGGCCCGAACTTCAACCTCGGCCCGAACTCCGACCTCGGCCCGAACTTCAACCTCGGCACGAACATCATCCTCGGCCCGAACACCGAACTTCGGCCCGAACACCACTTCGGCCCGAACACCACTTCGGCCCGAACATCCCATTTCGGCCCGAACACCACTTCGGCCCGAACATCCCTCTTCGGCCCGAACTCTTCAATATCCAAGATTGTGTGACAAAAGGTGCTATACTAAAACATTCATAACTTTCAGCTCGGGTGTCCGTTTCACGCCCACGAGTAACCAAAATAGCTGGTTCATTCGTCACTGCCAAGAACAAGTTCGGCCCGAACTCTTCACTGTTCCCGGCCCGAACTTCATTTTCGGCCCGAACTTCAACCTCGGCCCGAACTTCAACCTCGGCCCGAACTCCGACCTCGGCCCGAACTTCAACCTTGGGCCCGAACATCATCCTCGGGCCGAACACCGAACTTCGGCACGAACACCACTTGGGCCCGAACATCGCACTTCGGCCCGAACACCACTTCGGCCCGAACATCCCTCTTCGGCCCGAACTCCTCAATATCAAAGATTGTGTGACAAAAGGTGCTATACTAAAACATTCATAACTTTCAGCTCGGGTGTCCGTTTCACGCCCACGAGTAACCAAAATAGCTGGTTCATTCGTCACTGCCATGAACAAGTTCGGCCGAACTCTTCACTGTTCCCGGGCCGAACTTCATTTTCGGCCCGAACTTCAACCTCGGCTCGAACTTCAACCTCGACCCGAACTCTTCACTGTTCCAGGCCCGAACTTCATTTTCGACCCGAACTTCAACCTCGGCCCGAACTTCAACCTCGGCCCGAACTCCGACCTCGGCCCGAACTTCAACCTCGGCCCGAACATCATCCTCGGCCCGAACACCGAACTTCGGCCCGAACACCACTTAGGCCCGAACATCCCACTTCGGCCCGAACACCACTTCGGCCCGAACATCCCTCTTTGGCCCGAACTCTTCAATATCCAATATTGTGTGACAAAAGGTGCTATACTAAAACATTCATAACTTTCAGCTCGGGTGTCCGTTTCACGCCCACGAGTAACCAAAATAGCTGGTTCATTCGTCACTGCCAAGAACAAGTTCGGCCCGAACTCTTCACTGTTCCCGGCCCGAACTTCATTTTCAGCCCGAACTTCAACCTCGGCCCGAACTTCAACCTCGGCCCGAACTCCGACCTCGGCCCGAACTCCGACCTCGGCCTGAACATCATCCTCGGCCCGAACACCGAACTTCGGCACGAACACCACTTCGGCCCGAACATCGCACTTCGGCCCGAACAC
Organism: Calendula officinalis; assembly: GCA_963853835.1. Classification (NCBI taxonomy): domain Eukaryota; kingdom Viridiplantae; phylum Streptophyta; class Magnoliopsida; order Asterales; family Asteraceae; genus Calendula; species Calendula officinalis. The sequence goes on from OY970820.1 coordinate 58,521,708, forward strand.
CACTTCGGCCCGAACATCCCTCTTCGGCCCGAACTCTTCAATATCAAAGATTGTGTGACAAAAGGTGCTATACTAAAACATTCATAACTTTCAGCTCGGGTGTCCGTTTCACGCCCACGAGTAACCAAAATAGCTGGTTTGTTCGTCACTGACAAGAACAAGTTCGGCCCGAACTCTTCACTGTTCCCGGGCCGAACTTCATTTTCGGCCCGAACTTCAACCTCGGCCCGAACTTCAACCTCGGCCCGAACTCCGACCTCGGTCCGAACTTCAACCTCGGCCCGAACATCATCCTCGGCCCGAACACCGATCTTTGGCCCGAAAACCACTTCGGCCCGAACACCACTGGCCCGAACATCCCACTTCGGCCCGAACACCACTTCGGGCCGAACATCCCTCTTCGGCCCGAACTCTTCAGTATCCAAGATTGTGTGACAAAAGGTGCTATACTAAAACATTCATAACTTTCAGCTTGGGTGTCCGTTTCACGCCCACGAGTAACCAAAATAGCTGGTTCGTTCGTCACTTCCAAGAACAAGTTCGGCCCGAACTCTTCACTGTTCCCGGGCCGAACTTCATTTTCGGCCCGAACTTCAACCTCGGCCCGAACTTCAACCTCGGCCCGAACTCCGACCTCGGCCCGAACATCATCCTCGGCCCGAACACCGATCTTTGGCCCGAACACCACTTCGGCCCGAACATCCCACTTCGGCCCGAACACCACTTCGGGCCGAACATCCCTCTTCGGCCCGAACTCTTCAATATCCAAGATTGTGTGACAAAAGGTGCTATACTAAAACATTCATAACTTTCAGCTCGGGTGTCCGTTTCACGCCTACGAGTACCCAAAATAGATGGTTCGTTCGTCACTGCCAAGAACAAGTTCGGCCCGAACTCTTCACTGTTCCCGGGCCGAACTTCATTTTCGGCCCGAACTTCAACCTCGGCCCGAACTTCAACCTCGGCCCGAACTCCGACCTCGGCCCGAACTTCAACCTCGGCCCGAACATCATCCTCGGCCCGAACACCGATCTTTGGCCCGAACACCACTTCGGCTCGAACACCACTTCGGCCCGAACATCCCACTTCGGCCCGAACACCACTTCGGCCCGAACATCCCTCTTCGGCCCGAACTCTTCAATATCCAAGATTGTGTGACAAAAGGTGTTATACTAAAACATTCATAACTTTCAGCTCGGGTGTCCGTTTCACGCCCACGAGTAGCCAAAAAAGCTGGTTCGTTCGTCACTGCCAAGAACAAGTTCGGCCCGAACTCTTCACTGTTCCCGGGCCGAACTTCATTTTCGGCCCGAACTTCAACCTCGGCCCGAACTTCAACCTCGGCCCGAACTCCGACCTCGGCCCGAACTTCAACCTCGGCCCGAACATCATCCTAGGCCCGAACACCGATCTTTGGCCCGAACACCACTTCGGCCCGAACACCACTTCGGCCCGAACATCCCACTTCGGCCCGAACACCACTTCGGGCCGAACATCCCTCTTCGGCCCGAACTCTTCAATATCCAAGATTGTGTGACAAAAGTTGCTATACTAAAACATTCATAACTTTCAGCTCGGGTGTCCGTTTCACGCCCACGAGTAACCAAAATAGCTGGTTCGTTCGTCACTGCCAAGAACAAGTTCGGCCCGAACTCTTCACTGTTCCCGGGCCGAACTTCATTTTCGGCCCGAACTTCAACCTCGGCCCGAACTTCAACCTCGGCCCGAACTCCGACCTCGGCCCGAACTCCGACCTCGGCCCGAACATCATCCTCGGCCCGAACACCGATCTTTGGCCCGAACACCACTTCGGCCCGAACACCACTTCGGCCCGAACATCCCACTTCGGCCCGAACACCACTTCGGGCCGAACATCCCTCTTCGGCCCGAACTCTTCAATATCCAAGATTGTGTGACAAAAGGTGCTATACTAAAACATTCATAACTTTCAGCTCGGGTATCCGTTTCACGCCCACGAGTAGCCAAAATAGCTGGTTCGTTCGTCACTGCCAAGAACATGTTCGGTCCGAACTCTTCACTGTTCCCGGCCCGAACTTCAACCTCAGCCCGAACTTCGACCTCGGCCCGAACTTCAACCTCGGCCCGAACAACATCCTCGGCCCGAACACCGAACTTCGGCCCGAACACCACTTCGGCCCGAACACCACTTCGGCCCGAACATCCCACTTCGGCCCGAACACCACTTCGGCCCGAACATCCCTCTTCGGCCTGAACTCTTCAATATCCAAGATTGTGTGACAAAAGGTGCTATACTAAAACATTCATAACTTTCAGCTCGGGTGTCCGTTTCACGTCCACGAGTAACCAAAATAGCTGGTTCGTTCGTCACTGCCAAGAACAAGTTCGGCCCGAACTCTTCACTGTTCCCGGCCCGAACTTCATTTTCGGCCCGAACTTCAACCTCGGTCCGAACTCCGACCTCGGCCCGAACTTCAACCTCGGCCCGAAAATCATCCTCGGCCCGAACACCGAACTTCGGCCTGAACACCACTTCGGCCCGAACACCATTTCGGCCCAAACATCCCATTTCGGCCCGAACACCACTTCGGCCCGAACATCCCTCTTCGGCCCGAACTCTTCAATATCCAAGATTGTGTGACAAAAGGTGCTATACTAAAACATTCATAACTTTCAGCTCGGGTGTCCGTTTCACGCCTACGAGTAACCAAAATAGCTGGTTCGTTCGTCACTGCCAAGAACAAGTTCGGCCCGAACTCTTCACTGTTCCCGGGCCGAACTTCATTTTCGGCCCGAACTTCAACCTCGGCCCGAACTTCAACCTCGGCCCGAACTCCGACCTCGGCCCGAACTTCAACCTCGGCCCGAACATCATCCTCGGCCCGAACACCGATCTTTGGCCCGAACACCACTTCGGCCCGAACACCACTTCGGCCCGAACATCCCACTTCGGCTCGAACATCCCTCTTCGGCCCGAACTCTTCAATATCCAAGATTGTGTGACAAAAGGTGTTATACTAAAACATTCATAACTTTCAGCTCGGGTGTCCGTTTCACGCCCACGAGTAGCCAAAAAAGCTGGTTCGTTCGTCACTGCCAAGAAAAAGTTCGGCCCGAACTCTTCACTGTTCCCGGGCCGAACTTCATTTTCGGCCCGAACTTCAACCTCGGCCCGAAGTTCAACCTCGGCCCGAACTCCGACCTCGGCCCGAACTTCAACCTCGGCCCGAACATCATCCTCGGCCCGAACACCGATCTTTGGCCCGAACACCACTTCGGCCCGAACACCACTTCGGCCCGAACATCCCACTTCGGCCCGAACACCACTTCGGGCCGAACATCCCTCTTCGGCCCGAACTCTTCAATATCCAAGATTGTGTGACAAAAGTTGCTATACTAAAACATTCATAACTTTCAGCTCGGGTGTCCGTTTCACGCCCACGAGTAACCAAAATAGCTGGTTCGTTCGTCACTGCCAAGAACAAGTTCGGCCCGAACTCTTCACTGTTCCCGGGCCGAACTTCATTTTCGGCCCGAACTTCAACCTCGGCCCGAACTTCAACCTCGGCCCGAACTCCGACCTCGGCCCGAACTTCAACCTCGGCCCGAACATCATCCTCGGCCCGAACACCGATCTTTGGCCCGAACACCACTTCGGCCCGAACTCCGACCTCGGCCCGAACATCATCCTCGGCCCGAACACCGATCTTTGGCCCGAACACCACTTCGGCCCGAACACCACTTCGGCCCGAACATCCCACTTCGGCCCGAACACCACTTCGGGCCGAACATCCCTCTTCGGCCCGAACTCTTCAATATCCAAGATTGTGTGACAAAAGGTGCTATACTAAAACATTCATAACTTTCAGCTCGGGTATCCGTTTCACGCCCACGAGTAGCCAAAATAGCTGGTTCGTTCGTCACTGCCAAGAACATGTTCGGTCCGAACTCTTCACTGTTCCCGGCCCGAACTTCAACCTCAGCCCGAACTTCGACCTCGGCCCGAACTTCAACCTCGGCCCGAACAACATCCTCGGCCCGAACACCGAACTTCGGCCCGAACACCACTTCGGCCCGAACACCACTTCGGCCCGAACATCCCACTTCGGCCCGAACACCACTTCGGCCCGAACATCCCTCTTCGGCCTGAACTCTTCAATATCCAAGATTGTGTGACAAAAGGTGCTATACTAAAACATTCATAACTTTCAGCTCGGGTGTCCGTTTCACGTCCACGAGTAACCAAAATAGCTGGTTCGTTCGTCACTGCCAAGAACAAGTTCGGCCCGAACTCTTCACTGTTCCCGGCCCGAACTTCATTTTCGGCCCGAACTTCAACCTCGGTCCGAACTCCGACCTCGGCCCGAACTTCAACCTCGGCCCGAAAATCATCCTCGGCCCGAACACCGAACTTCGGCCTGAACACCACTTCGGCCCGAACACCATTTCGGCCCAAACATCCCATTTCGGCCCGAACACCACTTCGGCCCGAACATCCCTCTTCGGCCCGAACTCTTCAATATCCAAGATTGTGTGACAAAAGGTGCTATACTAAAACATTCATAACTTTCAGCTCGGGTGTCCGTTTCACGCCTACGAGTAACCAAAATAGCTGGTTCGTTCGTCACTGCCAAGAACAAGTTCGGCCCGAACTCTTCACTGTTCCCGGGCCGAACTTCATTTTCGGCCCGAACTTCAACCTCGGCCCGAACTTCAACCTCGGCCCGAACTCCGACCTCGGCCCGAACTTCAACCTCGGCCCGAACATCATCCTCGGCCCGAACACCGATCTTTGGCCCGAACACCACTTCGGCCCGAACACCACTTCGGCCCGAACATCCCACTTCGGCTCGAACATCCCTCTTCGGCCCGAACTCTTCAATATCCAAGATTGTGTGACAAAAGGTGTTATACTAAAACATTCATAACTTTCAGCTCGGGTGTCCGTTTCACGCCCACGAGTAGCCAAAAAAGCTGGTTCGTTCGTCACTGCCAAGAAAAAGTTCGGCCCGAACTCTTCACTGTTCCCGGGCCGAACTTCATTTTCGGCCCGAACTTCAACCTCGGCCCGAAGTTCAACCTCGGCCCGAACTCCGACCTCGGCCCGAACTTCAACCTCGGCCCGAACATCATCCTCGGCCCGAACACCGATCTTTGGCCCGAACACCACTTCGGCCCGAACACCACTTCGGCCCGAACATCCCACTTCGGCCCGAACACCACTTCGGGCCGAACATCCCTCTTCGGCCCGAACTCTTCAATATCCAAGATTGTGTGACAAAAGTTGCTATACTAAAACATTCATAACTTTCAGCTCGGGTGTCCGTTTCACGCCCACGAGTAACCAAAATAGCTGGTTCGTTCGTCACTGCCAAGAACAAGTTCGGCCCGAACTCTTCACTGTTCCCGGGCCGAACTTCATTTTCGGCCCGAACTTCAACCTCGGCCCGAACTTCAACCTCGGCCCGAACTCCGACCTCGGCCCGAACTTCAACCTCGGCCCGAACATCATCCTCGGCCCGAACACCGATCTTTGGCCCGAACACCACTTCGGCCCGAACACCACTTCGGCCCGAACATCCCACTTCGGCCCGAACACCACTTCGGGCCGAACATCCCTCTTCGGCTCGAACTCTTCAATATCCAAGATTGTGTGACAAAAGGTGCTATACTAAAACATTCATAACTTTCAGCTCGGGTGTCCGTTTCACGCCCACGAGTAGCCAAAATAGCTGGTTCGTTCGTCACTGCTAAGAACATGTTCGGTCCGAACTCTTCACTGTTCCCGGCCCGAACTTCAACCTCAGCCCGAACTTCGACCTCGGCCCGAACTTCAACCTCGGCCCGAACATCATCCTCGGCCCGAACACCGAACTTCGGCCCGAACACCACTTCGGCCCGAACACCACTTCGGCCCGAACATCCCACTTCGGCCCGAACACCACTTCGGCCCGAACATCCCTCTTCGGCCTGAACTCTTCGATATCCAAGATTGTGTGACAAAAGGTGCTATACTAAAACATTCATAACTTTCAGCTCGGGTGTCCGTTTCACGTCCACGAGTAACCAAAATAGCTGGTTCGTTCGTCACTGCCAAGAACAAGTTCGGCCCGAACTCTTCACTGTTCCCGGCCCGAACTTCATTTTCGGCCCGAACTTCAACCTCGGTCCGAACTCCGACCTCGGCCCGAACTTCAACCTCGGCTCGAAAATCATCCTCGGCCCGAACACCGAACTTCGTCCTGAACACCACTTCGGCCCGAACACCATTTCGGCCCAAACATCCCATTTCGGCCCGAACACCACTTCGGCCCGAACATCCCTCTTCGGCCCGAACTCTTCAATATCCAAGATTGTGTGACAAAAGGTGCTATACTAAAACATTCATAACTTTCAGCTTGGGTGTCCGTTTCACGCCCACGAGTAACCAAAATAGCTGATTCGTTCGTCACTGCCAAGAACAAGTTCGGCCCGAACTCTTCACTGTTCCCGGCCCGAACTTCATTTTCGTCCCGAACTTCAACCTCGGCCCGAACTTCAACCTCGGCCCGAACTCCGACCTCGGCCCGAACTTCAACCTCGGCACGAACATCATCCTCGGCCCGAACACCGAACTTCGGCCCGAACACCACTTCGGCCCGAACACCACTTCGTCCCGAACATCCCATTTCGGCCCGAACACCACTTCGGCCCGAACATCCCTCTTCGGCCCGAACTCTTCAATATCCAAGATTGTGTGACAAAAGGTGCTATACTAAAACATTCATAACTTTCAGCTCGGGTGTCCGTTTCACGCCCACGAGTAACCAAAATAGCTGGTTCTTTCGTCACTGCCAAGAACAAGTTCGGCCCGAACTCTTCACTGTTCCCGGCCCGAACTTCATTTTCGGCCCGAACTTCAACCTCGGCCCGAACTTCAACCTCGGCCCGAACTCCGACCTCGGCCCGAACTTCAACCTTGGCCCGAACATCATCCTCGGCCCGAACACCGAACTTCGGCACGAACACCACTTCGGCCCGAACATCGCACTTCGGCCCGAACACCACTTCGGCCCGAACATCCCTCTTCGGCCCGAACTCCTCAATATCAAAGATTGTGTGACAAAAGGTGCTATACTAAAACATTCATAACTTTCAGCTCGGGTGTCCGTTTCACGCCCACGAGTAACCAAAATAGCTGGTTCATTCGTCACTGCCATGAACAAGTTCGGCCGAACTCTTCACTGTTCCCGGGCCGAACTTCATTTTCGGCCCGAACTTCAACCTCGGCTCGAACTTCAACCTCGACCCGAACTCTTCACTGTTCCAGGCCCGAACTTCATTTTCGACCCGAACTTCAACCTCGGCCCGAACTTCAACCTCGGCCCGAACTCCGACCTCGGCCCGAACTTCAACCTCGGCCCGAACATCATCCTCGGCCCGAACACCGAACTTCGGCCCGAACACCACTTAGGCCCGAACATCCCACTTCGGCCCGAACACCACTTCGGCCCGAACATCCCTCTTTGGCCCGAACTCTTCAATATCCAATATTGTGTGACAAAAGGTGCTATACTAAAACATTCATAACTTTCAGCTCGGGTGTCCGTTTCACGCCCACGAGTAACCAAAATAGCTGGTTCATTCGTCACTGCCAAGAACAAGTTCGGCCCGAACTCTTCACTGTTCCCGGCCCGAACTTCATTTTCGGCCCGAACTTCAAACTCGGCCCGAACTTCAACCTCGGCCCGAACTCCGACCTCGGCCCGAACTCCGACCTCGGCCTGAACATCATCCTCGGCCCGAACACCGAACTTCGGCACGAACACCACTTCGGCCCGAACATCGCACTTCGGCCCGAACACCACTTCGGCCCGAACATCCCTCTTCGGCCCGAACTCTTCAATATCAAAGATTGTGTGACAAAAGGTGCTATACTAAAACATTCATAACTTTCAGCTCGGGTGTCCGTTTCACGCCCACGAGTAACCAAAATAGCTGGTTCGTTCGTCACTGCCATGAACAAGTTCGGCCGAACTCTTCACTGTTCCCGGGCCGAACTTCATTTTCGGCTCGAACTTCAACCTCGACTCGAACTTCAACCTCGACCCGAACTCTTCACTGTTCCAGGCCCGAACTTCATTTTCGACCCGAACTTCAACCTCGGCCCGAACTTCAACCTCGGCCCGAACTCCGACCTCGGCCCGAACTTCAACCTCGGCCCGAACATCATCCTCGGCCCGAACACCGAACTTCGGCCCGAACACCACTTAGGCCCGAACATCCCACTTCGGCCCGAACACCACTTCGGCCCGAACATCCCTCTTTGTCCCGAACTCTTCAATATCCAATATTGTGTGACAAAAGGTGCTATACTAAAACATTCTTAACTTTCAGCTCGGGTGTCCGTTTCACGCCCACGAGTAACCAAAATAGCTGGTTCGTTCGTCACTGCCAAGAACAAGTTCGGCCCGAACTCTTCACTGTTCCCGGCCCGAACTTCATTTTCGGCCCGAACTTCAACCTCGGCCCGCACTTCAACCTCGGCCCGAACTCCGACCTCGGCCCGAACTTCAACCTCGGCCCGAACATCATCCTCGGCCCGAACACCGAACTTCGGCCCGAACACCACTTCGGCCCGAACACAACTTCGGCCCGAACATCCCATTTCGGCCCGAACACCACTTCGGCCCGAACATCCCTCTTCGGCCCGAACTCTTCAATATCCAAGATTGTGTGACAAAAGGTGCTATACTAAAACATTCATAACTTTCAGCTCGGGTGTCCGTTTCACGCCCACGAGTAACCAAAATAGCTGGTTCGTTCGTCACTGCCAAGAACAAGTTCGGCGCGAACTCTTCACTTTTCACGGCCCGAACTTCATTTTCGGCCCGAACTTCAACCTCGGCCCGAACTTCAACCTCGGCCCGAACTCCGACCTCGGCCCGAACTTCAACCTCGGCCCGAACATCATCCTCGGCCCGAACACCGAACTTCGGCCCGAACACCACTTCGGCCCGAACACCACTTCGGCCCGAACATCCCATTTCGGCCCGACACCACTTCGGCCCGAACATCCCTCTTCGGCCCGAACTCTTCAATATCCAAGATTGTGTGACAAAAGGTGCTATACTAAAACATTCATAACTTTCAGCTCGGGTGTCCGTTTCACGCCCACGAGTAACCAAAATAGCTGGTTCGTTCGTCACTGCCAAGAACAAGTTCGGCCCGAACTCTTCACTGTTCCCGGCCCGAACTTCATTCCCGGCCCGAACTTCATTTTCCGCCCGAACTTCAACCTCGGCCCAAACTCCGACCTCGGCCCGAACTTCAATCTCGGCCCGAACATCATCCTCGGCACGAACACCGAACTTCGGCCCGAACACCACTTCGGCCCAAACATCCCACTTCGGCCCGAACACCACTTCGGCCCTAACATCCCTCTTCGGCCCGAACTCTTCAATATCCAAGATTGTGTGACAAAAGGTGCTATACTAAAACATTCATAACTTTCAGCTCGGGTTTCCGTTTCACGCCCACGAGTAACCAAAATAGCTGGTTCGTTCGTCACTGCCATGAACAAGTTCGGCCGAACTCTTCACTGTTCCCGGGCCGAACTTCATTTTCGGCTCGAACTTCAACCTCGACTCGAACTTCAACCTCGACCCGAACTCTTCACTGTTCCAGGCCCGAACTTCATTTTCGACCCGAACTTCAACCTCGGCCCGAACTTCAACCTCGGCCCGAACTCCGACCTCGGCCCGAACTTCAACCTCGGCCCGAACATCATCCTCGGCCCGAACACCGAACTTCGGCCCGAACACCACTTAGGCCCGAACATCCCACTTCGGCCCGAACACCACTTCGGCCCGAACATCCCTCTTTGTCCCGAACTCTTCAATATCCAATATTGTGTGACAAAAGGTGCTATACTAAAACATTCTTAACTTTCAGCTCGGGTGTCCGTTTCACGCCCACGAGTAACCAAAATAGCTGGTTCGTTCGTCACTGCCAAGAACAAGTTCGGCCCGAACTCTTCACTGTTCCCGGCCCGAACTTCATTTTCGGCCCGAACTTCAACCTCGGCCCGCACTTCAACCTCGGCCCGAACTCCGACCTCGGCCCGAACTTCAACCTCGGCCCGAACATCATCCTCGGCCCGAACACCGAACTTCGGCCCGAACACCACTTCGGCCCGAACACAACTTCGGCCCGAACATCCCATTTCGGCCCGAACACCACTTCGGCCCGAACATCCCTCTTCGGCCCGAACTCTTCAATATCCAAGATTGTGTGACAAAAGGTGCTATACTAAAACATTCATAACTTTCAGCTCGGGTGTCCGTTTCACGCCCACGAGTAACCAAAATAGCTGGTTCGTTCGTCACTGCCAAGAACAAGTTCGGCGCGAACTCTTCACTTTTCACGGCCCGAACTTCATTTTCGGCCCGAACTTCAACCTCGGCCCGAACTTCAACCTCGGCCCGAACTCCGACCTCGGCCCGAACTTCAACCTCGGCCCGAACATCATCCTCGGCCCGAACACCGAACTTCGGCCCGAACACCACTTCGGCCCGAACACCACTTCGGCCCGAACATCCCATTTCGGCCCGACACCACTTCGGCCCGAACATCCCTCTTCGGCCCGAACTCTTCAATATCCAAGATTGTGTGACAAAAGGTGCTATACTAAAACATTCATAACTTTCAGCTCGGGTGTCCGTTTCACGCCCACGAGTAACCAAAATAGCTGGTTCGTTCGTCACTGCCAAGAACAAGTTCGGCCCGAACTCTTCACTGTTCCCGGCCCGAACTTCATTCCCGGCCCGAACTTCATTTTCCGCCCGAACTTCAACCTCGGCCCAAACTCCGACCTCGGCCCGAACTTCAATCTCGGCCCGAACATCATCCTCGGCACGAACACCGAACTTCGGCCCGAACACCACTTCGGCCCAAACATCCCACTTCGGCCCGAACACCACTTCGGCCCTAACATCCCTCTTCGGCCCGAACTCTTCAATATCCAAGATTGTGTGACAAAAGGTGCTATACTAAAACATTCATAACTTTCAGCTCGGGTTTCCGTTTCACGCCCACGAGTAACCAAAATAGCTGGTTCGTTCGTCACTGCCAAGAACAAGTTCGGCCCGAACTCTTCACTGTTCCCGGCCCGAACTACATTTTCGGCCAGAACTTCAACCTCGACCCGAACTTCAACCTCGGCCCGAACTCCGACCTCGGCCCGAACTTCACCCTCGGCCCGAAAATCATCCTCGGCCCGAACACCGAACTTCGGCCCGAACACCACTTCGGAACGAACACCACTTCGGCCCGAACATCCCACTTCGGCCGGAACGCCACTTTGGCCCGAACATCCCTCTTCGGCCCGAACTCTTCAATATCCAAGATTGTGTGACAAAAGGTGCTATACTAAAATATTCATAACTTTCAGCTCGGGTGTCCGTTTCACGCCCACGAGTAACCAAAATAGCTTGTTCGTTCGTCACTGCCAAGAACAAGTTTGGCCCGAACTCTTCACTGTTCCCGGCCCGAACTTCATTTTCGGCCCGAACTTCAACCTCGGCCCGAACTCTTCACTGTTCCCGGCCCGAACTTCATATTCGGCCCGAACTTCAACCTGGGCCCGAACTTCAACCTCGGCCCGAACTCCGACCTCGGCCCGAACTTCAACCTCGGCCCTAACATCATCCTCGGCCCGAACACCGAACTTCGGTCCAAACACCACTTAAGCCCGAACATCCCACTTCGGCCCGAACACCACTTCGGCCCGAACATCCCTCTTCGGCCCGAACTCTTCAATATCCAATATTGTGTGACAAAAGGTGCTATACTAAAACATTCTTAACTTTCAGCTCGGGTGTCCGTTTCACGCCCACGAGTAACCAAAATAGCTGGTTCGTTCGTCACTGCCAAGAACAAGTTCGACCAGAACTCTTCACTGTTCCCGGCCCGAACTTCATTTTCGGCCCGAACTTCAACCTCGGCCCGAACTTCGACCTCGGCCCGAACTCCGACCTCGGCCCAAACTCCGACCTCGGCCCGAACATCATCCTCGGCACGAACACCGAAATTTGGCCCGAACACCGAACTTCGGCCCGAACATCCCACTTCGGCCGGAACGCCACTTTGGCCCGAACATCCCTCTTCGGCCCGAACTCTTCAATATCCAAGATTGTGTGACAAAAGGTGCTATACTAAAACATTCATAACTTTCAGCTCGGGTGTCCGTTTCACGCCCACGAGTAACCAAAATAGCTGGTTCGTTCGTCACTGCCAAGAACAAGTTTGGCCCGAACTCTTCACTGTTCCCGGCCCGAACTTCATTTTCGGCCCGAACTTCAACCTCGGCCCGAACTCTTCACTGTTCCCGGCCCGAACTTCATATTCGGCCCGAACTTCAACCTCGGCCCGAACTTCAACCTCGGCCCGAACTCCGACCTCGGCCCGAACTTCAACCTCGGCCCGAACATCATCCTCGGCCCGAACACCGAACTTCGGCCCAAACACCACTTAAGCCCGAACATCCCACTTCGGCCCGAACACCACTTCGGCCCGAACATCCCTCTTCGGACCGAACTCTTCAATATCCAATATTGTGTGACAAAAGGTGCTATACTAAAACATTCTTAACTTTCAGCTCGGGTGTCCGTTTCACGCCCACGAGTAACTAAAATAGCTGGTTCGTTCGTCACTGCCAAGAACAAGTTCGACCCGAACTCTTCACTGTTCCCGGCCCGAACTTCATTTTCGGCCCGAACTTCAACCTCGGCCCGAACTCCCGACCTCGGCCCGAACTCCGACCTCGGCCCAAACTCCGACCTCGGCCCGAACATCATCCTCGGCACGAACATCGAACTTTGGCACGAACACCGAACTTCGGTCCGAACACCACTTCGGCCCGAACACCACTTCGGCCCGAACACCACTTCGGCCCGAACACCACTTCGGCCCGAACATCCCTCTTCGGCCCGAACTCTTCAATATCCAAGATTGTGTGACAAAAGGTGATATACTAAAACATTCATAACTTTCAGCTCGGGTGTCCGTTTCACGCCCACGAGTAGCCAAAATAGCCGGTTCGTTCGTCACTGCCAAGAACATGTTCGGCCCGAACTCTTCACTGTTCCCGGCCCGAACTTCATTTTCGGCCCGAACTTCAACCTCGGCCCGAACTTCAACCTCGGGCCGAACTCCGACCTCGGCCCGAACTTCAACCTCGGCCCGAACATCATCCTCGGCCCGAACACCGAACATCAGCCCGAACACCACTTCGGCCCGAACATCCCACTTCGGCCCGAACACAACTTCGGCCCGAACATCCCTCTTCGGCCCGAACTCTTCAATATCCAAGATTGTGTGACAAAAGGTGCTATTCTAAAACATTCATAACTTTCAGCTCGGGTGTCCGTTTCACGCCCACGAGTAGCCAAAATAGCTGGCTCGTTCGTCTCTGCCAAGAACATGTTCGGCCCGAACTCTTCAATGTTCCCGGCCCGAACTTCATTTTCGGCCCGAACTTCAACCTCGGCCCGAACTTCAACCTCGGCCCGCACTACGACCTCGACCCGAACTTCAACCTCGGCCCGAACATCATCCTCGGCCCGAACACCGAACTTCGGCCCGAACACCACTTCGGCCCGAACATCCATCTTCGGCCCGAACTCTTCAATATCCAAGATTGTGTGACAAAAGGTGCTATACTAAAACATTCATAACTTTCAGCTCGGGTGTCCGTTTCACGCCCACGAGTAACCAAAATAGCTGGTTCGTTCGTCACTGCCAAGAACAAGTTCAGCCCGAACTCTTCACTGTTCCCGGCCCGAACTTCATTTTCGGCCCGAACATCATTTTCGGCCCGAACTTCAACCTCGGCCCGAACTCCGACCTCGGCCCAAACTCCGACCTCGGCCCGAACACCGAACTTTGGCCCGAACACCACTTCGGCCCGAACATCCCACTTCGGCACGAACACCACTTCGGCCCGAACATCCCTCTTCGGCCCAAACTCTTCAATATCCAAGATTGTGTGACAAAAGGTGCTATACTAAAACATTCATAACTTTCAGCTCGGGTGTCCGTTTCACGCCCACGAGTAACCAAAATAGATGGTTCGTTCGTCACTTCCAAGAACAAGTTCGGCCCGAACTCTTCACTGTTCCCGGGCCGAACTTCATTTTCGGCCCGAACTTCAACCTCGGCCCGAACTTCAACCTCGGCCCGAACTCCGACCTCGGTCCGAACTTCAACCTCGGCCCGAACATCATCCTCGGCCCGAACACCGATCTTTGGCCCGAACACCACTTCGGCCCGAACACCACTTCGGCCCGAACACCACTTCGGGCCGAACATCCCTCTTCGGCCCGAACTCTTCAGTATCCAAGATTGTGTGACAAAAGGTGCTATACTAAAACATTCATAACTTTCAGCTTGGGTGTCCGTTTCACGCCCACGAGTAACCAAAATAGCTGGTTCGTTCGTCACTTCCAAGAACAAGTTCGGCCCGAACTCTTCACTGTTCCCGGGCCGAACTTCATTTTCGGCCCGAACTTCAACCTCGGCCCGAACTTCAACCTCGGCCCGAACTCCGACCTCGGCCCGAACATCATCCTCGGCCCGAACACCGATCTTTGGCCCGAACACCACTTCGGCCCGAACATCCCACTTCGGCCCGAACACCACTTCGGGCCGAACATCCCTCTTCGGCCCGAACTCTTCAATATCCAAGATTGTGTGACAAAAGGTGCTATACTAAAACATTCATAACTTTCAGCTCGGGTGTCCGTTTCACGCCCACGAGTAACCAAAATAGCTGGTTCGTTCGTCACTGCCAAGAACAAGTTCGGCCCGAACTCTTCACTGTTCCCGGGCCGAACTTCATTTTCGGCCCGAACTTCAACCTCGGCCCGAACTTCAACCTCGGCCCGAACTCCGACCTCGGCCCGAACTTCAACCTCGGCCTGAACATCATCCTCGGCCCGAACACCGATCTTTGGCCCGAACACCACTTCGGCCCGAACATCCCACTTCGGCCCGAACACCACTTCGGCCCGAACATCCCTCTTCGGCCCGAACTCTTCAATATCCAAGATTGTGTGACAAAAGGTGTTATACTAAAACATTCATAACTTTCAGCTCGGGTGTCCGTTTCACGCCCACGAGTAGCCAAAAAAGCTGGTTCGTTCGTCACTGCCAAGAACAAGTTCGGCCCGAACTCTTCACTGTTCCCGGGCCGAACTTCATTTTCGGCCCGAACTTCAACCTCGGCCCGAACTTCAACCTCGGCCCGAACTCCGACCTCGGCCCGAACTTCAACCTCAGCCCGAACATCATCCTCGGCCCGAACACCGATCTTTGGCCCGAACACCACTTCGGCCCGAACACCACTTCGGCCCGAACATCCCACTTCGGCCTGAACACCACTTCGGGCCGAACATCCCTCTTCGGCCCGAACTCTTCAATATCCAAGATTGTGTGACAAAAGTTGCTTTACTAAAACATTCATAACTTTCAGCTCGGGTGTCCGTTTCACGCCCACGAGTAACCAAAATAGCTGGTTCGTTCGTCACTGCCAAGAACAAGTTCGGCACGAACTCTTCACTGTTCCCGGGCCGAACTTCATTTTCGGCCCGAACTTCAACCTCGGCCCGAACTTCAACCTCGGCCCGAACTCCGACCTCGGCCCGAACTTCAACCTCGGCCCGAACATCATCCTCGGCCCGAACACCGATCTTTGGCCCGAACACCACTTCGGCCCGAACATCCCACTTCGGCCCGAACACCACTTCGGGCCGAACATCCCTCTTCGGCCCGAACTCTTCAATTTCCAAGCTTGTGTGACAAAAGGTGCTATACTAAAACATTCATAACTTTCAGCTCGGGTGTCCGTTTCACGCCCACGAGTAGCCAAAATAGCTGGTTCGTTCGTCACTGCCAAGAACATGTTCGGCCCGAACTCTTCACTGTTCCCGGCCCGAACTTCAACCTCAGCCCGAACTTCGACCTCGGCCCGAACTTCAACCTCGGCCCGAACATCATCCTCGGCCCGAACACCGAACTTCGGCCCGAACACCACTTCGGCCCGAACACCACTTCGGCCCGAACATCCCACTTCGGCCCGAACACCACTTCGGCCCGAACATCCCTCTTCGGCCTGAACTCTTCAATATCCAAGATTGTGTGACAAAAGGTGCTATACTAAAACATTCATAACTTTCAGCTCGGGTGTCCGTTTCACGTCCACGAGTAACCAAAATAGCTGGTTCGTTCGTCACTGCCAAGAACAAGTTCGGCCCGAACTCTTCACTGTTCCCGGCCCGAACTTCATTTTCGGCCCGAACTTCAACCTCGGTCCGAACTCCGACCTCGGCCCGAACTTCAACCTCGGCCCGAAAATCATCCTCGGCCTGAACACCAAACTTCGGCCTGAACACCACTTCGGCCCGAACACCATTTCGGTCCAAACATCCCATTTCGGCCCGAACACCACTTCGGCCCGAACATCCCTCTTCGGCCCGAACTCTTCAATATCCAAGATTGTGTGACAAAAGGTGCTATACTAAAACATTCATAACTTTCAGCTTGGGTGTCCGTTTCACGCCCACGAGTAACCAAAATAGCTGGTTCGTTCGTCACTGCCAAGAACATGTTCGGCCCGAACTCTTCACTGTTCCCGGCCCGAACTTCATTTTCGGCCCGAACTTCAACCTCGGCCCGAACTTCAACCTCGGCCCGAACTCCGACCTCGGCCCGAACTTCAACCTCGGCACGAACATCATCCTCGGCCCGAACACCGAACTTCGGCCCGAACACCACTTCGGCCCGAACACCACTTCGGCCCGAACATCCCATTTCGGCCCGAACACCACTTCGGCCCGAACATCCCTCTTCGGCCCGAACTCTTCAATATCCAAGATTGTGTGACAAAAGGTGCTATACTAAAACATTCATAACTTTCAGCTCGGGTGTCCGTTTCACGCCCACGAGTAACCAAAATAGCTGGTTCATTCGTCACTGCCAAGAACAAGTTCGGCCCGAACTCTTCACTGTTCCCGGCCCGAACTTCATTTTCGGCCCGAACTTCAACCTCGGCCCGAACTTCAACCTCGGCCCGAACTCCGACCTCGGCCCGAACTTCAACCTTGGGCCCGAACATCATCCTCGGGCCGAACACCGAACTTCGGCACGAACACCACTTCGGCCCGAACATCGCACTTCGGCCCGAACACCACTTCGGCCCGAACATCCCTCTTCGGCCCGAACTCCTCAATATCAAAGATTGTGTGACAAAAGGTGCTATACTAAAACATTCATAACTTTCAGCTCGGGTGTCCGTTTCACGCCCACGAGTAACCAAAATAGCTGGTTCATTCGTCACTGCCATGAACAAGTTCGGCCGAACTCTTCACTGTTCCCGGGCCGAACTTCATTTTCGGCCCGAACTTCAACCTCGGCTCGAACTTCAACCTCGACCCGAACTCTTCACTGTTCCAGGCCCGAACTTCATTTTCGACCCGAACTTCAACCTCGGCCCGAACTTCAACCTCGGCCCGAACTCCGACCTCGGCCCGAACTTCAACCTCGGCCCGAACATCATCCTCGGCCCGAACACCGAACTTCGGCCCGAACACCACTTAGGCCCGAACATCCCACTTCGGCCCGAACACCACTTCGGCCCGAACATCCCTCTTTGGCCCGAACTCTTCAATATCCAATATTGTGTGACAAAAGGTGCTATACTAAAACATTCATAACTTTCAGCTCGGGTGTCCGTTTCACGCCCACGAGTAACCAAAATAGCTGGTTCATTCGTCACTGCCAAGAACAAGTTCGGCCCGAACTCTTCACTGTTCCCGGCCCGAACTTCATTTTCAGCCCGAACTTCAACCTCGGCCCGAACTTCAACCTCGGCCCGAACTCCGACCTCGGCCCGAACTCCGACCTCGGCCTGAACATCATCCTCGGCCCGAACACCGAACTTCGGCACGAACACCACTTCGGCCCGAACATCGCACTTCGGCCCGAACACCACTTCGGCCCGAACATCCCTCTTCGGCCCGAACTCTTCAATATCAAAGATTGTGTGACAAAAGGTGCTATACTAAAACATTCATAACTTTCAGCTCGGGTGTCCGTTTCACGCCCACGAGTAACCAAAATAGCTGGTTCGTTCGTCACTGACAAGAACAAGTTCGGCCCGAACTCTTCACTGTTCCCGGGCCGAACTTCATTTTCGGCCCGAACTTCAACCT
This sequence comes from Calendula officinalis, assembly GCA_963853835.1. Lineage (NCBI taxonomy): Eukaryota > Viridiplantae > Streptophyta > Magnoliopsida > Asterales > Asteraceae > Calendula > Calendula officinalis. Next base: position 58,539,935 of record OY970820.1, read on the forward strand.
CGGCCCGAACTTCAACCTCGGCCCGAACTCCGACCTCGGTCCGAACTTCAACCTCGGCCCGAACATCATCCTCGGCCCGAACACCGATCTTTGGCCCGAAAACCACTTCGGCCCGAACACCACTTCGGCCCGAACATCCCACTTCGGCCCGAACACCACTTCGGGCCGAACATCCCTCTTCGGCCCGAACTCTTCAGTATCCAAGATTGTGTGACAAAAGGTGCTATACTAAAACATTCATAACTTTCAGCTTGGGTGTCCGTTTCACGCCCACGAGTAACCAAAATAGCTGGTTCGTTCGTCACTTCCAAGAACAAGTTCGGCCCGAACTCTTCACTGTTCCCGGGCCGAACTTCATTTTCGGCCCGAACTTCAACCTCGGCCCGAACTTCAACCTCGGCCCGAACTCCGACCTCGGCCCGAACATCATCCTCGGCCCGAACACCGATCTTTGGCCCGAACACCACTTCGGCCCGAACATCCCACTTCGGCCCGAACACCACTTCGGGCCGAACATCCCTCTTCGGCCCGAACTCTTCAATATCCAAGATTGTGTGACAAAAGGTGCTATACTAAAACATTCATAACTTTCAGCTCGGGTGTCCGTTTCACGCCTACGAGTACCCAAAATAGATGGTTCGTTCGTCACTGCCAAGAACAAGTTCGGCCCGAACTCTTCACTGTTCCCGGGCCGAACTTCATTTTCGGCCCGAACTTCAACCTCGGCCCGAACTTCAACCTCGGCCCGAACTCCGACCTCGGCCCGAACTTCAACCTCGGCCCGAACATCATCCTCGGCCCGAACACCGATCTTTGGCCCGAACACCACTTCGGCCCGAACACCACTTCGGCCCGAACATCCCACTTCGGCCCGAACACCACTTCGGCCCGAACATCCCTCTTCGGCCCGAACTCTTCAATATCCAAGATTGTGTGACAAAAGGTGTTATACTAAAACATTCATAACTTTCAGCTCGGGTGTCCGTTTCACGCCCACGAGTAGCCAAAAAAGCTGGTTCGTTCGTCACTGCCAAGAACAAGTTCGGCCCGAACTCTTCACTGTTCCCGGGCCGAACTTCATTTTCGGCCCGAACTTCAACCTCGGCCCGAACTTCAACCTCGGCCCGAACTCCGACCTCGGCCCGAACTTCAACCTCGGCCCGAACATCATCCTAGGCCCGAACACCGATCTTTGGCCCGAACACCACTTCGGCCCGAACACCACTTCGGCCCGAACATCCCACTTCGGCCCGAACACCACTTCGGGCCGAACATCCCTCTTCGGCCCGAACTCTTCAATATCCAAGATTGTGTGACAAAAGTTGCTATACTAAAACATTCATAACTTTCAGCTCGGGTGTCCGTTTCACGCCCACGAGTAACCAAAATAGCTGGTTCGTTCGTCACTGCCAAGAACAAGTTCGGCCCGAACTCTTCACTGTTCCCGGGCCGAACTTCATTTTCGGCCCGAACTTCAACCTCGGCCCGAACTTCAACCTCGGCCCGAACTCCGACCTCGGCCCGAACTCCGACCTCGGCCCGAACATCATCCTCGGCCCGAACACCGATCTTTGGCCCGAACACCACTTCGGCCCGAACACCACTTCGGCCCGAACATCCCACTTCGGCCCGAACACCACTTCGGGCCGAACATCCCTCTTCGGCCCGAACTCTTCAATATCCAAGATTGTGTGACAAAAGGTGCTATACTAAAACATTCATAACTTTCAGCTCGGGTGTCCGTTTCACGCCCACGAGTAGCCAAAATAGCTGGTTCGTTCGTCACTGCCAAGAACATGTTCGGTCCGAACTCTTCACTGTTCCCGGCCCGAACTTCAACCTCAGCCCGAACTTCGACCTCGGCCCGAACTTCAACCTCGGCCCGAACAACATCCTCGGCCCGAACACCGAACTTCGGCCCGAACACCACTTCGGCCCGAACACCACTTCGGCCCGAACATCCCACTTCGGCCCGAACACCACTTCGGCCCGAACATCCCTCTTCGGCCTGAACTCTTCAATATCCAAGATTGTGTGACAAAAGGTGCTATACTAAAACATTCATAACTTTCAGCTCGGGTGTCCGTTTCACGTCCACGAGTAACCAAAATAGCTGGTTCGTTCGTCACTGCCAAGAACAAGTTCGGCCCGAACTCTTCACTGTTCCCGGCCCGAACTTCATTTTCGGCCCGAACTTCAACCTCGGTCCGAACTCCGACCTCGGCCCGAACTTCAACCTCGGCCCGAAAATCATCCTCGGCCCGAACACCGAACTTCGGCCTGAACACCACTTCGGCCCGAACACCATTTCGGCCCAAACATCCCATTTCGGCCCGAACACCACTTCGGCCCGAACATCCCTCTTCGGCCCGAACTCTTCAATATCCAAGATTGTGTGACAAAAGGTGCTATACTAAAACATTCATAACTTTCAGCTCGGGTGTCCGTTTCACGCCTACGAGTAACCAAAATAGCTGGTTCGTTCGTCACTGCCAAGAACAAGTTCGGCCCGAACTCTTCACTGTTCCCGGGCCGAACTTCATTTTCGGCCCGAACTTCAACCTCGGCCCGAACTTCAACCTCGGCCCGAACTCCGACCTCGGCCCGAACTTCAACCTCGGCCCGAACATCATCCTCGGCCCGAACACCGATCTTTGGCCCGAACACCACTTCGGCCCGAACACCACTTCGGCCCGAACATCCCACTTCGGCCCGAACACCACTTCGGCTCGAACATCCCTCTTCGGCCCGAACTCTTCAATATCCAAGATTGTGTGACAAAAGGTGTTATACTAAAACATTCATAACTTTCAGCTCGGGTGTCCGTTTCACGCCCACGAGTAGCCAAAAAAGCTGGTTCGTTCGTCACTGCCAAGAAAAAGTTCGGCCCGAACTCTTCACTGTTCGCGGGCCGAACTTCATTTTCGGCCCGAACTTCAACCTCGGCCCGAAGTTCAACCTCGGCCCGAACTCCGACCTCGGCCCGAACTTCAACCTCGGCCCGAACATCATCCTCGGCCCGAACACCGATCTTTGGCCCGAACACCACTTCGGCCCGAACACCACTTCGGCCCGAACATCCCACTTCGGCCCGAACACCACTTCGGGCCGAACATCCCTCTTCGGCCCGAACTCTTCAATATCCAAGATTGTGTGACAAAAGTTGCTATACTAAAACATTCATAACTTTCAGCTCGGGTGTCCGTTTCACGCCCACGAGTAACCAAAATAGCTGGTTCGTTCGTCACTGCCAAGAACAAGTTCGGCCCGAACTCTTCACTGTTCCCGGGCCGAACTTCATTTTCGGCCCGAACTTCAACCTCGGCCCGAACTTCAACCTCGGCCCGAACTCCGACCTCGGCCCGAACTTCAACCTCGGCCCGAACATCATCCTCGGCCCGAACACCGATCTTTGGCCCGAACACCACTTCGGCCCGAACACCACTTCGGCCCGAACATCCCACTTCGGCCCGAACACCACTTCGGGCCGAACATCCCTCTTCGGCTCGAACTCTTCAATATCCAAGATTGTGTGACAAAAGGTGCTATACTAAAACATTCATAACTTTCAGCTCGGGTGTCCGTTTCACGCCCACGAGTAGCCAAAATAGCTGGTTCGTTCGTCACTGCCAAGAACATGTTCGGTCCGAACTCTTCACTGTTCCCGGCCCGAACTTCAACCTCAGCCCGAACTTCGACCTCGGCCCGAACTTCAACCTCGGCCCGAACATCATCCTCGGCCCGAACACCGAACTTCGGCCCGAACACCACTTCGGCCCGAACACCACTTCGGCCCGAACATCCCACTTCGGCCCGAACACCACTTCGGCCCGAACATCCCTCTTCGGCCTGAACTCTTCAATATCCAAGATTGTGTGACAAAAGGTGCTATACTAAAACATTCATAACTTTCAGCTCGGGTGTCCGTTTCACGTCCACGAGTAACCAAAATAGCTGGTTCGTTCGTCACTGCCAAGAACAAGTTCGGCCCGAACTCTTCACTGTTCCCGGCCCGAACTTCATTTTCGGCCCGAACTTCAACCTCGGTCCGAACTCCGACCTCGGCCCGAACTTCAACCTCGGCTCGAAAATCATCCTCGGCCCGAACACCGAACTTCGTCCTGAACACCACTTCGGCCCGAACACCATTTCGGCCCAAACATCCCATTTCGGCCCGAACACCACTTCGGCCCGAACATCCCTCTTCGGCCCGAACTCTTCAATATCCAAGATTGTGTGACAAAAGGTGCTATACTAAAACATTCATAACTTTCAGCTTGGGTGTCCGTTTCACGCCCACGAGTAACCAAAATAGCTGATTCGTTCGTCACTGCCAAGAACAAGTTCGGCCCGAACTCTTCACTGTTCCCGGCCCGAACTTCATTTTCGTCCCGAACTTCAACCTCGGCCCGAACTTCAACCTCGGCCCGAACTCCGACCTCGGCCCGAACTTCAACCTCGGCACGAACATCATCCTCGGCCCGAACACCGAACTTCGGCCCGAACACCACTTCGGCCCGAACACCACTTCGTCCCGAACATCCCATTTCGGCCCGAACACCACTTCGGCCCGAACATCCCTCTTCGGCCCGAACTCTTCAATATCCAAGATTGTGTGACAAAAGGTGCTATACTAAAACATTCATAACTTTCAGCTCGGGTGTCCGTTTCACGCCCACGAGTAACCAAAATAGCTGGTTCTTTCGTCACTGCCAAGAACAAGTTCGGCCCGAACTCTTCACTGTTCCCGGCCCGAACTTCATTTTCGGCCCGAACTTCAACCTCGGCCCGAACTTCAACCTCGGCCCGAACTCCGACCTCGGCCCGAACTTCAACCTTGGCCCGAACATCATCCTCGGCCCGAACACCGAACTTCGGCACGAACACCACTTCGGCCCGAACATCGCACTTCGGCCCGAACACCACTTCGGCCCGAACATCCCTCTTCGGCCCGAACTCCTCAATATCAAAGATTGTGTGACAAAAGGTGCTATACTAAAACATTCATAACTTTCAGCTCGGGTGTCCGTTTCACGCCCACGAGTAACCAAAATAGCTGGTTCATTCGTCACTGCCATGAACAAGTTCGGCCGAACTCTTCACTGTTCCCGGGCCGAACTTCATTTTCGGCCCGAACTTCAACCTCGGCTCGAACTTCAACCTCGACCCGAACTCTTCACTGTTCCAGGCCCGAACTTCATTTTCGACCCGAACTTCAACCTCGGCCCGAACTTCAACCTCGGCCCGAACTCCGACCTCGGCCCGAACTTCAACCTCGGCCCGAACATCATCCTCGGCCCGAACACCGAACTTCGGCCCGAACACCACTTAGGCCCGAACATCCCACTTCGGCCCGAACACCACTTCGGCCCGAACATCCCTCTTTGGCCCGAACTCTTCAATATCCAATATTGTGTGACAAAAGGTGCTATACTAAAACATTCATAACTTTCAGCTCGGGTGTCCGTTTCACGCCCACGAGTACCAAAATAGCTGGTTCATTCGTCACTGCCAAGAACAAGTTCGGCCCGAACTCTTCACTGTTCCCGGCCCGAACTTCATTTTCGGCCCGAACTTCAAACTCGGCCCGAACTTCAACCTCGGCCCGAACTCCGACCTCGGCCCGAACTCCGACCTCGGCCTGAACATCATCCTCGGCCCGAACACCGAACTTCGGCACGAACACCACTTCGGCCCGAACATCGCACTTCGGCCCGAACACCACTTCGGCCCGAACATCCCTCTTCGGCCCGAACTCTTCAATATCAAAGATTGTGTGACAAAAGGTGCTATACTAAAACATTCATAACTTTCAGCTCGGGTGTCCGTTTCACGCCCACGAGTAGCCAAAATAGCTGGTTCGTTCGTCACTGCCATGAACAAGTTCGGCCGAACTCTTCACTGTTCCCGGGCCGAACTTCATTTTCGGCTCGAACTTCAACCTCGACTCGAACTTCAACCTCGACCCGAACTCTTCACTGTTCCAGGCCCGAACTTCATTTTCGACCCGAACTTCAACCTCGGCCCGAACTTCAACCTCGGCCCGAACTCCGACCTCGGCCCGAACTTCAACCTCGGCCCGAACATCATCCTCGGCCCGAACACCGAACTTCGGCCCGAACACCACTTAGGCCCGAACATCCCACTTCGGCCCGAACACCACTTCGGCCCGAACATCCCTCTCTGTCCCGAACTCTTCAATATCCAATATTGTGTGACAAAAGGTGCTATACTAAAACATTCTTAACTTTCAGCTCGGGTGTCCGTTTCACGCCCACGAGTAACCAAAATAGCTGGTTCGTTCGTCACTGCCAAGAACAAGTTCGGCCCGAACTCTTCACTGTTCCCGGCCCGAACTTCATTTTCGGCCCGAACTTCAACCTCGGCCCGCACTTCAACCTCGGCCCGAACTCCGACCTCGGCCCGAACTTCAACCTCGGCCCGAACATCATCCTCGGCCCGAACACCGAACTTCGGCCCGAACACCACTTCGGCCCGAACACAACTTCGGCCCGAACATCCCATTTCGGCCCGAACACCACTTCGGCCCGAACATCCCTCTTCGGCCCGAACTCTTCAATATCCAAGATTGTGTGACAAAAGGTGCTATACTAAAACATTCATAACTTTCAGCTCGGGTGTCCGTTTCACGCCCACGAGTAACCAAAATAGCTGGTTCGTTCGTCACTGCCAAGAACAAGTTCGGCGCGAACTCTTCACTTTTCACGGCCCGAACTTCATTTTCGGCCCGAACTTCAACCTCGGCCCGAACTTCAACCTCGGCCCGAACTTCAACCTCAGCCCGAACATCATCCTCGGCCCGAACACCGAACTTCGGCCCGAACACCACTTCGGCCCGAACACCACTTCGGCCCGAACATCCCATTTCGGCCCGACACCACTTCGGCCCGAACATCCCTCTTCGGCCCGAACTCTTCAATATCCAAGATTGTGTGACAAAAGGTGCTATACTAAAACATTCATAACTTTCAGCTCGGGTGTCCGTTTCACGCCCACGAGTAACCAAAATAGCTGGTTCGTTCGTCACTGCCAAGAACAAGTTCAGCCCGAACTCTTCACTGTTCCCGGCCCGAACTTCATTCCCGGCCCGAACTTCATTTTCCGCCCGAACTTCAACCTCGGCCCAAACTCCGACCTCGGCCCGAACTTCAATCTCGGCCCGAACATCATCCTCGGCACGAACACCGAACTTCGGCCCGAACACCACTTCGGCCCAAACATCCCACTTCGGCCCGAACACCACTTCGGCCCTAACATCCCTCTTCGGCCCGAACTCTTCAATATCCAAGATTGTGTGACAAAAGGTGCTATACTAAAACATTCATAACTTTCAGCTCGGGTTTCCGTTTCACGCCCACGAGTAACCAAAATAGCTGGTTCGTTCGTCACTGCCAAGAACAAGTTCGGCCCGAACTCTTCACTGTTCCCGGCCCGAACTACATTTTCGGCCAGAACTTCAACCTCGACCCGAACTTCAACCTCGGCCCGAACTCCGACCTCGGCCCGAACTTCACCCTCGGCCCGAAAATCATCCTCGGCCCGAACACCGAACTTCGGCCCGAACACCACTTCGGAACGACCACCACTTCGGCCCGAACATCCCACTTCGGCCGGAACGCCACTTTGGCCCGAACATCCCTCTTCGGCCCGAACTCTTCAATATCCAAGATTGTGTGACAAAAGGTGCTATACTAAAACATTCATAACTTTCAGCTCGGGTGTCCGTTTCACGCCCACGAGTAACCAAAATAGCTTGTTCGTTCGTCACTGCCAAGAACAAGTTTGGCCCGAACTCTTCACTGTTCCCGGCCCGAACTTCATTTTCGGCCCGAACTTCAACCTCGGCCCGAACTCTTCACTGTTCCCGGCCCGAACTTCATATTCGGCCCGAACTTCAACCTGGGCCCGAACTTCAACCTCGGCCCGAACTCCGACCTCGGCCCGAACTTCAACCTCGGCCCTAACATCATCCTCGGCCCGAACACCGAACTTCGGTCCAAACACCACTTAAGCCCGAACATCCCACTTCGGCCCGAACACCACTTCGGCCCGAACATCCCTCTTCGGCCCGAACTCTTCAATATCCAATATTGTGTGACAAAAGGTGCTATACTAAAACATTCTTAACTTTCAGCTCGGGTGTCCGTTTCACGCCCACGAGTAACCAAAATAGCTGGTTCGTTCGTCACTGCCAAGAACAAGTTCGACCAGAACTCTTCACTGTTCCCGGCCCGAACTTCATTTTCGGCCCGAACTTCAACCTCGGCCCGAACTTCGACCTCGGCCCGAACTCCGACCTCGGCCCAAACTCCGACCTCGGCCCGAACATCATCCTCGGCACGAACACCGAAATTTGGCCCGAACACCGAACTTCGGCCCGAACATCCCACTTCGGCCGGAACGCCACTTTGGCCCGAACATCCCTCTTCGGCCCGAACTCTTCAATATCCAAGATTGTGTGACAAAAGGTGCTATACTAAAACATTCATAACTTTCAGCTCGGGTGTCCGTTTCACGCCCACGAGTAACCAAAATAGCTGGTTCGTTCGTCACTGCCAAGAACAAGTTTGGCCCGAACTCTTCACTGTTCCCGGCCCGAACTTCATTTTCGGCCCGAACTTCAACCTCGGCCCGAACTCTTCACTGTTCCCGGCCCGAACTTCATATTCGGCCCGAACTTCAACCTCGGCCCGAACTTCAACCTCGGCCCGAACTCCGACCTCGGCCCGAACTTCAACCTCGGCCCGAACATCATCCTCGGCCCGAACACCGAACTTCGGCCCAAACACCACTTAAGCCCGAACATCCCACTTCGGCCCGAACACCACTTCGGCCCGAACATCCCTCTTCGGACCGAACTCTTCAATATCCAATATTGTGTGACAAAAGGTGCTATACTAAAACATTCTTAACTTTCAGCTCGGGTGTCCGTTTCACGCCCACGAGTAACTAAAATAGCTGGTTCGTTCGTCACTGCCAAGAACAAGTTCGACCCGAACTCTTCACTGTTCCCGGCCCGAACTTCATTTTCGGCCCGAACTTCAACCTCGGCCCGAACTCCCGACCTCGGCCCGAACTCCGACCTCGGCCCAAACTCCGACCTCGGCCCGAACATCATCCTCGGCACGAACATCGAACTTTGGCACGAACACCGAACTTCGGTCCGAACACCACTTCGGCCCGAACACCACTTCGGCCCGAACACCACTTCGGCCCGAACACCACTTCGGCCCGAACATCCCTCTTCGGCCCGAACTCTTCAATATCCAAGATTGTGTGACAAAAGGTGATATACTAAAACATTCATAACTTTCAGCTCGGGTGTCCGTTTCACGCCCACGAGTAGCCAAAATAGCCGGTTCGTTCGTCACTGCCAAGAACATGTTCGGCCCGAACTCTTCACTGTTCCCGGCCCGAACTTCATTTTCGGCCCGAACTTCAACCTCGGCCCGAACTTCAACCTCGGGCCGAACTCCGACCTCGGCCCGAACTTCAACCTCGGCCCGAACATCATCCTCGGCCCGAACACCGAACATCAGCCCGAACACCACTTCGGCCCGAACATCCCACTTCGGCCCGAACACAACTTCGGCCCGAACATCCCTCTTCGGCCCGAACTCTTCAATATCCAAGATTGTGTGACAAAAGGTGCTATTCTAAAACATTCATAACTTTCAGCTCGGGTGTCCGTTTCACGCCCACGAGTAGCCAAAATAGCTGGCTCGTTCGTCTCTGCCAAGAACATGTTCGGCCCGAACTCTTCAATGTTCCCGGCCCGAACTTCATTTTCGGCCCGAACTTCAACCTCGGCCCGAACTTCAACCTCGGCCCGCACTACGACCTCGGCCCGAACTTCAACCTCGGCCCGAACATCATCCTCGGCCCGAACACCGAACTTCGGCCCGAACACCACTTCGGCCCGAACATCCATCTTCGGCCCGAACTCTTCAATATCCAAGATTGTGTGACAAAAGGTGCTATACTAAAACATTCATAACTTTCAGCTCGGGTGTCCGTTTCACGCCCACGAGTAACCAAAATAGCTGGTTCGTTCGTCACTGCCAAGAACAAGTTCAGCCCGAACTCTTCACTGTTCCCGGCCCGAACTTCATTTTCGGCCCGAACATCATTTTCGGCCCGAACTTCAACCTCGGCCTGAACTCCGACCTCGGCCCAAACTCCGACCTCGGCCCGAACATCATCATCGGCCCGAACACCGAACTTTGGCCCGAACACCACTTCGGCCCGAACATCCCACTTCTGCACGAACACCACTTCGGCCCGAACATCCCTCTTCGGCCCGAACTCTTCAATATCCAAGATTGTGTGACAAAAGGTGCTATACTAAAACATTCATAACTTTCAGCTCGGGTGACCGTTTCACGCCCACGAGTAACCAAAATAGATGGTTCGTTCGTCACTGCCAAGAACAAGTTTGGCCCGAACTCTTCACTGTTCCCGGCCCGAACTTCATTTTTTGCCCGAACTTCAACCTCGGCCCGAACTCTTCACTGTTCACGGCCCGAACTTCATATTCGGCCCGAACTTCAACCTGGGCCCGAACTTCAACCTCGGCCCGAACTCCGACCTCGGCCCGAACTTCAACCTCGGCCCTAACATCATCCTCGGCCCGAACACCGAACTTCGGTCCAAACACCACTTAAGCCCGAACATCCCACTTCGGCCCGAACACCACTTCGGCCCGAACATCCCTCTTCGGCTCGAACTCTTCAATATCCAATATTGTGTGACAAAAGGTGCTATACTAAAACATTCTTAATTTTCAGCTCGGGTGTCCGTTTCACGCCCACGAGTAACCAAAATAGCTGGTTCGTTCGTCACTGCCAAGAACAAGGTCGACCCGAACTCTTCACTGTTCCCGGCCCGAACTTCATTTTCGGCCCGAACTTCAACCTCGGCCCGAACTTCGACCTCGGCCCGAACTCCGACCTCGGCCCAAACTCCGACCTCGGCCCGAACATCATCCTCGGCACGAACACCGAAATTTGGCCCGAACACCGAACTTCGGCCCGAACATCCCACTTCGGCCGGAACGCCACTTTGGCCCGAACATCCCTCATCGGCCCGAACTCTTCAATATCCAAGATTGTGTGACAAAAGGTGCTATACTAAAACATTCATAACTTTCAGCTCGGGTGTCCGTTTCACGCCCACGAGTAACCAAAATAGCTGGTTCGTTCGTCACTGCCAAGAACAAGTTTGGCCCGAACTCTTCACTGTTCCCGGCCCGAACTTTATTTTCGGCCCGAACTTCAACCTCGGCCCGAACTCTTCACTGTTCCCGGCCCGAACTTCATATTCGGCCCGAACTTCAACCTCGGCCCGAACTTCAACCTCGGCCCGAACTCCGACCTCGGCCCGAACTTCAACCTCGGCCCGAACATCATCCTCGGCCCGAACACCGAACTTCGGCCCAAACACCACTTAAGCCCGAACATCCCACTTCGGCCCGAACACCACTTCGGCCCGAACATCCCTCTTCGGACCGAACTCTTCAATATCCAATATTGTGTGACAAAAGGTGCTATACTAAAACATTCTTAACTTTCAGCTCGGGTGTCCGTTTCACGCCCACGAGTAACTAAAATAGCTGGTTCGTTCGTCACTGCCAAGAACAAGTTCGACCCGAACTCTTCACTGTTCCCGGCCCGAACTTCATTTTCGGCCCGAACTTCAACCTCGGCCCGAACTCCGACCTCGGCCCGAACTCCGACCTCGGCCCAAACTCCGACCTCGGCCCGAACATCATCCTCGGCACGAAAATCGAACTTTGGCACGAACACCGAACTTCGGTCCGAACACCACTTCGGCCCGAACACCACTTCGGCCCGAACACCACTTCGGCCCGAACACCACTTCGGCCCGAACATCCCTCTTCGGCCCGAACTCTTCAATATCCAAGATTGTGTGACAAAAGGTGATATACTAAAACATTCATAACTTTCAGCTCGGGTGTCCGTTTCACGCCCACGAGTAGCCAAAATAGCCGGTTCGTTCGTCACTGCCAAGAACATGTTCGGCCCGAACTCTTCACTGTTCCCGGCCCGAACTTCATTTTCGGCCCGAACTTCAACCTCGGCCCGAACTTCAACCTCGGGCCGAACTCCGACCTCGGCCCGAACTTCAACCTCGGCCCGAACATCATCCTCGGCCCGAACACCGAACATCAGCCCGAACACCACTTCGGCCCGAACATCCCACTTCGGCCCGAACACAACTTCGGCCCGAACATCCCTCTTCGGCCCGAACTCTTCAATATCCAAGATTGTGTGACAAAAGGTGCTATACTAAAACATTCATAACTTTCAGCTCAAGTGTCCGTTTCACGCCCACGAGTAGCCAAAATAGCTGGTTCGTTCGTCTCTGCCAAGAACATGTTCGGCCCGAACTCTTCAATGTTCCCGGCCCGAACTTCATTTTCGGCCCGAACTTCAACCTCGGCCCGAACTACGACCTCGGCCCGAACTTCAACCTCGGCCCGAACATCATCCTCGGCCCGAACACCGAACTTCGGCCCGAACACCACTTCGGCCCGAACACCACTTCGGCCCGAACACCTCTTCGGCCCGAACTCTTCAATATCCAAGATTGTGTGACAAAAGGTGCTATACTAAAACATTCATAACTTTCAGCTCGGGTGTCCGTTTCACGCCCATGAGTAACCAAAATAGCTGGTTCGTTCGTCACTGCCAAGAACAAGTTCAGCCCGAACTCTTCACTGTTCCCGGCCCGAACTTCATTTTCGGCCCGAACATCATTTTCGGCCCGAACTTCAACCTCGGCCCGAACTCCGACCTCGGCCCAAACTCCGACCTCGGCCAGAACTCCGACCTCGGCCCGAACATCATCATCGGCCCGAACACCGAACTTTGGCCCGAACACCACTTCGGCCCGAACATCCCACTTCGGCACGAACACCACTTCGGCCCGAACATCCCTCTTCGGCCCGAACTCTTCAATATCCATGATTGTGTGACAAAAGGTGCTATACTAAAACATTCATAACTTTCAGCTCGGGTGTCCGTTTCACGCCCACGAGTAGCCAAAATAGCTGGTTCGTTCGTCACTGCCAAGAACATGTTCGGCCCGAACTCTTCACAGTTCCCGACCGGAACTTCATTTTCGGCCCGAACTTCAACCTCGGCCCGAACTTCAACCTCGGCCCGAACTCCGACCTCGGCCCAAACTTGAACCTCGGCCCGAACATCATCCTCGGCCCGAACACCGAACTTTGGCCCGAACATCATCCTCGGCCCGAACACCGAACTTAGGCCCGAACACCACTTCGGCCCGAACACTACTTCGGCCCGAACATCCCTCTTCGGCCCGAACTCTTCAATATCCAAGATTGTGTAACAAAAGGTGCTATACTAAAACATTCATAACTTTCAGCTCGGGTGTCCGTTTCACGCCCACGAGTAACCAAAATAGCTGGTTCGTTCGTCACTGCCAAGAACAAGTTCAACCCGAACTCTTCACTGTTCCCGGCCCGAACTTCATTTTCGGCCCGAACATCATTTTCGGCCCGAACTTCAACCTCGGCCCGAACTCCGACCTCGGCCCAAACTCCGACCTCGGCCAGAACTCCGACCTCGGCCCGAACATCATCCTCGGCCCGAACACCGAACTTTGGCCCGAACACCACTTCGGCCCGAACATCCCACTTCGGCACGAACACCACTTCGGCCCGAACATCCCTCTTCGGCCCGAACTCTTCAATATCCAAGATTGTGTGACAAAAGGTGCTATACTAAAACATTCATAACTTTCAGCTCGGGTGTCCGTTTCACGCCCACGAGTAGCCAAAATAGCTGGTTCGTTCGTCACTGCCAAGAACATGTTCGGCCCGAACTCTTCACAGTTCCCGACCGGAACTTCATTTTCGGCCCGAACTTCAACCTCGGCCCGAACTTCAACCTCGGCCCGAACTCCGACCTCGGCCCAAACTTGAACCTCGGCCCGAACATCATCCTCGGCCCGAACACCGAACTTCGGCCCGAACATCGAACTTCGGCCCGAACACCGAACTTCGGCCCGAACATCATCCTCGGCCCGAACACCGAACTTAGGCCCGAACACCACTTCGGCCCGAACACTACTTCGGCCCGAACATCCCTCTTCGGCCCGAACTCTTCAATATCCAAGATTGTGTAACAAAAGGTGCTATACTAAAACATTCATAACTTTCAGCTCGGGTGTCCGTTTCACGCCCACGAGTAACCAAAACAGCTGGTTCGTTCGTCACTGCCAAGAACAAGTTCGGCCCGAACTCTTCACTGTTCACGGCCCTAACTTCATTTTCGGCCCGAACTTCAACCTCAGCCCGAACTTCAACCTCGGCCCGAACTCCGACCTCGGCCCGAACTTCAACCTCGGCCCGAACATCATCCTCGGCCCGAACACCGAACTTCGGCCCGAACACCACTTCGGCCCGTACACCACTTCGGCCCGAACATCCCACTTCGGCCCGAACACCACTTCGGCCCTAACATCCCTCTTCGGCCCGAACTCTTCAATATCCAAGATTGTGTGACAAAAGGTGCTATACTAAAACATTCATAACTTTCAGCTCGGGTGTCCGTTTCACGCCCACGAGTAACCAAAATAGCTGGTTCGTTCGTCACTGCCAAGAAAAAGTTTGGCCCGAACTCTTCACTGTTCCCGGCCCGAACTTCATTTTCGGCCCGAACTTCAACCTCGGCCCGAACTCTTCACTGTTCCCGGCCCGAACTTCATATTCGGCCCGAACTTCAACCTCGGCCCGAACTTCAACCTCGGCCCGAACTCCGACCTCGGCCCGAACTTCAACCTCGGCCCGAACATCATCCTCGGCCCGAACACCGAACTTCGGCCCAAACACCACTTAAGCCCGAACATCCCACTTCGGCCCGAACACCACTTCGGCCCGAACATCCCTCTTCGGACCGAACTCTTCAATATCCAATATTGTGTGACAAAAGGTGCTATACTAAAACATTCTTAACTTTCAGCTCGGGTGTCCGTTTCACGCCCACGAGTAACTAAAATAGCTGGTTCGTTCGTCACTGCCAAGAACAAGTTCGACCCGAACTCTTCACTGTTCCCGGCCCGAACTTCATTTTCGGCCCGAACTTCAACCTCGGCCCGAACTCCGACCTCGGCCCGAACTCCGCCTCGGCCCGAACTCCGACCTCGGCCCGAACATCATCCTCGGCACGAACATCGAACTTTGGCACGAACACCGAACTTCGGTCCGAACACCACTTCGGCCCGAACACCACTTCGGCCCGAACACCACTTCGCCCGAACATCCCTCTTCGGCCCGAACTCTTCAATATCCAAGATTGTGTGACAAAAGGTGATATACTAAAACATTCATAACTTTCAGCTCGGGTGTCCGTTTCACGCCCACGAGTAGCCAAAATAGCCGGTTCGTTCGTCACTGCCAAGAACATGTTCGGCCCGAACTCTTCACTGTTCCCGGCCCGAACTTCATTTTCGGCCCGAACTTCAACCTCGGCCCGAACTTCAACCTCGGGCCGAACTCCGACCTCGGCCCGAACTTCAACCTCGGCCCGAACATCATCCTCGGCCCGAACACCGAACATCAGCCCGAACACCACTTCGGCCCGAACATCCCACTTCGGCCCGAACACAACTTCGGCCCGAACATCCCTCTTCGGCCCGAACTCTTCAATATCCAAGATTGTGTGACAAAAGGTGCTATACTAAAACATTCAAAACTTTCAGCTCAAGTGTCCGTTTCACGCCCACGAGTAGCCAAAATAGCTGGTTCGTTCGTCTCTGCCAAGAACATGTTCGGCCCGAACTCTTCAATGTTCCCGGCCCGAACTTCATTTTCGGCCCGAACTTCAACCTCGGCCCGAACTTCAACCTCGGCCCGAACTACGACCTCGGCCCGAACTTCAACCTCGGCCCGAACATCATCCTCGGCCCGAACACCGAACTTCGGCCCGAACACCACTTCGGCCCGAACATCCATCTTCGGCCCGAACTCTTCAATATCCAAGATTGTGTGACAAAAGGTGCTATACTAAAACATTCATAACTTTCAGCTCGGGTGTCCGTTTCACGCCCACGAGTAACCAAAATAGCTGGTTCGTTCGTCACTGCCAAGAACAAGTTCAGCCCGAACTCTTCACTGTTCCCGGCCCGAACTTCATTTTCGGCCCGAACATCATTTTCGGCCCGAACTTCAACCTCGGCCCGAACTCCGACCTCGGCCCAAACTCCGACCTCTGCCAGAACTCCGACCTCGGCCCGAACATCATCATCGGCCCGAACACCGAACTTTGGCCCGAACACCACTTCGGCCCGAACATCCCACTTCGGCACGAACACCACTTCGGCCCGAACATCCCTCTTCGGCCCGAACTCTTCAATATCCAAGATTGTGTGACAAAAGGTGCTATACTAAAACATTCATAACTTTCAGCTCGGGTGTCCGTTTCACGCCCACGAGTAGCCAAAATAGCTGGTTCGTTCGTCACTGCCAAGAACATGTTCGGCCCGAACTCTTCACAGTTCCCGACCGGAACTTCATTTTCGGCCCGAACTTCAACCTCGGCCCGAACTTCAACCTCGGCCCGAACTCCGACCTCGGCCCAAACTTGAACCTCGGCCCGAACATCATCCTCGGCCCGAACACCGAACTTCGGCCCGAACATCATCCTCGGCCCGAACACCGAACTTAGGCCCGAACACCACTTCGGCCCGAACACTACTTCGGCCCGAACATCCCTCTTCGGCCCGAACTCTTCAATATCCAAGATTGTGTAACAAAAGGTGCTATACTAAAACATTCATAACTTTCAGCTCGGGTGTCCGTTTCACGCCCACGAGTAACCAAAATAGCTGGTTCGTTCGTCACTGCCAAGAACAAGTTCAACACGAACTCTTCACTGTTCCCGGCCCGAACTTCATTTTCGGCCCGAACTTCAACCTCGGCCCGAACTCCGACCTCGGCCCAAACTCCGACCTCGGCCAGAACTCCGACCTCGGCCCGAACATCATCCTCGGCCCGAACACCGAACTTTGGCCCGAACACCACTTCGGCCCGAACATCCCACTTCGGCACGAACACCACTTCGGCCCGAACATCCCTCTTCGGCCCGAACTCTTCAATATCCAAGATTGTGTGACAAAAGGTGCTATACTAAAACATTCATAACTTTCAGCTCGGGTGTCCGTTTCACGCCCACGAGTAGCCAAAATAGCTGGTTCGTTCGTCACTGCCAAGAACATGTTCGGCCCGAACTCTTCACAGTTCCCGACCGGAACTTCATTTTCGGCCCGAACTTCAACCTCGGCCCGAACTTCAACCTCGGCCCGAACTCCGACCTCGGCCCAAACTTGAACCTCGGCCCGAACATCATCCTCGGCCCGAACACCGAACTTCGGCCCGAACACCGAACTTCGGCCCGAACATCATCCTCGGCCCGAACACCGAACTTAGGCCCGAACACCACTTCGGCCCGAACACTACTTCGGCCCGAACATCCCTCTTCGACCCGAACTCTTCAATATCCAAGATTGTGTAACAAAAGGTGCTATACTAAAACATTCATAACTTTCAGCTCGGGTGTCCGTTTCACGCCCACGAGTAACCAAAACAGCTGGTTCGTTCGTCACTGCCAAGAACAAGTTCGGCCCGAACTCTTCACTGTTCACGGCCCTAACTTCATTTTCGGCCCGAACTTCAACCTCAGCCCGAACTTCAACCTCGGCCCGAACTCCGACCTCGGCCCGAACTTCAACCTCGGCCCGAACATCATCCTCGGCCCGAACACCGAACTTCGGCCCGAACACCACTTCGGCCCGAACACCACTTCGGCCCGAACATCCCACTTCGGCCCGAACACCACTTCGGCCCTAACATCCCTCTTCGGCCCGAACTCTTCAATATCCAAGATTGTGTGACAAAAGGTGCTATACTAAAACATTCATAACTTTCAGCTCGGGTGTCCGTTTCACGCCCACGAGTAACCAAAATAGCTGGTCGTTCGTCACTGCCAAGAACAAGTTTGGCCCGAACTCTTCACTGTTCCCGGCCCGAACTTCATTTTCGGCCCGAACTTCAACCTCGGCCCGAACTCTTCACTGTTCCCGGCCCGAACTTCATATTCGGCCCGAACTTCAACCTCGGCCCGAACTTCAACCTCGGCCCGAACTCTGACCTCGGCCGGAACTTCAACCTCGGCCCGAACATCATCCTCGGCCCGAACACCGAACTTCGGCCCAAACACCACTTAAGCCCGAACATCCCACTTCGGCCCGAACAACACTTCGGCCCGAACATCCCTCTTCTGCCCGAACTCTTCAATATCCAATATTGTGTGACAAAAGGTGCTATACTAAAACATTCTTAACTTTCAGCTCGGGTGTCCGTTTCACGCCCACGAGTAACCAAAATAGCTGGTTCGTTCGTCACTGCCAAGAACAAGTTCGGCCTGAACTCTTCACTGTTCCCGGCCCGAACTTCATTTTCGGCCCGAACTTCAACCTCGGCCCGAACTCCGACCTCGGCCCGAACTCCGCCTCGGCCCGAACACCGACCTCGGCCCGAACATCATCTTCGGCACGAACACCGAACTTTGGCCCGAACCCCGAACTTCGGCCCGAACACCACTTCGGCCCGAACACCACTTCGGCCCGAACACCACTTCGGCCCGAACATCCCATTTCGGCCCGAACACCACTTCGGCCCGAACATCCCTCTTCGGCCCGAACTCTTCAATATCCAAGATTGTGTGAAAAAAGGTGCTATACTAAAACATTCATAACTTTCAGCTCGGGTGTCCGTTTCACGCCCACGAGTAACCAAAATAGCTGGTTCGTTCGTCACTGCCAAGAACAAGTTCGGCCCGAACTCTTCACTGTTCCCGGCCCGAACTTCATTCCCGGCCCGAACTTCATTTTCCGCCCGAACTTCAACCTCGGCCCAAACTCCGACCTGGGCCCGAACTTCAATCTCGGCCCGAACATCATCCTCGGCCCGAACACCGAACTTCGGCCCGAACACCACTTCGGCCCGAACACCACTTCGACCCGAACACCACTTCGGCCCGAACATCCCACTTCGGCCCGAACACCACTTCGGCCCTAACATCCCTCTTCGGCCCGAACTCTTCAATATCCAAGATTGTGTGACAAAAGGTGCTATACTAAAACATTCATAACTTTCAGCTCGGGTGTCCGTTTCACGCCCACGAGTAACCAAAATAGCTGGTTCGTTCGTCACTGCCAAGAACAAGTTCGGCCCGAACTCTTCACTGTTCCCGGCCCGAACTACATTTTCGGCCAGAACTTCAACCTCGGCCTGAACTTCACCCTCGGCCCGAACTCCGACCTCGGCCCGAACTTCACCCTCGGCCCGAAAATCATCCTCGGCCCGAACACCGAACTTCGGCCCGAACACCACTTCAGAACGAACACCACTTCGGCCCGAACATCCCACTTCGGCCGGAACGCCACTTTGCCCCGAACATCCCTCTTCGGCCCGAACTCTTCAATATCCAAGATTGTGTGACAAAAGGTGCTATACTAAAACATTCATAACTTTCAGCTCGGGTGTCCGTTTCACGCCCACGAGTAACCAAAATAGCTGGTTCGTTCGTCACTGCCAAGAACAAGTTTGGCCCGAACTCTTCACTGTTCCCGGCCCGAACTTCATTTTCGGCCCGAACTTCAACCTCGGCCCGAACTCTTCACTGTTCCCGGCCCGAACTTCATATTCGGCCCGAACTTCAACCTCGGCCCGAACTCCGACCTTGGCCCGAACTTCAACCTCGGCCCGAACTTCAACCTCGGCCCGAACATCATCCTCGGCCCGAACACCGAACTTCGGCCCAAACACCACTTAAGCCCGAACATCCCACTTCGGCCCGAACACCACTTCGGCTCGAACATCCCTCTTCGGCCCGAACTCTTCAATATCCAATATTGTGTGACAAAAGGTGCTATACTAAAACATTCTTAACTTTCAGCTCGGGTGTCCGTTTCACGCCCACGAGTAACCAAAATAGCTGGTTCGTTCGTCACTGCCAAGAACAAGTTCGGCCCGAACTCTTCACTGTTCCCCGCCCGAACTTCATTTTCGGCCCGAACTTCAACCTCGGCCCGAACTCCGACCTCGGCCCGAACTCCGACCTCGGCCCGAACTCCGACCTCGGCCCGAACATCATCCTCGGCACGAACACCGAACTTTGGCCCGAACACCGAACTTCGGCCCGAACACCACTTCGGCCCGAACACCACTTCGGCCCGAACATCACTTCGGCCCGAACATCCCATTTCAGCCCGAACACCACTTCGGCCCGAACATCCCTCTTCGGCCCGAAGTCTTCAATATCCAAGATTGTGTGACAAAAGGTGCTATACTAAAACATTCATAACTTTCAACTCGGGTGTCCGTTTCACGCCCACGAGTAACCAAAATAGCTGGTTCGTTCGTCACTGCCAAGAACAAGTTCGGCCCGAACTCTTCACTGTTCCCGGCCCGAACTTCATTCCCGGCCCGAACTTCATTTTCCGCCCGAACTTCAACCTCGGCCCAAACTCCGACCTCGGCCCGAACTTCAATCTCGGCCCGAACATCATCCTCGGCCCGAACACCGAACTTCGGCCCGAACACCACTTCGGCCCGAACATCCCACTTCGGCCCGAACACCACTTCGGCCCTAACATCCCTCTTCGGCCCGAACTCTTCACTATCCAAGATTGTGTGACAAAAGGTGCTATACTAAAACATTCATAACTTTCAGCTCGGGTGTCCGTTTCACGCCCACGAGTAACCAAAATAGCTGGTTCGTTCGTCACTGCCAAGAACAAGTTCGGCCCGAACTCTTCACTGTTCCCGGCCCGAACTACATTTTCGGCCAGAACTTCAACCTCGGCCTGAACTTCACCCTCGGCCCGAACTCCGACCTCGGCCCGAACTTCACCCTCGGCCCGAAAATCATCCTCGGCCCGAACACCGAACTTCGGCCCGAACACCACTTCAGAACGAACACCACTTCGGCCCGAACATCCCACTTCGGCCGGAACGCCACTTTGCCCCGAACATCCCTCTTCGGCCCGAACTCTTCAATATCCAAGATTGTGTGACAAAAGGTGCTATACTAAAACATTCATAACTTTCAGCTCGGGTGTCCGTTTCACGCCCACGAGTAACCAAAATAGCTGGTTCGTTCGTCACTGCCAAGAACAAGTTTGGCCCGAACTCTTCACTGTTCCCGGCCCGAACTTCATTTTCGGCCCGAACTTCAACCTCGGCCCGAACTCTTCACTGTTCCCGGCCCGAACTTCATATTCGGCCCGAACTTCAACCTCGGCCCGAACTCCGACCTTGGCCCGAACTTCAACCTCGGCCCGAACTTCAACCTCGGCCCGAACATCATCCTCGGCCCGAACACCGAACTTCGGCCCAAACACCACTTAAGCCCGAACATCCCACTTCGGCCCGAACACCACTTCGGCTCGAACATCCCTCTTCGGCCCGAACTCTTCAATATCCAATATTGTGTGACAAAAGGTGCTATACTAAAACATTCTTAACTTTCAGCTCGGGTGTCCGTTTCACGCCCACGAGTAACCAAAATAGCTGGTTCGTTCGTCACTGCCAAGAACAAGTTCGGCCCGAACTCTTCACTGTTCCCCGCCCGAACTTCATTTTCGGCCCGAACTTCAACCTCGGCCCGAACTCCGACCTCGGCCCGAACTCCGACCTCGGCCCGAACTCCGACCTCGGCCCGAACATCATCCTCGGCACGAACACCGAACTTTGGCCCGAACACCGAACTTCGGCCCGAACACCACTTCGGCCCGAACACCACTTCGGCCCGAACATCACTTCGGCCCGAACATCCCATTTCAGCCCGAACACCACTTCGGCCCGAACATCCCTCTTCGGCCCGAAGTCTTCAATATCCAAGATTGTGTGACAAAAGGTGCTATACTAAAACATTCATAACTTTCAACTCGGGTGTCCGTTTCACGCCCACGAGTAACCAAAATAGCTGGTTCGTTCGTCACTGCCAAGAACAAGTTCGGCCCGAACTCTTCACTGTTCCCGGCCCGAACTTCATTCCCGGCCCGAACTTCATTTTCCGCCCGAACTTCAACCTCGGCCCAAACTCCGACCTCGGCCCGAACTTCAATCTCGGCCCGAACATCATCCTCGGCCCGAACACCGAACTTCGGCCCGAACACCACTTCGGCCCGAACATCCCACTTCGGCCCGAACACCACTTCGGCCCTAACATCCCTCTTCGGCCCGAACTCTTCACTATCCAAGATTGTGTGACAAAAGGTGCTATACTAAAACATTCATAACTTTCAGCTCGGGTGTCCGTTTCACGCCCACGAGTAACCAAAATAGCTGGTTCGTTCGTCACTGCCAAGAACAAGTTCGGCCCGAACTCTTCACTGTTCCCGGCCCGAACTACATTTTCGGCCAAAACTTCAACCTCGGCCCGAACTTCAACCTCGGCCCGAACTCCGACCTCGGCCCGAACTTCACCCTCGGCCCGAAAATCATCCTCGGCCCGAACACCGAACTTCGGCCCGAACACCACTTCGGAACGAACACCACTTCGGCCCGAACATCCCACTTCGGCCGGAACGCCACTTTGGCTCGAACATCCCTCTTCGGCCCGAACATCCCTCTTCGGCCCGAACTCTTCAATATCCAAGATTGTGTGACAAAAGGTGCTATACTAAAACATTCATAACTTTCAGCTCGGGTGTCCTTTTCACGCCCACGAGTAACCAAAATAGCTGGTTCGTTCGTCACTGCCAAGAACAAGTTTGGCCCGAACTCTTCACTGTTCCCGGCCCGAACTTCATTTTCGGCCCGAACTTCAACCTCGGCCCGAACTCTTCACTGTTCCCGGCCCGAACTTCATATTCGGCCCGAACTTCAACCTCGGCCCGAACTCCGACCTCGGCCCGAACTTCAACCTCGGCCCGAACATCATCCTCGGCCCGAACACCGAACTTCGGCCCAAACACCACTTAAGCCCTAACATCCCACTTCGGCCCGAACACCACTTCGGCCCGAACATCCCTCTTCGGCCCGAACTCTTCAATATCCAATATTGTGTGACAAAAGGTGCTATAATAAAACATTCTTAACTTTCAGCTCGGGTGTCCGTTTCACGCCCACGAGTAACCAAAATAGCTGGTTCGTTCGTCACTGCCAAGAACAAGTTCGGCCCGAACTCTTCACTGTTCCCGGCCCGAACTTCATTTTCGGCCCGAACTTCAACCTCGGCCCGAACTCCGACCTCGGCCCGAACTCCGACCTCGGCCCGAACTCCGACCTCGGCCCGAACATCATCCTCGGCACGAACACCAAACTTCGGCCCGAACACCACTTCGGCCCGAACACCACTTCGGCCCGAACATCCCTCTTCGGCCCAAACTCTTCAATATCCAAGATTGTGTGACAAAAGGTGATATACTAAAACATTCATAACTTTCAGCTCGGGTGTACGTTTCACGCCCACGAGTAGCCAAAATAGCTGGTTAGTTCGTCACTGCCAAGAACATGTTCGGCCCGAACTCTTCACTGTTCCCGGCCCGAACTTCATTTTCAGCCCGAACTTCAACCTCGGCCCGAACTTCAACCTCGGGCCGAACTCCGACCTCGGCCCGAACTTCAACCTCGGCCCGAACATCATCCTCGGCCCGAACACCGAACTTCAGTCTGAACACCACTTCGGCCCGAACATCCCACCTGCGCCGGACACAACTTCGGCCCGAACATCCCTCTTCGGCCCGAACTCTTCAATATCCAAGATTGTGTGACAAAATGTGCTATACTAAAACATTCTTAACTTTCAGCTCGGGTGTCCGTTTCACGCCCACGAGTAACCAAAATAGCTGGTTCGTTCGTCACTGCCAAGAACTAGTTCGGCCCGAACTCTTCACTGTTCCCGGCCCGAGCTTTATTCCCGGCCCGAACTTCATTTTCCGCCCGAACTTCAACCTCGGCCCAAACTCCGACCTGGGCCCGAACTTCAATCTCGGCCCGAACATCATCCTCGGCCCGAACACCGAACTTCGGCCCGAACACCACTTCGACCCGAACACCACTTCGGCCCGAACACCACTTCGGCCCGAACATCCCACTTCGGCCCGAACACCACTTCGGCCCTAACATCCCTCTTCGGCCCGAACTCTTCAATATCTAAGATTGTGTGACAAAAGGTGCTATACTAAAACATTCATAACTTTCAGCTCGGGGTGTCCGTTTCACGCCCACGAGTAACCAAAATAGCTGGTTCGTTCGTCACTGCCAAGAACAAGTTCGGCCCGAACTCTTCACTGTTCCCGGCCCGAACTACATTTTCGGCCAGAACTTCAACCTCGGCCCGAACTTCAACCTCGGCCCGAACTCCGACCTCGGCCCGAACTTCACCCTCGGCCCGAAAATCATCCTCGGCCCGAACACCGAACTTCGGCCCGAACACCACTTCGGAACGAACACCACTTCGGCCCGAACATCCCACTTCGGCCGGAACGCCACTTTGGCCCGAACATCCCTCTTCGGCCCGAACTCTTCAATATCCAAGATTGTGTGACAAAAGGTGCTATACTAAAACATTCATAACTTTCAGCTCGGGTGTCCGTTTCACGCCCACGAGTAACCAAAATAGCTGGTTCGTTCGTCACTGCCAAGAACAAGTTTGGCCCGAACTCTTCACTGTTCCCGGCCCGAACTTCATTTTCGGCCCGAACTTCAACCTCGGCCCGAACTCTTCACTGTTCCCGGCCCGAACTTCATATTCGGCCCGAACTTCAACCTCGGCCCGAACTCCGACCTCGGCCCGAACTTCAACCTCGGCCCGAACATCATCCTCGGCCCGAACACCGAACTTCGGCCCAAACACCACTTAAGCCCGAACATCCCACTTCGGCCCGAACACCACTTCGGCTCGAACATCCCTCTTCGGCCCGAACTCTTCAATATCCAATATTGTGTGACAAAAGGTGCTATACTAAAACATTCTTAACTTTCAGCTCGGGTGTCCGTTTCACGCCCACGAGTAACCAAAATAGCTGGTTCGTTCGTCACTGCCAAGAACAAGTTCGGCCCGAACTCTTCACTGTTCCCCGCCCGAACTTCTTTTTCGGCCCGAACTTCAACCTCGGCCCGAACTCCGACCTCGGCCCGAACTCCGACCTCGGCCCGAACTCCGACCTCGGCCCGAACATCATCCTCGGCACGAACACTGAACTTTGGCCCGAACACCAAACTTCGGCCCGAACACCACTTCGGCCCGAACACCACTTCGGCCCGAACATCCCTCTTCGGCCCAAACTCTTCAATATCCAAGATTGTGTGACAAAAGGTGATATACTAAAACATTCATAACTTTCAGCTCGGGTGTACGTTTCACGCCCACGAGTAGCCAAAATAGCTGGTTAGTTCGTCACTGCCAAGAACATGTTCGGCCCGAACTCTTCACTGTTCCCGGCCCGAACTTCATTTTCAGCCCGAACTTCAACCTCGGCCCGAACTTCAACCTCGGGCCGAACTCCGACCTCGGCCCGAACTTCAACCTCGGCCCGAACATCATCCTCGGCCCGAACACCGAACTTCAGTCCGAACACCACTTCGGCCCGAACATCCCACCTGCGCCGGACACAACTTCGGCCCGAACATCCCTCTTCGGCCCGAACTCTTCAATATACAAGATTGTGTGACAAAATGTGCTATACTAAAACATTCTTAACTTTCAGCTCGGGTGTCCGTTTCACGCCCACGAGTAACCAAAATAGCTGGTTCGTTCGTCACTGCCAAGAACTAGTTCGGCCCGAACTCTTCACTGTTCCCGGCCCGAGCTTCATTCCCGGCCCGAACTTCATTTTCCGCCCGAACTTCAACCTCGGCCCAAACTCCGACCTGGGCCCGAACTTCAATCTCGGCCCGAACATCATCCTCGGCCCGAACACCGAACTTCGGCCCGAACACCACTTCGACCCGAACACCACTTCGGCCCGAACACCACTTCGGCCCGAACATCCCACTTCGGCCCGAACACCACTTCGGCCCTAACATCCCTCTTCGGCCCGAACTCTTCAATATCTAAGATTGTGTGACAAAAGGTGCTATACTAAAACATTCATAACTTTCAGCTCGGGGTGTCCGTTTCACGCCCACGAGTAACCAAAATAGCTGGTTCGTTCGTCACTGCCAAGAACAAGTTCGGCCGGAACTCTTCACTGTTCCCGGCCCGAACTACATTTTCGGCCAGAACTTCAACCTCGGCCCGAACTTCAACCTCGGCCCGAACTCCGACCTCGGCCCGAACTTCACCCTCGGCCCGAAAATCATCCTCGGCCCGAACACCGAACTTCGGCCCGAACACCACTTCGGAACGAACACCACTTCGGCCCGAACATCCCACTTCGGCCGGAACGCCACTTTGGCCCGAACATCCCTCTTCGGCCCGAACTCTTCAATATCCAAGATTGTGTGACAAAAGGTGCTATACTAAAACATTCATAACTTTCAGCTCGGGTGTCCGTTTCACGCCCACGAGTAACCAAAATAGCTGGTTCGTTCGTCACTGCCAAGAACAAGTTTGGCCCGAACTCTTCACTGTTCCCGGCCCGAACTTCATTTTCGGCCCGAACTTCAACCTCGGCCCGAACTCTTCACTGTTCCCGGCCCGAACTTCATATTCGGCCCGAACTTCAACCTCGGCCCGAACTCCGACCTCGGCCCGAACTTCAACCTCGGCCCGAACATCATCCTCGGCCCGAACACCGAACTTCGGCCCAAACACCACTTAAGCCCGAACATCCCACTTCGGCCCGAACACCACTTCGGCTCGAACATCCCTCTTCGGCCCGAACTCTTCAATATCCAATATTGTGTGACAAAAGGTGCTATACTAAAACATTCTTAACTTTCAGCTCGGGTGTCCGTTTCACGCCCACGAGTAACCAAAATAGCTGGTTCGTTCGTCACTGCCAAGAACAAGTTCGGCCCGAACTCTTCACTGTTCCCCGCCCGAACTTCTTTTTCGGCCCGAACTTCAACCTCGGCCCGAACTCCGACCTCGGCCCGAACTCCGACCTCGGCCCGAACTCCGACCTCGGCCCGAACATCATCCTCGGCACGAACACCGAACTTTGGCCCGAACACCGAACTTCGGCCCGAACACCACTTCGGCCCGAACACCACTTCGGCCCGAACACCACTTCGGCCCGAACATCCCATTTCAGCCCGAACACCACTTCGGCCCGAACATCCCTCTTCGGCCCGAACTCTTCAATATCCAAGATTGTGTGACAAAAGGTGCTATACTAAAACATTCATAACTTTCAACTCGGGTGTCCGTTTCACGCCCACGAGTAACCAAAATAGTTGGTTTGTTCGTCACTGCCAAGAACAAGTTCGGCCCGAACTCTTCACTATTCCCGGCCCGAACATCATTCCCGGCCCGAACTTCATTTTCCGCCCGAACTTCAACCTCGGCCCAAACTCCGACCTCGGCCCGAACTTCAATCTCGGCCTGAACATCATCCTCGGCCCGAACACCGAACTTCGGCCCGAACACCACTTCGGCCCGAACATCCCACTTCGGCCCGAACACCACTTCGGCCCTAACATCCCTCTTCGGCCCGAACTCTTCAATATCCAAGATTGTGTGACAAAAGGAGCTATACTAAAAATTCATAACTTTCAGCTCGGGTGTCCGTTTCACGCCCACGAGTAACCAAAATAGCTGGTTCGTTCGTCACTGCCAAGAACAAGTTCGGCCCGAACTCTTCACTGTTCCCGGCCCGAACTACATTTTCGGCCAGAACTTCAACCTCGGCCCGAACTTCAACCTCGGCCCGAACTCCGACCTCGGCCCGAACTTCACCCTCGGCCCGAAAATCATCCTCGGCCCGAACACCGAACTTCGGCCCGAACACCACTTCGGAACGAACACCACTTCGGCCCGAACATCCCACTTCGGCCGGAACGCCACTTTGGCTCGAACATCCCTCTTCGGCCCGAACTCTTCAATATCCAAGATTGTGTGACAAAAGGTGCTATACTAAAACATTCATAACTTTCAGCTCGGGTGTCCGTTTCACGCCCACGAGTAACCAAAATAGCTGGTTCGTTCGTCACTGCCAAGAACAAGTTTGGCCCGAACTCTTCACTGTTCCCGGCCCGAACTTCATTTTCGGCCCGAACTTCAACCTCGGCCCGAACTCTTCACTGTTCCCGGCCCGAACTTCATATTCGGCCCGAACTTCAACCTCGGCCCGAACTTCAACCTCGGCCCGAACTCCGACCTCGGCCCGAACTTCAACCTCGGCCCGAACATCATCCTCGGCCCGAACACCGAACTTCGGCCCAAACACCACTTAAGCCCTAACATCCCACTTCGGCCCGAACACCACTTCGGCCCGAACATCCCTCTTCGGCCCGAACTCTTCAATATCCAATATTGTGTGACAAAAGGTGCTATACTAAAACATTCTTAACTTTCAGCTCGGGTGTCCCTTTCACGCTCACGAGTAACCAAAATAGCTGGTTCGTTCGTCACTGCCAAGAACAAGTTCGGCCCGAACTCTTCACTGTTCCCGGCCCGAACTTCATTTTCGGCCCGAACTTCAACCTCGGCCCGAACTCCGACCTCGGCCCGAACTCCGACCTCGGCCCGAACTCCGACCTCGGCCCGAACATCATCCTCGGCACGAACACCGAACTTTGGCCCGAACACCAAACTTCGGCCCGAACACCACTTCGGCCCGAACACCACTTCGGCCCGAACATCCCACTTCGGCCCAAACTCTTCAATATCCAAGATTGTGTGACAAAAGGTGATATACTAAAACATTCATAACTTTCAGCTCGGGTGTCCGTTTCACGCCCACGAGTAGCCAAAATAGCTGGTTCGTTCGTCACTGCCAAGAACATGTTCGGCCCGAACTCTTCACTGTTCCCGGCCCGAACTTCATTTTCAGCCCGAACTTCAACCTCGGCCCGAACTTCAACCTCGGGCCGAACTCCGAAATCGGCCCGAACTTCAACCTCGGCCCGAACATCATCCTCGGCCAGAACACCGAACTTCAATCCGAACACCACTTCGGCCCGAACATCCCACCTGGGCCGGACACAACTTCGGCCCGAACATCCCTCTTCGGCCCGAACTCTTCAATATCCAAGATTGTGTGACAAAATGTGCTATACTAAAACATTCATAACTTTCAACTCGGGTGTCCGTTTCACGCCCACGAGTAACCAAAATAGCTGGTTCGTTCGTCACTGCCAAGAACAAGTTCGGCCCGAACTCTTCACTGTTCCCGGCCCGAGCTTCATTCCCGGCCCGAACTTCATTTTCCGCCCGAACTTCAACCTCGGCCCAAACTCCGACCTGGGCCCGAACTTCAATCTCGGCCCGAACATCATCCTCGTCCCGAACACCGAACTTCGGCCCGAACACCACTTCGACCCGAACACCACTTCGGCCCGAACACCACTTCGGCCCGAACATCCCACTTCGGCCCGAACACCACTTCGGCCCTAACATCCCTCTTCGGCCCGAACTCTTCAATATCCAATATTGTGTGACAAAAGGTGCTATACTAAAACATTCATAACTTTCAGCTCGGGGTGTCCGTTTCACGCCCACGAGTAACCAAAATAGCTGGTTCGTTCGTCACTGCCAAGAACAAGTTCGGCCCGAACTCTTCACTGTTCCCGGCCCGAACTACATTTTCGGCCAGAACTTCAACCTCGGCCCGAACTTCAACCTCGGCCCGAACTCCGACCTCGGCCCGAACTTCACCCTCGGCCCGAAAATCATCCTCGGCCCGAACACCGAACTTCGGCCCGAACACCACTTCGGAACGAACACCACTTCGGCCCGAACATCCCACTTCGGCCGGAACGCCACTTTGGCTCGAACATCCCTCTTCGGCCCGAACTCTTCAATATCCAAGATTGTGTGACAAAAGGTGCTATACTAAAACATTCATAACTTTCAGCTCGGGGTGTCCGTTTCACGCCCACGAGTAACCAAAATAGCTGGTTCGTTCGTCACTGCCAAGAACAAGTTCGGCCCGAACTCTTCACTGTTCCCGGCCCGAACTACATTTTCGGCCAGAACTTCAACCTCGGCCCGAACTTCAACCTCGGCCCGAACTCCGACCTCGGCCCGAACTTCACCCTCGGCCCGAAAATCATCCTCGGCCCGAACACCGAACTTCGGCCCGAACACCACTTCGGAACGAACACCACTTCGGCCCGAACATCCCACTTCGGCCGGAACGCCACTTTGGCTCGAACATCCCTCTTCGGCCCGAACTCTTCAATATCCAAGATTGTGTGACAAAAGGTGCTATACTAAAACATTCATAACTTTCAGCTCGGGTGTCCGTTTCACGCCCACGAGTAACCAAAATAGCTGGTTCGTTCGTCACTGCCAAGAACAAGTTTGGCCCGAACTCTACACTGTTCCCGGCCCGAACTTCATTTTCGGCCCGAACTTCAACCTCGGCCCGAACTCTTCACTGTTCCCGGCCCGAACTTCATATTCGGCCCGAACTTCAACCTCGGCCCGAACTTCAACCTCGGCCCGAACTCCGACCTCGGCCCGAACTTCAACCTCGGCCCGAACATCATCCTCGGCCCGAACACCGAACTTCGGCCCAAACACTACTTAAGCCCTAACATCCCACTTCGGCCCGAACACCACTTCGGCCCGAACATCCCTCTTCGGCCCGAACTCTTCAATATCCAATATTGTGTGACAAAAGGTGCTATACTAAAACATTCTTAACTTTCAGCTCGGGTGTCCGTTTCACGCCCACGAGTAACCAAAATAGCTGGTTCGTTCGTCACTGCCAAGAACAAGTTCGGCCCGAACTCTTCACTGTTCCCGGCCCGAACTTCATTTTCGGCCCGAACTTCAACCTTGGCCCGAACTCCGACCTCGGCCCGAACTCCGACCTCGGCCCGAACTCCGACCTCGGCCCGAACATCATCCTCGGCACGAACACCGAACTTTGGCCCGAACACCAAACTTCGGCCCGAACACCACTTCGGCCCGAACACCACTTCGGCCCGAACACCACTTCGGCCCGAACAACCCTCTTCGGCCCAAACTCTTCAATATCCAAGATTGTGTGACAAAAGGTGATATACTAAAACATTCATAACTTTCAGCTCGGGTGTCCGTTTCACGCCCACGAGTAGCCAAAATAGCTGGTTCGTTCGTCACTGCCAAGAACATGTTCGGCCCGAACTCTTCACTGTTCCCGGCCCGAACTTCATTTTCAGCCCGAACTTCAACCTCGGCGCGAACTTCAACCTCGGGCCGAACTCCGACCTCGGCCCGAACTTCAACCTCGGCCCGAACATCATCCTCGGCCCGAACACCGAACTTCAGTCCGAACACCACTTCGGCCCGAACATCCCACCTGGGCCGGACACAACTTCGGCCCGAACATCCCTCTTCGGCCCGAACTCTTCAATATCCAAGATTGTGTGACAAAATGTGCTATACTAAAACATTCATAACTTTCAACTCGGGTGTCCGTTTCACGCCCACGAGTAACCAAAATAGCTGGTTCGTTCGTCACTGCCAAGAACAAGTTCGGCCCGAACTCTTCACTGTTCCCGGCCCGAGCTTCATTCCCGGCCCGAACTTCATTTTCCGCCCGAACTTCAACCTCGGCCCAAACTCCGACCTGGGCCCGAACTTCAATCTCGGCCCGAACATCATCCTCGGCCCGAACACCGAACTTCGGCCCGAACACCACTTCGACCCGAACACCACTTCGGCCCGAACACCACTTCGGCCCGAACATCCCACTTCGGCCCGAACACCACTTCGGCCCTAACATCCCTCTTCGGCCCGAACTCTTCAATATCCAATATTGTGTGACAAAAGGTGCTATACTAAAACATTCATAACTTTCAGCTCGGGGTGTCCGTTTCACGCCCACGAGTAACCAAAATAGCTGGTTCGTTCGTCACTGCCAAGAACAAGTTCGGCCCGAACTCTTCACTGTTCCCGGCCCGAACTACATTTTCGGCCAGAACTTCAACCTCGGCCCGAACTTCAACCTCGGCCCGAACTCCGACCTCGGCCCGAACTTCACCCTCGGCCCGAAAATCATCCTCGGCCCGAACACCGAACTTCGGCCCGAACACCACTTCGGAACGAACACCACTTCGGCCCGAACATCCCACTTCGGCCGGAACGCCACTTTGGCCCGAACATCCCTCTTCGGCCCGAACTCTTCAATATCCAAGATTGTGTGACAAAAGGTGCTATACTAAAACATTCATAACTTTCAGCTCGGGTGTCCGTTTCACGCCCACGAGTAACCAAAATAGCTGGTTCGTTCGTCACTGCCAAGAACAAGTTTGGCCCGAACTCTTCACTGTTCCCGGCCCGAACTTCATTTTCGGCCCGAACTTCAACCTCGGCCCGAACTCTTCACTGTTCCCGGCCCGAACTTCATATTCGGCCCGAACTTCAACCTCGGCCCGAACTCCGACCTCGGCCCGAACTTCAACCTCGGCCCGAACATCATCCTCGGCCCGAACACCGAACTTCGGCCCAAACACCACTTAAGCCCGAACATCCCACTTCGGCCCGAACACCGCTTCGGCTCGAACATCCCTCTTCGGCCCGAACTCTTCAATATCCAATATTGTGTGACAAAAGGTGCTATACTAAAACATTCTTAACTTTCAGCTCGGGTGTCCGTTTCACGCCCACGAGTAACCAAAATAGCTGGTTCGTTCGTCACTGCCAAGAACAAGTTCGGCCCGAACTCTTCACTGTTCCCCGCCCGAACTTCATTTTCGGCCCGAACTTCAACCTCGGCCCGAACTCCGACCTCGGCCCGAACTCCGACCTCGGCCCGAACTCCGACCTCGGCCCGAACATCATCCTCGGCACGAACACCGAACTTTGGCCCGAACACCGAACTTCGGCCCGAACACCACTTCGGCCCGAACACCACTTCGGCCCGAACACCACTTCGGCCCGAACATCCCATTTCAGCCCGAACACCACTTCGGCCCGAACATCCCTCTTCGGCCCGAACTCTTCAATATCCAAGATTGTGTGACAAAAGGTGCTATACTAAAACATTCATAACTTTCAACTCGGGTGTCCGTTTCACGCCCACGAGTAACCAAAATAGTTGGTTTGTTCGTCACTGCCAAGAACAAGTTCGGCCCGAACTCTTCACTGTTCCCGGCCCGAACATCATTCCCGGCCCGAACTTCATTTTCCGCCCGAACTTCAACCTCGGCCCAAACTCCGACCTCGGCCCGAACTTCAATCTCGGCCCGAACTCTTCACTGTTCCCGGCCCGAACTTCAATTTCGGCCCGAACTTCAACCTCGGCTCGAACTTCAACCTCGGCCCGAACTCCGACCTCAGCCCGAACTTCAACCTCGGCCCGAACATTATCCTCGGCCCGAACACCGAACTTTGGCCCGAACACCACTTCGGCCCGAACACCACTTCGGCCCGAACACCACTTCGACCCGAACTTCCCACTTCGGCCCGAACACCACTTCGCCCCGAACATCCCTCTTCGGCCCGAACTCTTCAATATCCAAGATTGTGTGACAAAAGGTGCTATACTAAAACATTCATAACTTTCTGCTCGGGTGTCCGTTTCACGCCCACGAGTAACCAAAATAGCTGGTTCGTTCGTCACTGCCAAGAACAAGTTCGGCCCGAACTCTTCACTGTTCCCGGCCCGAACTTCATTTTCGGCCCGAACTTCAACCTCGGCCCGAACTTCAACCTCGGCCCGAACTCCGACCTCGTCCCGAACTTCAACCTCAGCCCGAACTCCGACCTCGTCCCGAACTTCAACCTCGGCTCGAACATCATCCTCGGCCCGAACACCGAACTTCGGCCCGAACATCCCACTTCGGCCCGAACACCACTTCGGCCCGAACATCCCTCTTCGGCCCGAACTCTTCAATATCCAATATTGTGTGACAAAAGGTGCTATATTAAATCATTCATAACTTTCAGCTCGAGTGTCCATTTCACACCCACGAGTAACCAAAATAGCTGGTTCGTTCGTCACTGCCAAGAACAAGTTCGGCCCGAACTCTTCACTGTTCCCGGCCCGAACTTCATTTTCGGCCCGAACTTCAACCTCGGCCCGAACTTCAACCTCGGCCCGAACTCCGACCTCGGCCCGAACTCCGACCTCGGCCCGAACTTCAACCTCGGCCCGAACATCATCCTCGGCCCGAACACCAAACTTTGGCCGGAACACCGAACTTCGGCCCGAACACCACTTCGGCCCGAACATCCCACTTCGGCCCGAACACCACTTCGGCCCGAACTCTTCAATTTCCAAGATTGTGTGACAAAAGGTGCTATACTAAAACATTCATAACTTTCAGCTCGGGTGTCCGTTTCACGCCTACGAGTAACCAAAATAGCTGGTTCGTTCGACACTGCCAAGAACAAGTTCGGCCCGAACTCTTCACTGTTCCCAGCCCGAACTTCATTTTCGGCCCGAATTTCAACCTCGGCCCGAACTCCGACCTCGGCCCGAACATCATCCTCTGCCCGAACACCGAACTTTGGCCCGAACACCACTTCGGCCCGAACACCACTTTGGCCCAAACATCCCTCTTCGGCCCGAACTCTTCAATATCCAAGATTGTGTGACAAAAGGTGCTATACTAAAACATTCATAACTTTCAGCTCGGGTGTCCGTTTCACGCCCACGAGTAACCAAAATAGTTGGTTCGTTCGTCACTGCCAAGAACAAGTTCAGCCCGAACTCTTCACTGTTCCCGGCCCGAACTTCATTTTCAGCCCAAACTTCAACCTCGGCCCGAACTCCAACCTCAGCCCGAACTCCGACCTCGGCCCGAACTTCAACCTCGGCCCGAACATCATCCTCGGCCCGAACACCGAACTTCGGCCCGAACATCACTTCGGCCCGAACACCACTTCGGCCCGATCATCGCACTTCGGCCCGAACACCACTTCGGCCCGAACATCCCTCTTCGGCCCGAACTCTTCAATATCCAAGATTGAGTGACAAAAGGTGCTATACTAAAACATTCATAACTTTCAGCTCGGGTGTCCGTTTCACGCCCACGAGTAACCAAAATAGCTGGTTCGTTCGTCACTACCAAGAACAAGTTCGGCCCAAACTCTTCACTGTTCCCGGCCCGAACTTCATTTTCGGCCCGAACTTCAACCTCGGCCCGAACTTCAACCTCTGCCCGAACTCCGACCTCGGCCCGAACTTCAACCTCGGCCCGAACATCATCCTCAGCCCGAACACCGAACTTCGGCCCGAACACCACTTCGGCCCGAACACCACTTCGGCCCGAACATCCCACTTCGGCCCGAACACCACTTCGGCCCGAACATCCCTCTTCGGCCCGAACTCTTCAATATCCAAGATTGTGTGACAAAAGGTTCTATACTAAAACATTCGTAACTTTCAGCTCGGGTGTCCGTTTCACGTCCACGAGTAACCAAAATAGTTGGTTCGTTCGTCACTGCCAAGAACAAGTTCGGCCCGAACTCTTCACTGTTCCCGGCCCGAACTTCATTTTCGGCCCGAACTTCAACCTCGGCCCGAACTTCAACCCGGCCCGAACTCCGACCTCAGCCCGAACTTCAACCTCGGCCCGAACATTATCCTCGGCCCGAACACCGAACTTCGGCCCGAACACCACTTCGGCCCGAACACCACTTCGGCCCGAACATCCCACTTCGGCCCGAACACCACTTCGGCCCGAACATCTCTCTTCGGCCCGAACTCTTCAATATCCAAGATTGTGTGACAAAAGGTGCTATACTAAAACATTCATAACTTTCTGCTCGGGTGTCCGTTTCACGCCCACGAGTAACCAAAATAGGTGGTTCGTTCGTCACTGCCAAGAACAAGTTCGGCCCGAACTCTTCACTGTTCCCGGCCCGAACTTCATTTTCGGCCCGAACTTCAACCTCGGCCCGAACTTCAACCTCGGCCCGAACTCCGACCTCGGCCCGAACTTCAACCTCGGCCCGAACATCATCCTCGGCCCGAACACCGAACTTCGGCCCGAACACCAATTCGGCCCGAACATCCCACTTCGGCCCGAACACCACTTCGGCCCGAACATCCCTCTTCGGCCCGAACTCTTCAATATCCAATATTGTGTGACAAAAGGTGCTATATTAAATCATTCATAACTTTCAGCTCGAGTGTCCATTTCACGCCCACGAGTAACCAAAATAGCTGGTTCGTTCGTCACTGCCAAGAACAAGTTCGGCCCGAACTCTTCACTGTTCCCGGCCCGAACTTCATTTTCGGCCCGAACTTCAACCTCGGCCCGAACTTCAACCTCGGCCCGAACTTCAACCTCGACCCGAACTTCAACCTCGGCCCGAACATCGTCCTCGGCCCAAACACCGAACTTCGGCCCGAGCACCACTTCGGCCCGCACACCACTTCGGCCCGAACACCACTTCGGCCCGAACACCACTTCGGCCCGAACATCCCACTTCGGCCCGAACACCACTTCGACCCGAACATCCCTCTTCGGCCCGAACTCTTCAATATCCAAGATTGTGTGACAAAAGGTGCTATACTAAAACATTCATAACTTTCAGCTCGGGTGTCCGTTTCACGCCCACGAGTAACCAAAATAGCTGTATCGTTCGTCACTGCCAAGAACAAGTTCGGCCCGAACTCTTCACTGTTCCCGGCCCGAACTTCATTTTCGGCCCGAGCTTCAACCTCGGACCGAACTCCAACCTCGGCCCGAACTTCAACCTCGGCCCGAAAATCATCCTCGGCCCGAACACCGAACTTCGGCCCGAACACCACTTCGGCCCGAACATCCCACTACGGCCCGAACACCACTTCGGCCCGAACATCCCTCTTCGGCCCGAACTCTTCAATATCAGAGATTGTGTGACAAAAGGTGCTATACTAAAACACTCATAACTTTCAGCTCGGGTGTCCGTTTCACGCCCACGAGTAACCAAAATAGCAGTTCGTTCGTCACTGCCAAGAATAAGTTCGGCCCGAACACTTCACTGTTCCCGGCCCGAACTTCATTTTCGACCCGAACTTCAACCTCGGCCCGAACTTCAACCTCGGCCCGAACTCCGACCTCGGCCCGAACTTCAACCTCGGCCCGAACATCATCCTCGGCCCGAACACCGAACTTCGGCCCGAACACCACTTCGGCCCGAACATCCCACTTCGGCCCGAACACCACTTCGGCCCGAACTCTTCAATATCCAAGATTGTGTGACAAAAGGTGCTATACTAAAACATTCATAACTTTCAGCTCGGGTGTCCGTTTCAAGCCCACGAGTAACCAAAATAGCTGGTTCGTTCGTCACTGCCAAGAACAAGTTCGGCCCGAACTCTTCACTGTTCCCGGTCCGAACTTCATTTTCGGCGCGAACTTCATTTTGGGCCCGAACTTCAACCTCGGCCCGAACTCCGACCTCGGCCCGAACTTCAACCTCGGCCCGAACATCATCCTCGGCCGAACATCGAACTTTGGCCGGAACACCGAACTTCGGCCCGAACACCACTTTGGCCCGAACATCCCACTTCGGCCCGAACACCACTTCGGCCCGAACTCTTCAATATCCAAGATTGTGTGACAAAAGGTGCTATACTAAAACATTCATAACTTTCAGCTCGGGTGTCCGTTTCACGCATACGATTAACCAAAATAGCTGGTTCGTTCGACACTGCCAAGAACAAGTTCGGCCCGAACTCTTCACTGTTCCCGGCCCGAACTTCATTTTCGGCCCGAACTTCAACCTCGGCCCGAACTCCGACCTTGGCCCGAACATCATCCTCTGCCCGAACACCGAACTTTGGCCCGAACACCACTTCGGCCCGAACACCACTTTGGCCCAAACATCCCTCTTCGGCCCGAACTCTTCAATATCCAAGATTGTGTGACAAAAGGTGCTATACTAAAACATTCATAACTTTCAGCTCGGGTGTCCGTTTCACGCCCACGAGTAACCAAAATAGTTGGTTCGTTCGTCACTGCCAAGAACAAGTTCGGCCCGAACTCTTCACTGTTCCCGGCCCGAACTTCATTTTCGGCCCAAACTTCAACCTCGGCCCGAACTCCAACCTCGGCCCGAACTCCGACCTCGGCCCGAACTTCAACCTCGGCCCGAACATCATCCTCGGCCCGAACACCGAACTTCGGCCCGAACACCACTTCGGCCCGAACACCACTTCGGCCCGATCATCGCACTTCGGCCCGAACACCACTTCGGCCCGAACATCCCTCTTCGGCCCGAACTCTTCAATATCCAAGATTGTGTGACAAAAGGTGCTATACTAAAACATTCATAACTTTCAGCTCGGGTGTCCGTTTCACGCCCACGAATAACCAAAATAGCTGGTTCGTTCGTCACTGCCAAGAACAAGTTCGGCCCAAACTCTTCACTGTTCCCGGCCCGAACTTCATTTTCGGCCCGAACTTCAACCTCGGCCCGAACTTCAACCTCGGCCCGAACTCCGTCCTCGGCCCGAACTTCAACCTCGGCCCGAACATCATCCTCGGCCCGAACACCGAACTTCGGCCCGAACACCACTTCGGCCCGAACACCACTTCGGCCCGAACATCCCGCTTCGGCCCGAACACCACTTCGGCCCGAACATCCCTCTTCGGCCCGAACATCCCTCTTCGGCCCGAACTCTTCAATATCCAAGATTGTGTGACAAAATGTAACGACCCAAAATTGTAAATAAATAAAATATAAAATATGTAAAAATATGATAATTATGGATAAATCATATAAAACACGTGGAAATTGGTTTCGTGTCGTTTGGACACCGTACGAGAAAGTTATGGGCGAAACCGGGTCGAGACAAAGTGGAAAAGTGCAGCCCTGCACACTTCAGAAGTTCGCGACGCGAACTACCGATCGCGATCGGGAAGTCGGGCCAGGGAGTTTGGCTATCGGGCGCGAAGTAGTTAACGATGAGTTAGCGATCGTGAACTATGGGGAATCGCAGAGTTCGCGACGCGAACATTGTTCGCGTCGTGATCTTTTGTCTGGCAGCAATAAAATTGGGTTTGAGCTCATTTGATGCATTTGAAAACCCTAGTTTCTTTCTCTTGAGTTTGTGGACGATTTTGGGTGTAAATCGTCATTTGGAGCTGATTTCTTCATCAAATCTTGTGATTCTTCACTCCTAGTTGAAGATTTAAGGTATATCTTCACTCCTTGATCTTTGTAGCTTTAGATCTATGTATTTTTGATGGTTGGGTTTGAAACCCTAGCTATTGGGGGTTATGGTTTATGGTGAATAAACGTTGTATACACTTGATAGATGGTATAGTAACAAAGGAAACAAGTGTATGATTATGATTTGTAAGAATCTTAAGGGTTGGTTAAACCTAGGGCTTGGTAAATCACCATAATTGGGGGAAATGAGTTAATAAGTGTTATCTAGAGATAGATGGACACATTAGTAGTAGAATGTGATGTTGATAATCTTGTGATTATTGTATTAGGCATTTGGTGAGGTCTTGGAAGACTGACCGAATTGGGGAGCAAGGAAACTGACGTAAAGAATACGGTTGGAGCACTTATTTGCTAAGGTGAGTACATGAGACTTTTAAACTGGGTACATAGCAATTAATTTTAAAAGTACATATGATATTGTATCAGTCTTTATTAACAAATATTTTGATAAAGATAGTAGTTGAAAATGTATGAAAGTATGTAGAATGTGATACTAAAATGTGTCTAGTATGATTGATGAATTTGAAGTAAATTATGATAGATCCAAGTAGTTATGGAATCTATGTTAATGAACAATAATAATGAAATAATTGATTAAGAGAATGTATACGGAGCCTTTATTAATAAATATTTATTAGTAAATCAATTGAGAATGATTTTATAGTAATGAGTACCTATTGGTAAGATATACTAATAAAAGTAAAGAACGAATATATATGAGAAAGAATATGATGTGACTAGTAATAATTGTCTATTATAGTCAAGGAAGAGATAAAAGTATTATGTTATCGATAGATAAGAAATGTATCTTATGTATAAAGTAAGCATGGACCTCATAGGGTTCATAGATGTAGAAGTAACTGTGGTTGCTTATGATCGGGTCCATGGGACCATACAGGTACGTTCACACTGTGATGAACTAATTATATGTCGTTAGTATTAGATAACTAACTTGTTTGATGTTGGATGTGATAGCCGAAGGCTTTGACTGTCATAACTGTTAGGTTATGGTAAGAGATAGATGGTGGTGACGCGGGGGACCCCCGGTCACTGGACGGTGGTATATATGTTTATACACCGAGTGTATATATGTTTATACACTAAGCACACGGGTGCTTCTAGTACGCATATGTTTGGTACTAGGTATGTTAGGTTCTAATACATATATGTTTATGTATCAGACATGTTGGTGCTTCTAGTACATATATGTTTATGTACTAGATATGGTTGTGCTTCTAGTACGCATATGTTTGGTACTAGGTATGCTAGGTTCTAATCCATATATGTTTATGTATTAGACAGGTTGATGCTTCTAGTACATATATGTTTATGTACTAGATATGATTGGGCTTCTGGTACCTATATGAATAGGTACTAGACATGTTTGCTAGGAAAGCAAAGTAGCTAGAGTCATAAAGGGTGACTAGATGGTGTTTATGTAGTTTATATATATATGTTTATATATTTATGAAATGACTATTATTGGGGTCTAAAACCCATGTATCTCCGAGGCTATTTTGTCTCACGTACTATGTTTGTTTTGTGGCTATGTACTCAGGTACAGGTTTGAAGTGATAGAAGGTTGCACTAGAAGTGGCCTAGAGATGTTTAGCTCGGAAGCTAGTAGGTAGATCCCGTTGCCTATGGTTTTGATATACTCGGTGACACCGTATTTTTGTAAACTCTGATATAAGTTTTAAAGTTTTTGTTAAACTGTATTTTGGACAATATGTCAGATATTGGGAAAATGTATTTTAAATGGTTTAAACTATGTTTTAAAAATACGGGTGTTACAACTTGGTATCAGAGCTATAGTTTAAGTGAATTAGGTTGGATGTCCATCCTAGTCTTAGACTGTAGCATTAGGAATGTAAGATTCCTTGAGATCATTAGGTTGACCTTGAGACTTTATGTTAAGTTTAGGGTTGAACCTAGGGGACCTATGAAAGTGATGTGATTATGGATAATCAGTGTTATGAGACTCATGAAACGTACACGAGGTACTAATTGCTTAATGTCTTTCGTATAGTCAAGATCGAAAGAAATGGTTAACACTCGAAGAAGTGGGAAAGCCCCGGAGGGCCGGGAGGAGGATACACCTCATGTTGAGGCTGGGGTTGAACAGGCTAGTCAACCGTCGATGCACCGGGTGGGTGAATCGGAGGTCGGAGCTAATAGAACTCCGTTGACCATGGCGGACCTCCAAACTATTATTGATCAATTCAAGGGAGTGGTGGCCGATGAGGTGCACCGCATAATTGGGGACCGTGAGAGGTCGGATGGAGATCGTGTATCCGAGGCTAGATCGGATGAGAAAACCAGGGGTGGTGGCACTCGAGTGGAGAAATCCTCCACAGGTGGTTGTAGTGATGCAAGGGCGAGGCCCGATGAAAATTATGGTTGTTCTTTTAAGACATTCATGGCTTGTAAGCCAAACATATATACGGGTAGTTCGGACCCGAAGGTAACTATGAGGTGGATCCGAGAGACCGAGCGGGTCATCGGAAGTAGCAAGTGCAAGAAAACCGATATGGTGTTGTATGCATCTCAATTGCTAAAAGAGGATGCTATGGTCTGGTGGGACATAGTTTATGAGACCCTCGGGAGGGAGGTGGTAGAGAGAATGTCATGGGATGAGTTTAC
The DNA here is from genome assembly GCA_963853835.1 of Calendula officinalis. Taxonomy (NCBI): domain Eukaryota; kingdom Viridiplantae; phylum Streptophyta; class Magnoliopsida; order Asterales; family Asteraceae; genus Calendula; species Calendula officinalis. Next base: position 58,581,868 of record OY970820.1, read on the forward strand.
CGTGAGGCTGAGGAAGAAATTTTGTCCCGACCGGGATTTGGAGAAAATGCATGAGAAGTTTGTGACCCTAAGGAAGGGTGAGATGTCGATCGAGGAGTACACGAGGGAATTCACGGGATTACTTCCGTTTGTTGCTAAGACCTACTCCGAGGAGAGGTTGAGGGTAGTTAGGTATGCTAGTGGGCTACCTTGGGATTATCAGTTGGAGGTAAAGAGAGCGGTCACGCTAGATGAGGCCATTAGTGCCGCCCGAGGTGTGGAAGAGGTGAACGTGGCAAAAGTTGCCGAGAGGGCGTATGTGGGAGATAAGAGGAATGCCGAGAGTGGATCGGGTACGGTTAAGAAGGGAAAGTTCACGTCGAACTTCTCTAGGCAAGGAAGTGTAGCCTCGTGCAAGAGGTGTGGGAAGAATCATACCGGCGAATGCCGTGGGGAACCAAAAATTTGCCATGATTGTGGAAAGACGGGACATTTGGCCCGAGATTGTAGATCCAAACCAATGGCCGAGGTTGAATGTTACTCGTGCCATGAGAAAGGGCATTATAGCCACGTGTGCCCGAAGAAGAAAACCGGAACGCTTGTGTCAGCGGCTCAAAAGAAGGCGGAGCCGGCAAAGGTGAGAGGACGATCCTTCCTACTCACACGGGAGGAGGCGCGCGATGGGGCGTCAGGTTCGGGAGCTAAGGAATTAAGCGGCCCGTAATTGTAGCATTGGATGATTAGGCCGGTGTGCCATTTGTTTCCCTAAGATTTTAGTTTTGGGTATTATTGTAATCCTTCCGAATGCTTTGGTTAAAAACATATTTTGAATGTTATGAATTTTATTGTTAATTTATTTACTTGAAAGATTTGAATTAGCAAGGTTGAATAATTGTCGAGGAGAGTAGTGGCATTTGGTAGGACCATTGAGATGGATTGGATGATTATGCACCAAGCTAGTATGTTGTGTGAGTATAGCCATATTGTTAGATTGTTGCCCAATTTGGTGCTTACGGGAATTAGTAGATGAGTTGTATGACGTGAATAGTCATCGTGGGAATAATCTTCCGGGTTGAATGAATTCGTATTTTTTTTTAAGAATCATAGACCGGAGTCGGTTGGTTGACTCAAAGATGACCGGGATGACCGGTGAAATTATGGTTAATAGAATTGAGTGATAGTTACTTCGGTAGCGACAAAAGATTTGGAAATATGGTAATAAAAGAGATGAATCGATTAATGACGGTTAATGTGTAAGTGGAATGGTAAATAACGAATAGAGAATGTTATTAATGTGCATCATATGATGACCTTGGAAGGCATATAATTGTGAAAAGATAATATTATGTCATATGAATTGTGCTAAGTAATATGTCATATGAGAGACATACGAATGGGAAGGAAAACAATAAGGCGTCTTGTGGGAGAGGTGCTAGAATGCACGATAAATGATTTGATGATGTTTGTATGATATTGGCGTGACATATACATATGTTAGTATATGTGCATGATGATGATGTTTATTTGATATTGGTGCGATATATACATATGTTTGTATATGTGCACAATAGAGATGTAATGATGGTATTGGTGACATATACATATGTTTGTATATGTGCACAATGGAGGTAGTTAGATGGAATTGGCGTGATATACGTGTGTATATCTATATGTGTATATATGTTTATGTGTTTATATGATGAATGTAGAACCATGTGGTTAATAAATATTACTATTATGTTATGATAAATGAGAATTTGGCTTGAAATGCGGGTTGCATTTAGCTCATGTAAATGTAGGGGATGCCTACGATTTATAGAATAGAAGGAAAGAGAAACTCCTAGTGAGCAAATTACCATGTGGTAACCCAGACATAGTACACCGTATAAGGGTGTGGGATGTATTACGGTAGCGGGCCTAGTACCGATAATTTAAGTTGATCAATGTGATACAAAGATGGTTGAAAGAATACTAAGTGATAGTATGAGTGACCAAGTGAAGGTCAAGAAACTGTAAATGTTATTGTGACCTTATGTTAAGGTGTGACCCTTGGATTAATGGGGACGATTGATGAGAAAGTAATAATGGGTAGAACTGAGAGTGATAGATTGGTAATGATACGCCGTGTGTACGGAAATTGCTAGTTGGAAAAGGTATGGTTGACTTTATGTAAAAGTCAACGTTAGTCAACCCGTGATTGGTTGAATTGGTCTAAGATGGACTTTGATTCTCGTTTTGATTTACTAATGAATATTGACAGCATAATGTGTCGATTATGTGTTTGTAAAAAAAAAAAAGTTGATGAGATGGTTGATTGAATTGTAGTCAGTTTATACGACTTGACCCGTTTGGGTGATTTCGATGTTGAAATTGGGAATCAAGTGTAAGACTGTAGTTGAATCATAAATTAAAAGTAAATTGTAAAGGAAAGGAGGATTTATGAAACCTTTAACGAGAAGGGAAAATGTTAAGGTTTAGTTGAGTTTGTGCTTAAGTCAAAGGGTAAACAATGTGGGGATATACCAATGTCGGGATATATCGGCTTGGTCAAGGCTAGAGTTTGACATCCGTTTTAATCAATTAGTTAATGGTATGATTGTATCATACCATTGTTATGAGAATGAAAGGATTGGTCGAGAGAATGACGGTGTTATGGTCAAATTGTGAAATTTTGACCCGTATAAGTATTGTGGATTCTAAATTGAGTTCTAACCGTTCGGGCTCGATAAGATTGAGTAGATGTTGTGAAGCATAATGTTAACGGGAATCGGAATAAGAAATGTTGTTGGTGACGACCACAAGGGAATGAGAGCGTAATGCTCGGGTGTATATAGGTGGAAATTTTTGAGATTCCGAGGACGGAATCTTTTTAAGGGGTAGATAGTTGTAACGACCCAAAATTGTAAATAAATAAAATATAAAATATGTAAAAATATGATAATTATGGATAAATCATATAAAACACGTGGAAATTGGTTTCGTGTCGTTTGGACACCGTACGAGAAAGTTATGGGCGAAACCGGGTCGAGACAAAGTGGAAAAGTGCAGCCCTGCACAATTCAGAAGTTCGCGACGCGAACTACCGATCGCGATCGGGAAGTCGGGCCAGGGAGTTTGGCTATCGGGCGCGAAGTAGTTAACGATGAGTTAGCGATCGTGAACTATGGGGAATCGCAGAGTTCGCGACGCGAACATTGTTCGCGTCGTGATCTTTTGTCTGGCAGCAATAAAATTGGGTTTGAGCTCATTTGATGCATTTGAAAACCCTAGTTTCTTTCTCTTGAGTTTGTGGACGATTTTGGGTGTAAATCGTCATTTGGAGCTGATTTCTTCATCAAATCTTGTGATTCTTCACTCCTAGTTGAAGATTTAAGGTATATCTTCACTCCTTGATCTTTGTAGCTTTAGATCTATGTATTTTTGATGGTTGGGTTTGAAACCCTAGCTATTGGGGGTTATGGTTTATGGTGAATAAACGTTGTATACACTTGATAGATGGTATAGTAACAAAGGAAACAAGTGTATGATTATGATTTGTAAGAATCTTAAGGGTTGGTTAAACCTAGGGCTTGGTAAATCACCATAATTGGGGGAAATGAGTTAATAAGTGTTATCTAGAGATAGATGGACACATTAGTAGTAGAATGTGATGTTGATAATCTTGTGATTATTGTATTAGGCATTTGGTGAGGTCTTGGAAGACTGACCGAATTGGGGAGCAAGGAAACTGACGTAAAGAATACGGTTGGAGCACTTATTTGCTAAGGTGAGTACATGAGACTTTTAAACTGGGTACATAGCAATTAATTTTGAAAGTACATATGATATTGTATCAGTCTTTATTAACAAATATTTTGATAAAGATAGTAGTTGAAAATGTATGAAAGTATGTAGAATGTGATACTAAAATGTGTCTAGTATGATTGATGAATTTGAAGTAAATTATGATAGATCCAAGTAGTTATGGAATCTATGTTAATGAACAATAATAATGAAATAATTGATTAAGAGAATGTATACGGAGCCTTTATTAATAAATATTTATTAGTAAAGCAATTGAGAATGATTTTATAGTAATGAGTACCTATTGGTAAGATATACTAATAAAAGTAAAGAACGAATATATATGAGAAAGAATATGATGTGACTAGTAATAATTGTCTATTATAGTCAAAGAAGAGATAAAAGTATTATGTTATCGATAGATAAGAAATGTATCTTATGTATAAAGTAAGCATGGACCTCATAGGGTTCATAGATGTAGAAGTAACTGTGGTTGCTTATGATCGGGTCCATGGGACCATACAGGTACGTTCACACTGTGATGAACTAATTATATGTCGTTAGTATTAGATAACTAACTTGTTTGATGTTGGATGTGATAGCCGAAGGCTTTGACTGTCATAACTGTTAGGTTATGGTAAGAGATAGATGGTGGTGACGCGGGGGACCCCCGGTCACTGGACGGTGGTATATATGTTTATACACCGAGTGTATATATGTTTATACACTAAGCACACGGGTGCTTCTAGTACGCATATGTTTGGTACTAGGTATGTTAGGTTCTAATACATATATGTTTATGTATCAGACATGTTGGTGCTTCTAGTACATATATGTTTATGTACTAGATATGGTTGTGCTTCTAGTACGCATATGTTTGGTACTAGGTATGCTAGGTTCTAATCCATATATGTTTATGTATTAGACAGGTTGATGCTTCTAGTACATATATGTTTATGTACTAGATATGATTGGGCTTCTGGTACCTATATGAATAGGTACTAGACATGTTTGCTAGGAAAGCAAAGTAGCTAGAGTCATAAAGGGTGACTAGATGGTGTTTATGTAGTTTATATATATATGTTTATATATTTATGAAATGACTATTATTGGGGTCTAAAACCCATGTATCTCCGAGGCTATTTTGTCTCACGTACTATGTTTGTTTTGTGGCTATGTACTCAGGTACAGGTTTGAAGTGATAGAAGGTTGCACTAGAAGTGGCCTAGAGATGTTTAGCTCGGAAGCTAGTAGGTAGATCCCGTTGCCTATGGTTTTGATATACTCGGTGACACCGTATTTTTGTAAACTCTGATATAAGTTTTAAAGTTTTTGTTAAACTGTATTTTGGACAATATGTCAGATATTGGGAAAATGTATTTTAAATGGTTTAAACTATGTTTTAAAAATACGGGTGTTACACAAAAGGTGCTATACTAAAACATTCGTAACTTTCAGCTCGGGTGTCCGTTTCACGCCCACGAGTAACCAAAATAGTTGGTTCGTTCGTCACTGCCAAGAACAAGTTCGGCCCGAACTCTTCACTGTTCCCGGCCCGAACTTCAATTTCGGCCCGAACTTCAACCTCGGCCCGAACTTCAACCTCGGCCCGAACTCCGACCTCAGCCCGAACTTCAACCTCGGCCCGAACATTATCCTCGGCCCGAACACCGAACTTCGGCCCGAACACCACTTCGGCCCGAACACCACTTCGGCCCGAACACCACTTCGACCCGAACATCCCACTTCAGCCCGAACACCACTTCGGCCCGAACGTCCCTCTTCGGCCCGAACTCTTCAATATCCAAGATTGTGTGACAAAAGGTGTTATACTAAAACATTCATAACTTTCTGCTCGGGTGTTCGTTTCACGCCCACGAGTAACCAAAATAGCTGGTTCGTTCGTCACTGCCAAGAACAAGTTCGGCCCGAACTCTTCACTGTTCCCGGCCCGAACTTCATTTTCGGCCCGAACTTCAACCTCGGCCCGAACTTCAACCTCGGCCCGAACTCCGACCTCGTCCCGAACTTCAACCTCGGCCCGAACATCATCCTCGGCCCGAACACCGAACTTCGGCCCGAACATCCCACTTCGGCCCGAACACCACTTCGGCCCGAACATCCCTCTTCGGCCCGAACTCTTCAATATCCAATATTGTGTGACAAAAGGTGCTATATTAAATCATTCATAACTTTCAGCTCGAGTGTCCATTTCACGCCCACGAGTAACCAAAATAGCTGGTTCGTTCGTCACTGCCAAGAACAAGTTCGGCCCGAACTCTTCACTGTTCCCGGCCCGAACTTCATTTTCGGCCCGAACTTCAACCTCGGCCCGAACTTCAACCTCGGCCCGAACTTCAACCTCGGCCCGAACTCCGACCTCGGCCCGAACTTCAACCTCGGCCCGAACATCATCCTCGGCCCGAACACCAAACTTTGGCCGGAACACTGAACTTCGGCCCGAACACCACTTCAGCCCGAACATCCCACTTCGGCCCGAACACCACTTCGGCCCGAACTCTTCAATATCCAAGATTGTGTGACAAAAGGTGCTATACTAAAACATTCATAACTTTCAGCTCGGGTGTCCTATTCACGCCTACGAGTAACCAAAATAGCTGGTTCGTTCGACACTGCCAAGAACAAGTTCGGCCCGAACTCTTCACTGTTCCCGGCCCGAACTTCATTTTCGGCCCGAATTTCAACCTCGGCCCGAACTCCGACCTCGGCCCGAACATCATCCTCTGCCCGAACACCGAACTTTGGCCCGAACACCACTTCGGCCCGAACACCACTTCGGCCCAAACATCCCTCTTCGGCCCGAACTCTTCAATATCCAAGATTGTGTGACAAAAGGTGCTATACTAAAACATTCATAACTTTCAGCTCGGGTGTCCGTTTCACGCCCACGAGTAACCAAAATAGTTGGTTCGTTCGTCACTGCCAAGAACAAGTTCGGCCCGAACTCTTCACTGTTCCCGGCCCGAACTTCATTTTCAGCCCAAACTTCAACCTCGGCCCGAACTCCAACCTCAGCCCGAACTCCGACCTCGGCCCGAACTTCAACCTCGGCCCTAACATCATCCTCGGCCCGAACACCGAACTTCGGCCCGAACACCACTTCGGCCCAAACACCACTTCGGCCCGATCATCGCACTTCGGCCCGAACACCACTTCGGCCCGAACATCCCTCTTCGGCCCGAACTCTTCAATATCCAAGATTGTGTGACAAAAGGTGCTATACTAAAACATTCATAACTTTCAGCTCGGGTGTCCGTTTCACGCCCACGAGTAACCAAAATAGCTGGTTCGTTCGTCACTGCCAAGAACAAGTTCGGCCCAAACTCTTCACTGTTCCCGGCCCGAACTTCATTTTCGGCCCGAACTTCAACCTCGGCCCGAACTCCGACCTCGGCCCGAACTTCAACCTCGGCCCGAACATCATCCTCAGCCCGAACACCGAACTTCGGCCCGAACACCACTTCGGCCCGAACACCACTTCGGCCTGAACATCCCACTTCGGCCCGAACACCACTTCGGCCCGAACATCCCTCTTCGGCCCGAACTCTTCAATATCCAAGATTGTGTGACAAAAGGTGCTATACTAAAACATTCGTAACTTTCAGCTCGGGTGTCCGTTTCACGCCCACGAGTAACCAAAATAGTTGGTTCGTTCGTCACTGCCCAGAACAAGTTCGGCCCGAACTCTTCACTGTTCCCGGCCCGAACTCATTTTCGGCCCGAACTTCAACCTCGGCCCGAACTCCGACCTCAGCCCGAACTTCAACCTCGGCCCGAACATTATCCTCGGCCCGAACACCGAACTTCGGCCCGAACACCACTTCGGCCCGAACACCACTTCGGCCCGAACACCACTTCGACCCGAACATCCCACTTCGGCCCGAACACCACTTCGGCCCGAACATCTCTCTTCGGCCCGAACATCTCTCTTCGGCCCGAACTCTTCAATATCCAAGATTGTGTGACAAAAGGTGCTATACTAAAACATTCATAACTTTCTGCTCGGGTGTCCGTTTCACGCCCACGAGTAACCAAAATAGTTGGTTAGTTCGTCACTGCCAAGAACAAGTTCGGCCCGAACTCTTCACTGTTCCCGGCCCGAACTCATTTTCGGCCCGAACTTCAACCTCGGCCCGAACTCCGACCTCAGCCCGAACTTCAACCTCGGCCCGAACATTATCCTCGCCCGAACACCGAACTTCGGCCCGAAAACCACTTCGGCCCGAACACCACTTCGACCCGAACATCCCACTTCGGCCCGAACACCACTTCGGCCCGAACATCTCTCTTCGGCCCGAACATCTCTCTTCGGCCCGAACTCTTCAATATCCAAGATTGTGTGACAAAAGGTGCTATACTAAAACATTCATAACTTTCTGCTCGGGTGTCCGTTTCACGCCCACGGGTAACCAAAATAGGTGGTTCGTTCGTCACTGCCAAGAACAAGTTCGGCCCGAACTTTTCACTGTTCCCGGCCCGAACTTCAACCTCGGCCCGAACTTCAACCTCGGCCCGAACTCCGACCTCGGCCCGAACTTCAACCTCGGCCCGAACATCATCCTCGGCCCGAACACCGAACTTCGGCCCGAACACCAATTCGGCCCGAACATCCCACTTCGGCCCGAACACCACTTCGGCCCGAACATCCCTCTTCGGCCCGAACTCTTCAATATCCAATATTGTGTGACAAAAGGTGCTATATTATATCATTCATAACTTTCAGCTCGAGTGTCCATTTCACGCCCACGAGTAACCAAAATAGCTGGTTCGTTCGTCACTGCCAAGAACAAGTTCGGCCCGAACTCTTCACTGTTCCCGGCCCGAACTTCATTTTCGGCCCGAACTTCAACCCTGGCCCGAACTTCAACCTCGGCCCGAACTTCAACCTCGGCCCGAACTCCGACCTCGGCCCGAACTGCAACCTCGGCCCGAACATCATCCTCGGCCCAAACACCGAACTTCGGCCCGAACACCACTTCGGCCCGAACATCCCACTTCCGCCCGAACACCACTTCGACCCGAACATCCCTCTTTGGCCCGAACTCTTCAATATCAAAGATTGTGTGACAAAAGGTGCTATACTAAAACATTCATAACTTTCAGCTCGGGTGTCCGTTTCACGCCCACGAGTAACCAAAATAGCTGTATCGTTCGTCACTGCCAAGAACAAGTTCGGCCCGAACTCTTCACTGTTCCCGGCCCGAACTTCATTTTCGGCCCGAGCTTCAACCTCGGACCGAACTCCGACCTCAGCCCGAACTTCAACCTCGGCCCGAAAATCATCCTCGGCCCGAACACCGAACTTCGGCCCGAACACCACTTCAGCCCGAACATCCCACTACGGCCCGAACACCACTTCGGCCCGAACATCCCTCTTCGGCCCGAACTCTTCAATATCCAAGATTGTGTGACAAAAGGTGCTATACTAAAACACTCATAACTTTCAGCTCGGGTGTCCGTTTCACGCCCACGAGTAACCAAAATAGCTGGTTCGTTCGTCACTGCCAAGAACAAGTTCGGCCCGAACTCTTCACTGTTCCCGGCCCGAACTTCATTTTCGGCCCGAACTTCAACCTCGGCCCGAACTTCAACCTCGGCCCGAACTCCGACCTCGGCCCGAACTTCAACCTCGACCCGAACATCATCCTCGGGCCGAACACCGTACTTCGGCCCGAACACCACTTCGGCCCGAACATCCCACTTCGGCCCGAACACCACTTCGGCCCGAACATCCCTCTTCGGCCCGAACTCTTCAATATCCAAGATTGTGTGACAAAATGTGCTATACTAAAACATTCATAACTTTCAGCTCTGGTGTCCGTTTCACGCCCACGAGTAACCAAAATAGTTGGTTCGTTCGTCACTGCCAAGAACAAGTTCGGCCCGAACTCTTCACTGTTCCCGGCCCGAACTTCATTTTCGGCCCGAACTTCAACCTCGGCCCGAACTTCAGCCTCGGTCGAACTCCGCCCTCGGCCCGAACTCCAACCTCGGCCCGAACATCATCCTCGGCCCGAACACCGAACTTCAGCCCGAACACTACTTCGGCCCGAACACCACTTCGGCCCGAACACCACTTCGGCACGAACATCCCACTTCGGCCCGAACACCACTTCGGCCCGAACTCTTCAATATCCAAGATTGTGTGACAAAAGGTGCTATACTAAAACATTCATAACTTTCAGCTCGGGTGTCCGTTTCACGCCCACGAGTAACCAAAATAGATGGTTCGTTCGACACTGCCAAGAACAAGTTCGGCCCGAACTCTTCACTGTTCCCCGCCCGAACTTCAACCTCGGCCCCGAACTCCGACCTCGGCCCGAACTCCGACCTCGGCCCGAACATCATCCTCGGCCCGAACACCGAACTTTGGCACGAACACCACTTCGGCCCGAACACCACTTTGGCCCAAACATCCCTCTTCGGCCCGAACTCTTCAATATCCAAGATTGTGTGAGAAGAGGTGCTATACTAAAACATTCATAACTTTCAGCTCGGGTGTCCCTTTCACGCCCACGAGTAACCAAAATAGCTGGTTCGTTCGTCACTGCCAAGAACAAGTTCGGCCCGAACTCTTCACTGTTCCCGGCCCGAACTTCATTTTCGGCCCGAACTTCAACCTCGGCACGAACTCCGACCTCGGCCCGAACTTCAACCTCGGCCCGAACATCATCCTCGGCCCGAACACCGAACTTCGGCCCGAACACCACTTCGGCCCGAACATCACTTCGGCCCGAACATCGCACTTCGGCCCGAACACCACTTCGGCCCGAACATCCCTCTTCGGCCCGAACTCTTCAATATCCAAGATTGTGTGACAAAAGGTGCTATACTAAAACATTCATAACTTTCAGCTCGGGTGTCCGTTTCACGCCCACGAGTAACCAAAATAGCTGGTTCGTTCGTCACTGCCAAGAACAAGTTCGGCCCAAACTCTTCACTGTTCCCGGCCCGAACTTCATGATCGACCCGAACTTCAACCTCGGCCCGAACTCCGACCTCGGCCCGAACTTCAACCTCGGCCGGAACATCATCCTCGGCCCGAACACCGAACTTCGGCCCGAACACCACTTCGACCCGAACATCCCACTTCGGCTCGAACACCACTTCGGCCCGAACATCCCTCTTCGGCCCGAACTCTTCAATATCCAAGATTGTGTGACAAAAGGTGCTATACTAAAACATTCATAACTTTCAGCTCGGGTGTCCGTTTCACGCCCACGAGTAACCAAAATAGCTGGTTCGTTCGTCAGTGCCAAGAACAAGTTCGGCCCGAACTCTTCACTGTTCCCGGCCCGAACTTCATTTTCGGCCCGAACTTCAACCTCGGCCCGAACTTCAACCTCGGCCCGAACTTCTACCTCGGCCCGAACTTCAACCTCGGCCCGAACATTATCCTCGGCCCGAACATCCCACTTCGGCCCGAACACCACTTCGGCCCGACCACCACTTCGACCCGAACATCCCACTTCGGCCCGAACACCACTTCGGCCCGAACATCCCTCTTCGGCCCGAACTTTTCAATATCCAAGATTGTGTGACAAAAGGTGCTATACTTAACCATTCATAACTTTCAGCTCGGGTGTCTGTTCCACGCCCACGAGTAACCAATATAGCTGGTTCGTTCGTCACTGCCAAGAACAAGTTCGGCCCGAACTCTTCACTGTTCCCGGCCCGAACTTCATATTCGGCCCGAACTTCAACCTCGGCCCGAACTTCAACCTCGGCCCGAACTCCGACCTCGGCCCGAACTTCAACCTCGGCCCGAACGTCATCCTCGGCCCGAACACCGAACTTCGGCCCGACCACCACTTCGACCCGAACATCCCACTTCGGCCCGACACCACTTCGGCCCGAACATCCCTCTTCGGCCCGAACTTTTCAATATCCAAGATTGTGTGACAAAAGGTGCTATACTTAAACATTCATAACTTTCAGCTCGGGTGTCCGTTCCACGCCCACGAGTAACCAATATAGCTGGTTCGTTCATCACTGCCAAGAACAAGTTCGGTCCGAACTCTTCACTGTTCTCGGCCCGAACTTCATATTCGGCCCGAACTTCAACCTCGGCCCGAACTTCAACCTCGGCGCGAACTCCGACCTCGGCCCGAACTTCAACCTCGGCCCGAACATCATCCTCGGCCCGAACACCGAACTTCGGTCCGAACACCACTTCGGCCCGAACATCCCACTTCGGCCCGAACACCACTTCGGCCCGAACATCCCTCTTCGGCCCGAACTCTTCAATATCCAATATTGTGTGACAAAAGGTGCTATATTAAATCATTCATAACTTTCAGCTCGAGTGTCCGTTTCACGCCCACGAGTAACCAAAATAGCAAGTTCGTTCATCACTGCCAAGAACAAGTTTGGCCCGAACTCTTCACTGTTCCCGGCCCGAACTTCAACCTCGGCCCCGAACTTCAACCTCGGCCCGAACTCCGACCTCGGCCCGAACTTCAACCTCGGCCCGAATATCATCCTCGGCCCGAACACCGAACTTCGGCCCGAACACCACTTCGGCCCGAACACCACTTCAGCCCGAACATCTCACTTCGGCCCGAACACCACTTCGACCCGAACATCCGTCTTCGGCCCGAACTCTTCAATATCCAAGATTGTGTGACAAAAGGTGCTATACTAAAACATTCATAACTTTCAGCTCGGGTGTCCGTTTCACGCCCACGAGTAACCAAAATAGCTGGTTCGTTCGTCACTGCCAAGAACAAGTTCGGCCCGAACTCTTCACTGTTCCCGGCACGAACTTCATTTTCGGCCCGAACTTCAACCTCGGCCCGAACTTCAACCTCGGCCCGAACTCCGACCTCGGCCCGAACTTCAACCTCGGCCCGAAAATCATCCTCAGCCCGAACACCGAACTTCGGCCCGAACACCACTTCGGCCCGAACATCCCACTACGGCCCGAACACCACTTCGGCCCGAACACCACTTCGGCCCGAACATCCCTCTTCGGCCCGAACTCTTCAATATCCAAGATTGTGTGACAAAAGGTGCTATACTAAAACATTCATAACTTTCAGCTCGGGTGTCCGTTTCACGCCCACGAGTAACCAAAATAACTGGTTCGTTCGTCACTGCCAAGAACAAGTTCGGCCGGAGCTCTTCACTGTTCCCGGCCCGAACTTCAACCTCGGCCCGAACTCCAACCTCGGCCCGAACTCCGACCTCGGCCCGAACTTCAACCTCGGCCCGAACATCATCCTCGGCCCGAACACCGAACTTCGGCCCGAACACCACTTCGGCCCGAACACCACTTCGGCCCGAACATCCCACTTCGGCTCGAACACCACTTCGGCCCGAACATCCCTCTTCGGCCCGAACTCTTCAATATCCAAGATTGTGTGACAAAAGGTGCTATACTAAAACATTCATAACTTTCAGCTCGGGTGTCCGTTTCACGCCCACGAGTAACCAAAATAGCTGGTTCGTTCGTCACTGCCAAGAACAAGTTCGGCCCGAACTCTTCACTGTTCCCGGCCCGAACTTCATTTTCGGCCCGAACTTCAACCTCGGCCCGAACTTCAACCTCGGCCCGAACTCTGACCTCGGCCCGAACTTCAACCTCGGCCCGAACATTATCCTCGGCCCGAACACTGAACTTCGGCCCGAACACCACTTCGGCCCGAACACCACTTCGACCCGAACATCCCACTTCGGCCCGAACACCACTTCGGCCCGAACATCCCTCTTCGGCCCGAACTCTTCAATATCCAAGATTGTGTGACAAAAGGTGCTATACTAAAACATTCATAACTTTCAGCTCGGGTGTCCGTTTCACGCCCACGAGTAACCAAAATAGCTGGTTCGTTCGTCACTGCCAAGAACAAGTTCGGCCCGAACTCTTCACTGTTCCCGGCCCGAACTTCATATTCGGCCCGAACTTCAACCTCGGCCCGAACTTCAACCTCGGCCCGAACTCCGACCTCGGCCCGAACTTCAACCTTGGCCCGAATATCATCCTCGGCCCGAACACCGAACTTCGGCCCGAACACCACTTCGGCCCGAACACCACTTCGGCCCGAACACCACTTCAGCCCGAACATCTCACTTCGGCCCGAACACCACTTCGACCCGAACATCCCTCTTCGGCCCGAACTCTTCAATATCCAAGATTGTGTGACAAAAGGTGTTATACTAAAACATTCATAACTTTCAGCTTGGGTGTCCGTTTCACACCCACGAGTAACCAAAATAGCTGGTTCGTTCGTCACTGCCAAGAACAAGTTCGGCCCGAACTCTTCACTGTTCCCGGCACGAACTTCATTTTCGACCCGAACTTCAACCTCGGCCCAAACTTCATCCTCGGCCCGAACACCGACCTCGGCCCGAACTTCAACCTCGGCCCGAAAATCATCCTCGGCCCGAACACCGAACTTCGGCCCGAACACAACTACTGCCCGAACATCCCACTACAGCCCGAACACCACTTCGGCCCGAACATCCCACTACGGCCCGAACACCACTTCGGCCCGAACATCCCTCTTCGGCCCGAACTCTTCAATATCCAAGATTGTGTGACAAAATGTGCTATACTAAAACACTCATAACTTTCAGCTCGGTTGTCCGTTTCACGCCCACGAGTAACCTAAATAGCTGGTTCGTTCGTCACTGCCAAGAACAAGTTCGGCCCGAACTCTTCACTGTTCCCGGCCCGAACTTCATTTTCGGCCCGCACTTCAACCTCGGCCCGAACTCCGTCCTCGGCCCGAACTTCAACCTCGGCCCGAACATCATCCTCGGTCCGAACACCGAACTTCGGCACGAACACCACTTCGGCCCGAACACCACTTCGGCCCGAACATCCCACTTCGGCCCGAACATCCCACTTCGGCCCGAACACCACTTTGCCCCGAACTCTTCAATATCCAAGATTGTGTGACAAAAGGTGCTATACTAAAACATTCATAACTTTCAGCTCGGGTGTCCGTTTCACGCCCACGAGTAACCAAAATAGCTGGTTCGTTCGTCACTGCCAAGAACAAGTTCGGCCCGAACTCTTCACTGTTCCCGGCCCGAACTTCATATTCGGCCCGAACTTCAACCTCGGCCCGAACTTCAACCTCGGCCCGAACTCCGACCTCGGCCCGAACTTCAACCTCGGCCCGAACACCGAACTTCGGCCCGAACCCCACTTCGTCCCGAACACCACTTCGGCCCGAACATCCCACTTCGGCCCGAACACCACTTCGGCCTGAACATCCCTCTTCGGCCCGAACTCTTCAATATCCAATATTGTGTGACAAAAGGTGCTATATTAAATCATTCATAACTTTCAGCTCGAGTGTCCGTTTCACGCCCACGAGTAACCAAATAGCTGGTTCGTTCGTCACTGCCAAGAACAAGTTTGGCCCGAACTCTTCACTGTTCCCGGCCCGAACTTCAACCTCGGCCCGAACTCCGACCTCGGCCCGAACTTCAACCTCGGCCCGAATATCATCCTCGGCCCGAACACCGAACTTCGGACCGAACACCACTTCGGCCCGAACACCACTTCGGCCGAACACCACTTCAGCCCGAACATCTCACTTCGGCCCGAACACCACTTCGACCCGAACATCCCTCTTCGGCCCGAACTCTTCAATATCCAAGATTGTGTGACAAAAGGTGCTATACTAAAACATTCATAACTTTCAGCTTGGGTGTCCGTTTCACACCCACGAGTAACCAAAATAGCTGGTTCGTTCGTCACTGCCAAGAACAAGTTCGGCCCGAACTCTTCACTGTTCCCGGCACGAACTTCATTTTCGGCCCGAACTTCAACCTCGGCCCGAACTTCAACCTCGGCCCGAAAATCATCCTCGGCCCGAACACCGAACTTCGGCCCGAACATCCCACTACGGCCCGAACACCACTTCGGCCCGAACATCCCTCTTCGGCCCGAACTCTTCAATATCCAAGAATGTGTGACAAAAGGTGCTATACTAAAACACTCATAACTTTCAGCTCGGTTGTCCGTTTCACGCCCACGAGTAACCTAAATAGATGGTTCGTTCGTCACTGCCAAGAACAAGTTCGGCCCGAACTCTTCACTGTTCCCGGCCCGAACTTCATTTTCGGCCCAAACTTCAACCTCGGCCCGAACTCCGTCCTCGGCCCGAACTTCAACCTCGGCCCGAACATCATCCTCGGTCCGAACACCGAACT
The DNA here is from genome assembly GCA_963853835.1 of Calendula officinalis. Lineage (NCBI taxonomy): Eukaryota > Viridiplantae > Streptophyta > Magnoliopsida > Asterales > Asteraceae > Calendula > Calendula officinalis. The sequence goes on from OY970820.1 coordinate 58,597,816, forward strand.
TCGGCACGAACACCACTTCGGCCTGAACACCACTTCGGCCCGAACATCCCACTTCGGCCCGAACATCCCACTTCGGCCCGAACACCACTTCGGCCCGAACTCTTCAATATCCAAGATTGTGTGACAAAAGGTGCTATACTAAAACATTCATAACTTTCAGCTCGGGTGTCTGTTTCACGCCCACGAGTAACCAAAATAGCTGGTTCATTCGTCACTGCCAAGAACAAGTTCGGCCCGAACTCTTCACTGTTCCCGGCCTGAACTTCATTTTCGGCCCGAACTTCAACCTCGGCCCGAATTTCAACCTCGGCCCGAACTCCGACCTCGGCCCGAACATCATCCTCGGCCCGAACACCGAACTTTGGCCCGAACACCGAACTTCGGCCCGAACACCACTTCGGCCCGAACACCACTTCGGCCCGAACATCCCTCTTCGGCCCGAACTCTTCAATATCCAAGATTGTGTGACAAAAGGTGCTATACTAAAACATTCATAACTTTCAGCTCGGGTGTCCGTTTCACGCCCACGAGTAACCAAAATAGCTGGTTCGTTCGTCACTGCCAAGAACAAGTTCGGCCCGAACTCTTCACTGTTCCCGGCCCGAACTTCATTTTCGGCCCGAACTTCAACCTCGGCCCGAACTCCGACCTCGGCCCGAACTTCACTCTTGGCCCGAACATCATCTTAGGCCCGAACACCGAACTTCGGCCCGAACCCCACTTCGGCCCGAACACCACTTCGGCCCGAACATCCCACTTCGGCCCGAACACCACGTCGGCCCTAACATCCCTCTTTGGCCCGAACTCTTCAATATCCAATATTGTGTGACAAAAGGTGCTATACTAAAACATTCATAACTTTCAGCCCGGGTGTCAGTTTCACGCCCACGAGTAACCAAAATAGCTGGTTCGTTCGTCACTCCAAAGAACAAGTTCGGCCCGAACTCTTCACTGTTCCCGGCCCGAACTTCAACCTCGGCCCGAACTTCAACCTCGGCCCGAACTTCAACCTCGGCCCGAACTTCGACCTCTGCCCGAACTCCGACCTCGGCCCGAACTCCGACCTCGGCCCGAACATCATCCTCGGCCTGAACACCGAACTTTGGCCCGAACACCGAACTTCGGCCCGAACACCACTTCAGCCCGAACACCACTTCGGCCCGAACACCACTTCGACCCGAACATCCCTCTTCGGCCCGAACTCTTCAATATCCAAGATTGTGTGACAAAAGGTGCTATATTAAAACATTCATAACTTTCAGCTCGGGTGTCCGTTTCACGCCCACGAGTAACAAAAATAGCTGGTTCGTTCGTCACTGCCAAGAACAAGTTCGGCCCGAACTCTTCACTGTTCCCGGCCCGAACTTCATTTTCGGCCCGACCTTCAACCTCGGCCCGAACTCCGACCTAGGCCCGAACTTCAATCTCGGCCCGAACATCATCCTCGGCCCGAACACCGAACTTCGGCCCGAACCCCACTTCGGCCCGAACACCACTTCGGCCCGAACATCCCACTTCGGCCCGAACACCACGTCGGCCCTAACATCCCTCTTTGGCCCGAACTCTTCAATATCCAATATTGTGTGACAAAAGGTGCTATACTAAAACATTCATAACTTTCAGCCCGGGTGTCCGTTTCACCCCCACGAGTAACCAAAATAGCTGGTTCGTTCGTCACTGCCAAGAACAAGTTCGGCCCGAACTCTTCACTGTTCCCGGTCCGAACTATATTTTCGGCCCGAACTTCAACCTCGGCCCGAACTCCGACCTCGGCCCGAACTTCAACCTCGGCCCGAACATCATCCTCGGCCCGAACACCGAACTTCGACCCGAACACCACTTCGGCCCGAACACCACTTCAGCCCGAACATCCCACTTCGGCCCGAACACCACTTCGGCCCGAACATCCCTCTTCGGCCCGAACTCTTCAATATCCAAGATTGTGTGACAAAAGGTGCTATACTAAAACATTCATAACCTTCAGCTCGGATGTCCGTTTCACGCCCACGACTAACCAAAATAGCTGGTTCGTTCGTCACTGCCAAGAACAAGTTCGGCCCGAACTCTTCACTGTTCCCGGCCCGAACTTCATTTTCGGCCCAAACTTCAACCTCGGCCCGAACTCCGACCTCGGCCCGAACTTCAATCTCGGCCCGAACATCATCCTCGGCCCGAACACCAAACTTCCGCCCGAATACCACTTCGGCCCGAACACCACTTCGACCCGAACATCCCACTTCGGCCCGAACACCACTTCGGCCCTAACACCACTTCGGCCCGAACATCCCACTTCGGCCCGAACACCACTTCGGCCCGAACACCACTTCGGCCCGAACATCCCACTTCGGCCCGAACACCACTTCGGCCCTAACATCCCTCTTCGGCCAGAACTCTTCAATATCCAAGATTGTGTGACAAAAGGTGCTATACTAAAACATTCTTAACTTTCAGCTCGGGTGTCCGTTTCATGCCCACGAGTAACCAAAATAGCTGGTTCGTTCGTCACTGCCAAGAACAAGTCCGGCCCGAACTCTTCACTGTTCCCGGCCCGAACTACACTTTCGGCACGAACTTCAACCTCGGCCCGAACTTCAACCTCGGCCCGAACTCCGACCTCGGCCCGAACTTCAACCTCGGCCCGAACATCATCCTCTGCTCGAACACCGAACTTCGGCCCGAACACCACTTCGGCCCGAACACCACTTCGGCCCGAACATCCCACTTCGGCCCGAACACCACTTCGGCCCGAACGTCCCTCTTCGGCCCGAACTCTTCAATATCCAATATTGTGTGACAGAAGGTGCTATACTAAAACATTCATAACTTTCAGCTCGGGTGTCCGTTTCACGCCCACGAGTAACCAAAATAGCTGGTTCGTTCGTCACTGCCAAGAACAAGTTCGGCCCGAACTCTTCACTGTTCCCGGCCCGAACTTCATTTTCGGCCCGAACTTCAACCTCGGCCCGAACTTCAACCTCGGCCCGAACTTCAACCTCGGCCCGAACTCCGACCTCGGCCCGAACTCCGACCTCGGCCCGAACACCGAACTTTGGCCCGAACATCGAACATCGGCCCGAACACCACTTCGGCCCGAACACCACTTCGGCCCGAACATCCCTCTTCGGCCCGAACTCTTCAATATCCAATATTGTGTGACAGAAGGTGCTATACTAAAACATTCATAACTTTCAGCTCGGGTGTCCGTTTCACGCCCACGAGTAACCAAAATAGCTGGTTCGTTCGTCACTGCCAAGAACAAGTTCGGCCCGAACTCTTCACTGTTCCCTGCCCGAACTTCATTTTCGGCCCGAACTTCAACCTCGGCCCGAACTCCGACCTCGGCCCGAACTTCAATCTCGGCCCGAACATCATCCTCGGCCCGAACACCGAACTTCGGCCCGAACCCCACTTCGGCCCGAACACCACTTCGGCCCGAACATCCAACTTCGGCCCGAACACCACGTCGGCCCTAACATCCCTCTTCGGCCCGAACTCTTCAATATCCAATATTGTGTGACAAAAGGTGCTATACTAAAACATTCATAACTTTCAGCCCGGGTGTCCGTTTCACGCCCACGAGTAACCAAAATAGCTGGTTCGTTCGTCACTCCCAAGCACAAGTTCGGCCCGAACTCTTCACTGTTCCCGGCCCGAACTTCATTTTCGGCCCGAACTTCAACCTCGGTCCGAACTTCAACCTCGGCCCGAACTCCGACCTCGGCCCAAACTTCAACCTCGGCCCGAACATCATCCTCTGCTCGAACACCGAACTTCGGCCCGAACACCACTTCGGCCCGAACACCACTTCGGCCCGAACATCCCACTTCGGCCCGAACACCACTTCGGCCCGAACATCCCTCTTCGGCCCGAACTCTTCAATATCCAATATTGTGTGACAGAAGGTGCTATACTAAAACATTCATAACTTTCAGCTCGGGTGTCCGTTTCACGCCCACGAGTAACCAAAATAGCTGGTTCGTTCGTCACTGCCAAGAACAAGTTCGGCCCGAACTCTTCACTGTTCCCGGCCCGAACTTCATTTACGGCCCGAACTTCAACCTCGGCCCGAACTTCAACCTCGGCCCGAACTTCAACCTCGGCCCGAACTCCGACCTCGGCCCGAACTCCGACCTCGGCCCGAACATCATCCTCGGCCCGAACACCGAACTTTGGCCCGAACACCGAACTTCGGCCCGAACACCACTTCAGCCTGAACACCACTTCGGCCCGAACACCACTTCGACCCGAACATCCCTCTTCGGCCCGAACTCTTCAATATCCAAGATTGTGTGACAAAAGGTGCTATACTAAAACATTCATAACTTTCAGCTCGGGTGTCCGTTTCACGCCCACGAGTAACCAAAATAGCTGGTTCGTTCGTCACTGCCAAGAACAAGTTCGGCCCGAACTCTTCACTGTTCCCGGCCCGAACTATATTTTCGGCCCGAACTTCAACCTCGGCCCGAACTCCGACCTCGGCCCGAACTTCAAGCTCGGCCCGAACATCATCCTCGGCCCGAACACCGAACTTCGACCCGAACACCACTTCGGCCCGAACACCACTTCAGCCCAAACATCCCACTTCGGCCCGAACATCCCTCTTCGGCCAGAACTCTTCAATATCCAAGATTGTGTGACAAAAGGTGCTATACTAAAACATTCATAACATTCAGCTCGGATGTCCGTTTCACGCCCACGACTAACCAAAATAGCTGGTTCGTTCGTCACTGCCAAGAACAAGTTCGGCCCGAACTCTTCACTGTTCCCGGCCCGAACTTCATTTTCGGCCCAAACTTCAACCTCGGCCCGAACTCCGACCTCGGCCCGAACTTCAATCTCGGCCCGAACATCATCCTCGGCCCGAACACCAAACTTCCGCCCGAACACCACTTCGGCCCGAACACCACTTCGGCCCGAACATCCCACTTCAGCCCGAACACCACTTCGGCCCTAACATCCCTCTTCGGCCAGAACTCTTTAATATCCAAGATTGTGTGACAAAAGGTGCTATACTAAAACATTCTTAACTTTCAGCTCGGGTGTCCGTTTCATGCCCACGAGTAACCAAAATAGCTGGTTCGTTCGTCACTGCCAAGAACAAGTCCGGCCAGAACTCTTCACTGTTCCCGGCCCGAACTACACTTTCGGCCCGAACTTCAACCTCGGCCCGAACTTCAACCTCGGCCCGAACTCCGACCTCGGCCCGAACTTCAACCTCGGCCCGAACATCATCCTCGGCCCGAACACCGAACTTCGGCCCGAACACCGCTTCAGCCCGAACACCACTTCGGCCCGAACATCCCACTTCGGCCCGAACACCACTTCGGCCCGAACACCACTTCGGCCCGAACATCCCACTTCGGCTCGAACACCACTTCGGCCCGAACATCCCTCTTCGGCCCGAACTCTTCAATATCCAAGATTGTGTGACAAAAGGTGCTATACTAAAACATTCATAACTTTCAGCTCGGGTGTCCGTTTCACGCCCACGAGTAACCAAAATAGCTGGTTCGTTCGTCACTGCCAAGAACAAGTTCGGCCCGAACTCTTCACTGTTCCCGGCCCGAACTTCATTTTCGTCCCGAACTTCAACCTCGGTCCGAACTTCAACCTCGGCCCGAACTCCGACCTCGGCCCAAACTTCAACCTCGGCCCGAACATCATCCTCTGCTCGAACACCGAACTTCGGCCCGAATACCACTTCGGCCGGAACACCACTTCGGCCCGAACATCCCACTTCGGCCCGAACACCACTTCGGCCCGAACATCCCTCTTCGGCCCGAACTCTTGAATATCCAATGTTGTGTGACAAAAGGTGCTATACTAAAACATTCATAACTTTCAGCTCGGGTGTCCGTTTCACGCCCACGAGTAACCAAAATAGCTGGTTCGTTCGTCACTACCAAGAACAAGTTCGGCCCGAACATCCCTCTTCGGCCCGAACTCTTCAATATCCAATATTGTGTGACAAAAGGTGCTATACTAAAACATTCATAACTTTCAGCCCGGGTGTCCGTTTCACGCCCACGAGTAACCAAAATAGCTGGTTCGTTCGTCACTGCCAAGAACAAGTTCGGCCCGAACTCTTCACTGTTCCCGGCCCGAACTTCATTTTCGGCCCGAACTCCGACCTCGGCCCGAACTCCGACCTCGGCCCGAACTTCAACCTCGGCCCGAACATCATCCTCGGCCCGAACACCGAAATAGCTGGTTCGTTCGTCACTGCCAAGAACAAGTTCGGCCCGAACTCTTCACTGTTCCCGGCCCGAACTTCATTTTCGGCCCGAACTTCAACCTCGGCCCGAACTCCGACCTCGGCCCGAACTTCAACCTCGGCCCGAACATCATCCTCTGCTCGAACACCGAACTTCGGCCCGAACACCACTTCGGCCCGAACACCACTTCGGCCCGAACATCCCACTTCGGCCCGAACACCACTTCGGCCCGAACATCGGCCCGAACATCATCCTCTGCCTGAACACCGACTTCGGCCCGAACACCACTTCTGCCCGAACACCACTTCGGCCCGAACCTCCCAATTTGGCCCGAACACCACTTCGGCCCGAACACCACTTCGGCCCGAACACCACTTCGGCCCGAACATACCACTTCGGCCCGAACATCCCACTTCGGCTCGAACACCACTTCGGCCCGAACATCCCTCTTCGGCCCGAACTCTTCAATATCCAAGATTGTGTGACAAAAGGTGCTATACTAAAACATTCATAACTTTCAGCTCGGGTGTCCGTTTCACGCCCACGAGTAACCAAAATAGCTGGTTCGTTCGTCACTGCCAAGAACAAGTTCGGCCCGAACTCTTCACTGTTCCCAGCCCGAACTTCAACCTCGGTTCGAACTTCAACCTCGGCCCGAACTCCGACCTCGGCTCAAACTTCAACCTCGGCCCGAACATCATCCTCTGCTCGAACACCGAACTTCGGCCCGAACACCACTTCGGCTCGAACACCACTTCGGCCCGAACATCCCACTTCGGCCCGAACACCACTTCGGCCCGAACATCCCTCTTCGGCCCGAACTCTTCACTGTTCCCGGCCCGAACTATATTTTCGGCTCGAACTTCAACCTCGGCCCGAACTTCAACCTCGGCCCGAACTCCGACCTCGGCCCGAACTTCAACCTCGGCCCGAACATCATCCTGGGCCCGAACACCGAACCTCGGCCCGAACACCACTTCGGCCGGAACACCACTTCGGCCAGAATATCCCACTTCGGCCCGAACATCCCTCTTCGGCCCGAACTCTTCAATATCCAAGATTGTGTGACAAAAGGTGTTATACTAAAACATTCATAACCTTCAGCTCGGGTGTCCGTTTCACGCCCACGAGTAACCAAAATAGCTGGTTCGTTCGTCACTGCCAAGAACAAGTTCGGCCCGAACTCTTCACTGTTCCCGGCCCGAACTTCATTTTCGGCCCAAACTTCAACCTCGGCCCGAACTCCGACCTCGGCCCGAACTTCAATCTCGGCCCGAACATCATCCTCGGCCCGAACACCAAACTTCCGCCCGAACACCACTTCGGCCCGAACACCACCTCGGCCCGAACATCCCACTTCGGCCCGAACACCACTTCGGCCCTAACATCCCTCTTCGGCCAGAACTCTTCAATATCCAAGATTGTGTGACAAAAGGTGCTTTACTAAATCATTCATAACTTTCAGCTCGGGTGTCCGTTTCATGCCCACGAGTAACCAAAATAGCTGGTTCGTTCGTCACTGCCAAGAACAAGTTCGGCCCGAACTCTTCACTGTTCCCGGCCCGAACTACATTTTCGACCCGAACTTCAACCTCGGCCCGATCTTCAACCTCTGCCCGAACTCCGACCTCGGCCCGAACTTCAACCTCGGCCCGAACATCATCCTCGGCCCGAACACCGAACTTCGGCCCGAACACCACTTCGGCTCGAACACCACTTCGGCCCGAACATCCCACTTCGGCCCGAACACCACTTCGGCCCGAACACCACTTCGGCCCGAACATCCCACTTCGGCTCGAACACCACTTCGGCCCGAACATCCCTCTTCGGCCCGAACTCTTCAATATCCAAGATTGTGTGACAAAAGGTGCTATACTAAAACATTCATAACTTTCAGCTTGGGTGTCCGTTTCACGCCCACGAGTAACCAAAATTGCTGGTTCGTTCGTCACTGCCAAGTACAAGTTCGGCCCGAACTCTTCACTGTTCCCGGCCCGAACTTCATTTTCGGCCCGAACTTCAACCTCGGTCCGAACTTCAACCTCGGCCCGAACTCCGACCTCGGCCCAAACTTCAACCTCGGCCCGAACATCATCCTCTGCTCGAACAACGAACTTCGGCCCGAACACCACTTCGGCCCGAACATCCCACTTCGGCCCGAACACCACTTCGGCCCGAACATCCCTCTTCGGCCCGAACTCTTGAATATCCAATATTGTGTGACAAAAGGTGCTATACAAAAACATTCATAACTTTCAGCTCGGGTGTCCGTTTCACGCCCACGAGTAACCAAAATAGCTGGTTCGTTCGTCACTACCAAGAACAAGTTCGGCCCGAACATCCCTCTTCGGCCCGAACTCTTCAATATCCAATATTGTGTGACAAAAGGTGCTATACTAAAACATTCATAACTTTCAACCCGGGTGTCCGTTTCACGCCCACGAGTAACCAAAATAGCTGGTTCGTTCGTCACTGCCAAGAACAAGTTCGGCCCGAACTCTTCACTGTTCCCGGCCCGAACTTCATTTTCGGCCCGAACTCCGACCTCGGCCCGAACTCCGACCTCGGCCCGAACTTCAACCTCGGCCCGAACATCATCCTCGGCCCGAACACCGAACCTCGGCCCGAACACCACTACGGCCCGAACACCACTTCGGCCCGAACATCCCACTTCGGCCCGAACACCACTTCGGCCCGAACATCCCTCTTCGGCCCGAACTCTTCAATATCCAAGATTGTGTGACAAAAGGTGCTATACTAAAACATTCATAACTTTCAGCTCGGGTGTCCGTTTCACGCCCACGAGTAACCAAAATAGCTGGTTCGTTCGTCACTGGCAAGAACAAGTTCGGCCCGAACTCTTCACTGTTCCCGGCCCGAATTTCATTTTCGGCCCGAACTTCAACCTCGGCCCGAACTCCGACCTTGGCCCGAACTTCAATCTCGGCCCGAACATCATCCTCGGCCCGAACACCGAACTTCGGCCCGAACACCACTTCGGCCCGAACACCACTTCGGCCCAAACATCCCACTTCGGCCCGAACACCACTTCGGCCCTCACATCCCTCTTCGGCCCGAACTCTTCAATATCCAAGATTGTGTGACAAAAGGTGCTATACTAAAACAATCATAACTTTCAGCTCGGGTATTCGTTTCATGCCCACGATTAACCAAAATAGCTGGTTCGTTCGTCACTGCCAAGAACAAGTTCGGCCCGAACTCTTCACTGTTCCCGACCCGAACTTCATTTTCGGCCCGAACTTCAACCTCGGTCCGAACTTCAACCTCGGCCCGAACTCCGACCTCGGCCCAAACTTCAACCTCGGCCCGAACATCATCCTCTGCTCGAACACCGAACTTCGGCCCGAACACCACTTCGGCCCGAACACCCCTTCGGCCCGAACATCCCACTTCGGCCCGAACACCACTTCGGCCCGAACATCCCTCTTCGGCCCGAACTCTTCAATATCCAATATTGTGTGACAAAAGGTGCTAAACTAAAACATTCATAACTTTCAGCTCGGGTGTCCGTTTCACGCCCACGAGTAACCAAGATAGCTGGTTCGTTCGTCACTACCAAGAACAAGTTCGGCCCGAACTCTTCACTGTTCCCGGCCCGAACTTCATTTTCGGCCCGAACTTCAACCGCGGCCCGAACTTCAACCTCGGCCCGAACTCCAACCTCGGCCCGAACTCCGACCTCGGCCCGAATATCATCCTCGGCCCAAACACCGAACTTCAGCCCGAACACCACTTCGGCCCGAACATCCCACTTCGGCCCGTACACCACTTCGGCCCGAACTCTTCAATATCCAAGATTGTATGACAAAAGGTGCTATACTAAAACATTCATAACTTTCAGCTCGGGTGTCCGTTTCACGCCCACGAGTAACCAAAATAGCTGGTTCGTTCGTCACTGCCAAGAACAAGTTCGGCCCGAACTCTTCACTGTTCCCGGCCCGAACTTCATTTTCGGCCCGAACTTCAACCTCGGTCCGAACTTCAACCTCGGCCCGAACTCCGACCTCGGCCCAAACTTCAACCTCGGCCCGAACATCATCCTCTGCTCGAACACCGAACTTCGGCCCGAACACCACTTCGGCCCGAACACCCCTTCGGCCCGAACATCCCACTTCGGCCCGAACACCACTTCGGCCCGAACATCCCTCTTCGGCCCGAACTCTTCAATATCCAATATTGTGTGACAAAAGGTGCTAAACTAAAACATTCATAACTTTCAGCTCGGGTGTCCGTTTCACGCCCACGAGTAACCAAGATAGCTGGTTCGTTCGTCACTACCAAGAACAAGTTCGGCCCGAACTCTTCACTGTTCCCGGCCCGAACTTCATTTTCGGCCCGAACTTCAACCTCGGCCCGAACTTCAACCTCGGCCCGAACTTCAACCTCGGCCCGAACTCCGACCTCGACCCGAATATCATCCTCGTCCCAAACACCGAACTTCAGCCCGAACACCACTTCGGCCCGAACATCCCACTTCGGCCCGAACACCACTTCGGCCCGAACTCTTCAATATCCAAGATTGTATGACAAAAGGTGCTATACTAAAACATTCATAACTTTCAGCTCGGGTGTCCGTTTCACGCCCACGAGTAACCAAAATAGCTGGTTCGTTCGTCACTGCCAAGAACAAGTTCGGCCCGAACTCTTCACTGTTCCCGGCCCGAACTACATTTTCGGCCCGAACTTCAACCTCGGCCCGAACTCCGACTTCGGCCCGAACATCCCACTTCGGCTCGAACACCACTTCGGCCCGAACATCCCTCTTCGGCCCGAACTCTTCAATATCAAAGATTGTGTGACAAAAGGTGCTATACTAAAACATTCATAACTTTCAGCTCGGGTGTCCGTTTCACGCCCACGAGTAACCAAAATTGCTGGTTCGTTCGTCACTGCCAAGTACAAGTTCGGCCCGAACTCTTCAATATCCAAGATTGTGTGACAAAAGGTGCTATACTAAAACATTCATAACTTTCAGCTCGGGTGTCCGTTTCACGCCCATGAGTAACCAAAATAGCTGGTTCGTTCGTCACTGCCAAGAACAAGTTCGGCCCGAACTCTTCACTGTTCCCGGCCCGAACTTCATTTTCGGCCCGAACTTCAACCTCGGTCCGAACTTCAACCTCGGCCCGAACTCCGACCTCGGCCCAAACTTCAACCTCGGCCCGAACATCATCCTCTGCTCGAACACCGAACTTCGGCCCGAACACCACTTCGGCCCGAACACCCCTTCGGCCCGAACATCCCACTTCGGCCCGAACACCACTTCGGCCCGAACATCCCTCTTCGGCCCGAACTCTTCAATATCCAATATTGTGTGACAAAAGGTGCTAAACTAAAACATTCATAACTTTCAGCTCGGGTGTCCGTTTCACGCCCACGAGTAACCAAGATAGCTGGTTCGTTCGTCACTACCAAGAACAAGTTCTGCCCGAACTCTTCACTGTTCCCGGCCCGAACTTCATTTTCGGCCCGAACTTCAACCTCGGCCCGAACTTCAACCTCGGCCCGAACTTCAACCTCGGCCCGAACTCCGACCTCGGCCCGAATATCATCCTCGGCCCAAACACCGAACTTCAGCCCGAACACCACTTCGGCCCGAACATCCCACTTCGGCCCGAACACCACTTCGGCCCGAACTCTTCAATATCCAAGATTGTATGACAAAAGGTGCTATACTAAAACTTTCAAAACTTTCAGCTCGGGTGTCCGTTTCACGCCCACGAGTAACCAAAATTGCTGGTTCGTTCGTCACTGCCAAGTACAAGTTCGGCCCGAACTCTTCACTGTTCCCGGCCCGAACTTCATTTTCGGCCCGAACTTCAACCTCGGTCCGAACTTCAACCTCGGCCCGAACTCCGACCTCGGCCCAAACTTCAACCTCGGCCCGAACATCATCCTCTGCTCGAACACCGAACTTCGGCCCGAACACCACTTCGGCCCGAACACCCCTTCGGCCCGAACATCCCACTTCGGCCCGAACACCACTTCGGCCCGAACATCCCTCTTCGGCCCGAACTCTTCAATATCCAATATTGTGTGACAAAAGGTGCTAAACTAAAACATTCATAACTTTCAGCTCGGGTGTCCGTTTCACGCCCACGAGTAACCAAGATAGCTGGTTCGTTCGTCACTACCAAGAACAAGTTCGGCCCGAACTCTTCACTGTTCCCGGCCCGAACTTCATTTTCGGCCCGAACTTCAACCTCGGCCCGAACTTCAACCTCGGCCCGAACTCCAACCTCGGCCCGAACTCCGACCTCGGCCCGAATATCATCCTCGGCCCAAACACCGAACTTCAGCCCGAACACCACTTCGGCCCGAACATCCCACTTCGGCCCGTACACCACTTCGGCCCGAACTCTTCAATATCCAAGATTGTATGACAAAAGGTGCTATACTAAAACATTCATAACTTTCAGCTCGGGTGTCCGTTTCACGCCCACGAGTAACCAAAATAGCTGGTTCGTTCGTCACTGCCAAGAACAAGTTCGGCCCGAACTCTTCACTGTTCCCGGCCCGAACTTCATTTTCGGCCCGAACTTCAACCTCGGTCCGAACTTCAACCTCGGCCCGAACTCCGACCTCGGCCCAAACTTCAACCTCGGCCCGAACATCATCCTCTGCTCGAACACCGAACTTCGGCCCGAACACCACTTCGGCCCGAACACCCCTTCGGCCCGAACATCCCACTTCGGCCCGAACACCACTTCGGCCCGAACATCCCTCTTCGGCCCGAACTCTTCAATATCCAATATTGTGTGACAAAAGGTGCTAAACTAAAACATTCATAACTTTCAGCTCGGGTGTCCGTTTCACGCCCACGAGTAACCAAGATAGCTGGTTCGTTCGTCACTACCAAGAACAAGTTCGGCCCGAACTCTTCACTGTTCCCGGCCCGAACTTCATTTTCGGCCCGAACTTCAACCTCGGCCCGAACTTCAACCTCGGCCCGAACTTCAACCTCGGCCCGAACTCCGACCTCGACCCGAATATCATCCTCGTCCCAAACACCGAACTTCAGCCCGAACACCACTTCGGCCCGAACATCCCACTTCGGCCCGAACACCACTTCGGCCCGAACTCTTCAATATCCAAGATTGTATGACAAAAGGTGCTATACTAAAACATTCATAACTTTCAGCTCGGGTGTCCGTTTCACGCCCACGAGTAACCAAAATAGCTGGTTCGTTCGTCACTGCCAAGAACAAGTTCGGCCCGAACTCTTCACTGTTCCCGGCCCGAACTACATTTTCGGCCCGAACTTCAACCTCGGCCCGAACTCCGACTTCGGCCCGAACATCCCACTTCGGCTCGAACACCACTTCGGCCCGAACATCCCTCTTCGGCCCGAACTCTTCAATATCAAAGATTGTGTGACAAAAGGTGCTATACTAAAACATTCATAACTTTCAGCTCGGGTGTCCGTTTCACGCCCACGAGTAACCAAAATTGCTGGTTCGTTCGTCACTGCCAAGTACAAGTTCGGCCCGAACTCTTCAATATCCAAGATTGTGTGACAAAAGGTGCTATACTAAAACATTCATAACTTTCAGCTCGGGTGTCCGTTTCACGCCCATGAGTAACCAAAATAGCTGGTTCGTTCGTCACTGCCAAGAACAAGTTCGGCCCGAACTCTTCACTGTTCCCGGCCCGAACTTCATTTTCGGCCCGAACTTCAACCTCGGTCCGAACTTCAACCTCGGCCCGAACTCCGACCTCGGCCCAAACTTCAACCTCGGCCCGAACATCATCCTCTGCTCGAACACCGAACTTCGGCCCGAACACCACTTCGGCCCGAACACCCCTTCGGCCCGAACATCCCACTTCGGCCCGAACACCACTTCGGCCCGAACATCCCTCTTCGGCCCGAACTCTTCAATATCCAATATTGTGTGACAAAAGGTGCTAAACTAAAACATTCATAACTTTCAGCTCGGGTGTCCGTTTCACGCCCACGAGTAACCAAGATAGCTGGTTCGTTCGTCACTACCAAGAACAAGTTCTGCCCGAACTCTTCACTGTTCCCGGCCCGAACTTCATTTTCGGCCCGAACTTCAACCTCGGCCCGAACTTCAACCTCGGCCCGAACTTCAACCTCGGCCCGAACTCCGACCTCGGCCCGAATATCATCCTCGGCCCAAACACCGAACTTCAGCCCGAACACCACTTCGGCCCGAACATCCCACTTCGGCCCGAACACCACTTCGGCCCGAACTCTTCAATATCCAAGATTGTATGACAAAAGGTGCTATACTAAAACTTTCAAAACTTTCAGCTCGGGTGTCCGTTTCACGCCCACGAGTAACCAAAATTGCTGGTTCGTTCGTCACTGCCAAGTACAAGTTCGGCCCGAACTCTTCACTGTTCCCGGCCCGAACTTCATTTTCGGCCCGAACTTCAACCTCGGTCCGAACTTCAACCTCGGCCCGAACTCCGACCTCGGCCCAAACTTCAACCTCGGCCCGAACATCATCCTCTGCTCGAACAACGAACTTCGGCCCGAACACCACTTCGGCCCGAACATCCCACTTCGGCCCGAACACCACTTCGGCCCGAACATCCCTCTTCGGCCCGAACTCTTGAATATCCAATATTGTGTGACAAAAGGTGCTATACAAAAACATTCATAACTTTCAGCTCGGGTGTCCGTTTCACGCCCACGAGTAACCAAAATAGCTGGTTCGTTCGTCATTACCAAGAACAAGTTCGGCCCGAACATCCCTCTTCGGCCCGAACTCTTCAATATCCAATATTGTGTGACAAAAGGTGCTATACTAAAACATTCATAACTTTCAGCCCGGGTGTCCGTTTCACGCCCACGAGTAACCAAAATAGCTGGTTCGTTCGTCACTGCCAAGAACAAGTTCGGCCCGAACTCTTCACTGTTCCCGGCCCGAACTTCATTTTCGGCCCGAACTCCGACCTCGGCCCGAACTCCGACCTCGGCCCGAACTTCAACCTCGGCCCGAACATCATCCTCGGCCCGAACACCGAACCTCGGCCCGAACACCACTACGGCCCGAACACCACTTCGGCCCGAACATCCCACTTCGGCCCGAACACCACTTCGGCCCGAACATCCCTCTTCGGCCCGAACTCTTCAATATCCAAGATTGTGTGACAAAAGGTGCTATACTAAAACATTCATAACTTTCAGCTCGGGTGTCCGTTTCACGCCCACGAGTAACCAAAATAGCTGGTTCGTTCGTCACTGCCAAGAACAAATTCGGCCCGAACTCTTCACTGTTCCCGGCCCGAATTTCATTTTCGGCCCGAACTTCAACCTCGGCCCGAACTCCGACCTTGGCCCGAACTTCAATCTCGGCCCGAACATCATCCTCGGCCCGAACACCGAACTTCGGCCCGAACACCACTTCGGCCCGAACACCACTTCGGCCCAAACATCCCACTTCGGCCCGAACACCACTTCGGCCCTCACATCCCTCTTCGGCCCGAACTCTTCAATATCCAAGATTGTGTGACAAAAGGTGCTATACTAAAACAATCATAACTTTCAGCTCGGGTATTCGTTTCATGCCCACGAGTAACCAAAATAGCTGGTTCGTTCGTCACTGCCAAGAACAAGTTCGGCCCGAACTCTTCACTGTTCCCGGCCCGAACTACATTTTCGGCCCGAACTTCAACCTCGGCCCGAGCTTCAACCTCGGCCCGAACTCCGACCTGGGCCCGAACTTCAACCTCGGCCCGAACATCATCCCCGACCCGAACACCGAACTTCGGCCCGAACACCACTTCGGCCCGAACATCCCACTTCGGCCCGAACACCACTTCGGCCCGAACACCACTTCGGCCCGAACATCCCACTTCGGCTCGAACACCACTTCGGCCCGAACATCCCTCTTCGGCCCGAACTCTTCAATATCCAAGATTGTGTGACAAAAGGTGCTATACTAAAACATTCATAACTTTCAGCTCGGGTGTCCGTTTCACGCCCATGAGTAACCAAAATAGCTGGTTCGTTCGTCACTGCCAAGAACAAGTTCGGCCCGAACTCTTCACTGTTCCCGGCCTGAACTTCATTTTCGGCCCGAACTTCAACCTCGGTCCGAACTTCAACCTCGGCCCGAACTCCGACCTCGGCCCAAACTTCAACCTCGGCCCGAACATCATCCTCTGCTCGAACACCGAACTTCGGCCCGAACACCACTTCGGCCCGAACACCCCTTCGGCCCGAACATCCCACTTCGGCCCGAACACCACTTCGGCCCGAACATCCCTCTTCGGCCCGAACTCTTCAATATCCAATATTGTGTGACAAAAGGTGCTAAACTAAAACATTCATAACTTTCAGCTCGGGTGTCCGTTTCACGCCCACGAGTAACCAAGATAGCTGGTTCGTTCGTCACTACCAAGAACAAGTTCGGCCCGAACTCTTCACTGTTCCCGGCCCGAACTTCATTTTCGGCCCGAACTTCAACCTCGGCCCGAACTTCAACCTCGGCCCGAACTTCAACCTCGGCCCGAACTCCGACCTCGGCCCGAATATCATCCTCGGCCCAAACACCGAACTTCAGCCCGAACACCACTTCGGCCCGAACACCACTTCGGCCCGAACATCCCACTTCGGCCCGAACACCACTTCGACCCGAACTCTTCAATATCCAAGATTGTATGACAAAAGGTGCTATACTAAAACATTCATAACTTTCAGCTCGGGTGTCCGTTTCACGCCCACGAGTAACCAAAATAGCTGGTTCGTTCGTCACTGCCAAGAACAAGTTCGGCCCGAACTCTTCACTGTTCCCGGCCCGAACTACATTTTCGGCCCGAACTTCAACCTCGGCCCGAACTCCGAACTCGGCCCGAACTCCGACCTCGGCCCGAACATCATCCTCGGCCCGAACTCCGACCTCGGCCCGAACTTCAACCTCGGCCCGAACATCATCCTCGGCCCGAACACCGAACTTCGGCCCGA
Organism: Calendula officinalis; assembly: GCA_963853835.1. NCBI lineage: Eukaryota > Viridiplantae > Streptophyta > Magnoliopsida > Asterales > Asteraceae > Calendula > Calendula officinalis. The sequence goes on from OY970820.1 coordinate 58,614,988, forward strand.
ACGCCACTTCGGCCCGAACACCACTTCGGCCCGAACATCCCACTTCGGCCCGAACACCACTTCGGCCCGAACATCCCTCTTCGGGCCGAACTCTTCAATATCCAATATTGTGTGACAAAAGGTGCTATACTAAAACATTCATAACTTTCAGCTCGGGTGTCCGTTTCACGCCCACGAGTAACCAAAATAGCTGGTTCGTTCGTCACTACCAAGAACAAGTTCGGCCCGGACTCTTCACTGTTCCCGGCCCGAACTTCATTTTCGGCCCGAACTTCAACCTCGGCCCGAACATCATCCTCGGCCCGAACTCCGACCTCGGCCCGAACTCCGACCTCGGCCCGAACATCATCCTCGGCCCGAACACCGAACTTCGGCCCGAACACCACTTCGGCCCGAACACCACTTCGGCCCGAACATCCCTCTTCGGCCCGAACTCTTCAATATCCAAGATTGTGTGACAAAAGGTGCTATACTAAAACATTCATAACTTTCAGCTCGGGTGTCTGTTTCACGCCCACGAGTAACCAAAATAGCTGGTTCGTTCGTCACTGCCAAGAACAAGTTCGGCCCGAACTCTTCACTGTTCCCGGCCCGAATTTCATTTTCGGCCCGAACTTCAACCTCGGCCCGAACTCCGACCTTGGCCCGAACTTCAATCTCGGCCCGAACATCATCCTCGGCCCGAACACCGAACTTCGGCCCGAACACCACTTCGGCCCAAACATCCCACTTCGGCCCGAACACCACTTCGGCCCTCACATCCCACTTCGGCCCGAACTCTTCAATATCCAAGATTGTGTGACAAAAGGTGCTATACTAAAACATTCATAACTTTCAGCTCGGGTGTCCGTTTCATGCCCACGAGTAACAAAAATAGCTGGTTCGTTCGTCACTGCCAAGAACAAGTTCGGCCCGAACTCTTCACTGTTCCCGGCCCGAACTACATTTTCGGCCCGAACTTCAACCTCGGCCCGAACATCATCCTCGACCCGAACACCGAACTTCGGCCCGAACACCACTTCGGCCCGAACACCACTTCGGCCCGAACATCCCACTTCGGCCCGAACACCACTTCGGCCAGAACATCCCACTTCGGCTCGAACACCACTTCGGCCCGAACATCCCTCTTCGGCCCGAACTCTTCAATATCTAAGATTGTGTGACAAAAGGTGCTATACTAAAACATTCATAACTTTCAGCTCGGGTGTCCGTTTCACGCCCACGAGTAACCAAAATAGCTGGTTCGTTCGTCACTGCCAAGAACAAGTTCGGCCCGAACTCTTCACTGTTCCCGGCCCGAACTTCATTTTCGGCCCGAACTTCAACCTCGGTCCGAACTTCAACCTCGGCCCGAACTCCGACCTCGGCCCAAACTTCAACCTCGGCCCGAACATCATCCTCTGCTCGAACACCGAACTTCGGCCCGAACACCACTTCGGCCCGAACACCACTTCGGCTCGAACATCCCACTTCGGCCCGAACATCCCTCTTCGGCCCGAACTCTTCAATATCCAATATTGTGTGACAAAAGGTGCTAAACTAAAACATTCATAACTTTCAGCTCGGGTGTCCGTTTCACGCCCACGAGTAACCAAAATAGCTGGTTCGTTCGTCACTACCAAGAACAAGTTCGGCCCGAACTCTTCACTGTTCCCGGCCCGAACTTCATTTTCGGCCCGAACTTCAACCTCGGCCCGAACTTCAACCTCGGCCCGAACTCCGACCTCGGCCCGAACTCCGACCTCGGCCCGAATATCATCCTCGGCCCGAACACCGAACTTCGGCCCGAACACCACTTCGGCCCGAACACCACTTCGGTCCGAACATCCCACTTCGGCCCGAACACCACTTCGGCCCGAACATCCCTCTTCGGCCCGAACTCTTCAATATCCAAGATTGTATGACAAAAGGTGCTATACTAAAACATTCATAACTTTCAGCTCGGGTGTCCGTTTCACGCCCACGAGTAACCAAAATAGCTGGTTCGTTCGTCACTGCCAAGAACAAGTTCGGCCCGAACTCTTCACTGTTCCCGGCCCGAACTACATTTTCGGCCCGAACTTCAACCTCGGCCCGAACTTCAACCTCGGCCCGAACTCCGACCTCGGCCCGAACTTCAACCTCGGCCCGAACATCATCCTCGGCCCGAACACCGAACTTCGGCCCGAACACCACTTCGGCCCGAACACCACTTCAGCCCGAACATCCCACTTCGGCCCGAACTCCACTTCGGCCCGAACATCCCACTTCGGCCCGAACACCACTTCGGCCCGAACATCCCTCTTCGGCCCGAACTCTTCAATATCCAAGATTGTATGACAAAAGGTGCTATACTAAAACATTCATAACTTTTAGCTCGGGTGTCCGTTTCACGCCCACAAGTAACCAAAATAGCTGGTTCGTTCGTCACTGCCAAGAACAAGTTCGGCCCGAACTCTTCACTGTTCCCGGCCCGAACTTCAACCTCGGCCCGAACTTCAACCTCGGCCCGAACATCATCCTCGGCCCGAACACCGAACTTCGGCCCGGACACCACTTCGGCCCGAACACCACTTCGGCCCGAACACCACTTCGGCCCGAACATCCCACTTCGGCCTGAACACCACTTCGGCCCGAACATCCCTCTTCGGACCGAACTCTTCAATATCCAATATTGTGTGACAAAAGGTGCTATACTAAAACATTCATAACTTTCAGCTCGGGTGTCCGTTTCACGCCCAAGAGTAACCAAAATAGCTGGTTCGTTCGTCACTACCAAGAACAAGTTCGGCCCGAACTCTTCACTGTTCCCGGCCCGAACTTCATTTTCGGCCCGAACTTCAACCTCGGCCCGAACTCCGACCTTTGCCCGAACTTCAATCTCGGCCCGAACATCATCCTCGGCCCGAACACCGAACTTCGGCCCGAACACCACTTCGGCCCTCACATCCCTCTTCGGCCTGAACTCTTCAATATCCAAGATTGTGTGACAAAAGGTGCTATACTAAAACATTCATAACTTTCAGCTCGGGTGTCCGTTTCACGCCCACGAGTAACCAAAACAGCTGGTTAGTTCGTCACTGCCAAGAACAAGTTCGGCCCGAACTCTTCACTGTTCCCGGCCCGAACTACATTTTCGGCCCGAACTTCAACCTCGGCCCGAACTCCGACCTCGGCCCGAACTTCAACCTCGGCCCGAACTCCGACCTTGGCCCGAACTTCAACCTCGGCCCGAACATCGTCCTCGGCCCGAACACCACTTCGACCCGAACATCCCACTTTGGCCCGAACACCACTTCGGCCCGAACATCCCTCTTCGGCCCGAACTCTTCAATATCCAAGATTGTGTGACAAAAGGTGCTATACTAAAACATTCATAATCTTCAGCTCGGATGTCCGTTTCACGCCCAAGAGTAACAAAAATAGCTGGTTCGTTCGTCACTGCCAAGAACAAGTTCGGCCCGAACTCTTCACTGTTCCCGGCCCGATCTTCATTTTCGGCCCAAACTTCAACCTCGGCCCGAACTCCGACCTCGGCCCGAACTTCAATCTCGGCCCGAACACCAAACTTCCGCCCGAACACCACTTCGGCCCGAACATCCCACTTCGGCCTGAACACCACTTCGGCCCTAACATCCCTCTTCGGCCAGAACTCTTCAATATCCAAGATTGTGTGACAAAAGGTGCTATACTAAAACATTCATAACTTTCAGCTCGGGTGTCCGTTTCACGCCCACGAGTAGCCAAAATAGCTGGTTCGTTCGTCACTGCCAAGAACAAGTTCGGCCCGAACTCTTCACTGTTCCCGGCCCGAACTTCATTTTCGGCCGAACTTCAACCTCGGCCCGAACTCCGACCTCGGCCCGAACTCCGACCTCGGCCCGAACATCATCCTCGGCCCGAACACCGAACTTCGGCCCGAACACCACTTCGGCCCGAACACCACTTCGGCCCGAACATTCCACTTCGGCCCGAACACCACTTCGGCCCGAACATCCCTATTCGGCCCGAACTCTTCAATATCCAAGATTGTATGACAAAAGTTGCTATACTAAAACATTCATAACTTTCAGCTCGGGTGTCCGTTTCAGGCCCACGAGTAACCAAAATAGCTGGTTCGTTCGTCACTGCCAAGAACAAGTTCGGCCCGAACACTTCACTGTTCCCGGCCCGAACTTCAACCTCGGCCCGAACTTCAACCTCGGCCCGAACTCCGACCTCGGCCCGAACTTCAACCTCGGCCCGAACATCATCCTCGGCCCGAACACCGAACTTCGGCCCGAACGCCACTTCAGCCCGAACACCACTTCGGCCCGAACATCCCTCTTCGGCCAGAACTCTTCAATATCCAAGATTGTGTGACAAAAGGTGCTATACTAAAACATTCATAACTTTCAGCTCGGGTGTCCGTTTCACGCCCACAAGTAACCAAAATAGCTGGTTCGTTCATCACTGCCAAGAACAAGTTCGGCCCGAACTCTTCACTGTTCCCGACCCGAACTTCATTTTCGGCCCGAACTTCAACCTCGGCCCGAACTCCGACCTCGGCCCGAACATCATCCTCGGCCCGAACACCGAACTTCCGCCCGAACACCACTTCGGCACGAACACCACTTCGGCCCGAACATCCCACTTCGGCCCGAACACCACTTCGGCCCTAACATCCCTCTTCGGCCCGAACACTTCAATATCCAAGATTGTGTGACAAAAGGTGTTATACTAAAACATTCATAACTTTCAGCTCGGGTGTCCGTTTCACGCCCACGAGTTACCAAAATAGATGGTTCGTTCGTCACTTCCAAGAACAAGTTCGGCCCGAACTCTTCACTGTTCCCGGCCCGAACTACATTTTCGGCCCGAACTTCAACCTCGGCCCGAACTCCGACCTCGGCCCGAACTTCAACCTCGGCCCGAACATCATCCTCGGCCCGAACACCGAACTTCGGCCCGAACACCACTTCGGCCCGAACACCACTTCAGCCCGAACACCGAACTTCGGCCCGAACTACAACCTCGGCACGAACATCATCCTCGGCCCGAACACCGAACTTCGGCCCGAACACCACTTCGGCCCGAACATCCCTCTTCGGACCGAACTCTTCAATATCCAAGATTGTGTGACAAAAGGTGCTATACTAAAACATTCATAACCTTCAGCTCGGATGTCCGTTTCACGCCCACGAGTAACCAAAATAGCTGGTTCATTCGTCACTGCCAAGAACAAGTTCGGCCCGAACTCTTCACTGTTCCCGGCCCGAACTACATTTTCGGCCCGAACTTCAACCTCGATCCGAACTTCAACCTCGGCCCGAACTCCGACCTCGGCCCGAACTTCAACCTCGGCCCGAACATCATCCTCGGCCCGAACACCGAACTTCGGCCCGAACACCCCTTCGGCCCGAACACCACTTCAGCCCGAACATCCCACTTCGGCCCGAACACCACTTCGGCCCAAACACCACTTCGGCCCGAACATCCCACTTCGGCCCGAACACCACTTCGGCCCGAACATCCCTCTTCGGCCCGAACTCTTCAATATCCAAGATTGTGTGACAAAAGGTGCTATACTAAAACATCCATAACTTTCAGCTCGGGTGTCCGTTTCACGCCCACGAGTAACCAAAATAGCTGGTTCGTTCGTCACGGCCGAGGTTGAAGTTCGGCCCGAACTCTTCACTGTTCCCGGCCCGAACTTCATTTTCGGCCCGAACTTCAACATCGGTCCGAACTTCAACCTCGGCCCGAACTCCGACCTCGGCCCAAACTTCAACCTCGGCCCGAACATCATCCTCTGCTCGAACACCGAACTTCGGCCCGAACACAACTTCGGCCCGAACACCACTTCGGCCTGAACATCCCAATTCGGCCCGAACACCACTTCGGCCCGAACATCCCTCTTCGGACCGAACTCTTCAATATCCAATATTGTATGACAAAAGGTGCTATACTAAAACATTCATAACTTTCAGCTCGGGTGTCCGTTTCACGCCCACGAGTAACCAAAATAGCTGGTTCGTTCGTCACTACCAAGAACAAGTTCGGCCCGAACTCTTCACTGTTCCCGGCCCGAACTTCATTTTCGGCCCGAACTTCAACCTCGGCCCGAACTTCAACCTCGGCCCGAACTCCGACCTCGTCCCGAACTCCGACCTCGGCCCGAACATCATCCTCGGCCCGAACACCGAACTTCGGCCCGAACACCACTTCGGCCCGAACACCACTTCGGCCCGAACATCCCACTTCGGCCCGAACACCACTTCGGCCCGAACATCCCTCTTCGGACCGAACTCTTCAATATCCAAGATTGTGTGACAAAAGGTGCTATACTAAAACATTCATAACCTTCAGCTCGGATGTCCGTTTCACGCCCACGAGTAACCAAAATAGCTGGTTCGTTCGTCACTGCCAAGAACAAGTTCGGCCCGAACTCTTCACTGTTCCCGGCCCGAACTACATTTTCGGCCCGAACTTCAACCTCGATCCGAACTTCAACCTCGGCCCGAACTCCGACCTCGGCCCGAACTTCAACCTCGGCCTGAACATCATCCTCGGCCCGAACACCGAACTTCGGCCCGAACATCACTTCGGCCCGAACACCACTTCAGCCCGAACATCCCACTTCGGCCCGAACACCACTTCGGCCCAAACACCACTTCGGCCCGAACATCCCACTTCGGCCCGAACACCACTTCGGCCCGAACATCCCTCTTCGGCTCGAACTCTTCAATATCCAAGATTGTGTGACAAAAGGTGTTATACTAAAACATCCATAACTTTCAGCTCGGGTGTCCGTTTCACGCCCACGAGTAACCAAAATAGCTGGTTCGTTCGTCACTGCCAAGAACAAGTTCGGCCCGAACTCTTTACTGTTCCCGGCCCGAACTTCATTTTCGGCCCGAACTTCAACCTCGGTCCGAACTTCAACCTCGGCCCGAACTCCGACCTCGGCCCAAACTTCAACCTCGGCCCGAACATCATCCTCTGCTCGAACACCGAACTTCGGCCCGAACTACAACCTCGGCACGAACATCATCCTCGGCCCGAACACCGAACTTCGGCCCGAACACCACTTCGGCCCGAACATCCCTCTTCGGCCCGAACTCTTCAATATCCAAGATTGTGTGACAAAAGGTGCTATACTAAAACATTCATAACTTTCAGCTCGGGTGTCCATTTCACGCCCACGAGTAACCAAAATAGTTGGTTCGTTCATCACTGCCAAGAACAAGTTCGGCTCGAACTCTTCACCGTTCCCGGCACGAACTACATTTTCAGCCCGAACTTCAACCTCGGCCCGAACTGCAACCTCGGCCCGAACTCCGACCTCGGCCCGAACTTCAACCTCGGCACGAACATCATCCTCGGCCCGAACACCGAACTTCGGCCCGAACACCACTTCGGCCCGAACACCACTTTGGCCCGAACATCCCACTTCGGCCCGAACACCACTTCGGCCCGAACATCCCTCTTCGGCCCGAACTGTTCAATATCCAAGATTGTGTGACAAAAGGTGCTATACTAAAACATTCATAACTTTCAGCTCGGGTGTCCGTTTCACGCCCACGAGTAACCAAAATAGATGGTTCGTTCGTCACTGCCAAGAACAAGTTCGGCCCGAACTCTTCACTGTTCCCGGCCCGAACTTCATTTTCGGCCCGAACTTCAACCTCGGCCCGAACTCCGACCTCGGCCCGAACTTCATTCTCGGCCCGAACATCTTCCTCGGCCCGAACACCGAACTTTCGCCCGAACACCACGTCGGCCCGAACACCACTTCGGCCCGAACATCCCACTTCGGCCCGAACACCACTTCGGCCCTAACATCCCTCTTCGGCCCGAACTCTTCAATATCCAAGATTGTGTGACAAAAGGTGCTATACTAAAACATTCATAACTTTCAGCTCGGGTGTCCGTTTCACGCCCACGAGTAACCAAAATAGTTGGTTCGTTCGTCACTGCCAAGAACAAGTTCGGCCCGAACTCTTCACTGTTCCCGGCACGAACTACATTTTCGGCCCGAACTTCAACCTCGGCCCGAACTGCAACCTCGGCCCGAACTCCGACCTCGGCCCGAACTTCAACCTCGGCACGAACATCATCCTCGGCCCGAACACCGAACTTCGGCCCGAACACCACTTCGGCCCGAACACCACTTTGGCCCGAACATCCCACTTCGGCCCGAACACCACTTCGGCCCGAACATCCCTCTTCGGCCCGAACTATTCAATATCCAAGATTGTGTGACAAAAGGTGCTATACTAAAACATTCATAACTTTCAGCTCGGGTGTCCGTTTCACGCCCACGAGTAACCAAAATAGATGGTTCGTTCGTCACTGCCAAGAACAAGTTCGGCCCGAACTCTTCACTGTTCCCGGCCCGAACTTCATTTTCGGCCCGAACTTCAACCTAGGCCCGAACTCCGACCTCGGCCCGAACTTCAATCTCGGCCCGAACATCTTCCTCGGCCCGAACACCAAACTTTCGCCCGAACACCACGTCGGCCCGAACACCACTTCGGCCCGAACATCCCACTTCGGCCCGAACACCACTTCGGCCCTAACATCCCTCTTCGGCCCGAACTCTTCAATATCCAAGATTGTGTGACAAAAGGTGCTATACTAAAACATTCATAACTTTCAGCTCGGGTGTCCGTTTCACGCCCACGAGTAACCAAAATAGTTGGTTCGTTCGTCATTGCCAAGAACAAGTTCGGCCCGAACTCTTCACTGTTCCCGGCACGAACTACATTTTCGGCCCGAACTTCAACCTCGGCCCGAACTGCAACCTCGGCCCGAACTCCGACCTCGGCCCGAACTACAACCTTGGCACGAACATCATCCTCGGCCCGAACACCGAACTTCGGCCCGAACACCACTTCGGCCCGAACATCCCTCTTCGGCCCGAACTCTTCAATATCCAAGATTGTGTGACAAAAGGTGCTATACTAAAACATTCATAACTTTCAGCTCGGGTGTCCATTTCACGCCCACGAGTAACCAAAATAGTTGGTTCGTTCGTCACTGCCAAGAACAAGTTCGGCCCGAACTCTTCACCGTTCCCGGCACGAACTACATTTTCGGCCCGAACTTCAACCTCGGCCCGAACTGCAACCTCGGCCCGAACTCCGACCTCGGCCCGAACTTCAACCTCGGCACGGACATCATCCTCGGCCCGAACACCGAACTTCGGCCCGAACACCACTTCGGCCCGAACACCACTTTGGCCCGAACATCCCACTTCGGCCCGAACACCACTTCGGCCCGAACATCCCTCTTCGGCCCGAACTCTTCAATATCCAAGATTGTGTGACAAAAGGTGTTATACTAAAACATTCATAACTTTCAGCTCGGGTGTCCGTTTCACGCCCACGAGTAACCAAAATAGCTGGTTCCTTCGTCACTGCCAAGAACAAGTTCGGCCCGAACTCTTCACTGTTCCCGGCCCGAACTTCATTTTCGGCCCGAAATTCGACCTCGGCCCGAACTCCGACCTCGGCCCGAACTTCAATCTTGGCCCGAACATCATCCTCGGCCCGAACACCGAACTTCCGCCCGAACACCACGTCGGCCCGAACACCACTTCGGCCCGAACATCCCACTTCGGCCCGAACACCACTTCGGCCCTAACATCCCTCTTCGGCCCGAACTCTTCAATATCCAAGATTGTGTGACAAAAGGTGCTATACTAAAACATTCATAACTTTCAGCTCGGGTGTCCGTTTCACGCCCACGAGTAACCAAAATAGTTGGTTCGTTCGTCACTGCCAAGAACAAGTTCGGCCCGAACTCTTCACTGTTCCTGGCACGAACTACATTTTCGGCCCGAACTTCAACCTCGGCCCGAACTGCAACCTCGGCCCGAACTCCGACCTCGGCCCGAACTACAACCTCGGCACGAACATCATCCTCGGCCCGAACACCGAACTTCGGCCCGAACACCACTTCGGCCCGAACATCCCTCTTCGGCCCGAACTCTTCAATATCCAAGATTGTGTGACAAAAGGTGCTATACTAAAACATTCATAACTTTCAGCTCGGGTGTCCATTTCACGCCCACGAGTAACCAAAATAGTTGGTTCGTACGTCACTGCCAAGAACAAGTTCGGCCCGAACTCTTCACTGTTCCCGGCACGAACTACATTTTCGGCCCGAACTTCAACCTCGGCCCGAACTGCAACCTCGGCCCGAACTCCGACCTCGGCCCGAACTTCAACCTCGGCACGGACATCATCCTCGGCCCGAACACCGAACTTCGGCCCGAACACCACTTCGGCCCGAACACCACTTTGGCCCGAACATCCCACTTCGGCCCGAACACCACTTCGGCCCGAACATCCCTCTTCGGCCCGAACTGTTCAATATCCAAGATTGTGTGACAAAAGGTGTTATACTAAAACATTCATAACTTTCAGCTCGGGTGTCCGTTTCACGCCCACGAGTAACCAAAATAGCTGGTTCCTTCGTCACTGCCAAGAACAAGTTCGGCCCGAACTCTTCACTGTTCCCGGCCCGAACTTCATTTTCGGCCCGAAAATCGACCTCGGCCCGAACTCCGACCTCGGCCCGAACTTCAATCTTGGCCCGAACATCATCCTCGGCCCGAACACCGAACTTCCGCCCGAACACCACGTCGGCCCGAACACCACTTCGGCCCGAACATCCCACTTCGGCCCGAACACCACTTCGGCCCTAACATCCCTCTTCGGCCCGAACTCTTCAATATCCAAGACTGTGTGACAAAAGGTGCTATACTAAAACATTCATAACTTTCAGCTCGGGTGTCCATTTCACGCCCACGAGTAACCAAAATAGTTGGTTCGTTCGTCACTGCCAAGAACAAGTTCGGCCCGAACTCTTCACTGTTCCCGGCACGAACTACATTTTCGGCCCGAACTTCAACCTCGGCCCGAACTGCAACCTCGGCCCGAACTCCGACCTCGGCCCGAACTTCAACCTCGGCACGGACATCATCCTCGGCCCGAACACCGAACTTCGGCCCGAACACCACTTCGGCCCGAACACCACTTTGGCCCGAACATCCCACTTCGGCCCGAACACCACTTCGGCCCGAACATCCCTCTTCGGCCCGAACTCTTCAATATCCAAGATTGTGTGACAAAAGGTTTTATACTAAAACATTCATAACATTCAGCTCGGGTGTCCGTTTCACGCCCACGAGTAACCAAAATAGCTGGTTCGTTCGTCACTGCCAAGAACAAGTTCGGCCCGAACTCTTCACTGTTCCCGGCCCGAACTTCATTTTCGGCCCGAAATTCGACCTCGGCCCGAACTCCGACCTCGGCCCGAACTTCAATCTTGGCCCGAACATCATCCTCGGCCCGAACACCGAACTTCCGCCCGAACACCACGTCGGCCCGAACACCACTTCGGCCCGAACATCCCACTTCGGCCCGAACACCACTTCGGCCCTAACATCCCTCTTCGGCCCGAACTCTTCAATATCCAAGATTGTGTGACAAAAGGTGCTATACTAAAACATTCATAACTTTCAGCTCGGGTGTCCGTTTCACGCCCACGAGTAACCAAAATAGTTGGTTCGTTCGTCACTGCCAAGAACAAGTTCGGCACGAACTCTTCACTGTTCCCGGCACGAACTACATTATCGGCCCGAACTTCAACCTCGGCCCGAACTGCAACCTCGGCCCGAACTCCGACCTCGGCCCGCACTTCAACCTCGGCACGGACATCATCCTCGGCCCGAACACCGAACTTCGGCCCGAACACCACTTCGGCCCGAGCACCACTTTGGCCCGAACATCCCACTTCGGCCTGAACACCACTTCGGCCCGAACATCCCTCTTCGGCCCGAACTCTTCAATATCCAAGATTGTGTGACAAAAGGTGTTATACTAAAACATTCATAACTTTCAGCTCGGGTGTCCGTTTCACGCCCACGAGTAACCAAAATAGCTGGTTCGTTCGTCACTGCCAAGAACAAGTTCGGCCCGAACTCTTCACTGTTCCCGGCCCGAACTTCATTTGCGGCCCGAAATTCGACCTCGGCCCGAACTCCGACCTCGGCCCGAACTTCAATCTTGGCCCGAACATCATCCTCGGCCCGAACACCGAACTTCCGCCCGAACACCACGTCGGCCCGAACACCACTTCGGCCCGAACATCCCACTTCGGCCCGAACACCACTTCGGCCCTAACATCCCTCTTCGGCCCGAACTCTTCAATATCCAAGATTGTGTGACAAAAGGTGCTATACTAAAACATTCATAACTTTCAGCTCGGGTGTCCGTTTCACGCCCACGAGTAACCAAAATAGTTGGTTCGTTCGTCACTGCCAAGAACAAGTTCGGCCCGAACTCTTCACTGTTCCTGGCACGAACTACATTTTCGGCCCGAACTTCAACCTCGGCCCGAACTGCAACCTCGGCCCGAACTCCGACCTCGGCCCGAACTACAACCTCGGCACGAACATCATCCTCGGCCCGAACACCGAACTTCGGCCCGAACACCACTTCGGCCCGAACATCCCTCTTCGGCCCGAACTCTTCAATATCCAAGATTGTGTGACAAAAGGTGCTATACTAAAACATTCATAACTTTCAGCTCGGGTGTCCATTTCATGCCCACGAGTAACCAAAATAGTTGGTTCGTTCGTCACTGCCAAGAACAAGTTCGGCTCGAACTCTTCACCGTTCCCGGCACGAACTACATTTTCGGCCCGAACTTCAACCTCGGCCCGAACTGCAACCTCTGCCCGAACTCCGACCTCGGCCCGAACTTCAACCTCGGCACGAACATCATCCTCGGCCCGAACACCGAACTTCGGCCCGAACACCACTTCGGCCCGAACACCACTTTGGCCCGAACATCCCACTTCGGCCCGAACACCACTTCGGCCCGAACATCCCTCTTCGGCCCGAACTGTTCAATATCCAAGATTGTGTGAAAAAAGGTGCTATACTAAAACATTCATAACTTTCAGCTCGGGTGTCCGTTTCACGCCCACGAGTAACCAAAATAGATGGTTCGTTCGTCACTGCCAAGAACAAGTTCGGCCCGAACTCTTCACTATTCCCGGCCCGAACTTCATTTTCGGCCCGAACTTTAACCTCGGCCCGAACTCCGACCTCGGCCCGAACTTCAATCTCGGCCCGAACATCTTCCTCGGCCCGAACACCGAACTTTCGCCCGAACACCACGTCGGCCCGAACACCACTTCGGCCCGAACATCCCACTTCGGCCCGAACACCACTTCGGCCCTAACATCCCTCTTCGGCCCGAACTCTTCAATATCCAAGATTGTGTGACAAAAGGTGCTATACTAAAACATTCATAACTTTCAGCTCGGGTGTCCGTTTCACGCCCACGAGTAACCAAAATAGTTGGTTCGTTTGTCACTGCCAAGAACAAGTTCGGCCCGAACTCTTCACTGTTCCCGGCACGAACTACATTTTCGGCCCGAACTTCAACCTCGGCCCGAACTGCAACCTCGGCCCGAACTCCGCCCTCGGCCCGAACTACAACCTCGGCACGAACATCATCCTCGGCCCGAACACCGAACTTCGGCCCGAACACCACTTCGGCCCGAACATCCCTCTTCGGCCCGAACTCTTCAATATCCAAGATTGTGTGACAAAAGGTGCTATACTAAAACATTCATAACTTTCAGCTCGGGTGTCCATTTCACGCCCACGAGTAACCAAAATAGTTGGTTCGTTCGTCACTGCCAAGAACAAGTTCGGCCCGAACTCTTCACCGTTCCCGGCACGAACTACATTTTCGGCCCGAACTTCAACCTCGACCCGAACTGCAACCTCGGCCCGAACTCCGACCTCGGCCCGAACTTCAACCTCGGCACGAACATCATCCTCGGCCCGAACACCGAACTTCGGCCCGAACACCACTTCGGCCCGAACACCACTTTGGCCCGAACATCCCACTTCGGCCCGAACATCCCTCTTCGGCCCGAACTGTTCAATATCCAAGATTGTGTGACAAAAGGTGCTATACTAAAACATTCATAACTTTCAGCTCGGGTGTCCGTTTCACGCCCACGAGTAACCAAAATAGATGGTTCGTTCGTCACTGCCAAGAACAAGTTCGGCCCGAACTCTTCACTGTTCCCGGCCCGAACTTCATTTTCGGCCCGAACTTCAACCTCGGCCCGAACTCCGACCTCGGCCCGAACTTCAATCTCGGCCCGAACATCTTCCTCGGCCCGAACACCGAACTTTCGCCCGAACACCACGTCGGCCCGAACACCACTTCGGCCCGAACATCCCACTTCGGCCCGAACACCACTTCGGCCCTAACATCCCTCTTCGGCCCGAACTCTTCAATATCCAAGATTGTGTGACAAAAGGTGCTATACTAAAACATTCATAACTTTCAGCTCGGGTGTCCGTTTCACGCCCACGAGTAACCAAAATAGTTGGTTCGTTCGTCACTGCCAAGAACAAGTTCGGCCCGAACTCTTCACTGTTCGCGGCACGAACTACATTTTCGGCCCGAACTTCAACCTCGGCCCGAACTGCAACCTCGGCCCGAACTCCGACCTCGGCCCGAACTACAACCTCGGCACGAACATCATCCTCGGCCCGAACACCGAACTTCGGCCCGAACACCACTTCGGCCCGACCATCCCTCTTCGGCCCGAACTCTTCAATATCCAAGATTGTGTGACAAAAGGTGCTATACTAAAACATTCATAACTTTCAGCTCGGGTGTCCATTTCACGCCCACGAGTAACCAAAATAGTTGGTTCGTTCGTCACTCAAGAACAAGTTCGGCCCGAACTCTTCACCATTCCCGGCACGAACTACATTTTCGGCCCGAACTTCAACCTCGGCCCGAACTGCGACCTCGGCCGGAACTCCGACCTCGGCCCGAACTTCAACCTCGGCACGAACATCATCCTCGGCCCGAACACCGAACTTCGGCCCGAACACCACTTCGGCCCGAACACCACTTTGGCCCGAACATCCCATTTCGGCCCGAACACCACTTCGGCCCGAACATCCCTCTTCGGCCCGAACTGTTCAATATCCAAGATTGTGTGACAAAAGGTGCTATACTAAAACATTCATAACTTTCAGCTCGGGTGTCCGTTTCACGCCCACGAGTAACCAAAATAGATGGTTCATTCGTCACTGCCAAGAACAAGTTCGGCCCGAACTCTTCACTGTTCCCGGCCCGAACTTCATTTTCGGCCCGAACTTCAACCTCGGCCCGAACTCCGACCTCGGCCCGAACTTCAATCTCGGCCCGAACATCTTCCTCGGCCCGAACACCGAACTTTCGCCCGAACACCACGTCGGCCCGAACACCACTTCGGCCCTAACATCCCTCTTCGGCCCGAACTCTTCAATATCCAAGATTGTGTGACAAAAGGTGCTATACTAAAACATTCATAACTTTCAGCTCGTTTGTCTGTTTCACGCCCACGAGTAACCAAAATAGTTGGTTCGTTCGTCACTGCCAAGAACAAGTTCGGCCCGAACTCTTCACTGTTCCTTGCACGAACTACATTTTCGGCCCGAACTTCAACCTCGGCCCGAACTGCAACCTCGGCCCGAACTCCGACCTCGGCCCGAACTTCAACCTCGGCACGAACATCATCCTCAGCCCGAACACCGAACTTCGGCCCGAACACCACTTCGGCCCGAACATCCCTCTTCGGCCCGAACTCTTCAATATCCAAGATTGTGTGACAAAAGCTGCTATACTAAAACATTCATAACTTTCTGCTCGGGTGTCCGTTTCACGCCCACAAGTAACCAAAATAGCTGGTTCGTTCATCACTGCCAAGAACAAGTTCGGCCCGAACTCTTCACTGTTCCCGGCCCGAACTTCATTTTCGGCCCGAACTTCAACCTCGGCCCGAACTCCGACCTCGGCCCGAACATCATCCTCGGCCCGAACACCGAACTTCCGCCCGAACACCACTTCGGCCCGAACACCACTTCGGCCCGAACATCCCACTTCGGCCCGAACACCATTTCGGCCCTAACATCCCTCTTCGGCCCGAACTCTTCAATATCCAAGATTGTGTGACAAAAGGTGTTATACTAAAACATTCATAACTTTCAGCTCGGGTGTCCGTTTCACGCCCACGAGTTACCAAAATAGATGGTTCGTTCGTCACTTCCAAGAACAAGTTCGGCCCGAACTCTTCACTGTTCCCGGCCCGAACTACATTTTCGGCCCGAACTTCAACCTCGGCCTGAACTTCAACCTCGGCCCGAACTTCAACCTCGGCCCGAACTCCGACCTTGGCCCGAACTTCAACCTCGGCCCGAAAATCATCCTCGCCCCGAACACCGAACTTCGGCCCGAACACCACTTCGGCCCGAACATCCCACTTCGGCCCGAACACCACTTCGGCCCTAACATCCCTCTTCGGCCCGAACTCTTCAATATCCAAGATTGTGTGTCAAAAGGTGTTATACTAAAACAATCATAACTTTCAGCTCGGGTGTCCGTTTAACGCCCACGAGTAACCAAAATAGCTGGTTCGTTCGTCACTGCCAAGAACAAGTTCGGCCCGAACTCTTCACTGTTCCCGGCCCGAACTATATTTTCGGCCCGAACTTCAACCTCGGCCCGAACTTCAACCTCGGCCCGAACTTCTACCTCGGCCCGAACTCCGACCTCGGCCCAAACTTCAACCTCGGCCCGAACATCATCCTCGGCCCGAACACCGAGCTTCGACCCGAACACCACTTCGGCCCGAACTCCACCTCGGCCCGAACATCCCACTTCGGCCGAACACCACTTCGGCCCGAACATCCCTCTTCGGCCCGAACTCTTCAATATCCAAGATTGTGTGACAAAAGGTGCTATACTAAAACATTCATTACCTTCAGCTCGGATGTCCGTTTCACGCCCACGAGTAACCAAAATAGCTGGTCCGTTCGTCACTGCCAAGAACAAGTTCGGCCCGAACTCTTCACTGTTCCCGGCCCGAAGTTCATTTTCGGCCCAAACTTCATCCTCGGCCCGAACTCCGACCTCGGCCCGAACTTCAATCTCGGCCCGAACATCATCCTCGGCCCGAACACCAAACTTCCGCCCGAACACCACTTCGGCCCGAACATCCCCCTTCGGCCCGAACACCACTTCGGCCCTAACATCCCTCTTCGGCCAGAACTCTTCAATATCCAAGATTGTGTGACAAAAGGTGCTATACTAAAACATTCATAACTTTCAGCTCGGGTGTTCGTTTCACGCCCACGAGTAACCAAAATAGCTGGTTCGTTCGTCACTGCCAAGAACAAGTTCGGCCCGAACTCTTCACTGTTCCCGGCCCGAACTTCATTTTCGGCCCGAACTTCAACCTCGGCCCGAACTCCGACCTCGGCCCGAACTTCAATCTCGGCCCGAACATCATCCTCGGCCCGAACACCACGTCGGCCCGAACACCACTTCGGCCCGAACATCCCACTTCGGCCCGAACACCACTTCGGCCCTAACATCCCTCTTCGGCCCGAACTCTTCAATATCCAAGATTGTGTGACAAAAGGTGCTATACTAAAACATTCATAACTTTCAGCTCGGGTGTCCATTTCACGCCCACGAGTAACCAAAATAGTTGGTTCGTTCGTCACTGCCAAGAACAAGTTCGGCCCGAACTCTTCACTGTTCCCGGCACGAACTACATTTTCGGCCCGAACCTCAACCTCGGAACCGAACTGCAACCTCGGCCCGAACTTCGACCTCGGCCCGTACTTCAACCTCGGCACGAACATCATCCTCGGCCCGAACACCGAACTTCGGCCCGAACACCACTTCGGCCCGAACACCACTTTGGCCCGAACATCCCACTTCGGCCCGAACACCACTTCGGCCCGAACATCCCTCTTCGGCCCGAACTCTTCAATATCCAAGATTGTGTGACAAATGGTGCTATACTAAAACATTCATAACTTTCAGCTCGGGTGTCCGTTTCACGCCCACGAGTTACCAAAATAGATGGTTCGTTCGTCACTTCCAAGAACAAGTTCGGCCCGAACTCTTCACTGTTCCCGGCCCGAACTACATTTTCGGCCCGAACTTCAACCTCGGCCCGAACTTCAACCTCGGCCCGAACTCCGACCTCTGCCCGAACTTCAACCTCGGCCCGAAAATCATCCTCGGCCCGAACACCGAACTTCGGCCCGAACACAACTTTGGCCCGAACATCCCACTTCGGCCCGAACACCACTTCGGCCCTAACATCCCTCTTCGGCCCGAACTCTTCAATATCCAAGATTGTGTGTCAAAAGGTGCTATACTAAAACATTCATAACTTTCAGCTCGGGTGTCCGTTTCACGCCCACGAGTAACCAAAATAGCTGGTTTGTTCGTCACTGCCAAGAACAAGTTCGGCCCGAACTCTTCACTGTTCCCGGCCCGAACTTCATTTTCGGCCCGAACTTCAACCTCGGCCCGAACTCCGACCTCGGCCCGAACTTCAATCTCGGCCCGAACATATTCCTCGGCCCGAACACTGAACTTCCGCCCGAACACCACTTCGGCCCGAACATCCCACTTCGGCCCGAACACCACTTCGGCCCTAACATCCCTCTTCGGTCCGAACTCTTCAATATCCAAGATTGTGTGACAAAAGGTGCTATACTAAAACATTCATAACTTTCAGCTCGGGTGTCCGTTTCACGCCCACGAGTAACCAAAATAGCTGGTTCGTTCGTCACTGCCAAGAACAAGTTCGGCCCGAACTCTTCACTGTACCCGGCCCGAACTTCATTTTCGGCCCGAACTTCAACCTCGGCCCGAACTCCGACCTCGGCCCGAACTTCAATCTCGGACCGAACTCTTCAATATCCAAGATTGTGTGACAAAAGGTGCTATACTAAAACATTCATAACTTTCAGCTCGGGTGTCCGTTTCACGCCCACGAGTAACCAAAATAGCTGGTTCGTTCGTCACTGCCAAGAACCAGTTCGGCCCGAACTCTTCACTGTTCCCGGATCGAACTACATTTTCGCCCCAAATTTCAACCTCGGCCCGAACTCCAACCTCGGCCCGAACTCCGACCTCGGCCCGAACTTCAACCTCGGCCCGCACATCATCCTCGGCCCGAACACCAAACTTCGGCCCGAACACCACTTCGGCCCGAACACCACTTCGGCCCGAACATCCCACTTCGGCCCGAACACCACTTCGGCCCGAACACCACTTCGGCCCGAACAGCACTTCAATCCGAACACCACTTCGGCCCGAACTTCAACCTCGGCCCGAACTCCGACCTCGGCCCGAACTTCAATCTCGGCCCCACCATCATCCTCGGCCCGAACACCGAACTTCGGACCGAACTTCAACCTCGGCCCGAACTCCGACCTCGGCCCGAACTTCAATCTCGGCACGAACATCATCCTCGGCCCGAACACTGAACTTCCGCCCGAACACCACTTCGGCCCGAACACCACTTCGGCCCGAACCCCGACCTCGGCCCGAACTTCAACCTCGGCCCGAACTTCCACCTCGGCCCGAACCCCGACCTCGGCCCGAACTTCAACCTCGGCCCGAACATCATCCTAGGCCGGAACACCGAATTTCGGCCCGAACACCACTTCGGCCCGAACACCACTTTGGCCCGAACATCCCACTTCGGCCCGAACACCACTTCGGCCCGAACATCCCTCCTCGTCCCGAACTGTTCAATATCCAAGATTGTGTGACAAAAGGTGCTATACTAAAACATTCATAACTTTCAGTTCGGGTGTCCGTTTCACGCCCACGAGTAACCAAAATAGATGGTTCGTTCGTCACTGCCAAGAACAAGTTCGGCCCGAACTCTTCACTGTTCCCGGCCCGAACTTCATTTTCGGCCCGAACTTCAACCTCGGCCCGAACTCCGACCTCGGCCCGAACTTCAATCTCGGCCCGAACATCTTGCTCGGCCCGAACACCGAACTTTCGCCCGAACACCACGTCGGCCCGAACACCACTTCGGCCCGAACATCCCACTTCGGCCCGAACACCACTTCGGCCCTAACATCCCTCTTCGGCCCGAACTCTTCAATATCCAAGATTGTGTGACAAAAGGTGCTATACTAAAACATTCATAACTTTCAGCTCGGGTGTCCGTTTCACGCCCACGAGTAACCAAAATAGTTGGTTCGTTCGTCAATGCCAAGAACAAGTTCGGCCCGAACTCTTCACTGTTCCCGGCCCGAACTTCATTTTCGGCCCGAACTTCAACCTCGGCCCGAACTCCGACCTCGGCCCGAACTTCAATCTCGGACCGAACTCTTCAATATCCAAGATTGTGTGACAAAAGGTGCTATACTAAAACATTCATAACTTTCAGCTCGGGTGTCCGTTTCACGCCCACGAGTAACCAAAATAGCTGGTTCGTTCGTCACTGCCAAGAACAAGTTCGGCCCGAACTCTTCACTGTTCCCGGATCGAACTACATTTTCGCCCCAAATTTCAACCTCGGCCCGAACTCCAACCTCGGCCCGAACTCCGACCTCGGCCCGAACTTCAACCTCGGCCCGAACATCATCCTCGGCCCGAACACCAAACTTCGGCCCGAACACCACTTCGGCCCGAACACCACTTCGGCCCGAACATCCCACTTCGGCCCGAACACCACTTCGGCCCGAACACCACTTCGGCCCGAACACCACTTCAATCCGAACACCACTTCGGCCCGAACTTCAACCTCGGCCCGAACTCCGACCTCGGCCCGAACTTCAATCTCGGCCCCAACATCATCCTCGGCCCGAACACCGAACTTCGGCCCGAACACCACTTCGGCCCGAACACCACTTCGGCCCGAACACCACTTCGGCCCGAACTTCAACCTCGGCCCGAACTCCGACCTCGGCCCGAACTTCAATCTCGGCACGAACATCATCCTCGGCCCGAACACTGAACTTCCGCCCGAACACCACTTCGGCCCGAACACCACTTCGGCCCGAACCCCGACCTCGGCCCGAACTTCAACCTCGGCCCGAACTTCCACCTCGGCCCGAACCCCGACCTCGGCCCGAACTTCAACCTCGGCCCGAACATCATCCTAGGCCGGAACACCGAATTTCGGCCCGAACACCACTTTGGCCCGACATCCCACTTCGGCCCGAACACCACTTCGGCCCGAACATCCCTCTTCGTCCCGAACTGTTCAATATCCAAGATTGTGTGACAAAAGGTGCTATACTAAAACATTCATAACTTTCAGCTCGGGTGTCCTTTTCACGCCCACGAGTAACCAAAATAGATGGTTCGTTCGTCACTGCCAAGAACAAGTTCGGCCCGAACTCTTCACTGTTCCCGGCCCGAACTTCATTTTCGGCCCGAACTTCAACCTCGACCCGAACTCCGACCTCGGCCCGAACTTCAATCTCGGCCCGAACATCTTCCTCGGCCCGAACACCGAACTTTCGCCCGAACACCACGTCGGCCCGAACACCACTTCGGCCCGAACATCCCACTTCGGCCCGAACACCACTTCGGCCCTAACATCCCTCTTCGGCCCGAACTCTTCAATATCCAAGATTGTGTGACAAAAGGTGCTATACTAAAACATTCATAACTTTCAGCTCGGGTGTCCGTTTCACGCCCACGAGTAACCAAAATAGTTGGTTCGTTCGTCACTGCCAAGAACAAGTTCGGCCCGAACTCTTCACTTTTCCCGGCACGAACTACATTTTCGGCCCGAACTTTAACCTCGGCCCGAACTGCAACCTCGGCCCGAACTCCGACCTCGGCCCGAACATCTTCCTCGGCCTGAACACTGAACTTCCGCCCGAACACCACTTCGGCCCGAACATCCCACTTCGGCCCGAACACCACTTCGGCCCTAACATCCCTCTTCGGCCCGAACTCTTCAATATCCAAGATTGTGTGACAAAAGGTGCTATACTAAAACATTCATAACTTTCAGCTCGGGTGTCCGTTTCACGCCCACGAGTAACCAAAATAGCTGGTTCGTTCGTCACTGCCAAGAACAAGTTCGGCCCGAACTCTTCACTGTTCCCGGCCCGAACTTCATTTTCGGCCCGAACTTCAACCTCGGCCCGAACTCCGACCTCGGCCCGAACTTCAATCTCGGCCCGAACTCTTCAATATCCAAGATTGTGTGACAAAAGGTGCTATACTAAAACATTCATAACTTTCAGCTCGGGTGTCCGTTTCACGCCCACGAGTAACCAAAATAGCTGGTTCGTTCGTCACTGCCAAGAACAAGTTCGGCCCGAACTCTTCACTGTTCCCGGATCGAACTACATTTTCGCCCCAAATTTCAACCTCGGCCCGAACTCCAACCTCGGCCCGAACTCCGACCTCGGCCCGAACTTCAACCTCGGCCCGAACATCATCCTCGGCCCGAACACCAAACTTCGGCCCGAACACCACTTCGGCCCGAACATCCCACTTCGGCCCGAACACCACTTCGGCCCGAACACCACTTCGGCCCGAACACCACTTCAATACGAACACCACTTCGGCCCGAACTTCAACCTCGGCCCGAACTCCGACCTCGGCCCGAACTTCAATCTCGGCCCCAACATCATCCTCGGCCCGAACACCGAACTTCGGCCCGAACACCACTTCGGCTCGAACACCACTTCGGCCCGAACACCACTTCGGCCCGAACTTCAACCTCGGCCCGAACTCCGACCTCGGCCCGAACTTCAATCTCGGCACGAACATCATCCTCGGCCCGAACACTGAACTTCCGCCCGAACACCACTTCGGCCCGAACACCACTTCGGCCCGAACCCCGACCTCGGCCCGAACTTCAACCTCGGCCCGAACTTCCACCTCGGCCCGAACCCCGACCTCGGCCCGAACTTCAACCTCGGCCCGAACATCATCCTAGGCCGGAACACCGAATTTCGGCCCGAACACCACTTCGGCCCGAACACCACTTTGGCCCGAACATCCCACTTCGGCCCGAACACCACTTCGGCCCGAACATCCCTCTTCGGCCCGAACTGTTCAATATCCAAGATTGTGTGACAAAAGGTGCTATACTAAAACATTCATAACTTTCAGCTCGGGTGTCCGTTTCACGCCCACGAGTAACCAAAATAGATGGTTCGTTCGTCACTGCCAAGAACAAGTTCGGCCCGAACTCTTCACTGTTCCCGGCCCGAACTTCATTTTCGGCCCGAACTTCAACCTCGGCCCGAACTCCGACCTCGGCCCGAACTTCAATCTCGGCCCGAACATCTTCCTCGGCCCGAACACCGAACTTTCGCCCGAACACCACGTCGGCCCGAACACCACTTCGGCCCGAACATCCCACTTCGGCCCGAACACCACTTCGGCCCTAACATCCCTCTTCGGCCCGAACTCTTCAATATCCAAGATTGTGTGACAAAAGGTGCTATACTAAAACATTCATAACTTTCAGCTCGGGTGTCCGTTTCACGCCCACGAGTAACCAAAATAGTTGGTTCGTTCGTCACTGCCAAGAACAAGTTCGGCCCGAACTCTTCACTGTTCCCGGCCCGAACTTCATTTTCGGCCCGAACTTCAACCTCGGCCCGAACTCCGACCTCGGCCCGAACTTCAACCTCGGCCCGAACATCATCCTCGGCCCGAACACCGAACTTCCGCCCGAACACCACTTCGGCCCGAACACCACTTCGGCCCGAACATCCCACTTCGGCCCGAACACCACTTCGGCCCTAACATCCCTCTTCGGCCCGAACTCTTCAATATCCAAGATTGTGTGACAAAAGGTGTTATACTAAAACATTCATAACTTTCAGCTCGGGTGTCCGTTTCACGCCCACGAGTTACCAAAATAGATGGTTCGTTCGTAACTTCCAAGAACAAGTTCGGCCCGAACTCTTCACTGTTCCCGGCCCGAACTACATTTTCGGCCCGAACTTCAACCTCGGCCCGAACTTCAACCTCGGCCCGAACTTCATTTTCAGCCCGAACTTCAACCTCAGCCCGAACTTCAACCTCGGCCCGAACTCCGACCTCGGCCCGAACTTCAACCTCGGCCCGAACATCATCCTCGGCCCGAACACCGAACTTCGACCCGAACACCACTTCGGCCCGAACACCACTTCGGCCCGAACATCCCACTTCGGCCCGAACACCACTTCGGCCCGAACTTCATTTTCGGCCCGAACTTCAACCTCGGCCCGAACTTCAACCTCGGTCCGAACTCCGCCCTCGGCCCGAACTTCAACCTCGCCCCGAACATCATCCTCGGCCCGAACACTGAACTTCGGCCCGAACACCACTTCGGCCCGAACATCCCACTTCGGCCCGAATACCACTTCGGCCCGAACATCCCTATTCGGCCCGAACTCTTCAATATCCAAGATTGTATGACAAAAGGTGCTATACTAAAACATTCATAACTTTCAGCTCGGGTGTCCGTTTCACGCCCACGAGTAACCAAAATAGCTGGTTCGTTCGTCACTGCCAAGAACAAGTTCGGCCCGAACTCTTCACTGTTCCCGGCCCGAACTTCATTTTCGGCCCGAACTTCAACCTCGGCCCGAACTCCGACCTCGGCCCGAACTTCAATCTCGGCCCGAACATCTTCCTCGGCCCGAACACTGAACTTCCGCCCGAACACCACTTCGGCCCGAACATCCCACTTCGGCCCGAACACCACTTCGGCCCTAACATCCCTCTTCGGCCCGAACTCTTCAATATCCAAGATTGTGTGACAAAAGGTGCTATACTAAAACATTCATAACTTTCAGCTCGGGTGTCCGTTTCACGCTCACGAGTAACCAAAATAGCTGGTCCGTTCGTCACTGCCAAGAACAAGTTCGGCCCGAACTCTTCATTGTTCCCGGCCCGAACTTCATTTTCGGCCCGAACTTCAACCTCGGCCCGAACTCCGACCTCGGCCCGAACTTCAATCTCGGCCCGAACTCTTCAATATCCAAGATTGTGTGACAAAAGGTGCTATACTAAAACATTCATAACTTTCAGCTCGGGTGTCCGTTTCACGCCCACGAGTAACCAAAATAGCTGGTTCGTTCGTCACTGCCAAGAACAAGTTCGGCCCGAACTCTTCACTGTTCCCGGATCGAACTACATTTTCGCCCCAAATTTCAACCTCGGCCCGAACTCCAACCTCGGCCCGAACTCCGACCTCGGCCCGAACTTCAACCTCGGCCCGAACATCATCCTCGGCCCGAACACCAAACTTCGGCCCGAACACCACTTCGGCCCGAACACCACTTCGGCCCGAACACCACTTCGGCCCGAACATCCCACTTCGGCCCGAACACCACTTCGGCCCGAACACCACTTCGGCCCGAATACCACTTCAATCCGAACACCACTTCGGCCCGAACTTCGACCTCGGCCCGAACTCCTACCTCGGCCCGAACTTCAATCTCGGCCCCAACATCATCCTCGGCCCGAACACCGAACTTCGGCCCGAACACCACTTCGGCCCGAACACCACTTCGGCCCGAACACCACTTCGGCCCGAACTTCAACCTCGGCCCGAACTCCGACCTCGGCCCGAACTTCAATCTCGGCACGAACATCATCCTCGGCCCGAACACTGAACTTCCGCCCGAACACCACTTCGGCCCGAACCCCGACCTCGGCCCGAACTTCAACCTCGGCCCGAACTTCCACCTCGGCCCGAACCCCGACCTCGGCCCGAACTTCAACCTCGGCCCGAACATCATCCTAGGCCGGAACACCGAATTTCGGCCCGAACACCACTTCGGCCCGAACACCACTTTGGCCCGAACATCCCACTTCGGCCCGAACACCACTTCGGCCCGAACATCCCTCTTCGGCCCGAACTGTTCAATATCCAAGATTGTGTGACAAAAGGTGCTATACTAAAACATTCATAACTTTCAGCTCGGGTGTCCGTTTCACGCCCACGAGTAACCAAAATAGATGGTTCGTTCGTCACTGCCAAGAACAAGTTCGGCCCGAACTCTTCACTGTTCCCGGCCCGAACTTCATTTTCGGCACGAACTTCAACCTCGGCCCGAACTCCGACCTCGGCCCGAACTTCAATCTCGGCCCGAACATCTTCCTCGGCCCGAACACCGAACTTCGCCCGAACACCACGTCGGCCCGAACACCACTTCGGCCCGAACATCCCACTTCGGCCCGAACACCACTTCGGCCCTAACATCCCTCTTCGGCCCGAACTCTTCAATATCCAAGATTGTATGACAAAAGGTGCTATACTAAAACATTCATAACTTTCAGCTCGGGTGTCCGTTTCACGCCCACGAGTAACCAAAATAGCTGGTTCGTTCGTCACTGCCAAGAACAAGTTCGGCCCGAACTCTTCATTGTTCCCGGCCCGAACTTCATTTTCGGCCCGAACTTCAACCTCGGCCCGAACTCCGACCTCGGCCCGAACTTCAATCTCGGCCCGAACTCTTCAATATCCAAGATTGTGTGACAAAAGGTGCTATACTAAAACATTCATAACTTTCAGCTCGGGTGTCCGTTTCACGCCCACGAGTAACCAAAATAGCTGGTTCGTTCGTCACTGCCAAGAACAAGTTCGGCCCGAACTCTTCACTGTTCCCGGATCGAACTACATTTTCGCCCCAAATTTCAACCTCGGCCCGAACTCCAACCTCGGCCCGAACTCCGACCTCGGCCCGAACTTCAACCTCGGCCCGAACATCATCCTCGGCCCGAACACCAAACTTCGGCCCGAACACCACTTCGGCCCGAACACCACTTCGGCCCGAACATCCCACTTCGGCCCGAACACCACTTCGGCCCGAACACCACTTCAATCCGAACACCACTTCGGCCCGAACTTCAACCTCGGCCCGAACTCCTACCTCGGCCCGAACTTCAATCTCGGCCCCAACATCATCCTCGGCCCGAACACCGAACTTCGGCCCGAACACCACTTCGGCCCGAACACCACTTCGGCCCGAACACCACTTCGGCCCGAACTTCAACCTCGGCCCGAACTCCGACCTCGGCCCGAACTTCAATCTCGGCACGAACATCATCCTCGGCCCGAACACTGAACTTCCGCCCGAACACCACTTCGGCCCGAACCCCGACCTCGGCCCGAACTTCAACCTCGGCCCGAACTTCCACCTCGGCCCGAACCCCGACCTCGGCCCGAACTTCAACCTCGGCCCGAACATCATCCTAGGCCGGAACACCGAATTTCGGCCCGAACACCACTTCGGCCCGAACACCACTTTGGCCCGAACATCCCACTTCGGCCCGAACACCACTTCGGCCCGAACATCCCTCTTCGGCCCGAACTGTTCAATATCCAAGATTGTGTGACAAAAGGTGCTATACTAAAACATTCATAACTTTCAGCTCGGGTGTCCGTTTCACGCCCACGAGTAACCAAAATAGATGGTTCGTTCGTCACTGCCAAGAACAAGTTCGGCCCGAACTCTTCACTGTTCCCGGCCCGAACTTCATTTTCGGCCCGAACTTCAACCTCGGCCCGAACTCCGACCTCGGCCCGAACTTCAATCTCGGCCCGAACTACAACCTCGGCACGAACATCATCCTCGGCCCGAACACCGAACTTTCGCCCGAACACCACGTCGGCCCGAACACCACTTCGGCCCGAACATCCCACTTCGGCCCGAACACCACTTCGGCCCTAACATCCCTCTTCGGCCCGAACTCTTCAATATCCAAGATTGTGTGACAAAAGGTGCTATACTAAAACATTCATAACTTTCAGCTCGGGTGTCCGTTTCACGCCCACGAGTAACCAAAATAGTTGGTTTGTTCGTCACTGCCAAGAACAAGTTCGGCCCGAACTCTTCACTGTTCCCGGCACGAACTACATTTTCGGCCCGAACTTCAACCTCGGCCCGAACTGCAACCTCGGCCCGAACTCCGACCTCGGCCCGAACTACAACCTCGGCACGAACATCATCCTCGGCCCGAACACCGAACTTCGGCCCGAACACCACTTCGGCCCGAACATCCCTCTTCGGCCCGAACTCTTCAATATCCAAGATTGTGTGACAAAAGGTGCTATACTAAAACATTCATAACTTTCAGCTCGGGTGTCCATTTCACGCCCACGAGTAACCAAAATAGTTGGTTCGTTCGTCACTGCCAAGAACAAGTTCGGCCCGAACTCTTCACCGTTCCCGGCACGAACTACATTTTCGGCCCGACTTCAACCTCGGCCCGAACTGCAACCTCGGCCCGAACTCCGACCTCGGCTCGAACTTCAACCTCGGCACGGACATCATCCTCGGCCCGAACACCGAACTTCGGCCCGAACACCACTTCGGCCCGAACACCACTTCGGCCCGAACATCCCTCTTCGGCCCGAACTCTTCTATATCCAAGATTGTGTGACAAAAGGTGTTATACTAAAACATTCATAACTTTCAGCTCGGGTGTCCGTTTCACGCCCACGAGTAACCAAAATAGCTGGTTCCTTCGTCACTGCCAAGAACAAGTTCGGCCCGATCTCTTCACTGTTGCCGGCCCGAACTTCATTTTCGGCCCGAAATTCGACCTCGGCCCGAACTCCGACCTCGGCCCGAACTTCAATCTTGGCCCGAACATCATCCTCGGCCCGAACACCGAACTTCCGCCCGAACACCACGTCGGCCCGAACACCACTTCGGCCCGAACATCCCACTTCGGTCCGAACACCACTTCGGCCCTAACATCCCTCTTCGGCCCGAACTCTTCAATATCCAAGATTGTGTGACAAAAGGTGCTATACTAAAACATTCATAACTTTCAGCTCGGGTGTCCGTTTCACGCCCACGAGTAACCAAAATAGTTGGTTCGTTTGTCACTGCCAAGAACAAGTTCGGCCCGAACTCTTCACTGTTCCTGGCACGAACTACATTTTCGGCCCGAACTTCAACCTCGGCCCGAACTGCAACCTCGGCCCGAACTCCGACCTCGGCCCGAACTACAACCTCGGCACGAACATCATCCTCGGCCCGAACACCGAACTTCGGCCCGAACACCACTTCGGCCCGAACATCCCTCTTCGGCTCGAACTCTTCAATATCCAAGATTGTCTAACAAAAGGTGCTATACTAAAACATTCATAACTTTCAGCTCGGGTGTCCATTTCACGCCCACGAGTAACCAAAATAGTTGGTTCGTTCGTCACTGCCAAGAACAAGTTCGGCCCGAACTCTTCACTGTTCCCGGCACGAACTACATTTTCGGCCCGAACTTCAACCTCGGCTCGAACTGCAACCTCGGCCCGAACTCCGACCTCGGCCCGAACTTCAACCTCGGCACGGACATCATCCTCGGCCCGAACACCGAACTTCGGCCCGAACACCACTTCGGCCCGAACACCACTTTGGCCCGAACATCCCACTTCGGCCCGAACACCACTTCGGCCCGAACATCCCTCTTCGGCCCGAACTCTTCAATATCCAAGATTGTGTGACAAAAGGTGCTATACTAAAACATTCATAACTTTCAGCTCGGGTGTCCGTTTCACGCCCACGAGTAACCAAAATAGTTGGTTTGTTCGTCACTGCCAAGAACAAGTTCGGCCCGAACTCTTCACTGTTCCCGGCACGAACTACATTTTCGGCCCGAACTTCAACCTCGGCCCGAACTGCAACCTCGGCCCGAACTCCGACCTCGGCCCGAACTACAACCTCGGCACGAACATCATCCTCGGCCCGAACACCGAACTTCGGCCCGAACACCACTTCGGCCCGAACATCCCTCTTCGGCCCGAACTCTTCAATATCCAAGATTGTGTGACAAAAGGTGCTATACTAAAACATTCATAACTTTCAGCTCGGGTGTCCATTTCACGCCCACGAGTAACCAAAATAGTTGGTTCGTTCGTCACTGCCAAGAACAAGTTCGGCCCGAACTCTTCACCGTTCCCGGCACGAACTACATTTTCGGCCCGACTTCAACCTCGGCCCGAACTGCAACCTCGGCCCGAACTCCGACCTCGGCTCGAACTTCAACCTCGGCACGGACATCATCCTCGGCCCGAACACCGAACTTCGGCCCGAACACCACTTCGGCCCGAACACCACTTCGGCCCGAACATCCCTCTTCGGCCCGAACTCTTCTATATCCAAGATTGTGTGACAAAAGGTGTTATACTAAAACATTCATAACTTTCAGCTCGGGTGTCCGTTTCACGCCCACGAGTAACCAAAATAGCTGGTTCCTTCGTCACTGCCAAGAACAAGTTCGGCCCGATCTCTTCACTGTTGCCGGCCCGAACTTCATTTTCGGCCCGAAATTCGACCTCGGCCCGAACTCCGACCTCGGCCCGAACTTCAATCTTGGCCCGAACATCATCCTCGGCCCGAACACCGAACTTCCGCCCGAACACCACGTCGGCCCGAACACCACTTCGGCCCGAACATCCCACTTCGGTCCGAACACCACTTCGGCCCTAACATCCCTCTTCGGCCCGAACTCTTCAATATCCAAGATTGTGTGACAAAAGGTGCTATACTAAAACATTCATAACTTTCAGCTCGGGTGTCCGTTTCACGCCCACGAGTAACCAAAATAGTTGGTTCGTTTGTCACTGCCAAGAACAAGTTCGGCCCGAACTCTTCACTGTTCCTGGCACGAACTACATTTTCGGCCCGAACTTCAACCTCGGCCCGAACTGCAACCTCGGCCCGAACTCCGACCTCGGCCCGAACTACAACCTCGGCACGAACATCATCCTCGGCCCGAACACCGAACTTCGGCCCGAACACCACTTCGGCCCGAACATCCCTCTTCGGCTCGAACTCTTCAATATCCAAGATTGTCTAACAAAAGGTGCTATACTAAAACATTCATAACTTTCAGCTCGGGTGTCCATTTCACGCCCACGAGTAACCAAAATAGTTGGTTCGTTCGTCACTGCCAAGAACAAGTTCGGCCCGAACTCTTCACTGTTCCCGGCACGAACTACATTTTCGGCCCGAACTTCAACCTCGGCTCGAACTGCAACCTCGGCCCGAACTCCGACCTCGGCCCGAACTTCAACCTCGGCACGGACATCATCCTCGGCCCGAACACCGAACTTCGGCCCGAACACCACTTCGGCCCGAACACCACTTTGGCCCGAACATCCCACTTCGGCCCGAACACCACTTCGGCCCGAACATCCCTCTTCGGCCCGAACTCTTCAATATCCAAGATTGTGTGACAAAAGGTGTTATACTAAAACATTCATAACTTTCAGCTCGGGTGTCCGTTTCACGCCCACGAGTAACCAAAATAGCTGGTTCGTTCGTCACTGCCAAGAACAAGTTCGGCCCGAACTCTTCACTGTTCCCGGCCCGAACTTCATTTTCGGCCCGAACTTCAACCTCGGCCCGAACTCCGACCTCGGCCCGAACTTCAATCTCGGCCCGAACATCTTCCTCGGCCCGAACACCGAACTTTCGCCCGAACACCACGTCGGCCCGAACACCACTTCGGCCCGAACATCCCACTTCGGCCCGAGCACCACTTCGGCCCTAACATCCCTCTTCGGCCCGAACTCTTCAATATCCAAGATTGTGTGACAAAAGGTGCTATACTAAAACATTCATGACTTTCAGCTCGGGTGTCCGTTTCACGCCCACGAGTAACCAAAATAGTTGGTTCGTTCGTCACTGCCAAGAACAAGTTCGGCCCGAACTCTTCACTGTTCCCAGCACGAACTACATTTTCGGCCCGAACTTCAACCTCGGCCCGAACTGCAACCTCGGCCCGAACTCCGACCTCGGCCCGAACTACAACCTCGGCACGAACATCATCCTCGGCCCGAACACCGAACTTCGGCCCGAACACCACTTCGGCCCGAACATCCCTCTTCGGCCCGAACTCTTCAATATCCAAGATTGTGTTACAAAAGGTGCTATACTAAAACATTCATAACTTTCAGCTCGGGTGTCCATTTCACGCCCACGAGTAACCAAAATAGTTGGTTCGTTCGTCACTGCCAAGAACAAGTTCGGCCCGAACTCTTCACCGTTCCCGGCACGAACTACATTTTCGGCCCGAACTTCAACCTCGGCCCGAACTGCAACCTCGGCCCGAACTCCGACCTCGGCCCGAACTTCAACCTCGGCACGGACATCATCCTCGGCCCGAACACCGAACTTCGGCCCGAACACCACTTCGGCCCGAACACCACTTTGGCCCGAACATCCCACTTCGGCCCGAACACCACTTCGGCCCGAACATCCCTCTTCGGCCCGAACTCTTCAATATCCAAGATTGTGTGACAAAAGGTGTTATACTAAAACATTCATAACATTCAGCTCGGGTGTCCGTTTCACGCCCACGAGTAACCAAAATAGCTGGTTCGTTCGTCACTGCCAAGAACAAGTTCGGCCCGAACTCTTCACTGTTCCCGGCCCGAACTTCATTTTCGGCCCGAAATTCGACCTCGGCCCGAACTCCGACCTCGGCCCGAACTTCAATCTTGGCCCGAACATCATCCTCGGCCCGAACACCGAACTTCCGCCCGAACACCACGTCGGCCCGAACACCACTTCGGCCCGAACATCCCACTTCGGCCCGAACACCACTTCGGCCCTAAAATATAGTGGTTATAATGGTTCAACGGGCATGGGTATGGGTTATGGACACCTATTACTTCTAAAATTACCATATATATGCTATTGGTCATGGCTAGTGGTTATAATGGTTAAAGGGTCATCGGTATTGGTTATGGACATCTAGTGGTTATAATAGTTCAAGGGAGATGGGAATGGGCTATAATTGTTCAAGGGCGATCGGTATGGATTATGCACATCTAGTAGTTACAATGGTTCAAGGGACATGGGTATGGGTTATGGACACCTATTACTTGTAAAATGGATATCTATAGGCAATTTGGTCATGACTAGTAGTTATAAAGGTTCAAGGGCCATCGGTATGAGTTATAGACATCTAGTGGTCATAATGGTTCAAGAGCCATGGTTATGGGTTATGGACACCTATTACTTGTAAAATGGATATCTAATATGCTATTGGTAATGACTAGTAGTTATATTGGTTCAATGGCAATGGGTTATGGACACCTATGACTTGTAAAATGGATATCTATAGGCTATTGGTCATAGCTAGTAGTTATAATGGCTCAAGGGCCATTGGTATGAGATGTGGACATATAGTGGATATAATGGTTCGAGGGTCATGCTTATGGGTTATGGAAACCTATTACTTGTAAAACGGATATTTATGGCCTATTTAGTCATGGCAAATAGTTATAATGGTTCAAAGGCCATCGGTATGAGTTATGGACATCTAGTGGTTATAATGGTTCAAGAGACATGGTTCTGGGTTATGGACACCTATTACTTGTAAAATGTTAATCTAATACGCAATTGGTCATGACAAGTAGTTATAATGGTTCAATGGCAATTGGTATGGGTTATGGACACCTATTACTTGTAAAATGGATATCTATAGGCTATTGGTCATAGCTAGTAGTTATAGTGGTTCAAGGGCCAATGGTATGACATGTGGACATATAGTGGTTATAATGGTTCAAGGGCGATGGTTATGGGTTATGGACACCTATTATTTGTAAAATGGATATCTAGAGGCTCTTTTGTCATGGCTAGTAGTTATAATGGTTCTAGGGCCATCGGTATGAGTTATGGACATCTAGTGATTATAATGGTTCAAGAGCCATGGTTATGGGTTATGGACACCTATTACTTGTAAACTGGATATCTAATACGCTATTGGTCATGACTAGTAGTTATATTGGTTCAATGGCAACGGGTATGGGTAATGGACACCTATTACTTGTAAAATTAATATCTATAGGCTATTGGTCATAGCTAGGAGTCGTAATGGTTCAAGTGCCAATGGTATTAGATGTGGAGATATAATGGTTCAAGGGCCATGGTTATGGGTTATGGAAACCTATTACTTGTAAAATGGATATCTATAGGCTATTTTGTCATGGCTAGTCGTTATAATGATTCATGGTCCATTGTTATGACTTATGGACAACTAGTGGTTATAGTGGTTCAAAAGCCATGGTTATGGGTTATGGACACCTATTACTTGTAAAATGGATATCTATAGGCGATTGGTCATGAATAGTAGTTATAAAAGTTCAGTGGCCATGGGTATGGTTATGGATACATATTACTTGTAAAATAGATATCTATAGGCTATTTTGTCATGGCTAGTAGTTATAATGGTTCAAGGTCCAGCGTTATGAGTTGTGGACAACTAGTGGTTATAATGGTTTAAAAGCCATAGTTATGTGTTATGGACACCTATTACTTGTAAAATGGATATCTATAAGCGATTGGTCATGGCTAGTAGTTATAATGGTTCAGTGGCCATGGGTATGGGGTTTTTTTTTTTTTTTTTTTTTTTTTTTTTGGATAAAGGGACAAAGCCCGGCAAACTTTAAAAAGAGAAGGAATTACAGAAGAATAAGACGGGCATACCCATCATAAGCTCTAAACCTAACTTGGCCGTCCAAAACATTCTTCGGAAAAAAAGCCAAAAATAAAACTATAACATTATAGCCTAAAACAAAACTAGACCAAATAAAACAAACACAAAAAAACAAATAAGTCCAACACTAAAATTTCTTAACATTTGAATGAATTTGCTTTTCTTATGTTCAATCTTCATCTTGAAATCCTTAAATTTTCCACACTTAAAATATATGCCAATCATCAAATCTTCACTATCATAACCCGGCATAGGATTTAAATTGGACCCAATACATGACTTTGACCTCATGCAAGTCAAACTGTAAACCCAAAAACCATAATTTCTCCAAATTTGAACAACTTTATTCCATCTTCTTCCATCGGTGATAAAATCAAAGACAATCTTATAGCCAAAATACTCAGCAAGAACCCAAACAGCCTTCCTTAAAATTGACCCAAGTAAAGCCAAACAAACAGCTCTAAATAGTCTATGAACACTGCCTATATAACAATGTATCATATAGGCAATGCAGAACCTTGACTCATAGAAAGTCAAGGTCCTCATAAACACAATCTTTAATCTAACTCGAACCATTCTGACTTCAAAATAGTCAACTGCATCCATCCAGATTCTGAGCCTTGACCATGTATTCCAAGTCATCAAGTTATAGCCAATCAACTTCCAAAAGGAGGATTCTGAAACCACAAGAAATTGGTCAAATCACATCTTTGACTAATCTCGTCCTGACTTTGACCAAATTCTGTGTAATTCAGAATTGGAACCCTCCAATTTCCCAAATTATCACTGCACTTCATATTCCCACTAACACTTAACCAACCTGCAAAAAATAACACAGACAAACTGCAGCTCCAACTTAACACGCATAAAAAAAATTGTTAAATTACGACTTTCCTTTTTGCAACAGTGCAAGCAGCTAGTGTGGACATAACAATCCAAAAAAATCCAAAAAAATCTAAAAAATATAGTAAATCACTCCAATCCTGTCTGGAATAAAACCAGACGAGCAAACCATAAGAAATCCCAAAAAAGACCATCCTCCACAATCCACTTTTCATAAAATAATCTGGAAAGATTCCAAAAAATTCAGAAAAATAGGAATTGTTGGAACTAATATCCCCATATAACTTCAGGATCAATAAATCATCCGATCTACAAAAAAACCTCCGACCTAGCAGGCAAAAAATCATAAAAAAACCCACAAAAGCACTAGCAACCCCAATATCACTCATCATAAATAAATCTTGTAAAGTCAGTACTCACATCACATTGACCTAGACCAAAATCCCAAATTTCATTAGCTAACCTAGCTTGAACTGAATTTCTAATCATCAAGCCAATCAACCTAAGTCTGACAGTTCTCATAATTAGACTGCAAACTTCATCAACCGATCTATGATTTTGATGAAACAGTCTTAGATTTCTTTCCTGCCATATAAAGTACACGGTCGCAGCAAGAACAAGTCTTTGTATAATACTCCATATAGACTTGCTGACATGAATTCTTTCTAAATCCATAACAATATAAGACCATTTACTAGGTAAATGGTCAAATCTGCACAGATTCTTCACAATATCCCACACCATACTAGGAAAATCATACTCAAAAAAACATGATCATGGGTGTCAAGCTGAGCTTTACAAAAACAACACCTTAACTCATCATTATCATCATCAAACATAAATTTATCCTGAGTTTTTAATTTTCCCAGAAACACAAGCCAAAGAATAAAGGCATGTCTTGGAATATTTTGGCTAAACCAAATCCATTTAGACCAAAAAACAGGACTGCCATTTTCTCTCATAACTTTCCAGGCATCCGAAACAGAATAGGGAACACACCTATCACTAGCAGATTTCCATAAAATCCTGTCATGAAAATGATCAGTAACAATAGGGGGATCCAAACCAAAAATAAAAGGGAACTTATCAAACCAATCATCCGGAATATTCCATCTTCCTTGATCAATAATATCAAAAACAGAGCAGTTAGTAGAAAATCCTCCCTCATATATATCCCTATAAGAAATAAAAACACAAAGAGGGCCCATAACATGCCAATTATCAAACCAGGCAGACACAGATTTTCCATTGCCTACTTTGTAAACAAAGTTATTCCTAACAGCTTTCATACACTTTAAAATGCACCTCCAACTCCAACATTCATTCTTTGGTGAAGGCAAGGACCAAAAATTTTTACTCTTCAATCTAGTCCCTTTAAGCCACTTCACCCAAATAGAATCTTTATCTTTAATAATATTCCAAATATGTTTAGACATTAAAGCCATATTCCATGTGTTCAACAACTTTAAGCCCAAACCACCATGACACTTTGGAACACAAAGATCTTCCCACTTAACTTTTGCTTTGCCTTTCCTCAAATCACCATGGCACCATAAAAAACCTCTTAATAATCTTTCAATATCCTTAGCCACAGATTTCGGAAGAACAAACATAGAGGCCCAATAAACCTGCATTGAACTAAGGACAGATTGAATAAGTTGTAACCTACCAGCAAACGACAAAGATTTGTTTTTCCAATCTAACAGTCTCATCTTGACTTTATCCACAAGAATGCTACAATCCTTAATATGCAGCCTAGTAGATATCAACGGAACCCCCAAATATCTAACTGGCAATACACCAGTTTTAAAAGGTAAAATCTCATTGATCAAAATCCTCGTCTGGCCCTTAACATTTCAATAAAACCCAACACTCTTTTCCATACTAGGCAACAGCCCAGAAACTGAGCTGAACTCATCAAGCACGTCTTTAAAAACAGAGACAGATCTAGAATCACCATTACTAAATAAGATTAAGTCATCTGCAAAACACAGATGTGTAATCTTCATCTCCTTACACTTCTAATGGAACTTAAAATCTTCAACTCTGTTAATCTGCCTTTTCATAAACAAATTAAAAACTTCCATGACTAATGTGAAAAGATAAGGAGACATGGGATCCCCCTGCCTCAGACCCCTCTTACCTTTAAAATAACCATTAAAATTACCATTAACATTAATCATGTAAGAAGTAGAAGACATGCATTCCATAATCAAATGCACCATCCAAGGGTGAAAACCAAAAAAACCTAAAATACTTCTCCAAAAATTCCATTCAACCGAGTCATAAGCCTTTTGAATGTCCACTTTAAAAGCACATTTAGGAGGACCTCTGTCAATATGATAATTTCTCAATAATTCTTGAGAAAGTAAAATATTATCACTAATTTGTCTATTTGGAATAAAAGCACTCTGGTTCTCATCAACTAAATCATCAAGAACACCCTTAATCCTATTAGTAATAACCTTACTAATACATTTATAAACCACATTACAGCATGATATGGGTCTATAATCCGCTACAGAAAAGGAATACCAATTTTAGGAACAAGAGCAATAGACGTAGCATTTACCTCCTTAAGCAACTTTCCAGAATTAAAAAACTGTTTCACAGCTTTAAACATATCCTCTCCCACAATACTCCAAGAAGATTTAAAAAACTTTGAAGTAAATCCATCCGGGCCAGGAGATTTGTTATCATCAATGTCAAACATAGCCAATTTAAATTCTTCAATAGTAACATCTCTAATCATATGACTAGCACTAAAATCAGAAAGTTTATTAATAAATAAACTCTCCGGATCAGAAATAGGAACAGTCTCAAAAGAAGTACCCAACACATTTTTAAAGTGTGAAACAAATTGCCCAGGAACCTCATTTCCATAAAACATATTCCCATTTACATCTTTAACCATATCAATTCTGTTTCTACAAATTCTGCCTTTAACAGCTTTGTGGAAGTATTTAGAATTGTGATCCCCTTCCTTTAACCATTCCACTTTAGCTTTTTGTTTTAAAAATAACTCCTCATCAAGCACAGCATCCTTATATAATCTCAATGTCTCAACTTCCTTACTCCTGAGTTCCTTATCATGAGGATTCTCAACCATAACAGTTTACACATCTTTTAACTTGTCCCTTAACTTAACAACATTAGTATGCAAATTTCCTTGATTAACCATTAAAGTTCTTAAAGGTTTTTTCAAATTTTTAAGATTAGAAGTAATCTTAAACAGCTCAAACCCCACCACCTCCATATGCCAACACTTTTTAACTAAAGGAAAAAATTCCTTTTTATTAGTCAAAAAATTTGGAAATTTAAACGGTTTAGGTTTCAAAATAGGTTTACTTAACAAAGGAATAGTAAGCACACCAGGAGCATGATCCGAAGACTGAAAAGGACAAAATTGAGCATAAGCACTAGGGAAGTCTTTAACAAATTCATAGTTTCCCATAACTCTGTCAAGTTTTTTAAGTAAACTATCATCTCTATTTGGGCTCTTTTTCCAAGTAAACCTCAATCCCGAATAATGAATATCCAGAATCTCAACTTTGGCCACACACTCAGCAAAATCCACCATACTACCAGTCATATTATTAGAGCCCACAGAAACTTCATTAGGATCCAAAGCAGCATTAAAATCTCCCAAAAGAGCCCACGGTTCATCAACAACCATAGAACTGTGAGCCTCCAAAGCTTTCCAAGCTTGATTTCTTAACTGTCTTTTATGGTGCGCATACACAAAAGAACAGTAAAAGTCCTTACTTCCATTTTTAGGTTTTATAATACAATGTATGACCTGAGGACAAATATCTAAAACCATAATATTAGCAATATTAGGATCCCAAGCCACCACTATTCTAGTTCCACCAGAACAGCAACTAGCATTCGAAATCCAATCCCAAACACCAAACACTTTATTACAAACCCAAGCTAAATTTTTCTTTTTAACATGGGTCTCAATAACAGCACAAATATTAATACTCTCATCTCTAATAAACTGCTTAACTTCATCTTGACAAGAAGACTTATTAAGTCCTCTAACATTCCATGACATGGCCTTGATCATCATAAAACAGTTTTTGAAGAAGAAGCACCAACACAACCCTGCATCTTTTTGCCCATCACATTACTGTCATCTTTCATATCTTGGGCAATACCATTATTATCAGATGCAACAACATCAAATAATAAGTCCGGATTAAGACCATAAAAAGGACACTGGTCCCTAAACAAGTCAACCTGTCCAGTTGACCACTCCTTGACTTCTTCCCAATCCGGAATGGTTTTCTTCAATAAAGCTTTAAAAACTTCTGCTCTTTGATAATCATATATATGATATTTATCATCCCACCCATCCTCATAATCATTATCATCATCACTAAGAACATCAAACTGATTTGAGGTAGAAATTATTTTCTCAGGAACCAAATTAGAGCTTTTACTATCATCACCTTTCTCCTTGTTTTTTCCAACATCTTCCACAACAGCATTAGACTGAGGCACTACATCCTTATGTTTTTCCACCGATTCTATCACTACAGCTGCATCTTTAAGTTTATTTTTCACAACATATTTGATATTACCCCAAATCTTCGTACCCTGGGCTTGCTTATTCTGCACTCCATAATTTTCACTAGCATTGCCTTGAGTACTGTTACTTTGATTATTACCTTTTTGATTATTTTGAGACCCTTTCTGATTAGAATTTCCTGTATTTAACCTGGTAAAAACACTTTTCCTCCCATTATTACCCTGATATTTATTAGAATTAATTTCCTTTCCCTTCTCTACTCTGTT
The DNA here is from genome assembly GCA_963853835.1 of Calendula officinalis. Lineage (NCBI taxonomy): Eukaryota > Viridiplantae > Streptophyta > Magnoliopsida > Asterales > Asteraceae > Calendula > Calendula officinalis. Next base: position 58,654,933 of record OY970820.1, read on the forward strand.
CTTTTTACCAACAGTCTGGAATCCTTCTTCATCATCATCAACAGTACCTTTTTCCTTATTACTTTCTTTGACAGCAATAAGTAACTCTTCTTCAATTGTTTTAGGTCTCACTTTGCACAGCTTCTTTGAGTGGCCAAAAACTTTACAGAATGTACACAAAGGAGGTTTCCATTGATACGAAACATTCAAATTAATAATTTTCCCTGGGTTAGGCCCAATATCAGGGTAAGCCAATTCCAGATCATCTGGCAACTCTGAAAGTGCATCTGCTTCAACTAAAACTCTAGCATATCCCATCCTTCCCGACCTATTCCAGCACCTATTTTGTGTCATTTTATCCATAACAATAGGTCTTCCAATACCACTAAAAATCTTTCCAAGCCCAGTTCCATACCACATTTCAATTGGAACATCATGAACACAAACCCATAAAGAAATCTTTGAAGGCTCAATTTTTTGAAGACACACACCAGGCTCCCATATGCAAACTACCAAAGGAACATTATCAACCAACCAAGTACCATTTTCGAAAACAGCTTCCATTCCTTTTTCACTTCTAAACTTAAAGAAGAAAAAACCAGCCCCATTTTTAGAAACATCAACCAAATCATGGGATCTCCACATTCTTCTCAAACTAGAATTAACTTTGACAAAATCCATTGATGTACCCACAAAATAACCATAAAGAGTCAATGAAAAAGAAGCCTTCACATGCTTCATATCTTCTGGGGACATCGAGATTCTTTTTTTTTTCCTTTCCAACAGTTTAGGAGGGAAAAATCCCATTTTCAGATCTTCAATTTCATTACCTTTTTTTAGCATATCAGCAAAAGTAACACTACCTCCAACATTTTTATTCCAAACATTAGGTTGCTTAGCAGGCATTTTAGATATAGGATTTTGCTCAACTCCATCCTTTCCCAGATTCAACTCATGAACAACTTTTCTAGAATCAACATCAGATTCCATATCCACATCATCACCACTTACCTGAACTGAATCATCATTTACTGAAACCAAAGCATCAATGACTGTATTATCTATTACATCATTGTTTATAACCAGGGATTTTACAGGATTTCCATCCTTCTCCAAACCCAACCCAGCTTCACAATGAGTAGGATAATAAACTGCATTGCCAGACTGCACAGATTCTTTTCTAACAACACCAACTTGAACAGAATAACAGTTATCAATGACTGTATTATCTTTTACAACAAAACCTGAGGATAGGGATTTTACAGCATTATCCTGCTCCACCTTATCAAACCCATCCTTGGAATGTGTAGGATAATAAACTGCATTGTCCAACTGTTCATTCTCCTCCATAAAAACATCTTCTGTTTCAGAATCTTCAGAATCATCTTCCTCAATAACAGTTGTTTTAGAGCCATGGATATTCTGTTCAACCAATTTTTGCTTTCTATCCACAGAAACATCCATATCCAGATTACCATCATGCTCAACAGAAGCAAGAATCTTAGCTCTAACCTCCTTCCTAATTTGGGCAGGAGAAAACTGAGGACAGCTAGGAATAGAAGACGGAGTATCAGACAAAATCTGTGAAGGTGTAACCAATCCAGCTTCAATCACCTTACTAGCCACTGGATTGTAAGAAGAAGCAATCTTCTTGAAACTTTTACTTTTAGTTGATAAACAATTAACAATTCGAGAAGCTTCACTCTCTTCAATTAAACCCAAACTAATCATTTTATCAAATAGCTTTTTCTTAACTGCTTTCTTGATAATATAAACTCTTCTAACAGCCATATATAGGCTATTGGTCATGGCTAGTGGTTATAATGGTTATAGGGCCATCGGTATGGGTTATGGACATCTAGTGGTTATAATAGTTCAAGGGACATGGGTATGGGCTGTAATGGTTCAAGGACCATGGTATGTATTATGCACATCGAGTGGTTATAATGGTTCTAGGGACATGGGTATGTGTTGTGGACACCTATTACTTGTAAAATGGAAATCTATAGGCTATGGGTCATAGCTAGTAGTTATAATGGATCAAGGGTCATGGTTATGGGTTATGCACACCTATTACTTGTAAAATGGATATCTATAGGCTATTTGGTCATGGCTAGTAGTTATAAAGGGTCAAGGGCCATCATAGATCGGACCATATCTCTAGTAAGGTCCGATTCCTCCTTTCAGCGACTCGATTTAATTGTGGAGTCCTTGGAGGTGTTAATTGTGAGATAATCACACAATTCCTAAGATATCAATAAACTCTAGATTAAGATATTCTCCTCCTCTATCAGATCGGAGTATCTTAATTTTCTTGCTCTATTGATTCTCTACTTCATTTTGAAATGTCTTGAAAACTTCAAAAGTTTCCGACTTATGTGTTAGCCAAGTAAACATATCCATACCTACTATAATCATCTATAAAGGTAACGAAGTATCTACAATGATCTCTTGAAAACTTCAAAAGTTTCCGACTTATGCTAAGCTCGACAATCATTTAGAATTCCAACTTTGAGTTTGTAAATCGTCCATCTTGATACACGGTAAAACACTTATCATGCTAGGTCGGCTAAGCTCGACAACTAGGATGATAAATCTTTTACACTCACTCCCCTCTTGCGCCACAAGGAGTGGCTCGGCTAAGCTCGACAACAATCCTTGCGTGGCAAGATTCAAGTGGTGACATCTTATGGATGATGCAAGATTTACTTTTGTGACAAATCATATAAATCATTCAACATGTCACGCTGTGATACACCTTGACTGTAATGGTTCGGCTAATGCACGACGACTAATTTATAACAAAGTGAGTCACACTCACCTTCCACACTGTCCATCCAAAGACCGGCTCGGCTAATGCACGACAACCGACTTTGTTTAGCAAGATTTGGGTGGAGTCATCATTTGGACAATATAAGTGCTATTCTCTAAAAACAGGTTTTTGTTTCTTTTAAAATTTTGATTAATTACCTTTCGTGACAAAAACATTTTTCACCTTTTAATTAATCTATAACGAGTGATTTAATTAAACCATTTTTAATTATATTTATTTATCACGCGAAAATCAAACAACCATGCAAATAAATAATCATCACACGCATACTACACAAAATTGGTAACCATGCCCAAATCCTATGCGTTTTTCCCGTGAGCCAACCCGGGAAAAACTTGGTCAACTATGGACAAATAATGACCAACCATGTGAGCTCCCACTAAATATGTCGTCTCCATTAGACTTCATCGAATCCATTGATGCCTACACTTCATGTTTCCATTCGGTTGTATTTTGATCTTAATTTTACAAGTACATAGAAAATATAGAAATTAGCCATGAAATCCTACTAACTAGTAAAAATACAAATGAAAATCAATGGCATGCAAGCCATAATTAATAAATATTACATATCAAAATTAATAGATTATTAATTACAAACCATTGTGACAAAGTCACCAAATGAATAACAACCAAACACAAGGCACGAGGTCAAGGGCATGGTGGTTACCAATCTACTAGCTACTACATACATGAAAGCTAAAATGGTGTGCTAACAACCATTCTCAAAAAATATTTTCACAAAGATTCGAAATCAAACACTCAAGGCACAAAGAATCTTTGTATGTAATAAATTACATACATCAACACAAATATATGCATGCATGCATTTCATGCCAAAATCATGACAAGAATATAAGTGTGTGAGTCAAAATATTATGGGTTTAACAAAGATGTACTCCAAGAGCACATGCATGGCTAAAACCCAAAATCTAAACTTTGGCAAAAACCGATCCCCAAATCGTTTTTCAAGCCCAAAATATGCATGATTCAGTTATAGTAGGCTCTTATACCACTGTTGGATTATGGTGGGTTCAAAACGCAGCGGAAGAATGTATTTTAAAATTAAAGTTTAATCAGTATGAGTTATGGACATCTAGTGGTTACAATGGTTCAAGAGCCTTGTGTGACAACCCTCAAAATCGGGTATTTGACCTGACATTTCTTTCAATCTAAATGATTAGACAATTTATGTATTATAAATAAAATACTCATTTTTCATATGATTCTAGCAAAAAGCATGCACGTTATGTATTAGTGCACATCAGAATTGATGCAAGTAACTATTATTTTGTGGTTGTACAGTGGTAAACTATAATTTAGCGAATTGGTGACCAAAATGAAATGACAATTATAGAATTTATAGTTTATAATAAAGTTTAAGTAAACCAAAGTAACTGGTATGAAAATGTGTACAAACTATCTATCTAGATTAAAGATACAAATAATAATACTCAGTATACTACGAAAATATCAAAAGTAACTGAATATATACCCAAAGCGGTATATGTGTATCAGTAAATGATTGTAGTCAAAAACTGAGTAAAACATTTAAAAGACTAAATTATCAATATTTGTAGATATCCAATATTAATGGTGCTTATATTTTAAAACTAAAATGTTAAAGTCTTATGCTCACTTGCAAGTATCGAACCACTTCATTGTGAGTACACATTATATTTCTTTTAAATATTATATTCTTAACTTCTAATCTTATCTCCAATCAAACAACTAACTATCCTACACTCACCCCCATATGCTCGGTCAAAAACCCCCATAGCGAATCCCACTATATTTGGGTTAAATATTTTATGGTTTAATAAGGATGTGGCATCATCTGCCAAATACTTACAAACCCACAAAACCCTATACAAATTTATTCCCCCACTCGTCTCTCTCACAATTCGAAGCAGGAAGCAAGAAACCCAACCACCATCACCATCCTTACGTTTGCAAGCCCACGATCAGAGACCATATCCGGAGAGATCACAACATATCTGGCCACGGGCCACCCTTGGCAGACTAAAGAATATATTGTTCCGATCATCTCCTCTTTATCGTGTGAAACCAGAAAACCACCCTCACCATCATCTTTCTCACCCTACATTTTGCACATCGGCGAACAAAGAAGAAAACCCAGCAAGAAACCTCCGGCGGTTCCCTATATTCCCGGTGACCGGCGTGTTCCGACGAACTGACGAAGCAACCGGCAATATCGAGCTCTCTCTCTCTCTCTCTCTCTCTCTCTCTCTCTCTCTCTCTCTCTCTCTCTCTCTCTCTCTCTCTCTCTCTCTCTCTCTCTCTCTCTCTCTCTCTCTCTCTCTCTCTCTCTCTCTCTCTCTCTCTCTCTCTCTCTCTCTCTCTCTCGCTCTCTGGTTCTCTCTCTAATTATCCGGAAAGGACGCTTGGGATCTTTGGTTGGAATCCCCAGCTTCGTTGATTTGAGAATTTACTAGCTGCGCTAAGGTGAGTTTCACGGCCCCACTTTTACTATTTTATAACTACTTTATTGGTGGAGAAAACATATACTTACTCAACTATTTTGCAATAAATAATCTTTGTATAATCATTGTTGTGTACACGTACCTAACAATAAAGGACAACGAACCATGCTACGAGTCCACGTTTAACAGTAATCATTAACTATTTGTGGTAGCCAAGAAATATAGAGATAGTACTATCGGGATTGAACCCCCGTTCATGGCTAGTTATGCGCTAGCCAAACCGAGTTTGAGCTTTATATTCTAACGATTTTAGATTCCGGTTTGATTATAGGCTCTTTGATTATACCTTAACTCTAATGTATTGCAAGCATGTCAAGGGATTATGAATTGCACCTAAAAACAAATTGTTCAATATTTCAGAACAACTACAAAAACTATTTTTGTTCAATATTACAAAACAACTACAAATTGTACAAGATTGTACGAAACTATTTTAAACGATTTTAATAAATTGGAGTCACAAAATCCTCTCTTCACTTTATCAACAAGGCTGCTACAATCTTTAACATGGAGCCTAGTGGATATTAAAGGGACTCCCAGATACCTAACAGGTAAACTACCCACAGTAAAAGGGAGAATCCCAGAAATATTACTCCTAGTATGCACTTTCACATTCCCAAAGAAAACTGAACTCTTACTTAAACTAGGAATCAGGCCAGAAACACCTCTAAATTCATCCAAGGCCTTCTTAATAACAGAGACAGACCTACTATCACCATTACAAAACAGTAATAGGTCATCAGCAAAGCATAGGTGAGTAATTTTAAGATCATCACATTTCCAATGATATTTAAAACCACCATCCTCAACAATCTGCCTCTTAAGAATTAGATTCAAACCTTCCATAACAAGGGTAAACAGGTAAGGAGACATGGGATCACCCTGTCTCAACCCTCTCTTACCCTTAAAAAACCCAAATAAACCAAGAATGTTCCTCAAAAACTCCCATTCAACTGTGTCATAAGCTTTCTGGATATCCACCTTAAAAGCACACTTAGGTGGACCTTTGTCACGGTGATAGTCCCTCAATAATTCCTGGGATAACAAAATGTTATCACTGATTTGCCTCCCAGGAATGAAAGCACTTTGATTGTTATCAACTAAATCATCCAACACCACCTTTATCCTATTGGTAATTATTTTACTAATAATCTTGTAAACCACATTACAACAAGCAATGGGTCTAAAATCAGCCACTTTAACTGGGGAATTGACTTTGGGAACAAGGGCAATACCAGTGGCATTAACTTCTTTCAACAACTTTCCAGAAATGAAAAACTGTCTAACAGCCTTACAAATATCATCACCAATAACACTCCAAGCAGCTTTATAAAACTTAGAAGAAAAGCCATCAGGGCCTGGAGCTTTGTCATCAGAAATATCAAATAAGGCAGTCTTCACCTCATCATCAGAAACAGCCCTGTTCATGTGATTTGAGCTATAATCTGATAATCTTTTAATATTGAGACTGGCAGGGTCATTAATAGGACTGATGGTAGCAGAAGTACCCAAAGTGCTTTCAAAATACTTAACAAATTGATCTGCTACCTCATGCCCATGAAAAACATTTCCATTCATATCCTCCACCATCATAATTCTATTTCTGCTCATTCTTCCCTTAACAGCTTTGTGAAAGAACTTAGTATTATTATCACCTTCCCTAAGCCACTCAACTTTTGACTTTTGCTTCAAAAACAGCTCCTCATCAATCATAGCCTCATTATAAGCCTTCAAACATTTAACCTCCTCATACCTCAGATTCTTGTCATCAGGATTACTGACCATCTCAGCCTGCACCTTCTCCAAATTTACTTTTAAGTCACAAACTTTTTTGTGAATATGCCCATTATTTTTTAAAAGAGCCCTCACATGTTTCTTCAAAGCTTTCAAATTAGAAACCACTTTGTACATTTCAAAACCTGTCAAATCCTTATTCCAACATCTTTTAACCATAGGCAAAAATTCCTTCTTCTTAGCAACAAAATTAGGGAACTTAAAAGGTTTAGGTTTAGCCCTAACAAAAGAAGGTATATTTAAAATACACGGGCTGTGATCAGAAGATAAAAAGGGTAAAAACTGGACAAAAGAATTATTAAAATCCTTAAGAAAATCCATATTCCCCATAACTCTATCCAACTTCTTCAATAAACTGTCATCCCTATTAGGACTCTTCTTCCATGTGAATTTAAGACCAGAAGAACTTAAATCATCAACCTGAATATCAGCCACACATTCAGAAAAGTCAACCATACTGCTATTCATTCTAGAGGAACCAGAGGAAGCCTCATTAGGGTTTAAGATGGAGTTAAAATCTCCCATTAAAACCCAAGCTTTGTCTTTAACAGTTGGGCTAAAAATTCGAAGATTATTCCATAACTGAGGTCTAAACTGTTTCCTGTGATGACCATAAACAAAAGAGCAGTAATAACTAGGACCCCTAATAACAGGTTTAACAAAACAGTGAATGGCCTGCGGATGCTGATCAATCACCATAATATCAACAACATTAGGATCCCAAGCAATCACAATACGAGTCACACCTGTACATAAGTCAGAATTGGAAACCCAACTCCAATTGCCAAACACTCTATTACAAACCCATGCTAGATTTTTCTTTTTAACATGAGTTTCAAGAATAGCACAAATACTCAAACTTTCATCTCTAATTAATTGAGCAACCTCATTTTGGCTAACAGCTTTATTGAGGCCTCTAACATTCCAAATAGCAGATTTCATCATCATTAAACAGGTTTTGAGGTTGATGCTACATCACAACTCAGGTTCTTTTTAACTGCAACAGTACTATCAACTTTCATACCTTGATTAATACCATTAGTATCAGAACCAACATCATCAAAAACAAGATCAGGATCCATACCATGTACAGCACAATTGTCCTTAAACAAATCAACCTGCCCAGTTGACCAACCTTTTAAAATTTCCAAATCCGGTATCTTTTTAGCAAATAAAAATTTCATAACATCTTCCCTTTGATAATCATAAACATGGTACTTCTCATCCCAACCATCACCAAAGTCCTCTTCATCCTCATTCAAAACTTCAAATTTGTTAGAGGTCACAACAGGATCAATCTCATCTTTTAAAATCTCAACACTTTTTACCAATTTATCTTTTTTAGGAGCAATTGTGGCTTTCGAAATGGCCACTGGTTTTTCAATATTAACAGGATTACCATTCATCTCAGAATTATTATTCTTCACAGCATATCTCATATTACCCCAAATTTTAGGACCTTGAATCCTATTATTATTATTACCCCTGTTTTGATTATTTTCATGATTTCTAACATTCTGGTTATTAGCACTGCCCTGCCCCTGATTCAATCTGGTGAAAACACTTCGTCTAGGCTGTTGATTCTGGTTTTGATAACGAGAGGTCACAACTTTATTAACAACTTTGTTTCTTTTCCCAACTGTTTGGAATCCCTCATCATTACAGTTTTGGCCATCAACCTGTTCACCATCATTATTACTACCAGTTTTAGCCAGTATCTCTACTTCAGTCCTTGGCCTAACTTTACAGGCATTGTGGGAGTGACCAAACACCTTACAATGGGTACACACAGGAGGTTTCCAGTTGTAAGAAACTTCCAAAGACACAACTTTTCCTGGATTAGGGCCAGAATTAGGGTAAACTAACTCAACATCATCAGGGAGTTCATCACAAGCATCAACCTCCACAAGAACCCGAGCATAACCCATTCTACCAGAATTGCTTAAACATCTTTGTTTTGTCATCTTATCCATGACCAATGGTCTTCCCACTCCACTAGCTATTTTACCAATACCATGGCCATACCATAATTCAATTGGTAAATCATGAATACAAATCCATATAGAGACTTTAGAAGGTTCTATTTTTTGTAAACAAATTCCAGGTTCCCATTTATTTACAACTAAAGGCACATTATCAACAAGCCAAATTCCATTTTCCAACACTGCATTTAGACCTTCTTCACTTTTAAATTTGAAGAAATAAATTCCAGCTCCATTTTTAGTAACTTCCAAGAAATCATAGGCTCTCCACATTCTTTTAAGACTGGCATTGACTTTAATGAAGTCCATTGAAGTGCCTACAAAATGGCCATAAAGCATAAGTGATAACTTAGCTTTTTTAAATTTAAAATCCTCATCAATCATAATAATCTGCTTCTTCCCATTATCAATCCTAACTGGAGGAACATAATTCATTTGAAAATCAACTCTTTCATTGTCCTGTTTTATCATTTCAGCAAGAGTTAGGCCTCCAGTTTTGGTTTTCTGCCAGGCATTTGGCATAGAAGTAATCTTGGGAATCTGCCCATTATTAGACAGATTAGAAGGTTTACTAGAATCAAACTGTCGACCTGGGGAATCATCAACAGTGTTGACTTTAGCATTCCCAGTTCTGTCCTCCATTTCAATATCAGTATGATCATCACTCTCATTGCCAGAAATACTATAACCAGAATTTAAAGCATCAATAACTGCATTACCTATTACAACAGTGTTATTTCCTGGGGATTTTACAAAGTTATCACCCTTCTCCAAACTTAACCCAGGATCACCTGTTATAGGGTAATGAACTGTATTAGTCTCAACCTGGCAAGCAACTGGACTTACAACAGCATTACAGGTTGTCATGACTGTGCTACCTATTACATCATTGCTAGAGGCTAAAAAATGATGGTTCAACCCCTCCACATCACTTTCAACCTCAGCATGAGTAGGGTAACAAACTGCACTACCAAACTGATCTATCTCATCCATATAAACATCTTCTGTTTCTGAATCATCAGAGTTCTCTTCTTCTAAAACAGCAGTCTTAGAACTCTTGAACTTCTGCTCCACCATCTTTCTCTTCTTATCAACAAAAATATCCATCCCCACAATACTAGCTTGCTCAACAGATTCAAGGACCTGAGCCCTAACCTGTTTTCGAATTTGTGCAGGGGAGATATGATGACAATTAGGAGTAGAGACATTTATAAAACTCTGTGAAGGTGTAACAGCTCCAGCTTCACTCTCTTTACTAGCCACTGGATTATAAGAGGAAACAATCTTCTTAAAACTTCTACTCTTGGATGATAAACAAGTAACAATTTGAGAAGCTTCACTCTCTTCAATTAAACCCAAGCTAACCATCTTATCAAACAGCTTCTTCTTGATTGCTTTCTTAATAATATGAATTCTTCTAACAGTTTCCGGATCATCATAGACTATGTTCATATCCACCCCAACTTTACTAAGAACATGACGAACTGAAGAAACAATTTTCCCCATCTCTGCATTCATATTATAACTAGGTTGAAGCTTATTCTCCACTTCAACAACAGGAACACCCTTCTGCAGTCCCACAACAGAACAATCCACACCCATCAGAGGTCCATCAGATCTCTTCAAAATGTGAGTGACAGTGGGAACACCAGAATCCAATCCAATAGTTCTATCACTACAATTTGCTTTGGAAGCAGCAATTGGCACAGGATTATCACTTCCCATGCCTTTTCGACCAGCTTGCACCATTTCCGAACCTTCATTCAAGCTTGGCATACGAAGAACATTTCGTCGAACACCAGTGACTGTCGATTTCACAGGTTGCGAGCCCTGCACCACCGACCCCTTCATACCAACACTCCTTCCTTCTTTCCAACCCGAACCATGCCCTCCTTCTACCTCTAATCGGCCAGAAACCTTCAAATCAGTAGGGGCCATTTCTAACAGCAAACATGTCAGTGAGCTGGATTCTCGATTCATCACCACCGGCCTATCCGGTGGATGATCAGGCTCGGTCATTGCCTTAAGCCTTCAAAATCGAGCTTCCCTACCAAATAACACTAAATTCCAACGGGCAGATTCGCCGGAATCACAAAACCGCCGGTAACACACACTAAATCGCACCTTTAACTGAGTGAAACGAGAGAAAAAGTCAAATGGTCAACACACATTTTGGTTTTTAGGGTTTTGGTTATGGGTTATATGGTTATGGGTTATGGTTATGGGTTATGGACACCTATTACTTGTAAAATGGATATCTATAGGCTACTGGTCATGGTTACTAGTTATAATGGTTCATGGGCCATCAGTATCAGTTATGGACATCTATTACTTGTAAAATGGATATCTGTAGGCTATTGGACATGGCTAGTAGTTATAATGGTTCAAGGGCCATCAGTATCAGTTATGGACATCTAGTGGTTATAATGATTCAAGGACCATGGTTATGGGTTATGGACACCTATTACTTGTAAAATGGATATCTATAGGCTATTGGTCATGGCTAGTAGTTATAATGGTTCAAGGGCCATCGATATGAGTTATGGACATGTAGTGGTTATAATGGTTCACTGGCCTTGGTTATGGGTTATGGACACCTATTACTTGTAAAATGGATATTTATAGGCTATTGGTCATGGCTAGTAGTTATAATGGTTCAAGGGCACCTATTACTTGTAAAATGGATATCTGTAGGCTGTTGGACATGGCTAGTAGTTTTAATGGTTCAAGGGCCATCAGTATCAGTTATGGACATCTAGTGGTTATAATGATTCAAGAACCATGGTTATGGGTTCTAGACACCTATTACTTGTAAAATGGATATCTATAGGCTATTGGTCATGGCTAGTAGTTATAATGGTTCAAGGGCCATCGATATAAGTTATGGACATGTAGTGGTTATAATGGTTCACTGGCCTTGGTTATGGGTTATGGACACCTATTACTTTTAAAATGGATATTTATAGGCTATTGGTCATGGCTAGTAGTTATAATGGTTCAAGGGCACCTATTACTTGTAAAATGGATATCTGTAGGCTGTTGGACATGGCTAGTAGTTTTAATGGTTCAAGGGCCATCAGTATCAGTTATGGACATCTAGTGGTTATAATGATTCAAGAACCATGGTTATGGGTTCTAGACACATATTACTTGTAAAATGGATATCTATAGGCTATTGGTCATGGCTAGTAGTTATAATGGTTCAAGGGCCATCGATATGAGTTATGGACATGTAGTGGTTATAATGGTTCACTGGCCTTGGTTATGGGTTATGGACCCCTATTACTTGTAAAATGGATATTTATAGGCTATTGGTCATGGCTAGTAGTTATAATGGTTCAAGGGCCATCAGTATCAGTTATGGACAACTACTGGTTATAATGGCTCAAGGACCATGGTTATGGGTTATGGACACCTATTACTTGTAAAATGGATATCTATAGGCTATTGGTCATGGCTAGTAGTTATAATGGTTCAAGGGCCATCGATATGAGTTATGGACATGTAGTGGTTATGATGGTTCACTGGCCTTGGTTATGGGTTATGGACACCTATTACTTGTAAAATGGATAACTATAGGCTACTGGTCATGGTTACTAGTTATAATGGTTCATGGGCCATTAGTATCAGTTATGGACATCTAGTGGTTATAATGGTTCAACAACCATTGTTATGGGTTATGGACACCTATTACTTGTAAAATGTATATCTGTAGGCTATTGGACATGGCTAGTAGTTTTAATGGTTCAAGGGCCATCAGTATCAGTTATGGACATCTAGTGGTTATAATGATTCAAGGACCATGGTTATGGGTTATGGACACCTATTACTTGTAAAATGGATATCTATAGGCTATTGGTCATGGCTAGTAGTTATAATGGTTCAAGGGCCATAAGTGTCAGTTATGGACATCTAGTGGTTATAATGGTTCGACGACGATTGTTATGGGTAATGGACACCTATTACTTGTAAAATGGTTATCTATAGGCTATTGGTCATAGCTAGTAGTTATAATGGTTCAAGTACCATCGATATGAGATATGGACATGTAGTGGTTATAATGGTTCACTGGCCTTGGTTACGGGTTATGGACACCTATTACTTGTAAAATGGATAACTATAGGCTACTGGTCATGGTTACTAGTTATAATGGTTCAGGGGCCATTAGTATCAGTTATGGACATCTAGTGGTTATAATGGTTCAACAACCATGGTTATGGGTTATGGACACCTATTACTTGTAAAATGTATATCTGTAGGCTATTGGACATGGCTAGTAGTTATAATGGTTCAAGGGCCATCAGTATGAGTTATGGACATGTAGTGGTTATAATGGTTCACTGGCCTTGGTTATGGGTTATGGACACCTATTACTTGTAAAATGGATATCTATAGGCTACTGGTCATGGTTACAAGTTATAATGGTTCATGGGCCATCAGTATCAGTTATGGACATCTAGTGGTTATAATGGTTCAAGAACCATGGTTATGGGTTATGGACACCTATTACTTGTAAAATGTATCTGTAGGCTATTGGACATGGCTAGTAGTTATAATGGTTCAAGGACCATCGATATGAGTTATGGACATGTAGTGGTTATAATGGTTCACTGGCCTTGGTTACGGGTTATGGACACCTATTACTTGTAAAATGGATATCTATAGGCTACTGGTCACGGTTACTAGTTATAATGGTTCATGGGCCATCAGTATCAGTTATGGACATCTATTACTTGTAAAATGGATATCTGTAGGCTATTGGACATGGCTAGTAGTTATAATGGTTCAAGGGCCATCAGTATCAGTTATGGACATCTAGTGGTTATAATGATTCAAGGACCATGGTTATGGGTTATGGACACCTATTACTTGTAAAATGGATATCTATAGGCTATTGGTCATGGCTAGTAGTTATAATGGTTCAAGGGCCATCGATATGAGTTATGGTCATGTAGTGGTTATAATGGTTCACTGGCCTTGGTTATGGGTTATGGACACCTATTACTTGTAAAATGGATATTTATAGGCTATAGGTCATGGCTAGTAGTTATAATGGTTCAAGGGCCATCAGTATCAGTTATGGACAACTACTGGTTATAATGGTTCAAGGACCATGGTTATGGGTTATGGACACCTATTACTTGTAAAATGGATATCTATAGGCTATTGGTCATGGCTAGTAGTTATAATGGTTCAAGGGCCATCGATATGACTTATGGACATGTAGTGGTTATAATGGTTAACTGGCCTTGGTTATGGGTTATGGACACCTATTACTTGTAAAATGGATAACTATAGGCTACTGGTCATGGTTACTAGTTATAATGGTTCATGGGCCATTAGTATCAGTTATGGACATCTAGTGGTTATAATGGTTCAAGAACCATGGTTATGGGTTATGGACACCTATTACTTGTAAAATGTATATCTGTAGGCTATTGGACATGGCTAGTAGTTATAATGGTTCAAGGGCCATCAGTATCAATTATGGACATCTAGTGGTTATAATGATTCAAGGACCATGGTTATGGGTTATGGACACCAATTACTTGTAAAATGGATATCTATAGGCTATTGGTCATGGCTAGTAGTTATAATGGTTCAAGGGCCATAAGTGTCAGTTATGGACATCTAGTGGTTATAATGGTTCGACGACGATTGTTATGGGTAATGGACACCTATTACTTGTAAAATGGTTATCTATAGGCTATTGGTCATGGCTAGTAGTTATAATGGTTCAAGGACCATCGATATGAGTTATGGACATGTAGTGGTTATAATGGTTCACTGGCCTCGGTTATGGGTTATGGACACCTATTACTTGTAAAATGGATATCTATAGGCTACTGGTCATGGTTACTAGTTATAATGGTTCATGGGCCATCAGTATCAGTTATGGACATCTATTACTTGTAAAATGGATATCTGTAGGCTATTGGACATGGCTAGTAGTTATAATGGTTCAAGGGCCATCAGTATCAGTTATGGACAACTACTGGTTATAATGGCTCAAGGACCATGGTTATGGGTTATGGACACCTATTACTTGTAAAATGGATATCTATAGGCTATTGGTCATGGCTAGTAGTTATAATGGTTCAAGGGCCATCGATATGAGTTATGGACATGTAGTGGTTATGATGGTTCACTGGCCTTGGTTATGGGTTATGGACACCTATTACTTGTAAAATGGATAACTATAGGCTACTGGTCATGGTTACTAGTTATAATGGTTCATGGGCCATTAGTATCAGTTATGGACATCTAGTGGTTATAATGGTTCAACAACCATTGTTATGGGTTATGGACACCTATTACTTGTAAAATGTATATCTGTAGGCTATTGGACATGGCTAGTAGTTTTAATGGTTCAAGGGCCATCAGTATCAGTTATGGACATCTAGTGGTTATAATGATTCAAGGACCATGGTTATGGGTTATGGACACCTATTACTTGTAAAATGGATATCTATAGGCTATTGGTCATGGCTAGTAGTTATAATGGTTCAAGGGCCATAAGTGTCAGTTATGGACATCTAGTGGTTATAATGGTTCGACGACGATTGTTATGGGTAATGGACACCTATTACTTGTAAAATGGTTATCTATAGGCTATTGGTCATAGCTAGTAGTTATAATGGTTCAAGTACCATCGATATGAGATATGGACATGTAGTGGTTATAATGGTTCACTGGCCTTGGTTACGGGTTATGGACACCTATTACTTGTAAAATGGATAACTATAGGCTACTGGTCATGGTTACTAGTTATAATGGTTCAGGGGCCATTAGTATCAGTTATGGACATCTAGTGGTTATAATGGTTCAACAACCATGGTTATGGGTTATGGACACCTATTACTTGTAAAATGTATATCTGTAGGCTATTGGACATGGCTAGTAGTTATAATGGTTCAAGGGCCATCAGTATGAGTTATGGACATGTAGTGGTTATAATGGTTCACTGGCCTTGGTTATGGGTTATGGACACCTATTACTTGTAAAATGGATATCTATAGGCTACTGGTCATGGTTACAAGTTATAATGGTTCATGGGCCATCAGTATCAGTTATGGACATCTAGTGGTTATAATGGTTCAAGAACCATGGTTATGGGTTATGGACACCTATTACTTGTAAAATGTATCTGTAGGCTATTGGACATGGCTAGTAGTTATAATGGTTCAAGGACCATCGATATGAGTTATGGACATGTAGTGGTTATAATGGTTCACTGGCCTTGGTTACGGGTTATGGACACCTATTACTTGTAAAATGGATATCTATAGGCTACTGGTCACGGTTACTAGTTATAATGGTTCATGGGCCATCAGTATCAGTTATGGACATCTATTACTTGTAAAATGGATATCTGTAGGCTATTGGACATGGCTAGTAGTTATAATGGTTCAAGGGCCATCAGTATCAGTTATGGACATCTAGTGGTTATAATGATTCAAGGACCATGGTTATGGGTTATGGACACCTATTACTTGTAAAATGGATATCTATAGGCTATTGGTCATGGCTAGTAGTTATAATGGTTCAAGGGCCATCGATATGAGTTATGGTCATGTAGTGGTTATAATGGTTCACTGGCCTTGGTTATGGGTTATGGACACCTATTACTTGTAAAATGGATATTTATAGGCTATAGGTCATGGCTAGTAGTTATAATGGTTCAAGGGCCATCAGTATCAGTTATGGACAACTACTGGTTATAATGGTTCAAGGACCATGGTTATGGGTTATGGACACCTATTACTTGTAAAATGGATATCTATAGGCTATTGGTCATGGCTAGTAGTTATAATGGTTCAAGGGCCATCGATATGACTTATGGACATGTAGTGGTTATAATGGTTAACTGGCCTTGGTTATGGGTTATGGACACCTATTACTTGTAAAATGGATAACTATAGGCTACTGGTCATGGTTACTAGTTATAATGGTTCATGGGCCATTAGTATCAGTTATGGACATCTAGTGGTTATAATGGTTCAAGAACCATGGTTATGGGTTATGGACACCTATTACTTGTAAAATGTATATCTGTAGGCTATTGGACATGGCTAGTAGTTATAATGGTTCAAGGGCCATCAGTATCAATTATGGACATCTAGTGGTTATAATGATTCAAGGACCATGGTTATGGGTTATGGACACCAATTACTTGTAAAATGGATATCTATAGGCTATTGGTCATGGCTAGTAGTTATAATGGTTCAAGGGCCATAAGTGTCAGTTATGGACATCTAGTGGTTATAATGGTTCGACGACGATTGTTATGGGTAATGGACACCTATTACTTGTAAAATGGTTATCTATAGGCTATTGGTCATGGCTAGTAGTTATAATGGTTCAAGGACCATCGATATGAGTTATGGACATGTAGTGGTTATAATGGTTCACTGGCCTCGGTTATGGGTTATGGACACCTATTACTTGTAAAATGGATATCTATAGGCTACTGGTCATGGTTACTAGTTATAATGGTTCATGGGCCATCAGTATCAGTTATGGACATCTATTACTTGTAAAATGGATATCTGTAGGCTATTGGACATGGCTAGTAGTTATAATGGTTCAAGGGCCATCAGTATCAGTTATGGACATCTAGTGGTTATAATGATTCAAGGACCATGGTTATGGGTTATGGACACCTATTACTTGTAAAATGGATATTTATAGGCTATTGGTCATGGCTAGTAGTTATAATGGTTCAAGGGCTATCGATATGAGTTATGGACATGTAGTGGTTATAATGGTTCACTGGCCTTGGTTATGGGTTATGGACACGTATTACTTGTAAAATGGATAACTATAGGCTACTGGTCATGGTTACTAGTTATAATGGTTCATGGGCTATTAGTATCAGTTATGGACATCTAGTGGTTATAATGGTTCAACAACCATGGTTATGGGTTATGGACACCTATTACTTGTAAAATGTATATCTGTAGGCTATTGGACATGGCTAGTAGTTATAATGGTTCAAGGGCCATCAGTATCAGTTATGGACATCTAGTGGTTATAATGATTCAAGGACCATGGTTATGGGTTATGGACACCTATTACTTGTAAAATGGATATCTATAGGCTATTGGTCATGGCTAGTAGTTATAATGGTTCAAGGGCCATAAGTGTCAGTTATGGACATCTAGTGGTTATAATGGTTCGACGACGATTGTTATGGGTAATGGACACCTATTACTTGTAAAATGGTTATCTATAGGCTATTGGTCATAGCTAGTAGTTATAATGGTTCAAGTACCATCGATATGAGATATGGACATGTAGTGGTTATAATGGTTCACTGGCCTTGGTTACGGGTTATGGACACCTATTACTTGTAAAATGGATAACTATAGGCTACTGGTCATGGTTACTAGTTATAATGGTTCAGGGGCCATTAGTATCAGTTATGGACATCTAGTGGTTATAATGGTTCAAGAACCATGGTTATGGGTTATGGACACCTATTACTTGTAAAATGTATATCTGTAGGCTATTGGACATGGCTAGTAGTTATAATGGTTCAAGGGCCATCAGTATGAGTTATGGACATGTAGTGGTTATAATGGTTCACTGGCCTTGGTTATGGGTTATGGACACCTATTACTTGTAAAATGGATATCTATAGGCTACTGGTCATGGTTACAAGTTATAATGGTTCATGGGCCATCAGTATCAGTTATGGACATCTAGTGGTTATAATGGTTCAAGAACCATGGTTATGGGTTATGGACACCTATTACTTGTAAAATGTATCTGTAGGCTATTGGACATGGCTAGTAGTTATAATGGTTCAAGGACCATCGATATGAGTTATGGACATGTAGTGGTTATAATGGTTCACTGGCCTTGGTTACGGGTTATGGACACCTATTACTTGTAAAATGGATATCTATAGGCTACTGGTCACGGTTACTAGTTATAATGGTTCATGGGCCATCAGTATCAGTTATGGACATCTATTACTTGTAAAATGGATATCTGTAGGCTATTGGACATGGCTAGTAGTTATAATGGTTCAAGGGCCATCAGTATCAGTTATGGACATCTAGTGGTTATAATGATTCAAGGACCATGGTTATGGGTTATGGACACCTATTACTTGTAAAATGGATATCTATAGGCTATTGGTCATGGCTAGTAGTTATAATGGTTCAAGGGCCATCGATATGAGTTATGGTCATGTAGTGGTTATAATGGTTCACTGGCCTTGGTTATGGGTTATGGACACCTATTACTTGTAAAATGGATATTTATAGGCTATAGGTCATGGCTAGTAGTTATAATGGTTCAAGGGCCATCAGTATCAGTTATGGACAACTATTGGTTATAATGGTTCAAGGACCATGGTTATGGGTTATGGACACCTATTACTTGTAAAACGGATATCTATAGGCTATTGGTCATGGCTAGTAGTTATAATGGTTCAAGGGCCATCGATATGACTTATGGACATGTAGTGGTTATAATGGTTAACTGGCCTTGGTTATGGGTTATGGACACCTATTACTTGTAAAATGGATAACTATAGGCTACTGGTCATGGTTACTAGTTATAATGGTTCATGGGCCATTAGTATCAGTTATGGACATCTAGTGGTTATAATGGTTCAAGAACCATGGTTATGGGTTATGGACACCTATTACTTGTAAAATGTATATCTGTAGGCTATTGGACATGGCTAGTAGTTATAATGGTTCAAGGGCCATCAGTATCAATTATGGACATCTAGTGGTTATAATGATTCAAGGACCATGGTTATGGGTTATGGACACCAATTACTTGTAAAATATCTATAGGCTATTGGTCATGGCTAGTAGTTATAATGGTTCAAGGGCCATAAGTGTCAGTTATGGACATCTAGTGGTTATAATGGTTCGACGACGATTGTTATGGGTAATGGACACCTATTACTTGTAAAATGGTTATCTATAGGCTATTGGTCATGGCTAGTAGTTATAATGGTTCAAGGACCATCGATATGAGTTATGGACATGTAGTGGTTATAATGGTTCACTGGCCTCGGTTATGGGTTATGGACACCTATTACTTGTAAAATGGATATCTATAGGCTACTGGTCATGGTTACTAGTTATAATGGTTCATGGGCCATCAGTATCAGTTATGGACATCTATTACTTGTAAAATGGATATCTGTAGGCTATTGGACATGGCTAGTAGTTATAATGGTTCAAGGGCCATCAGTATCAGTTATGGACATCTAGTGGTTATAATGATTCAAGGACCATGGTTATGGGTTATGGACACCTATTACTTGTAAAATGGATATCTATAGGCTATTGGTCATGGCTAGTAGTTATAATGGTTCAAGGGCCATCGATATGAGTTATGGACATGTAGTGGTTATAATGGTTCACTGGCCTTGGTTATGGGTTATGGACACCTATTACTTGTAAAATGGATAACTATAGGCTACTGGTCATGGTTACTAGTTATAATGGTTCATGGGCTATTAGTATCAGTTATGGACATCTAGTGGTTATAATGGTTCAACAACCATGGTTATGGGTTATGGACACCTATTACTTGTAAAATGTATATCTGTAGGCTATTGGACATGGCTAGTAGTTATAATGGTTCAAGGGCCATCAGTATCAGTTATGGACATCTAGTGGTTATAATGATTCAAGGACCATGGTTATGGGTTATGGACACCTATTACTTGTAAAATGGATATCTATAGGCTATTGGTCATGGCTAGTAGTTATAATGGTTCAAGGGCCATAAGTGTCAGTTATGGACATCTAGTGGTTATAATGGTTCGACGACGATTGTTATGGGTAATGGACACCTATTACTTGTAAAATGGTTATCTATAGGCTATTGGTCATAGCTAGTAGTTATAATGGTTCAAGTACCATCGATATGAGATATGGACATGTAGTGGTTATAATGGTTCACTGGCCTTGGTTACGGGTTATGGACACCTATTACTTGTAAAATGGATAACTATAGGCTACTGGTCATGGTTACTAGTTATAATGGTTCAGGGGCCATTAGTATCAGTTATGGACATCTAGTGGTTATAATGGTTCAACAACCATGGTTATGGGTTATGGACACCTATTACTTGTAAAATGTATATCTGTAGGCTATTGGACATGGCTAGTAGTTATAATGGTTCAAGGGCCATCAGTATGAGTTATGGACATGTAGTGGTTATAATGGTTCACTGGCCTTGGTTATGGGTTATGGACACCTATTACTTGTAAAATGGATATCTATAGGCTACTGGTCATGGTTACAAGTTATAATGGTTCATGGGCCATCAGTATCAGTTATGGACATCTAGTGGTTATAATGGTTCAAGAACCATGGTTATGGGTTATGGACACCTATTACTTGTAAAATGTATCTGTAGGCTATTGGACATGGCTAGTAGTTATAATGGTTCAAGGACCATCGATATGAGTTATGGACATGTAGTGGTTATAATGGTTCACTGGCCTTGGTTACGGGTTATGGACACCTATTACTTGTAAAATGGATATCTATAGGCTACTGGTCACGGTTACTAGTTATAATGGTTCATGGGCCATCAGTATCAGTTATGGACATCTATTACTTGTAAAATGGATATCTGTAGGCTATTGGACATGGCTAGTAGTTATAATGGTTCAAGGGCCATCAGTATCAGTTATGGACATCTAGTGGTTATAATGATTCAAGGACCATGGTTATGGGTTATGGACACCTATTACTTGTAAAATGGATATCTATAGGCTATTGGTCATGGCTAGTAGTTATAATGGTTCAAGGGCCATCGATATGAGTTATGGTCATGTAGTGGTTATAATGGTTCACTGGCCTTGGTTATGGGTTATGGACACCTATTACTTGTAAAATGGATATTTATAGGCTATAGGTCATGGCTAGTAGTTATAATGGTTCAAGGGCCATCAGTATCAGTTATGGACAACTACTGGTTATAATGGTTCAAGGACCATGGTTATGGGTTATGGACACCTATTACTTGTAAAATGGATATCTATAGGCTATTGGTCATGGCTAGTAGTTATAATGGTTCAAGGGCCATCGATATGACTTATGGACATGTAGTGGTTATAATGGTTAACTGGCCTTGGTTATGGGTTATGGACACCTCTTACTTGTAAAATGGATAACTATAGGCTACTGGTCATGGTTACTAGTTATAATGGTTCATGGGCCATTAGTATCAGTTATGGACATCTAGTGGTTATAATGGTTCAAGAACCATGGTTATGGGTTATGGACACCTATTACTTGTAAAATGTATATATGTAGGCTATTGGACATGGCTAGTAGTTATAATGGTTCAAGGGCCATCAGTATCAATTATGGACATCTAGTGGTTATAATGATTCAAGGACCATGGTTATGGGTTATGGACACCAATTACTTGTAAAATGGATATCTATAGGCTATTGGTCATGGCTAGTAGTTATAATGGTTCAAGGGCCATAAGTGTCAGTTATGGACATCTAGTGGTTATAATGGTTCGACGACGATTGTTATGGGTAATGGACACCTATTACTTGTAAAATGGTTATCTATAGGCTATTGGTCATGGCTAGTAGTTATAATGGTTCAAGGACCATCGATATGAGTTATGGACATGTAGTGGTTATAATGGTTCACTGGCCTTGGTTATGGGTTATGGACACCTATTACTTGTAAAATGGATATCTATAGGCTACTGGTCATGGTTACTAGTTATAATGGTTCATGGGCCATCAGTATCAGTTATGGACATCTATTACTTGTAAAATGGATATCTGTAGGCTATTGGACATGGCTAGTAGTTATAATGGTTCAAGGGCCATCAGTATCAGTTATGGACATCTAGTGGTTATAATGATTCAAGGACCATGGTTATGGGTTATGGACACCTATTACTTGTAAAATGGATATCTATAGGCTATTGGTCATGGCTAGTAGTTATAATGGTTCAAGGGCCATCGATATGAGTTATGGACATGTAGTGGTTATAATGGTTCACTGGCCTTGGTTATGGGTTATGGACACCTATTACTTTTAAAATGGATATTTATAGGCTATTGGTCATGGCTAGTAGTTATAATGGTTCAAGGGCACCTACTACTTGTAAAATGGATATCTGTAGGCTGTTGGACATGGCTAGTAGTTTTAATGGTTCAAGGGCCATCAGTATCAGTTATGGACATCTAGTGGGTATAATGATTCAAGAACCATGGTTATGGGTTCTAGACACCTATTACTTGTAAAATGGATATCTATAGGCTATTGGTCATGGCTAGTAGTTATAATGGTTCAAGGGCCATCGATATGAGTTATGGACATGTAGTGGTTATAATGGTTCACTGGCCTTGGTTATGGGTTATGGACACCTATTACTTGTAAAATGGATATTTATAGGCTATTGGTCATGGCTAGTAGTTATAATGGTTCAAGGGCCATCAGTATCAGTTATGGACAACTACTGGTTATAATGGCTCAAGGACCATGGTTATGGGTTATGGACACCTATTACTTGTAAAATGGATATCTATAGGCTATTGGTCATGGCTAGTAGGTATAATGGTTCAAGGGCCATCGATATGAGTTATGGACATGTAGTGGTTATAATGGTTCACTGGCCTTGGTTATGGGTTATGGACACCTATTACTTGTAAAATGGATAACTATAGGCTACTGGTCATGGTTACTAGTTATAATGGTTCATGGGCCATTAGTATCAGTTATGGACATCTAGTGGTTATAATGGTTCAACAACCATGGTTATGGGTTATGGACACCTATTACTTGTAAAATGTATATCTGTAGGCTATTGGACATGGCTAGTAGTTATAATGGTTCAAGGGCCATCAGTATCAGTTATGGACATCTAGTGGTTATAATGATTCAAGGACCATGGTTATGGGTTATGGACACCTATTACTTGTAAAATGGATATCTATAGGCTATTGGTCATGGCTAGTAGTTATAATGGTTCAAGGGCCATAAGTGTCAGTTATGGACATCTAGTGGTTATAATGGTTCGACGACGATTGTTATGGGTAATGGACACCTATTACTTGTAAAATGGTTATCTATAGGCTATTGGTCATAGCTAGTAGTTATAATGGTTCAAGTACCATCGATATGAGTTATGGACATGTAGTGGTTATAATGGTTCACTGGCCTTGGTTACGGGTTATGGACACCTATTACTTGTAAAATGGATAACTATAGGCTACTGGTCATGGTTACTAGTTATAATGGTTCAGGGGCCATTAGTATCAGTTATGGACATCTAGTGGTTATAATGGTTCAACAACCATGGTTATGGGTTATGGACACCTATTACTTGTAAAATGTATATCTGTAGGCTATTGGACATGGCTAGTAGTTATAATGGTTCAAGGGCCATCAGTATGAGTTATGGACATGTAGTGGTTATAATGGTTCACTGGCCTTGGTTATGGGTTATGGACACCTATTACTTGTAAAATGGATATCTATAGGCTACTGGTCATGGTTACAAGTTATAATGGTTCATGGGCCATCAGTATCAGTAATGGACATCTAGTGGTTATAATGGTTCAAGAACCATGGTTATGGGTTATGGACACCTATTACTTGTAAAATGTATCTGTAGGCTATTGGACATGGCTAGTAGTTATAATGGTTCAAGGACCATCGATATGAGTTATGGACATGTAGTGGTTATAATGGTTCACTGGCCTTGGTTACGGGTTATGGACACCTATTACTTGTAAAATGGATATCTATAGGCTACTGGTCACGGTTACTAGTTATAATGGTTCATGGGCCATCAGTATCAGTTATGGACATCTATTACTTGTAAAATGGATATCTGTAGGCTATTGGACATGGCTAGTAGTTATAATGGTTCAAGGGCCATCAGTATCAGTTATGGACATCTAGTGGTTATAATGATTCAAGGACCATGGTTATGGGTTATGGACACCTATTACTTGTAAAATGGATATCTATAGGCTATTGGTCATGGCTAGTAGTTATAATGGTTCAAGGGCCATCGATATGAGTTATGGTCATGTAGTGGTTATAATGGTTCACTGGCCTTGGTTATGGGTTATGGACACCTATTACTTGTAAAATGGATATTTATAGGCTATAGGTCATGGCTAGTAGTTATAATGGTTCAAGGGCCATCAGTATCAGTTATGGACAACTACTGGTTATAATGGTTCAAGGACCATGGTTATGGGTTATGGACACCTATTACTTGTAAAATGGATATCTATAGGCTATTGGTCATGGCTAGTAGTTATAATGGTTCAAGGGCCATCGATATGACTTATGGACATGTAGTGGTTATAATGGTTAACTGGCCTTGGTTATGGGTTATGGACACCTATTACTTGTAAAATGGATAACTATAGGCTACTGGTCATGGTTACTAGTTATAATGGTTCATGGGCCATTAGTATCAGTTATGGACATCTAGTGGTTATAATGTTTCAAGAACCATGGTTATGGGTTATGGACACCTATTACTTGTATAATGTATATCTGTAGGCTATTGGACATGGCTAGTAGTTATAATGGTTCAAGGGCCATCAGTATCAATTATGGACATCTAGTGGTTATAATGATTCAAGGACCATGGTTATGGGTTATGGACACCAATTACTTGTAAAATGGATATCTATAGGCTATTGGTCATGGCTAGTAGTTATAATGGTTCAAGGGCCATAAGTGTCAGTTATGGACATCTAGTGGTTATAATGGTTCGACGACGATTGTCATGGGTAATGGACACCTATTACTTGTAAAATGGTTATCTATAGGCTATTGGTCATGGCTAGTAGTTATAATGGTTCAAGGACCATCGATATGAGTTATGGACATGTAGTGGTTATAATGGTTCACTGGCCTTGGTTATGGGTTATGGACACCTATTACTTGTAAAATGGATATCTATAGGCTACTGGTCATGGTTACTAGTTATAATGGTTCATGGGCCATCAGTATCAGTTATGGACATATATTACTTGTAAAATGGATATCTGTAGGCTATTGGACATGGCTAGTAGTTATAATGGTTCAAGGGCCATCAGTATCAGTTATCGACATCTAGTGGTTATAATGATTCAAGGACCATGGTTATGGGTTATGGACACCTATTACTTGTAAAATGGATATCTATAGGCTATTGGTCATGGCTAGTAGTTATAATGGTTCAAGGGCCATCGATATGAGTTATTGACATGTAGTGGTTATAATGGTTCACTGGCCTTGGTTATGGGTTATGGACACCTATTACTTGTAAAATGGATATTTATAGGCTATTGGTCATGGCTAGTAGTTATAATGGTTCAAGGGCCATCAGTATCAGTTATGGACAAATACTGGTTATAATGGTTCAAGGACCATGGTTATGGGTTATGGACACCTATTACTTGTAAAATGGATATCTATAGGCTATTGGTCATGGCTAGTAGTTATAATGGTTCAAGGGCCATCGATATGAGTTATGGACATGTAGTGGTTATAATGGTTCACTGGCCTTGGTTATGGGTTATGGACACCTATTACTTGTAAAATGGATAACTATAGGCTACCGGTCATGGTTACTAGTTATAATGGTTCATGGGCCATTAGTATCAGTTATGGACATCTAGTGGTTATAATGGTTCAAGAACCATGGTTATGGGTTATGGACACGTATTACTTGTAAAATGTATATCTGTAGGCTATTGGACATGGCTAGTAGTTATAATGGTTCAAGGGCCATCAGTATCAGTTATGGACATCTAGTGGTTATAATGATTCAAGGACCATGGTTATGGGTTATGGACACCAATTACTTGTAAAATGGATATCTATAGGCTATTGGTCATGGCTAGTAGTTATAATGGTTCAAGGGCCATAAGTGTCAGTTATGAACATCTAGTGGTTATAATGGTTCGACGACGATTGTTATGGGTAATGGACACCTATTACTTGTAAAATGGTTATCTATAGGCTATTGGTCATGGCTAGTAGTTATAATGGTTCAAGGACCATCGATATGAGTTATGGACATGTAGTGGTTATAATGGTTCACTGGCCTTGGTTATGGGTTATGGACACCTATTACTTGTAAAATGGATATCTATAGGCTACTGGTCATGGTTACTAGTTATAATGGTTCATGGGCCATCAGTATCAGTTATGGACATCTAGTGGTTATAATGATTCAAGGACCATGGTTATGGGTTATGGACACCTATTACTTGTAAAATGGATATCTATAGGCTATTGGTCATGGCTAGTAGTTATAATGGTTCAAGGGCCATCGATATGAGTTATGGACATGTAGTGGTTATAATGGTTCACTGGCCTTGGTTATGGGTTATGGACACCTATTACTTGTAAAATGGATATTTATAGGCTATTGGTCATGGCTAGTAGTTATAATTGTTCAAGGGACATCAGTATCAGTTATGGACAACTACTGGTTGTAATGGTTCAAGGACCATGGTTATGGGTTATGGACACCTATTACTTGTAAAATGGATATCTATAGGCTATTGGTCATGGCTAGTAGTTATAATGGTTCAAGGGCCATCGATATGAGTTATGGACATGTAGTGGTTATAATGGTTCACTGGCCTTGGTTATGGGTTATGGACACCTATTACTTGTAAAATGGATAACTATAGGCTACTGGTCATGGTTACTAGTTATAATGGTTCATGGGCCATTAGTATCAGTTATGGACATCTAGTGGTTATAATGGTTCAAGAACCATGGTTATGGGTTATGGACACCTATTACTTGTAAAATGTATATTTGTAGGCTATTGGACATGGCTAGTAGTTATAATGGTTCAAGGGCCATCAGTATCAGTTATGGACATCTAGTGGTTATAATGATTCAAGGACCATGGTTATGGGTTATGGACACCTATTACTTGTAAAATGGATATCTATAGGCTATTGGTCATGGCTAGTAGTTATAATGGTTCAAGGGCCATAAGTGTCAGTTATGGACATCTAGTGGTTCTAATGGTTCGACGACGATTGTTATGGGTAATGGACACCTATTACTTGTAAAATGGTTATCTATAGGCTATTGGTCATGGCTAGTAGTTATAATGGTTCAAGGACCATCGATATGAGTTATGGACATGTAGTGGTTATAATGGTTCACTGGCCTTGGTTATGGGTTATGGACACCTATTACTTGTAAAATGGATATCTATAGGCTACTGGTCATGGTTACTAGTTATAATGGTTCATGGGCCATCAGTATCAGTTATGGACATCTATTACTTGTAAAATGGATATCTGTAGGCTATTGGACATGGCTAGTAGTTATAATGGTTCAAGGGCCATCAGTATCAGTTATGGACATCTAGTGGTTATAATGATTCAAGGACCATGGTTATGGGTTATGGACACCTATTACTTGTAAAATGGATATCTATAAGCTATTGGTCATGGCTAGTAGTTATAATGGTTCAAGGGCCATCGATATGAGTTATGGACATGTAGTGGTTATAATGGTTCACTGGCCTTGGTTATGGGTTATGGACACCTATTACTTGTAAAATGGATATTTATTGGCTATTGGTCATGGCTAGTAGTTATAATGGTTCAAGGGCACCTATTACTTGTAAAATGGATATCTGTAGGCTGTTGGACATGGCTAGTAGTTTTAATGATTCAAGGGCCATCAGTATCAGTTATGGACATCTAGTGGTTATAATGATTCAAGAACCATGGTTATGGGTTCTAGACACCTATTACTTGTAAAATGGATATCTATAGGCTATTGGTCATGGCTAGTAGTTATAATGGTTCAGGGGCCATCGATATGAGTTATGGACATGTAGTGGTTATAATGGTTCACTGGCCTTGGTTATGGGTTATGGACACCTATTACTTGTAAAATGGATATTTATAGGCTATTGGTCATGGCTAGTAGTTATAATGGTTCAAGGGCCATCAGTATCAGTTATGGACGACTACTGGTTATAATGGTTCAAGGACCATGGTTATGGGTTATGGACACCTATTACTTGTAAAATGGATATCTATAGGCTATTGGTCATGGCTAGTAGGTATAATGGTTCATGGGCCATCGATATGAGTTATGGACATGTAGTGGTTATAATGGTTCACTGGCCTTGGTTATGGGTTATGGACACCTATTACTTGTAAAATGGATAACTATAGGCTACTGGTCATGGTTACTAGTTATAATGGTTCATGGGCCATTAGTATCAGTTATGGACATCTAGTGGTTATAATGGTTCAACAACCATGGTTATGGGTTATGGACACCTATTACTTGTAAAATATATATCTGTAGGCTATTGGACATGGCTAGTAGTTATAATGGTTCAAGGGCCATCAGTATCAGTTATGGACATCTAGTGGTTATAATGATTCAAGGACCATGGTTATGGGTTATGGACACCTATTACTTGTAAAATGGATATCTATAGGCTATTGGTCATGGCTAGTAGTTATAATGGTTCAAGGGCCATAAGTGTCAGTTATGGACATCTAGTGGTTATAATGGTTCGATGACGATTGTTATGGGTAATGGACACCTATTACTTGAAAAATGGTTATCTATAGGCTATTGGTCATGGCTAGTAGTTATAATGGTTCAAGGACCATCGATATGAGTTATGGACATGTAGTGGTTATAATGGTTCACTGGCCTTGGTTACGGGTTATGGACACCTATTACTTGTAAAATGGATATCTATAGGCTAATGGTCATGGTTACTAGTTATAATGGTTCATGGGCCATCAGTATCAGTTATGGACATCTATTACTTGTAAAATGGATATCTGTAGGCTATTGGACATGGCTAGTAGTTATAATGGTTCAAGGTCCATCAGTATCAGTTATGGACATCTAGTGGTTATAATGATTCAAGGACCATGGTTATGGGTTATGGACACCTATTACTTGTAAAATGGATATCTATAGGCTATTGGTCATGGCTAGTAGTTATAATGGTTCAAGGGCCATAAGTGTCAGTTATGGACATCTAGTGGTTATAATGGTTCGACGACGATTGTTATGGGTAATGGACACCTATTACTTGTAAAATGGTTATCTATAGGCTATTGGTCATGGCTAGTAGTTATAATGGTTCAAGGGCCATCGATATGAGTTATGGACATGTAGTGGTTATAATGGTTCACTGGCCTTGGTTATGGGTTATGGACACCTATTACTTGTAAAATGGATATTTTGAGGCTATTGGTCATGGCTAGTAGTTATAATGGTTCAAGGGCCATCAGTATCAGTTATGGACAACTACTGGTTATAATGGTTCAAGGACCATGGTTATGGGTTATGGACACCTATTACTTGTAAAATGGATATCTATAGGCTATTGGTCATGGCTAGTAGTTATAATGGTTCAAGGGCCATCGATATGAGTTATGGACATGTAGTGGTTATAATGGTTCACTGGCCTTGGTTATGGGTTATGGACACCTTTTACTTGTAAAATGGATAACTATAGGCTACTGGACATGGTTACTAGTTATAATGGTTCATGGGCCATTAGTATCAGTTATGGACATCTAGTGGTTATAATGGTTCAACAACCATGGTTATGGGTTATGGACACCTATTACTTGTAAAATGTATATCTGTAGGCTATTGGACATGGCTAGTAGTTATAATGTATCAAGGGCCATCAGTATCAGTTATGGACATCTAGTGGTTATAATGATTCAAGGACCATGGTTATGGATTATGGACACCTATTACTTGTAAAATGGATATCTATAGGCTATTGGTCATGGCTAGTAGTTATAATGGTTCAAGGGCCATAAGTGTCAGTTATGGACATCTAGTGGTTATAATGGTTCGACGACGATTGTTATGGGTAATGGACACCTATTACTTGTAAAATGGTTATCTATAGGCTATTGGTCATGGCTAGTAGTTATAATGGTTCAAGGACCATCGATATGAGTTATGGACATATAGTGGTTATAATGGTTCACTGGCCTTGGTTACGGGTTATGGACACCTATCACTTGTAAAATGGATATCTATAGGCTACTGGTCATGGTTACTAGTTATAATGGTTCATGGGCCATCAGTATCAGTTATGGACATCTATTACTTGTAAAATGGATATCTGTAGGCTATTGGACATGGCTAGTAGTTATAATGGTTCAAGGGCCATCAGTATCAGTTATGGACATCTAGTGGTTATAATGATTCAAGGACCATGGTTATGGGTTATGGACACCTATTACTTGTAAAATGGATATCTATAGGCTATTGGTCATGGCTAGTAGTTATAATGGTTCAAGGGCCATCGATATGAGTTATGGACATGTAGTGGTTATAATGGTTCACTGGCCTTGGTTATGGGTTATGGACGCCTATTACTTGTAAAATGGATATTTATAGGCTATTGGTCATGGCTAGTAGTTATAATGGTTCAAGGGCACCTATTACTTGTAAAATGGATATATGTAGGCTGTTGGACATGGCAAGTAGTTTTAATGGTTCAAGGGCCATCAGTATCTGTTTTGGACATCTAATGGTTATAATGATTCAAGAACCATGGTTATGGTTTCTAGACACCTATTACTTGTAAAATGGATATCTATAGGCTATTGGTCATGGCTAGTAGTTATAATGGTTCAAGGGCCATCAATATCAGTTATGGACATCTAGTGGTTATAATGGTTCGACGACGATTGTTATGGGTAATGGACACCTATTACTTGTAAAATGGTTATCTATAGGCTATTGGTCATGGCTAGTAGTTATAATGGTTCAAGGACCATCGATATGAGTTATGGACATGTAGTGGTTATAATGGTTCACTGGCCTTGGTTATGGGTTATGGACACCTATTACTTGTAAAATGGATATCTATAGGCTACTGGTCATGGTTACTAGTTATAATGGTTCATGGGCCATCAGTATCAGTTATGGACATCTATTACTTGTAAAATGGATATCTGTAGGCTATTGGACATGGCTAGTAGTTATAATGGTTCAAGGGCCATCAGTATCAGTTATGGACATCTAGTGGTTATAATGATTCAAGGACCATGGTTATGGGTTATGGACACCTATTACTTGTAAAATGGATATCTATAAGCTATTGGTCATGGCTAGTAGTTATAATGGTTCAAGGGCCATCGATATGAGTTATGGACATGTAGTGGTTATAATGGTTCACTGGCCTTGGTTATGGGTTATGGACACCTATTACTTGTAAAATGGATATTTATTGGCTATTGGTCATCGCTAGTAGTTATAATGGTTCAAGGGCACCTATTACTTGTAAAATGGATATCTGTAGGCTGTTGGACATGGCTAGTAGTTTTAATGATTCAAGGGCCATCAGTATCAGTTATGGACATCTAGTGGTTATAATGATTCAAGAACCATGGTTATGGGTTCTAGACACCTATTACTTGTAAAATGGATATCTATAGGCTATTGGTCATGGCTAGTAGTTATAATGGTTCAGGGGCCATCGATATGAGTTATGGACATGTAGTGGTTATAATGGTTCACTGGCCTTGGTTATGGGTTATGGACACCTATTACTTGTAAAATGGATATTTATAGGCTATTGGTCATGGCTAGTAGTTATAATGGTTCAAGGGCCATCAGTATCAGTTATGGACGACTACTGGTTATAATGGTTCAAGGACCATGGTTATGGGTTATGGACACCTATTACTTGTAAAATGGATATCTATAGGCTATTGGTCATGGCTAGTAGGTATAATGGTTCATGGGCCATCGATATGAGTTATGGACATGTAGTGGTTATAATGGTTCACTGGCCTTGGTTATGGGTTATGGACACCTATTACTTGTAAAATGGATAACTATAGGCTACTGGTCATGGTTACTAGTTATAATGGTTCATGGGCCATTAGTATCAGTTATGGACATCTAGTGGTTATAATGGTTCAACAACCATGGTTATGGGTTATGGACACCTATTACTTGTAAAATATATATCTGTAGGCTATTGGACATGGCTAGTAGTTATAATGGTTCAAGGGCCATCAGTATCAGTTATGGACATCTAGTGGTTATAATGATTCAAGGACCATGGTTATGGGTTATGGACACCTATTACTTGTAAAATGGATATCTATAGGCTATTGGTCATGGCTAGTAGTTATAATGGTTCAAGGGCCATAAGTGTCAGTTATGGACATCTAGTGGTTATAATGGTTCGACGACGATTGTTATGGGTAATGGACACCTATTACTTGTAAAATGGTTATCTATAGGCTATTGGTCATGGCTAGTAGTTATAATGGTTCAAGGGCCATCGATATGAGTTATGGACATGTAGTGGTTATAATGGTTCACTGGCCTTGGTTATGGGTTATGGACACCTATTACTTGTAAAATGGATATTTTGAGGCTATTGGTCATGGCTAGTAGTTATAATGGTTCAAGGGCCATCAGTATCAGTTATGGACAACTACTGGTTATAATGGTTCAAGGACCATGGTTATGGGTTATGGACACCTATTACTTGTAAAATGGATATCTATAGGCTATTGGTCATGGCTAGTAGTTATAATGGTTCAAGGGCCATCGATATGAGTTATGGACATGTAGTGGTTATAATGGTTCACTGGCCTTGGATATGGGTTATGGACACCTTTTACTTGTAAAATGGATAACTATAGGCTACTGGACATGGTTACTAGTTATAATGGTTCATGGGCCATTAGTATCAGTTATGGACATCTAGTGGTTATAATGGTTCAACAACCATGGTTATGGGTTATGGACACCTATTACTTGTAAAATGTATATCTGTAGGCTATTGGACATGGCTAGTAGTTATAATGTATCAAGGGCCATCAGTATCAGTTATGGACATCTAGTGGTTATAATGATTCAAGGACCATGGTTATGGATTATGGACACCTATTACTTGTAAAATGGATATCTATAGGCTATTGGTCATGGCTAGTAGTTATAATGGTTCAAGGGCCATAAGTGTCAGTTATGGACATCTAGTGGTTATAATGGTTCGACGACGATTGTTATGGGTAATGGACACCTATTACTTGTAAAATGGTTATCTATAGGCTATTGGTCATGGCTAGTAGTTATAATGGTTCAAGGACCATCGATATGAGTTATGGACATATAGTGGTTATAATGGTTCACTGGCCTTGGTTACGGGTTATGGACACCTATCACTTGTAAAATGGATATCTATAGGCTACTGGTCATGGTTACTAGTTATAATGGTTCATGGGCCATCAGTATCAGTTATGGACATCTATTACTTGTAAAATGGATATCTGTAGGCTATTGGACATGGCTAGTAGTTATAATGGTTCAAGGGCCATCAGTATCAGTTATGGACATCTAGTGGTTATAATGATTCAAGGACCATGGTTATGGGTTATGGACACCTATTACTTGTAAAATGGATATCTATAGGCTATTGGTCATGGCTAGTAGTTATAATGGTTCAAGGGCCATCGATATGAGTTATGGACATGTAGTGGTTATAATGGTTCACTGGCCTTGGTTATGGGTTATGGACGCCTATTACTTGTAAAATGGATATTTATAGGCTATTGGTCATGGCTAGTAGTTATAATGGTTCAAGGGCACCTATTACTTGTAAAATGGATATATGTAGGCTGTTGGACATGGCAAGTAGTTTTAATGGTTCAAGGGCCATCAGTATCTGTTTTGGACATCTAATGGTTATAATGATTCAAGAACCATGGTTATGGTTTCTAGACACCTATTACTTGTAAAATGGATATCTATAGGCTATTGGTCATGGCTAGTAGTTATAATGGTTCAAGGGCCATCAATATCAGTTATGGACATCTAGTGGTTATAATGGTTCGACGACGATTGTTATGGGTAATGGACACCTATTACTTGTAAAATGGTTATCTATAGGCTATTGGTCATGGCTAGTAGTTATAATGGTTCAAGGACCATCGATATGAGTTATGGACATGTAGTGGTTATAATGGTTCACTGGCCTTGGTTATGGGTTATGGACACCTATTACTTGTAAAATGGATATCTATAGGCTATTGGTCATGGTTACTAGTTATAATGGTTCATGGGCCATCAGTATCAGTTTTGGACACCCATTATAACTTCGGCCCGAACATCCCTCTTCGGCCCGAACTCTTCAATATCCAAGATTGTGTGACAAAAGGTGCTATACTAAAACATTCATAACTTTCAGCTCGGGTGTCCGTTTCACGCCCAAGAGTAACCAAAATAGCTGGTTCGTTCGTCACTGCCAAGAACAAGTTCGGCCCGAACTCTTCACTGTTCCCGGCCCGAACTTCATTTTCAGCCCGAACTTCAACCTCGGCCCGAACGTCAACCTCGGCCCGAACTCCGACCTCGGCTCGAAATTCAACCTCGGCCCGAACATCATCCTCGGCCCGAACACCGAACTTCGGCCCGAACACCACTTTGGCCCGAACACCACTTCGGCCCGAACATCCCACTTCGGCTCGAACACCACTTCGGCACGAACATCCCTCTTCGGCCCGAACTCTTCAATATCCAAGATTGTGTGACAAAAGGTGCTATACTAAAACATTCATAACTTTCAGCTCGGGTGTCCGTTTCACGCCCACGAGTAACCAAAATAGCTGGTTCGTTCGTCACTGCCAAAAACAAGTTCGGCCCGAACTCTTCACTGTTCCCGGCCCGAACTTCATTTTCGGCCCGAACTTCAACCTCGGCCCGAACTTCAACCTCGGCCCGAACTCCGACCTCGGCCCGAACTTCAACCTCGGCCCGAACATCATCCTCGGCCCGAACACCGAACTTCGGCCCGAACACCACTTCGGCCAGAACACCACTTCGGCCCGAACACCACTTCGGCCCGAACATCCGTCTTCGGCCCGAACTCTTCAATATCCAAGATTGTGTGACAAAAGGTGCTATACTAAAACATTCATAACTTTCAGCTCGGGTGTCCGTTTCACGCCCGAGTAACCAAAATAGCTGGTTCGTTCGTCACTGCCAAGAACAAGTTCGGCCCGAACTCTTCACTGTTCCCGGCCCGAACTTCATTTTCGGCCCGAACTTCAACCTCGGCCCGAACTTCAACCTCGGCCCGAACTCCGACCTCGGCCCGAACTTCAACCTCGGCCCGAACATCATCCTCGGCCCGAACACCGAACTTCGGCCCGAACACCACTTCGGCCCGAACATCCCACTTCGGCCCGAACACCACTTCGGCCCGAACATCCCTCTTCGGCCCGAACTCTTCAATATCCAAGATTGTGTGACAAAATGTGCTATACTAAAACATTCATAACTTTCAGCTCGGGTGTCCGTTTCACGCCCACGAGTAACCAAAATAGCTGGTTCATTCGTCACTGCCAAGAACAAGTTCGGCCCGAACTCTTCACTGTTCCCGGCCCGAACTTCATTTTCGGCCCGACCTTCAACCTCGGCCCGAACTTCAACCTCGGCCCGAACTACGACCTCGGCCCGAACATCAACCTCGGCCCGAACATCATCCTCGGCCCGAACACCGAACTTCGGCCCGAACACCACTTCGGCCCGAACACCACTTCGGCCCGAACACCACTTCGGCCAGAACACCACTTCGGCCCGAACATCCCACTTCGGCCCGAACACCACTTCGGCCCGAACATCCCTCTTCGGCCCGAACTCTTCAATATCCAAGATTGTGTGACAAAAGGTGCTATACTAAAACATTCATAACTTTCAGCTCGGGTGTCCGTTTCACGCCCACGAGTAACCAAAATAGCTGGTTCGTTCGTCACTGCCAAGAACAAGTTCGGCCCGAACTCTTCACCGTTCCCGGCCCGAACTTCATTTTCGGCCCAAACTTCAACCTCGGCCCGAACATCAACCTCGACCCGAACTCCGACCTCGGCCCGAACTTCAAACTCGGCCCGAACATCATCCTCGGCCCGAACACCGAACTTCGGACCGAACACCACTTCGGCCCGAACACCACTTCGGCCCGAACATCCCACTTCGGCCCGAACACCACTTCGGCCCGAACATCCCTCTTCTGCCCGAACTCTTCAATATCCAAGATTGTGTGACAAAAGGTGCTATACTAAAACATTCATAACTTTCAGCTCGGGTGTCCGTTTCACGCCCACGAGTAACCAAAATAGTTGGTTCGTTCGTCACTGCCAAGAACAAGTTCGGCCCGAACTCTTCACTGTTCCCGGCCCGAACTTCATTTTCGGCCCGAACTTCAACCTCGGCTCGAACAACAACCTCGGCCCGAACAACGAACTTCGGCCCGAACACCACTTCGGCCCGAACATCCCACTTCGGCCCGAACATCCCACTTCGGCCCAAACACCACTTCGGCCCGAACATCCCTCTTCGGCCCGAACTCTTCAATATCCAAGATTGTGTGACAAAAGGTGCTATACTAAAACATTCATAACTTTCAGCTCGGGTGTCCGTTTCACGCCCAAGAGTAACAAAAATAGCTGGTTCGTTCGTCACTGCCAAGAACAAGTTCGGCCCGAACTCTTCACTGTTCCCGGCCCGAACTTCATTTTCAGCCTGAACTTCAACCTCGGCCCGAACGTCAACCTCGGCCCGAACTCCGACCTCGGCTCGAAATTCAACCTCGGCCCGAACATCATCCTCGGCCCGAACACCGAACTTCGGCCCGAACACCACTTTGGCCCGAACACCACTTCGGCCCGAACATCCCACTTCGGCCCGAACACCACTTCGGCACGAACATCCCTCTTCGGCCCGAACTCTTCAATATCCAAGATTGTGTGACAAAAGGTGCTATACTAAAACATTCATAACTTTCAGCTCGGGTGTCCGTTTCACGCCCACGAGTAACCAAAATAGCTGGTTCGTTCGTCACTGCCAAAAACAAGTTCGGCCCGAACTCTTCACTGTTCCCGGCCCGAACTTCATTTTCGGCCCGAACTTCAACCTCGGCCCGAACTTCAACCTCGGCCCGAACTTCAACCTCGGCCCGAACATCATCCTCGGCCCGAACACCGAACTTCGGCCCGAACACCACTTCGGCCAGAACACCACTTCGGCCCGAACACCACTTCGGCCCGAACATCCGTCTTCGGCCCGAACTCTTCAATATCCAAGATTGTGTGACAAAAGGTGCTATACTAAAACATTCATAACTTTCAGCTCGGGTGTCCGTTTCACGCCCACGAGTAACCAAAATAGCTGGTTCGTTCGTCACTGCCAATAACAAGTTCGGCCCGAACTCTTCACTGTTCCCGGCCCGAACTTCATTTTAGGCCCGAACTTCAACCTCGGCCCGAACTTCAACCTCGGCCCGAACTCCGACCTCGGCCCGAACTTCAACCTCGGCCCGAACATCATCCTCGGCCCGAACACCGAACTTCGGCCCGAACACCACTTCGGCCCGAACATCCCACTTCGGCCCGAACACCACTTCGGCCCGAACATCCCTCTTCGGCCCGAACTCTTCAATATCCAAGATTGTGTGACAAAAGGTGCTATACAAAAACATTCATAACTTTCAGCTCGGGTGTCCGTTTCACGCCCACGAGTAACCAAAATAGCTGGTTCATTCGTCACTGCCAAGAACAAGTTCGGCCCGAACTCTTCACTGTTCCCGGCCCGAACTTCATTTTCGGCCCGACCTTCAACCTCGGCCCGAACTTCAACCTCTGCCCGAACTACGACCTCGGCCCGAACATCAACCTCGGCCCGAACATCATCCTCGGCCCGAACACCGAACTTCGGCCCGAACACCGAACTTCGGCCCGAACACCACTTCGGCCCGAACACCACTTCGGCCCGAACATCCCTCTTCGGCCCGAACTCTTCAATATCCAAGATTGTGTGACAAAAGGTGCTATACTAAAACATTCATAACTTTCAGCTCGGGTGTCCGTTTCACGCCCACGAGTAACCAAAATAGCTGGTTCGTTCGTCACTGCCAAGAACAAGATCGGCCCGAACTCTTCACTGTTCCCGGCCCGAACTTCATTTTCGGCCCGAACTTCAACCTCGGCACGAACTTCAACCTCGGCCCGAACTCCGACCTCGGCCCGAACTTCAACCTCGACCCGAACATCATCCTCGTCCCGAACACCGAACTTCGGCCCGAACACCACTTCGGCCCGAACATCCCACTTCGGCCCGAAAACCACTTTGGCCCGAACATCCCTCTTCGGCCCGAACTCTTCAATATCCAAGATTGTGTGACAAAAGGTGCTATACTAAAACATTCATAACTTTCAGCCCGGGTGTCCGTTTCACGCCCACGAGTAACCAAAATAGCTGGTTCGTTCGTCACTGTCAAGAACAAGTTCGACCCGAACTCTTCACTGTTCCTGGCCCAAACTCCGACCTCGGCCCGAACTTCAACCTCGGCCCGAACATCATCCTCGGCCCGAACACCACTTCGGCCCGAACACCACTTCGGCCCGAACATCCCTCTTCGGCCCGAACACCACTTCGGCCCGAACATCCCTCTTCGGCCCAAACTCTTCAATATCCAAGATTGTGTGACAAAAGGTATTATACTAAAACATTCATAACTTTCAGTTCGGGTGTCCATTTCACGCCCACGAGTAACCATAATAGCTGGTTCGTTCGTCACTGCCAAGAACAAGTTCGGCCCGAACTCTTCAATATCCAAGATTGTGTGACAAAAGGTGCTATACTAAAACATTCATAACTTTCAGCTCGGGTGTCCGTTTCACGCCCACGAGTAACCAAAATAGATGGTTCATTCGTCACTACCAAGAACAAGTTCGGCCCGAACTCTTCACTGTTCCCAGCCCGAACTTCATTTTCGGCCCTAACTTCAACCTCGGCCCGAACTTCAACCTCGGCCCGAACTTCAACCTCGGCCCGAACTACGACCTCGTCCCGAACATCAACCTCGGCCCGAACATCATCCTCGGCCCGAACATCGAACTTCAGCCCGAACACCACTTCGGCCCGAACACCACTTTGGCCCGAACATCCCTCTTCGGCCCGAACTCTTCAATATCCAAGATTGTGTGACAAAAGGTGATATACTAAAACATTCATAACTTTCAGCTCGGGTGTCCGTTTCACGCCCACGAGTAACCAAAATAGCTGGTTCGTTCGTCACTGCCAAGAACAAGTTCGGCCCGAACTCTTCACTGTTCCCGGCCCGAACTCCGACCTCGACCCGAACTTCAACCTCGGCCCGAACATCATCCTCGGCCCGAACACCGAACTTCGGCCCGAACACCACTTTGGCCCGAACATCCCACTTCGGCCCGAACACCACTTTGGCCCGAACATCCCTCTTCGGCCCGAACATCCCTCTTCGGCCCGAACTCTTCAATATCCAAGATTGTGTGACAAAAGGTGCTATACTAAAACATTCATAACTTT
Source organism: Calendula officinalis (assembly GCA_963853835.1). Lineage (NCBI taxonomy): Eukaryota > Viridiplantae > Streptophyta > Magnoliopsida > Asterales > Asteraceae > Calendula > Calendula officinalis. Next base: position 58,695,396 of record OY970820.1, read on the forward strand.
CAGTTCGGGTGTCCGTTTCACGCCCACGAGTAACCAAAATAGCTGGTTCGTTCGTCACTGCCATGAACAAGTTCGGCCCGAACTCTTCAATATCCAAGATTGTGTGACAAAAGGTGCTATGCTAAAACATTCATAACTTTCAGCTCGGGTGTCCGTTTCACGCCCACGAGTGACCAAAATAGATAGTTCGTTCGTCACTACGAAGAACAAGTTCGGCCCGAACTCTTCACTGTTCCCAGCCCGAACTTCATTTTCGGCCCGAACTTCAACCTCGGCCCGAACTTCATTGTCGGCCCGAACTTCAACCTCGGCCCGAACTTCAACCTCGGCCCGAACTTCAACCTCGGCCCGAACTACGACCTCGGCCCGAACTTCAACCTCGGCCCGAACATCATCCTCGGCCCGAACACCGAACTTCAGCCCGAACACCACTTCGACTCGAACACCACTTCGGCCCGAACATCCCTCTTCGGCCCGAACTCTTCAATATCCAAGATTGTGTGACAAAAGGTGTTATACTAAAACATTCATAACTTTCAGCTCGGGTGTCCGTTTCACGCCCACGAGTAACCAAAATAGCTGGTTCGTTCGTCACTGCCAAGAACAAGTTCGGCCCGAACTCTTCACTGTTCCTGGCCCGAACTTCATTTTCGCTCCGAACTTCAACCTCGGCCCGAACTTCAACCTCGACCCGAATTCCGACCTCGTCCCGAACTTCAACCTCGGCCCGAACATCCCTTTTCGGCCCGAACACCACTTCGGCCCGAACATCCCACTTCGGCCCGAACACCACTTCGGCCCGAACATCCCACTTCGGCCCGAACTCCGACCTCGGCTCGAACACCTAACTTCGGCCCGAACACCACTTCGGCCCGAACACCACTTCGGCCCGAACACCACTTCGGCCCGAACATCCCACTTCGGCCCGAACATCCCTCTTCGGCCTGGACTCTTCAATATCCAAGATTGTGTGACAAAAGGTGCTATACTAAAACATTCATAACTTTCAGCTCGGGTGTCCGTTTCACGCCCACGAGTAACCAAAATAGTTGGTTCGTTCGTCACTGCCAAGAACAAGATCGGCCCGAACTCTTCACTGTTCCCGGCCCGAACTTCATTTTCGCTCCGAACATCAACCTCGGCCCGAACTTCAACCTCGGCCCGAACTCCGACCTCGGCCCGAACTTCAACCTCGGCCCGAACATCATCCTCGACGCGAACACCGAACTTCGGCCCGAACACCACTTCGGCCCGAACATCCCACTTCGGCCCGAACACCACTTTGGCCCGAACATCCCTCTTCGGCCCGAACTCTTCAATATCCAAGATTGTGTGACAAAAGGTGCTATACTAAAACATTCATAACTTTCAGCTCGGGTGTCCGTTTCACACCCACGAGTAACCAAAATAGCGGGTTCGTTCGTCACTGCCAAGAACAAGTTCGGCCCGAACTCTTCACTGTTCCCGGCCCGAACTTCATTTTCGGCCCGAACTTCAACCTCGGCCCGAACTTCAACCTCGGCCCGAACTTCAACCTCGGCCCGAACTCCGACCTCGGCCCGAACTTCAACCTCGGCCCGAACATCATCCTCGGCTCGAACACCGAACTTCGGCCCGAACACCGAACTTCGGCCCGAACACCACTTCGGCCCGAACATCCCACTTCGGCCCGAACACCACTTCGGCCCGAACATCCCTCTTCGGCCCGAACTCTTCAATATCCAAGATTGTGTGACAAAAGGTGCTATACTAAAACATTCATAACTTTCAGCTCGGGTGTCCGTTTCACGCCCACGAGTAACCAAAATAGCTGGTTCGTTCGTCACTGCCAAGAACAAGATCGGCCCGAACTCTTCACTGTTCCCGGCCCGAACTTCATTTTCGGCCCGAACTTCAACCTCGGCACGAACTTCAACCTCGGCCCGAACTCCGACCTCGGCCCGAACTTCAACCTCGACCCGAACATCATCCTCGTCCCGAACACCGAACTTCGGCCCGAACACCACTTCGGCCCGAACATCCCACTTCGGCCCGAAAACCACTTTGGCCCGAACATCCCTCTTCGGCCCGAACTCTTCAATATCCAAGATTGTGTGACAAAAGGTGCTATACTAAAACATTCATAACTTTCAGCCCGGGTGTCCGTTTCACGCCCACGAGTAACCAAAATAGCTGGTTCGTTCGTCACTGTCAAGAACAAGTTCGACCCGAACTCTTCACTGTTCCTGGCCCAAACTCCGACCTCGGCCCGAACTTCAACCTCGGCCCGAACATCATCCTCGGCCCGAACACCACTTCGGCCCGAACACCACTTCGGCCCGAACATCCCTCTTCGGCCCGAACACCACTTCGGCCCGAACATCCCTCTTCGGCCCAAACTCTTCAATATCCAAGATTGTGTGACAAAAGGTATTATACTAAAACATTCATAACTTTCAGTTCGGGTGTCCATTTCACGCCCACGAGTAACCATAATAGCTGGTTCGTTCGTCACTGCCAAGAACAAGTTCGGCCCGAACTCTTCAATATCCAAGATTGTGTGACAAAAGGTGCTATACTAAAACATTCATAACTTTCAGCTCGGGTGTCCGTTTCACGCCCACGAGTAACCAAAATAGATGGTTCATTCGTCACTACCAAGAACAAGTTCGGCCCGAACTCTTCACTGTTCCCAGCCCGAACTTCATTTTCGGCCCTAACTTCAACCTCGGCCTGAACTTCAACCTCGGCCCGAACTTCAACCTCGGCCCGAACTACGACCTCGTCCCGAACATCAACCTCGGCCCGAACATCATCCTCGGCCCGAACATCGAACTTCAGCCCGAACACCACTTCGGCCCGAACACCACTTTGGCCCGAACATCCCTCTTCGGCCCGAACTCTTCAATATCCAAGATTGTGTGACAAAAGGTGATATACTAAAACATTCATAACTTTCAGCTCGGGTGTCCGTTTCACGCCCACGAGTAACCAAAATAGCTGGTTCGTTCGTCACTGCCAAGAACAAGTTCGGCCCGAACTCTTCACTGTTCCCGGCCCGAACTCCGACCTCGACCCGAACTTCAACCTCGGCCCGAACATCATCCTCGGCCCGAACACCGAACTTCGGCCCGAACACCACTTTGGCCCGAACATCCCACTTCGGCCCGAACACCACTTTGGCCCGAACATCCCTCTTCGGCCCGAACATCCCTCTTCGGCCCGAACTCTTCAATATCCAAGATTGTGTGACAAAAGGTGCTATACTAAAACATTCATAACTTTCAGTTCGGGTGTCCGTTTCACGCCCACGAGTAACCAAAATAGCTGGTTCGTTCGTCACTGCCATGAACAAGTTCGGCCCGAACTCTTCAATATCCAAGATTGTGTGACAAAAGGTGCTATGCTAAAACATTCATAACTTTCAGCTCGGGTGTCCGTTTCACGCCCACGAGTGACCAAAATAGATAGTTCGTTCGTCACTACGAAGAACAAGTTCGGCCCGAACTCTTCACTGTTCCCAGCCCGAACTTCATTTTCGGCCCGAACTTCAACCTCGGCCCGAACTTCATTGTCGGCCCGAACTTCAACCTCGGCCCGAACTTCAACCTCGGCCCGAACTTCAACCTCGGCCCGAACTACGACCTCGGCCCGAACTTCAACCTCGGCCCGAACATCATCCTCGGCCCGAACACCGAACTTCAGCCCGAACACCACTTCGACTCGAACACCACTTCGGCCCGAACATCCCTCTTCGGCCCGAACTCTTCAATATCCAAGATTGTGTGACAAAAGGTGTTATACTAAAACATTCATAACTTTCAGCTCGGGTGTCCGTTTCACGCCCACGAGTAACCAAAATAGCTGGTTCGTTCGTCACTGCCAAGAACAAGTTCGGCCCGAACTCTTCACTGTTCCCGGCCCGAACTTCATTTTCGCTCCGAACTTCAACCTCGGCCCGAACTTCAACCTCGACCCGAATTCCGACCTCGTCCCGAACTTCAACCTCGGCCCGAACATCCCTTTTCGGCCCGAACACCACTTCGGCCCGAACATCCCACTTCGGCCCGAACACCACTTCGGCCCGAACATCCCACTTCGGCCCGAACTCCGACCTCGGCTCGAACACCTAACTTCGGCCCGAACACCACTTCGGCCCGAACACCACTTCGGCCCGAACACCACTTCGGCCCGAACATCCCACTTCGGCCCGAACATCCCTCTTCGGCCTGGACTCTTCAATATCCAAGATTGTGTGACAAAAGGTGCTATACTAAAACATTCATAACTTTCAGCTCGGGTGTCCGTTTCACGCCCACGAGTAACCAAAATAGTTGGTTCGTTCGTCACTGCCAAGAACAAGATCGGCCCGAACTCTTCACTGTTCCCGGCCCGAACTTCATTTTCGCTCCGAACATCAACCTCGGCCCGAACTTCAACCTCGGCCCGAACTCCGACCTCGGCCCGAACTTCAACCTCGGCCCGAACATCATCCTCGACGCGAACACCGAACTTCGGCCCGAACACCACTTCGGCCCGAACATCCCACTTCGGCCCGAACACCACTTTGGCCCGAACATCCCTCTTCGGCCCGAACTCTTCAATATCCAAGATTGTGTGACAAAAGGTGCTATACTAAAACATTCATAACTTTCAGCTCGGGTGTCCGTTTCACACCCACGAGTAACCAAAATAGCGGGTTCGTTCGTCACTGCCAAGAACAAGTTCGGCCCGAACTCTTCACTGTTCCCGGCCCGAACTTCATTTTCGGCCCGAACTTCAACCTCGGCCCGAACTTCAACCTCGGCCCGAACTTCAACCTCGGCCCGAACTCCGACCTCGGCCCGAACTTCAACCTCGGCCCGAACATCATCCTCGGCTCGAACACCGAACTTCGGCCCGAACACCGAACTTCGGCCCGAACACCACTTCGGCCCGAACATCCCACTTCGGCCCGAACACCACTTCGGCCCGAACATCCCTCTTCGGCCCGAACTCTTCAATATCCAAGATTGTGTGACAAAAGGTGCTATACTAAAACATTCATAACTTTCAGCTCGGGTGTCCGTTTCACGCCCACGAGTAACCAAAATAGCTGGTTCGTTCGTCACTGCCAAGTACAAGATCGGCCCGAACTCTTCACTGTTCCCGGCCCGAACTTCATTTTCGCTCCGAACATCAACCTCGGCCCGAACTTCAACCTCGGCCCGAACTCCGACATCGGCCCGAGCTTCAACCTCGGCCCGAACATCATCCTCGGCTCGAACACCTAACTTCGGCCCGAACACCACTTCGGCCCGAACACCACTTCGGCCCGAACACCACTTCGGCCCGAACATCCCACTTCGGCCCGAACATCCCTCTTCGGCCTGGACTCTTCAATATCCAAGATTGTGTGACAAAAGGTGCTATACTAAAACATTCAAAACTTTCAGCTCGGGTGTCCGTTTCACGCCCACGAGTAACCAAAATAGCTGGTTCGTTCGTCACTGCCAAGAACAAGATCAGCCCGAACTCTTCACTGTTCCCGGCCCGAACTTCATTTTCGCTCCGAACATCAACCTCGGCCCGAACTTCAACCTCGGCCCGAACTCCGACCTCGGCCCGAACTTCAACCTCGGCCCGAACATCATCCTCGACGCGAACACCGAACTTCGGCCCGAACACCACTTCGGCCCGAACATCCCACTTCGGCCCGAACACCACTTTGGCCCGAACATCCCTCTTCGGCCCGAACATCCCTCTTCGGCCCGAACATCATCCTCGGCTCGAACACCGAACTTCCGCCCGAACACCGAACTTCGGCCCGAACACCACTTCGGCCCGAACATCCCACTTCGGCCCGAACACCACTTCGGCCCGAACATCCCTCTTCGGCCCGAACTCTTCAATATCCAAGATTGTGTGACAAAAGGTGCTATACTAAAACATTCATAACTTTCAGCTCGGGTGTCCGTTTCACGCCCACGAGTAACCAAAATAGCTGGTTCGTTCGTCACTGCCAAGTACAAGATCGGCCCGAACTCTTCACTGTTCCCGGCCCGAACTTCATTTTCGCTCCGAACATCAACCTCGGCCCGAACTTCAACCTCGGCCCGAACTCCGACATCGGCCCGAACTTCAACCTCGGCCCGAACATCATCCTCGGCTCGAACACCTAACTTCGGCCTGAACACCACTTCGGCCCGAACACCACTTCGGCCCGAACACCACTTCGGCCCGAACATCCCACTTCGGCCCGAACATCCCTCTTCGGCCTGGACTCTTCAATATCCAAGATTGTGTGACAAAAGGTGCTATACTAAAACATTCATAACTTTCAGCTCGGGTGTCCGTTTCACGCCCACGAGTAACCAAAATAGCTGGTTCGTTCGTCACTGCCAAGAACAAGATCAGCCCGAACTCTTCACTGTTCCCGGCCCGAACTTCATTTTCGCTCCGAACATCAACCTCGGCCCGAACTTCAACCTCGGCCCGAACTCCGACCTCGGCCCGAACTTCAACCTCGGCCCGAACATCATCCTCAACGCGAACACCGAACTTCGGCCCGAACACCACTTCGGCCCGAACATCCCACTTCGGCCCGAACACCACTTTGGCCCGAACATCCCTCTTCGGCCCGAACATCCCTCTTCGGCCCGAACATCATCCTCGGCTCGAACACCGAACTTCCGCCCGAACACCGAACTTCGGCCCGAACACCACTTCGGCCCGAACATCCCACTTCGGCCCGAACACCACTTCGGCCCGAACATCCCTCTTCGGCCCGAACTCTTCAATATCCAAGATTGTGTGACAAAAGGTGCTATACTAAAACATTCATAACTTTCAGCTCGGGTGTCCGTTTCACGCCCACGAGTAACCAAAATAGCTGGTTCGTTCGTCACTGCCAAGAACAAGATCGGCCCGAACTCTTCACTGTTCCCGGCCCGAACTTCATTTTCGCTCCGAACATCAACCTCGGCCCGAACTTCAACCTCGGCCCGAACTCCGACATCGGCCCGAACTTCAACCTCGGCCCGAACATCATCCTCGGCTCGAACACCTAACTTCGGCCCGAACACCACTTCGGCCCGAACACCACTTCGGCCCGAACACCACTTCGGCCCGAACATCCCACTTCGGCCCGAACATCCCTCTTCGGCCTGGACTCTTCAATATCCAAGATTGTGTGACAAAAGGTGCTATACTAAAACATTCATAACTTTCAGCTCGGGTGTCCGTTTCACACCCACGAGTAACCAAAATAGCGGGTTCGTTCGTCACTGCCAAGAACAAGTTCGGCCCGAACTCTTCACTGTTCCCGGAATTTCATTTTCGGCCCGAACTTCAACCTCGGCCCGAACTTCAACCTCGGCCCGAACTTCAACCTCGGCCCGAACTCCGACCTCGGCCCGAACTTCAACCTCGGCCCAAACATCATCCTCGGCTCGAACACCGAACTTCGGCCCGAACACCACTTCTGCCCGAACACCACTTCGGCCCGAACATCCCACTTCGGCCCGAACACCACTTCGGCCCGAACATCCCTCTTCGGCCCGAACTCTTCAATATCCAAGATTGTGTGACAAAAGGTGCTATACTAAAATATTCATAACTTTCAGCTCGGGTGTCCGTTTCACGCCCACGAGTAACCAAAATAGCTGGTTCGTTCGTCACTACCAAGAACAAGTTCGGCCCGAACTCTTCACTGTTCCCGGCCTGAACTTCATTTTCGGCCCGAACTTCAACCTCGGCCCGAACTCCGACCTCGGCCCGAACTTCAACATCGGCCCGAACATCATCCTCGGCCCGAACACCACTTCGGCCCGAACATCCCACTTCGGCCCGAACACCACTTCGGCCCGAACATCCCTCTTGGGCCCGAACTCTTCAATATCCAAGATTGTGTGACAAAAGGTGCTATACTAAAACATTCATAACTTTCAGCTCGGGTGTCCGTTTCACGCCCACGAGTAACCAAAATAGCTGGTTCGTTCGTCACTGCCAAGAACAAGATCGACCCGAACTCTTCACTGTTCCCGGCCCGAACTTCATTTTCGGCCCGAACTTCAACCTCGGCCCGAACTTCAACCTCGGCCCGAACTCCGACCTCAGCCCGAACTTCAACCTCGGCCCGAACATCATCCTCGGCCCGAACACCGAACTTCGGCCCGAACACCACTTCGGCCCGAACATCCCACTTCGGCCCGAACACCACTTCGGCCCGAACATCCCTTTTCGGCCCGAACTCTTCAATATCCAAGATTGTGTGACAAAAGGTGCTATACTAAAACATTCATAACTTTCAGCTCGGGTGTCCGTTTCACGCCCACGAGTAACCAAAATAGCTGGTTCGTTCGTCACTGCCAAGAACAAGATCGGCCCGAACTCTTCACTGTTCCCGGCCCGAACTTCATTTTCGCTCCGAACATCAACCTCGGCCCGATCTTCAACCTCGGCCCGAACTCCGACCTCGGCCCGAACTTCAACCTCGGCCCGAACATCATCCTCGACGCGAACACCGAACTTCGGCCCGAACACCACTTCGGCCCGAACATCCCACTTCGGCCCGAACACCACTTTGGCCCGAACATCCCTCTTCGGCCCGAACATCCCTCTTCGGCCCGAACATCATCCTCGGCTCGAACACCGAACTTCGGCCCGAACACCGAACTTCGGCCCGAACACCACTTCGGCCCGAACATCCCACTTCGGCCCGAACACCACTTCGGCCCGAACATCCCTCTTCGGCCCGAACTCTTCAATATCCAAGATTGTGTGACAAAAGGTGCTATACTAAAACATTCATAACTTTCAGCTCGGGTGTCCGTTTCACGCCCACGAGTAACCAAAATAGCTGGTTCGTTCGTCACTGCCAAGAACAAGATCGGCCCGAACTCTTCACTGTTCCCGGCCCGAACTTCATTTTCGCTCCGAACATCAACCTCGGCCCGAACTTCAACCTCGGCCCGAACTCCGACATCGGCCCGAACTTCAACCTCGGCCCGAACATCATCCTCGGCTCGAACACCTAACTTCGGCCCGAACACCACTTCGGCCCGAACACCACTTCGGCCCGAACATCCCACTTCGGCCCGAACATCCCTCTTCGGCCTGGACTCTTCAATATCCAAGATTGTGTGACAAAAGGTGCTATACTAAAACATTCATAACTTTCAGCTCGGGTGTCCGTTTCACACCCACGAGTAACCAAAATAGCGGGTTCGTTCGTCACTGCCAAGAACAAGTTCGGCCCGAACTCTTCACTGTTCCTGGAATTTCATTTTCGGCCCGAACTTCAACCTCGGCCCGAACTTCAACCTCGGCCCGAACTTCAACCTCGGCCCGAACTCCGACCTCGGCCCGAACTTCAACCTCGGCCCGAACATCATCCTCGGCTCGAACACCGAACTTCGGCCCGAACACCACTTCTGCCCGAACACCACTTCGGCCCGAACATCCCACTTCGGCCCGAACACCACTTCGGCCCGAACATCCCTCTTCGGCCCGAACTCTTCAATATCCAAGATTGTGTGACAAAAGGTGCTATACTAAAATATTCATAACTTTCAGCTCGGGTGTCCGTTTCACGCCCACGAGTAACCAAAATAGCTGGTTCGTTCGTCACTACCAAGAACAAGTTCGGCCCGCACTCTTCACTGTTCCCGGCCTGAACTTCATTTTCGGCCCGAACTTCAACCTCGGCCCGAACTCCGACCTCGGCCCGAACTTCAACATCGGCCCGAACATCATCCTCGGCCCGAACACCACTTCGGCCCGAACACCACTTCGGCCCGAACATCCCACTTCGGCCCGAACACCACTTCGGCCCGAACATCCCTCTTGGCCCCGAACTCTTCAATATCCAAGATTGTGTGACAAAAGGTGCTATACTAAAACATTCATAACTTTCAGCTCGGGTGTCCGTTTCACGCCCACGAGTAACCAAAATAGCTGGTTCGTTCGTCACTGCCAAGAACAAGATCGACCCGAACTCTTCACTGTTCCCGGCCCGAACTTCATTTTCGGGCCGAACTTCAACCTCGGCCCGAACTTCAACCTCGGCCCGAACTCCGACCTCAGCCCGAACTTCAACCTCGGCCCGAACATCATCCTCGGCCCGAACACCGAACTTCGGCCCGAACACCACTTCGGCCCGAACATCCCACTTCGGCCCGAACACCACTTCGGCCCGAACATCCCACTTCGGCCCGAACACCACTTCGGCCCGAACATCCCTTTTCGGCCCGAACTCTTCAATATCCAAGATTGTGTGACAAAATGTGCTATACTAAAACATTCATAACTTTCAGCTCGGGTGTCCGTTTCACGCCCACGAGTAACCAAAATAGCTGGTTCGTTCGTCACTGCCAAGAACAAGATCGGCCCGAACTCTTCACTATTCCCGGCCCGAACTTCATTTTCGCTCCGAACATCAACCTCGGCCCGAACTTCAACCTCGGCCCGAACTCCGACCTCGGCCCGAACTTCAACCTCGGCCCGAACATCATCCTCGACGCGAACACCGAACTTCGGCCCGAACACCACTTCGGCCCGAACATCCCACTTCGGCCCGAACACCACTTTGGCCCGAACATCCCTCTTCGGCCCGAACTCTTCAATATCCAAGATTGTGTGACAAAAGGTGCTATACTAAAACATTCATAACTTTCAGCTCGGGTGTCCGTTTCACACCCACGAGTAACCAAAATAGCTGGTTCGTTCGTCACTGCCAAGAACAAGTTCGGCCCGAACTCTTCACTGTTCCCGGCCCGAACTTCATTTTCGGCCCGGACTTCAACCTCGGCCCGAACTTCAACCTCGGCCCGAACTCCGACCTCGGCCCGATCTTCAACCTCGGCCCGAACATCATCCTCGGCTCGAACACCGAACTTCGGCCCGAACACCACTTCTGCCCGAACACCACTTCGGCCCGAACATCCCACTTCGGCCCGAACACCACTTCGGCCCGAACATCCCTCTTCGGCCCGAACTCTTCAATATCCAAGATTGTGTGACAAAAGGTGCTATACTAAAATATTCATAACTTTCAGCTCGGGTGTCCGTTTCACGCCCACGAGTAACCAAAATAGCTGGTTCGTTCGTCACTACCAAGAACAAGTTCGGCCCGAACTCTTCACTGTTCCCGGCCTGAACTTCATTTTCGGCCCGAACTTCAACCTCGGCCCGAACTTTAACCTCGGCCCGAACTCCGACCTCAGCCCGAACTTCAACCTCGGCCCGAACATCATCCTCGGCCCGAACACCGAACTTCGGCCCGAACACCACTTCGGCCCGAACATCCCACTTCGGCCCGAACACCACTTCGGCCCGAACATCCCACTTCGGCCCGAACACCACTTCGGCCCGAACATCCCTTTTCGGCCCGAACTCTTCAATATCCAAGATTGTGTGACAAAATGTGCTATACTAAAACATTCATAACTTTCAGCTCGGGTGTCCGTTTCACGCCCACGAGTAACCAAAATAGCTGGTTCGTTCGTCACTGCCAAGAACAAGTTCGGCCCGAACTCTTCACTGTTCCCGGCCCGAACTTCATTTTCGGCCCGAACTTCAACCTCGGCCCGAACTTCAACCTCGGCCCGAACTCCGACCTCAGCCCGAACTTCAACCTCGGCCCGAACATCATCCTCGGCCCGAACACCGAACTTCGGCCCGAACACCACTTCGGCCCGAACATCCCACTTCGGCCCGAACACCACTTCGGCCCGAACATCCCACTTCGGCCCGAACACCACTTCGGCCCGAACATCCCTTTTCGGCCCGAACTCTTCAATATCCAAGATTGTGTGACAAAAGGTGCTATACTAAAACATTCATAACTTTCAGCTCGGGTGTCCGTTTCACGCCCACGAGTAACCAAAATAGATGGTTCGTTCGTCACTGCCAAGAACAAGTTCGGCCCGAACTCTTCACTGTTCCCGGCCCGAACTTCATTTTCGGCCCGGACTTCAACCTCGGCCCGAACTTCAACCTCGGCCCGAACTCCGACCTCGGCCCGAACTTCAACCTCGGCCCGAACATCATCCTCGGCTCGAACACCGAACTTCGGCCCGAACACCACTTCGGCCCGAACATCCCACTTCGGCCCGAACACCACTTCGGCCCGAACATCCCTCTTCGGCCCGAACTCTTCAATATCCAAGATTGTGTGACAAAAGGTGCTATACTAAAACATTCATAACTTTCAGCTCGGGTGTCCGTTTCACGCCCACGAGTAACCAAAATAGCTGGTTCGTTCGTCACTGCCAAGAACAAGATCGGCCCGAACTCTTCACTGTTCCCGGCCCGAACTTCATTTTCGCTCCGAACATCAACCTCGGCCCGAACTTCAACCTCGGCCCGAACTCCGACATCGGCCCGAACTTCAACCTCGGCCCGAACATCATCCTCGGCTCGAACACCTAACTTCGGCCCGAACACCACTTCGCCCCGAACACCACTTCGGCCCGAACACCACTTCGGCCCGAACATCCCACTTCGGCCCGAACATCCCTCTTCGGCCTGGACTCTTCAATATCCAAGATTGTGTGACAAAAGGTGCTATACTAAAACATTCATAACTTTCAGCTCGGGTGTCCGTTTCACGCCCACGAGTAACCAAAATAGCTGGTTCGTTCGTCACTGCCAAGAACAAGATCGGCCCGAACTCTTCACTGTTCCCGGCCCGAACTTCATTTTCGCTCCGAACATCAACCTCGGCCCGAACTTCAACCTCGGCCCGAACTCCGACCTCGGCCCGAACTTCAACCTCGGCCCGAACATCATCCTCGACGCGAACACCGAACTTCGGCCCGAACACCACTTCGGCCCGAACATCCCACTTCGGCCCGAACACCACTTTGGCCCGAACATCCCTCTTCGGCCCGAACTCTTCAATATCCAAGATTGTGTGACAAAAGGTGCTATACTAAAACATTCATAACTTTCAGCTCGGGTGTCCGTTTCACACCCACGAGTAACCAAAATAGCTGGTTCGTTCGTCACTGCCAAGAACAAGTTCGGCCCGAACTCTTCACTGTTCCCGGCCCGAACTTCATTTTCGGCCCGAACTTCAACCTCGGCCCGAACTTCAACCTCGGCCCGAACTTCAACCTCGGCCCGAACTCCGACCTCGGCCCGAACTTCAACCTCGGCCCGAACATCATCCTCGGCTCGAACACCGAACTTCGGCCCGAACACCACTTCTGCCCGAACACCACTTCGGCCCGAACATCCCACTTCGGCCCGAACACCACTTCGGCCCGAACATCCCTCTTCGGCCCGAACTCTTCAATATCCAAGATTGTGTGACAAAAGGTGCTATACTAAAATATTCATAACTTTCAGCTCGGGTGTCCGTTTCACGCCCACGAGTAACCAAAATAGCTGGTTCGTTCGTCACTACCAAGAACAAGTTCGGTCGGAACTCTTCACTGTTCCCGGCCTGAACTTCATTTTCGGCCCGAACTTCAACCTCGGCCCGAACTCCGACCTCGGCCCGAACTTCAACATCGGCCCGAACATCATCCTCGGCCCGAACACCACTTCGGCCCGAACACCACTTCGGCCCGAACATCCCACTTCGGCCCGAACACCACTTCGGCCCGAACATCCCTCTTGGGCCCGAACTCTTCAATATCCAAGATTGTGTGACAAAAGGTGCTATACTAAAACATTCATAACTTTCAGCTCGGGTGTCCGTTTCACGCCCACGAGTAACCAAAATAGCTGGTTCGTTCGTCACTGCCAAGAACAAGATCGACCCGAACTCTTCACTGTTCCCGGCCCGAACTTCATTTTCGGCCCGAACTTCAACCTCGGCCCGAACTTCAACCTCGGCCCGAACTCCGACCTCAGCCCGAACTTCAACCTCGGCCCGAACATCATCCTCGGCCCGAACACCGAACTTCGGCCCGAACACCACTTCGGCCCGAACATCCCACTTCGGCCCGAACACCACTTCGGCCCGAACATCCCACTTCGGCCCGAACACCACTTCGGCCCGAACATCCCTTTTCGGCCCGAACTCTTCAATATCCAAGATTGTGTGACAAAAGGTGCTATACTAAAACATTCATAACTTTCAGCTCGGGTGTCCGTTTCACGCCCACGAGTAACCAAAATAGCTGGTTCGTTCGTCACTGCCAAGAACAAGTTCGGCCCGAACTCTTCACTGTTCCCGGCCCGAACTTCAACCTCGGCCCGGACTTCAACCTCGGCCCGAACTTCAACCTCGACCCGAACTCTGACCTCGGCCCGAACTTCAACCTCGGCCCGAACATCATCCTCGGCTCGAACACCGAACTTCGGCCCGAACACCACTTCGGCCCGAACATCCCACTTCGGCCCGAACACCACTTCGGCCCGAACATCCCTCTTCGGCCTGGACTCTTCAATATCCAAGATTGTGTGACAAAAGGTGCTATACTAAAACATTCATAACTTTCAGCTCGGGTGTCCGTTTCACGCCCACGAGTAACCAAAATAGCTGGTTCGTTCGTCACTGCCAAGAACAAGATCGGCCCGAACTCTTCACTGTTCCCGGCCCGAACTTCATTTTCGCTCCGAACATCAACCTCGGCCCGAACTTCAACCTCGGCCCGAACTCCGACCTCGGCCCGAACTTCAACCTCGGCCCGAACATCATCCTCGACGCGAACACCGAACTTCGGCCCGAACACCACTTCGGCCCGAACACCACTTCGACATGAACATCCCACTTCGGCCCGAACACCACTTTGGCCCGAACATCCCTCTTCGGCCCGAACTCTTCAATATCCAAGATTATGTGACAAAAGGTGCTATACTAAAACATTCATAACTTTCAGCTCGGGTGTCCGTTTCACACCCACGAGTAACCAAAATAGCTGGTTCGTTCGTCACTGCCAAGAACGAGTTCGGCCCGAACTCTTCACTGTTCCTGGCCCGAACTTCATTTTCGGCCCGGACTTCAACCTCGGCCCGAACTTCAACCTCGGCCCGAACTCCGACCTCGACCCGAACTTCAACCTCGGCCCGAACATCATCCTCGGCTCGAACACCGAACTTCGGCCCGAACACCACTTCTGCCCGAACACCATTTCGGCCCGAACATCCCACTTCGGCCCGAACACCACTTCGGCCCGAACATCCCTCTTCGGCCCGAACTCTTCAATATCCAAGATTGTGTGACAAAAGGTGCTATACTAAAATATTCATAACTTTCAGCTCGGGTGTCCGTTTCACGCCCACGAGTAACCAAAATAGCTGGTTCGTTCGTCACTACCAAGAACAAGTTTGGCCCGAACTCTTCACTGTTCCCGGCCTGAACTTCATTTTCGGCCCGAACTTCAACCTCGGCCCGAACTCCGACCTCGGCCCGAACTTCAACATCGGCCCGAACATCATCCTCGGCCCGAACACCACTTCGGCCCGAACACCACTTCGGCCCGAACATCCCACTTCGGCCCGAACACCACTTCGGCCCGAACATCCCTCTTGGGCCCGAACTCTTCAATATCCAAGATTGTGTGACAAAAAGTGCTATACTAAAACATTCATAACTTTCAGCTCGGGTGTCCGTTTCACGCCCACGAGAAACCAAAATAGCTGGTTCGTTCGTCACTGCCAAGAACAAGATCGGCCCGAACTCTTCACTGTTCCCGGCCCGAACTTCATTTTCGGCCCGAACTTCAACCTCGGCCCGAATTTCAACCTCGGCCCGAACTCCGACCTCAGCCCGAACTTCAACCTCGGCCCGAACATCATCCTCGGCCCGAACACCGAACTTCGGCCCGAACACCACTTCGGCCCGAACACCACTTCGGCCCGAACATCCCACTTCGGCCCGAACATCCCTCTTCGGCCCAAACTCTTCAATATCCAAGATTGTGTGACAAAAGGTGTTATACTAAAACATTCATAACTTTCAGTTCGGGTGTCCATTTCACGCCCACGAGTAACCATAATAGCTGGTTCGTTCGTCACTGCCAAGAACAAGTTCGGCCCGAACTCTTCAATATCCAAGATTGTGTGACAAAAGGTGCTATACTAAAACATTCATAACTTTCAGCTCGGGTGTCCGTTTCACGCCCACGAGTAACCAAAATAGATGGTTCGTTCGTCACTACCAAGAACAAGTTCGGCCCGAACTCTTCACTGTTCCCAGCCCGAACTTCATTTTCGGCCCTAACTTCAACCTCGGCCCGAACTTCAACCTCGGCCCGAACTTCAACCTCGGCCCGAACTACGACCTCGGCCCGAACATCAACCTCGGCCCGAACATCATCCTCGGCCCGAATATCGAACTTTGGCCCGAACACCACTTCGGCCCGAACACCACTTTGGCACGAACATCCCTCTTCGGCCCGAACTCTTCAATATCCAAGATTGTGTGACAAAAGGTGATATACTAAAACATTCATAACTTTCAGCTCGGGTGTCCGTTTCACGCCCACGAGTAACCAAAATAGCTGGTTCATTCGTCACTGCCAAGAACAAGTTCGGCCCGAACTCTTCACTGTTCCCGGCCCGAACTCCGACCTCGACCCGAACTTCAACCTCGGCCCGAACATCATCCTCGGCCCGAACACCGAACTTCGGCCCGAACATCACTTTGGCCCGAACATCCCACTTCGGCCCGAACACCACTTTGGCCCGAACATCCCTCTTCGGCCCGAACTCTTCAATATCCAAGATTGTGTGACAAAAGGTGCTATACTAAAACATTCATAACTTTCAATTCGGGTGTCCGTTTCACGCCCACGAGTAACCAAAATAGCTGGTTCGTTCGTCACTGCCATGAACAAGTTCGGCCCGAACTCTTCAATATCCAAGATTGTGTGACAAAAGGTGCTATACTAAAACATTCATAACTTTCAGCTCGGGTGTCCGTTTCACGCCCACGAGTAACCAAAATAGATGGTTCGTTCGTCACTACCAAGAACAAGTTCGGCCCGAACTCTTCACTGTTCCCAGCCCGAACTTCATTTTCGGTCCGAACTTCAACCTCGGCCCGAACTTCATTTTCGGCCCGAACTTCAACCTCGGCCCGAACTTCAACCTCGGCCCGAACTTCAACCTCGGCCCGAACATCATCCTCGGCCCGAACACCGAACTTCGGCCCGAACACCACTTCGACTCGAACACCACTTCAGCCCGAACATCCCTCTTCGGCCCGAACTCTTCAATATCCAAGATTGTGTGACAAAAGGTGTTATACTAAAACATTCATAACTTTCAGCTCGGGTGTCCGTTTCACGCCCACGAGTAACCAAAATAGCTGGTTCGTTCGTCACTGCCAAGAACAAGTTCGGCCCGAACTCTTCACTGTTCCCGGCCCGAACTTCATTTTCGCTCCGAACTTCAACCTCGGCCCGAACTTCAACCTCGGCCCGAATTCCGACCTCGGCCCGAACTTCAACCTCGGCCCGAACATCATCCTCGGCCCGAACACCGAACTTCGGCCCGAACACCACTTCGGCCCGAACACCACTTCGGCCCGAACATCCCACTTCCGCCCGAACACCACTTCGGCCCGAACATCCCTCTTCGGCCCGAACTCTTCAATATCCAAGATTGTGTGACAAAAGGTGCTATACTAAAACATTCATAACTTTCAGCTCCGGTGTCCGTTTCACGCCCACGAGTAACCAAAATAGCTGGTTCGTTCGTCACTACCAAGAACAAGTTCGGCCCGAACTCTTCACTGTTCCCGGCCCGAACTTCATTTTCGGCCCGGACTTCAACCTCGGCCCGAACTTCAACCTCGGCCCGAACTCCGACCTCGGCCCGAACTTCAACCTCGGCCCGAACATCATCCTCGGCTCGAACACCGAACTTCGGCCCGAACACCACTTCGGCCCGAACACCACTTCGGCCCGAACACCACTTCGGCCCGAACATCCCACTTCGGCCCGAACATCCCTCTTCGGCCTGGACTCTTCAATATCCAAGATTGTGTGACAAAAGGTGCTATACTAAAACATTCATAACTTTCAGCTCGGGTGTCCGTTTCACGCCCACGAGTAACCAAAATAGCTGGTTCGTTCGTCACTGCCAAGAACAAGATCGGCCCGAACTCTTCACTGTTCCCGGCCCGAACTTCATTTTCGCTCCGAACATCAACCTCGGCCCGAACTTCAACCTCGGCCCGAACTCCGACCTCGGCCCGAACTTCAACCTCGGCCCGAACATCATCCTCGACGCGAACACCGAACTTCGGCCCGAACACCACTTTGGCCCGAACATCCCACTTCGGCCCGAACACCACTTTGGCCGAACATCTCTCTTCGGCCCGAACTCTTCAATATCCAAGATTGTGTGACAAAAGGTGCTATACTAAAACATTCATAACTTTCAGCTCGGGTGTCCGTTTCACACCCACGAGTAACCAAAATAGCTTGTTCGTTCGTCACTGCCAAGAACAAGTTCGGCCCGAACTCTTCACTGTTCCCGGCCCGAACTTCATTTTCGGCCCGGACTTCAACCTCGGCCCGAACTTCAACCTCGGCCCGAACTCCGACCTCGGCCCGAACTTCAACCTCGGCCCGAACATCATCCTCGGCTCGAACACCGAACTTCGGCCCGAACACCACTTCTGCCCGAACACCACTTCGGCCCGAACATCCCACTTCGGCCCGAACACCACTTCGGCCCGAACATCCCTCTTCGGCCCGAACTCTTCAATATCCAAGATTGTGTGACAAAAGGTGCTATACTAAAATATTCATAACTTTCAGCTCGGGAGTCCGTTTCACGCCCACGAGTAACCAAAATAGCTGGTTCGTTCGTCACTACCAAGAACAAGTTCGGCCCGAACTCTTCACTGTTCCCGGCCTGAACTTCATTTTCGGCCCGAACTTCAACCTCGGCCCGAACTCCGACCTCGGCCCGAACTTCAACATCGGCCCGAACATCATCCTCGGCCCGAACACCACTTCGGCCCGAACACCACTTCGGCCCGAACATCCCACTTCGGCCCGAACACCGCTTCTGCCCGAACATCCCTCTTGGGCCCGAACTCTTCAATATCCAAGATTGTGTGACAAAAGGTGCTATACTAAAACATTCATAACTTTCAGCTCGAGTGTCCGTTTCACGCCCACGAGTAACCAAAATAGCTGGTTCGTTCGTCACTGCCAAGAACAAGATCGGCCCGAACTCTTCACTGTTCCCGGCCCGAACTTCATTTTCGGCCCGAACTTCAACCTCGGCCCGAACTCCGACCTCAGCCCGAACTTCAACCTCGGCCCGAACATCATCCTCGGCCCGAACACCGAACCTCGGCCCGAACACCACTTCGGCCCGAACATCCCACTTCGGCCCGAACACCACTTCGGCCCGAACATCCCACTTCGGCCCGAACACCACTTCGGCCCGAACATCCCTCTTCGGCCCGAACTCTTCAATATCCAAGATTGTGTGACAAAAGGTGCTATACTAAAACATTCATAACTTTCAGCTCGGGTGTCCGTTTCACGCCCACGAGTAACTAAAATAGCTGGTTCGTTCGTCACTGCCAAGAACAAGTTCGGCCCGAACTCTTCACTGTTCCCGGCCCGAACTTCATTTTCGGCACGGACTTCAACCTCGGCCCGAACTTCAACCTCGGCCCGAACTCCGACCTCGGCCCGAACTTCAACCTCGGCCCGAACATCATCCTCGGCTCGAACACCGAACTTCGGCCCAAACACCACTTCGGCCCGAACATCCCACTTCGGCCCGAACACCACTTCGGCCCGAACATCCCTCTTCGGCCCGAACTCTTCAATATCCAAGATTGTGTGACAAAAGGTGCTATACTAAAACATTCATAACTTTCAGCTCGGGTGTCCGTTTCACGCACACGAGTAACCAAAATAGGTGGTTCGTTCGTCACTGCCAAGAACAAGATCGGCCCGAACTCTTCACTGTTCCCGGCCCGAACTTCATTTTCGCTCCGAACATCAACCTCGGCCCGAACTTCAACCTCGGCCCGAACTCCGACCTCGGCCCGAACTTCAACCTCGGCCCGAACATCATCCTCGACGCGAACACCGAACTTCGGCCCGAACACCACTTCGGCCCGAACACCACTTCGGCCCGAACATCCCACTTCGGCCCGAACACCACTTTCGCCCGAACATCCCTCTTCGGCCCGAACTCTTCAATATCCAAGATTGTGTGACAAAAGGTGCTATACTAAAACATTCATAACTTTCAGCTCGGGTGTCCGTTTCACACCCACGAGTAACCAAAATAGCTGGTTCGTTCGTCACTGCCAAGAACAAGTTCGGCCCGAACTCTTCACTGTTCCCGGCCCGAACTTCATTTTCGGCCCGGACTTCAACCTCGGCCCGAACTTCAACCTCGGCCCGAACTCCGACCTCGGCCCGAACTTCAACCTCGGCCTGAACATCATCCTCGGCTCGAACACCGAACTTCGGCCCGAACACCACTTCTGCCCGAACACCACTTCGGCCCGAACATCCCACTTCGGCCCGAACACCACTTCGGCCCGAACATCCCACTTCGGCCCGAACACCACCTCAGCCCGAACTTCAACCTCGGCCCGAACATCCCACTTCGGCCCGAACACCACTTCGGCCCGAACATCCCACTTCGGCCCGAACTCTTCACTGTTCCCGGCCCGAACTTTATTTTCGCTCCGAACATCAACCTCGGCCCGAACTTCAACCTCGGCCCGAACTTCAACCACGGCCCGAACATCATCCTCGGCGCGAACACCGAACTTCGGCCCGAACACCACTTCGGCCCGAACACCACTTCGGCCCGAACATCCCACTTCGGCCCGAACACCACTTTCGCCCGAACATCCCTCTTCGGCCCGAACTCTTCAATATCCAAGATTGTGTGACAAAAGGTGCTATACTAAAACATTCATAACTTTCAGCTCGGGTGTCCGTTTCACACCCACGAGTAACCAAAATAGCTGGTTCGTTCGTCACTGCCAAGAACAAGTTCGGCCCGAACTCTTCACTGTTCCCGGCCCGAACTTCATTTTCGGCCCGGACTTCAACCTCGGCCCGAACTTCAACCTCGGCCCGAACTCCGACCTCGGCCCGAACTTCAACCTCGGCCTGAACATCATCCTCGGCTCGAACACCGAACTTCGGCCCGAACACCACTTCTGCCCGAACACCACTTCGGCCCGAACATCCCACTTCGGCCCGAACACCACTTCGGCCCGAACATCCCACTTCGGCCCGAACACCACCTCAGCCCGAACTTCAACCTCGGCCCGAACATCCCACTTCGGCCCGAACACCACTTCGGCCCGAACATCCCACTTCGGCCCGAACTCTTCACTGTTCCCGGCCCGAACTTTATTTTCGCTCCGAACATCAACCTCGGCCCGAACTTCAACCTCGGCCCGAACTTCAACCACGGCCCGAACATCATCCTCGGCGCGAACACCGAACTTCGGCCCGAACACCACTTCGGCCCGAACACCACTTCGGCCCGAACATCCCACTTCGGCCCGAACACCACTTTGGCCCGAACATCCCTCTTCGGCCCGAACTCTTCAATATCCAAGATTGTGTGACAAAAGGTGCTATACTAAAATGTTCATAACTTTCAGCTCGGGTGTCCGTTTCACGCCCACGAGTAACCCAAATAGCTGGTTCGTTCGTCACTGCCAAGAACAAGTTCGGCCCGAACTCTTCACTGTTTCCGGCCCGAACTTCATTTTCGGCCCGGACTTCAACCTCGGCCCGAACTTCAACCTCGGCCCGAACATCATCCTCGGCTCGAACACCGAACTTCGGCCCGAACACCACTTCGGCCCGAACACCACTTCTGCCCGAACATCCCACTTCGGCCCGAACACCACTTCGGCCCGAACATCCCTCTTCGGCCCGAACTCTTCAATATCCAAGATTGTGTGACAAAAGGTGATATACTAAAATATTCATAACTTTCAGCTCGGGTGTCCGTTTCACGCCCACTAGTAACCAAAATAGTTGGTTCGTTCGTCACTGCCAAGAACAAGTTCGACCCGAACTCTTCACTTTTCCCGGCCTGAACTTCATTTTCGGCCCGAACTTCAACCTCGGCCCGAACTCCGACCTCGGCCCGAACTTCAACTTCGGCCCGAACATCATCCTCGGCCCGAACACCACTTTGGCCCGAACACCACTTCGGCCCGAACATCCCACTTCGGCCCGAACACCACTTCGGCCCGAACATCCCACTTCGGCCCGAACACCACTTCGGCCCTAACATCCCACTTCGGCCAGAACACCACTTTGGCCCGAACATCCCTCTTCGGCCCGAACTGTTCAATATCCAAGATTGTGTGACAAAAGGTGCTATACTTTAACATTCATAACTTTCAGCTCGGGTGTCCGTTTCACGCCCACGAGTAACCAAAATAGCTGGTTCGTTCGTCACTGCCAAGAACAAGTTCGGCCCGAACTCTTCACTGTTCCCGGCCCGAACTTCATTTTCGGCCCGGACTTCAACCTCGGCCCGAACTTCAACCTCGGCCCGAACTCCGACCTCGGCCCGAACTTCAACCTCGGCCCGAACATCATCCTCGGCTCGAACACCGAACTTCGGCCCGAACACCACTTCGGCCCGAACATCCCACTTCGGCCCGAACACCACTTCGGCCCGAACATCCCTCTTCGGCCCGAACTCTTCAATATCCAAGATTGTGTGACAAAATGTGCTATACTAAAACATTCATAACTTTCAGCTCGGGTGTCCGTTTCACGCCCACGTGTAACCAAAACAGCTGGTTCGTTCGTCACTGCTTAGAACAAGATCGGCCCGAACTCTTCACTGTTCCCGGCCCGAACTTCATTTTCGCTCCGAACATCAACCTCGGCCCGAACTTCAACCTCGGCCCGAACTCCGACCTCGGCCCGAACTTCAACCTCGGCCCGAACATCATCCTCGGCGCGAACACCGAACTTCGGCCCGAACACCACTTCAGCCCGAACACCACTTCGGCCCGAACATCCCACTTCGGCCCGAACACCACTTTGGCCCGAACATCCCTCTTCAGCCCGAACTCTTCAATATCCAAGATTGTGTGACAAAAGGTGCTATACTAAAATATTCATAACTTTCAGCTCGGGTGTCCGTTTCACGCCCACGAGTAACCAAAATAGCTGGTTCGTTCGTCACTGCCAAGAACAAGTTCGGCCAGAACTCTTCACTGTTCCCGGCCCGAACTTCATTTTCGGCCCGGACTTCAACCCCGGCCAGAACTTCAACCTCGGCCCGAACTTCATTTTCGGCCCGAACTTCATTTTCGCTCCGAACATCAACCTCGGCCCGAACTTCAACCTCGGCCCGAACTCCGACCTCGGCCCGAACTTCAACATCGGCCCGAACATCATCCTCGGCTCGAACACCGAACTTCGGCCCGAACACCACTTCTGCCCGAACACCACTTCGGCCCGAACATCCCACTTCGGCCCGAACACCACTTCGGCCCGAACATCCCTCTTCGGCCCGAACTCTTCAATATCCAAGATTGTGTGACAAAAGGTGCTATACTAAAATATTCATAACTTTCAGCTCGGGTGTCCGTTTCACACCCATGAGTAACCAAAATAGCTGGTTCGTTCGTCACTACCAAGAACAAGTTCGGCCCGAACTCTTCACTGTTCCCGGCCTGAACTTCATTTTCGGCCCGAACTTCAACCTCGGCCCGAACTCCGACCTCGGCCCGAACTTCGACCTCGGCCCGAACATCATCCTCGGCCCGAACACCACTTCGGCCCGAACACCACTTCGGCCCGAACATCCCACTTCGGCCCGAACACCACTTCGGCCCGAACATCCCTCTTGGGCCCGAACTCTTCAATATCCAAGATTGTGTGACAAATGGTGCTATACTAAAACATTCATAACTTTCAGCTCGGGTGTCCGTTTCACGCCCACGAGTAACCAAAATAGCTGGTTCGTTCGTCACTGCCAAGAACAAGATCGGCACGAACTCTTCACTGTTCCCGGCCCGAACTTCATTTTCGGCCCGAACTTCAAACTCGGCCCGAACATCATCCTCGGCCCGAACACCGAACTTCGGCCCGACACCACTTCGGCCCGAACATCCCACTTCGGCCCGAACACCACTTCGGCCCGAACATCCCTCTTCGGCCCGAACTCTTCAATATCCAAGATTGTGTGACAAAAGGTGCTATACTAAAATATTCATAACTTTCAGCTCGGGTGTCCGTTTCACGCCCACGAGTAACCAAAATAGCTGGTTCGTTCGTCACTTCCAAGAACAAGTTCGGCCCGAACTCTTCACTGTTCTCGGCCCGAACTTCATTTTCGGCCCGGACTTCAACCTCGGCCCGAACTTCAACCTCGGCCCGAACTCCGACCACGGCCCGAACTTCAACCTCGGCCCGAACATCATCCTCGGCCCGAACACCGAACTTCGGCCCGAACACCACTTCGGCCCGAACATCCCACTTCGGCCCGAACACCACTTCGGCCCGAACATCCCTCTTCGGCCCGAACTCTTCAATATCCAAGATTGTGTGACAAAATGTGCTATACTAAAACATTCATAACTTTCAGCTCGGGTGTCCGTTTCACGCCCACGAGTTACCAAAATAGCTGGTTCGTTCGTAACTGCCAAGAACAAGTTCGGCCCGAACTCTTCACTGTTCCCGGCCCGAACTTTATTTTCGCTCCGAACATCAACCTCGGCCCGAACTTCAACCTCGGCCCGAACATCATCCTCGGCGCGAACACCGAACTTCGGCCCGAACACCACTTCGGCCCGAACACCACTTCGGCCCGAACATCCCACTTCGGCCCGAACACCACTTTGGCCCGAACATCCCTCTTCGGCCCGAACTCTTCAATATCCAAGATTGTGTGACAAAAGGTGCTATACTAAAACGTTCATAACTTTCAGCTCGGGTGTCCGTTTCACGCCCACGAGTAACCCAAATAGCTGGTTCGTTCGTCACTGCCAAGAACAAGTTCGGCCCGAACTCTTCACTGTTTCCGGCCCGAACTTCATTTTCGGCCCGGACTTCAACCTCGGCCCGAACATCATCCTCGGCTCGAACACCGAACTTCGGCCCGAACACCACTTCGGCCCGAACACCACTTCGGCCCGAACATCCCTCTTCGGCCCGAACTCTTCAATATCCAAGATTGTGTGACTAAAGGTGCTATACTAAAATATTCATAACTTTCAGCTCGGGTGTCCGTTTCACGCCCACGAGTAACCAAAATAGCTGGTTCGTTCGTCACTGCCAAGAACAAGTTCGGCCAGAACTCTTCACTGTTCCCGGCCTGAACTTCATTTTCGGCCCGAACTGCAACCTCGGCCCGAACTCCGACCTCGGCCCGAACTTCAACTTCGGCCCGAACATCATCCTCGGCCCGAACACCACTTTGGCCCGAACACCACTTCGGCCCGAACATCCCACTTCGGCCCGAACACCACTTCGGCCCGAACATCCCTCTTCGGCCCGAACTCTTCAATATCCAAGATTGTGTGACAAAAGGTGCTATACTAAAACATTCATAACTTTCAGCTCGGGTGTCCGTTTCACGCCCACGAGTAACCAAAATAGCTGGTTCGTTCGTCACTGCCAAGAACAAGATCGGCCCGAACTCTTCACTGTTCCCGGCCGAACTTGATTTTCGGCCCGAACTTCAACCTCGGCCCGAACTTCAACCTCGACCCGAACTCCGACCTAAGCCCGAACTTCAACCTCAGCCCGAACATCATCCTCGGCCCGAACACCGAACTTCGGCCCGAACACCACTTCGGCCCGAACATCCCACTTCGGCCCGAACACCACTTCGGCCCGAACATCCCTCTTCGGCCCGAACTCTTCAATATCCAAGATTGTGTGACAAAAGGTGCTATACTAAAACATTCATAACTTTCAGCTCGGGTGTCCGTTTCACGCCCACGAGTAACCAAAATAGCTGGTTCGTTCGTCACTGCCAAGAACAAGTTCGGCCCGAACTCTTCACTGTTCCCGGCCCGAACTTCATTTTCGGCACGGACTTCAACCTCGGCCCGAACTTCAACCTCGGCCCGAACTCCGACCTCGGCCCGAACTTCAACCTCGGCCCGAACATCATCCTCGGCCCGAACACCGAACTTCGGCCCGAACACCACTTCGGCCCGAACATCCCACTTCGGCCCGAACACCACTTCGGCCCGAACATCCCTCTTCGGCCCGAGCTCTTCAATATCCAAGATTGTGTGACAAAAGGTGTTATACTAAAACATTCATAACTTTCAGCTCGGGTGTCCGTTTCACGCCCACGAGTAACCAAAATAGCTGGTTCGTTCGTCACTGCCAAGAAAAAGTTCGGCCCGAACTCTTCACTGTTCCCGGCCTGAACTTCATTTTCGGCCCGAACTTCAACCTCGGCCCGAACTCCGACCTCGGCCTGAACTTCAACCTCGGCCCGAACATCATCCTCGGCCCGAACACCACGTCGGCCCGAACACCACTTCGTCCCGAACATCCCTCTTCGGCCCGAACTCTTCAATATCCAAGATTGTGTGACAAAAGGTGCTATACTAAAACATTCATAACTTTCAGCTCGGGTGTCCGTTTCACGCCCACGAGTAACCAAAATAGCTGGTTCGTTCGTCACTGCCAAGAACAAGATCGGCCCGAACTCTTCACTGTTCCCGGCCCGAACTTCAACCTCAGCCCGAACTTCAACCTCGGCCCGAACTCCGACCTCGGCCCGAACTTCATCCTCGGCCCGAACACCGAACTTCGGCCCGAACACCGAACTTCGGCCCGAACACCACTTCGGCCCGAACATCCCACTTCGGACCGAACACCACTTCGGCCCGAACATCCCTCTTCGGCCCGAACTCTTCAATATCCAAGATTGTGTGACAAAAGGTGCTATACTAAAACATTCATAACTTTCAGCTCGGGTGTCCGTTTCACGCCCACGAGTAACCAAAATAGCTGGTTCGTTCGTCACTGCCAAGAACAAGTTCGGCCTGAACTCTTCACTGTTCCCGGCCCGAACTTCATTTTCGGCCCGGACTTCAACCTCGGCCCGAACTTCAACCTCGGCCCGAACTCCGACCTCGGCCCGAACTTCAACCTCGGCCCGAACATCATCCTCGGCTCGAACACCGAACTTCGGCCCGAACACCACTTCGGGCCGAACACCACTTCGGCCCGAACATCCCACTTCGGCCCGAACACCACTTCGGCCCGAACATCCCTCTTCGGCCCGAACTCTTCAATATCCAAGATTGTGTGACAAAAGGTGCTATACTAAAACATTCATAACTTTCAGCTCGGGTGTCCGTTTCACGCCCACGAGTAACCAAAATAGCTGGTTCGTTCGTCACTGCCAAGAACAAGATCGGCCCGAACTCTTCACTGTTCCCGGCCGAACTTGATTTTCGGCCCGAACTTCAACCTCGGCCCGAACTTCAACCTCGACCCGAACTCCGACCTAAGCCCGAACTTCAACCTCAGCCCGAACATCATCCTCGGCCCGAACACCGAACTTCGGCCCGAACACCACTTCGGCCCGAACATCCCACTTCGGCCCGAACACCACTTCGGCCCGAACATCCCTCTTCGGCCCGAACTCTTCAATATCCAAGATTGTGTGACAAAAGGTGCTATACTAAAACATTCATAACTTTCAGCTCGGGTGTCCATTTCACGCCCACGAGTAACCAAAATAGCTGGTTCGTTCGTCACTGCCAAGAACAAGTTCGGCCCGAACTCTTCACTGTTCCCGGCCCGAACTTCATTTTCGGCACGGACTTCAACCTCGGCCCGAACTTCAACCTCGGCCCGAACTCCGACCTCGGCCCGAACTTCAACCTCGGCCCGAACATCATCCTCGGCCCGAACACCGAACTTCGGCCCGAACACTACTTCGGCCCGAACATCCCACTTCGGCCCGAACACCACTTCGGCCCGAACATCCCTCTTCGGCCCGAGCTCTTCAATATCCAAGATTGTGTGACAAAAGGTGTTATACTAAAACATTCATAACTTTCAGCTCGGGTGTCCGTTTCACGCCCACGAGTAACCAAAATAGCTGGTTCGTTCGTCACTGCCAAGAAAAAGTTCGGCCCGAACTCTTCACTGTTCCCGGCCTGAACTTCATTTTCGGCCCGAACTTCAACCTCGGCCCGAACTCCGACCTCGGCCCGAACTTCAACCTCGGCCCGAACATCATCCTCGGCCCGAACACCACTTCGGCCCGAACACCACTTCGTCCCGAACATCCCTCTTCGGCCCGAACTCTTCAATATCCAAGATTGTGTGACAAAAGGTGCTATACTAAAACATTCATAACTTTCAGCTCGGGTGTCCGTTTCACGCCCACGAGTAACCAAAATAGCTGGTTCGTTCGTCACTGCCAAGAACAAGATCGGCCCGAACTCTTCACTGTTCCCGGCCCGAACTTCAACCTCGGCCCGAACTTCAACCTCGGCCCGAACTCCGACCTCGGCCCGAACTTCATCCTCGGCCCGAACACCGAACTTCGGCCCGAACACCACTTCGGCCCGAACATCCCACTTCGGCCCGAACACCACTTCGGCCCGAACATCCCTCTTCGGCCCGAACTCTTCAATATCCAAGATTGTGTGACAAAAGGTGCTATACTAAAACATTCATAACTTTCAGCTCGGGTGTCCGTTTCACGCCCACGAGTAACCAAAATAGCTGGTTCGTTCGTCACTGCCGAGAACAAGTTCGGCCTGAACTCTTCACTGTTCCCGGCCCGAACTTCATTTTCGGCCCGGACTTCAACCTCGGCCCGAACTTCAACCTCGGCCCGAACTCCGACCTCGGCCCGAACTTCAACCTCGGCCCGAACATCATCCTCGGCTCGAACACCGAACTTCGGCCCGAACACCACTTCGGGCCGAACACCACTTCGGCTCGAACATCCCACTTCGGCCCGAACACCACTTCGGCCCGAACATCCCTCTTCGGCCCGAACTCTTCAATATCCAAGATTGTGTGACAAAAGGTGCTATACTAAAATATTCATAACTTTCAGCTCGGGTGTCCGTTTCACGCCCACGAGTAACCAAAATAGCTGGTTCGTTCGTCACTGCCAAGAACAAGTTCGGCCCGAACTCTTCACTGTTCCCGGCCTGAACTTCATTTTCGGCCCGAACTTCAACCTCAACCCGAACTCCGACCTCGGCCCGAACTTCAACCTCGGCCCGAACATCATCCTCGGCCCAAACACCACTTCGGCCCGAACACCACTTCGGCCCGAACATCCCTCTTCGGCCCGAACTCTTCAATATCCAAGATTGTGTGACAAAAGGTGCTATACTAAAACATTCATAACTTTCAGCTCGGGTGTCCGTTTCAGGCCCACGAGTAACCAAAATACCTGGTTCGTTCGTCACTGCCTAGAACAAGTTCGGCCCGAACTCTTCACTATCCAAGATTGTGTGACAAAATGTGCTATACTAAAACATTCATAACTTTCAGCTCGGGTGTCCGTTTCACGCCCACGAGTAACCAAAATAGATGGTTCGTTCGTCACTGCCAAGAACAAGTTCGGCACGAACTCTTCACTGTTCCCGGCCTGAACTTCATTTTCGGCCCGAACTTCAACCTCGGCCCGAACTTCAACCTCGACCCAAACTTCGACCTCGGCCCGAACTTCAACCTCGGCCCGAACATCATCCTCGGCCCGAACACCGAACTTCGGCTCGAACACCACTTCGGCCCAAACATCCCTCTTCGGCCCGAACTCTTCAATATCAAAGATTGTGTGACAAAAGGTGCTACACTAAAACATTCATAACTTTCAGCTCGGGTGTCCGTTTCACGCCCACGAGAAACCAAAATAGCTGCTTCGTTCGTCACTGCCAAGAACAAGTTCGGCCCGAACTCTTCACTGTTCCCGGCCCGAACTTCAACCTCGGCCCGAACTTCAACCTCGGCCCGAACTCCGACCTCGGCCCGAACTCCATCCTCGGCCCGAACACCGAACTTCAGCCCGAACACCGAACTTCGGCCCGAACACCACTTCGGCCCGAACATCCCACTTCGGCCCGAACACCACTTCGGCCCGAACATCCCTCTTCGGCCCGAACTCTTCAATATCCAAGATTGTGTGACAAAAGGTGTTATACTAAAACATTCATAACTTTCAGCTCGGGTGTCCGTTTCACGCCCACGAGTAACCAAAATAGCTGGTTCGTTCGTCACTGCCAAGAAAAAGTTCGGCCCGAACTCTTCACTGTTCCCGGCCTGAACTTCATTTTCGGCCCGAACTTCAACCTCGGACCGAACTCCGACCTCGGCCCGAACTTCAACCTCGGCCCGAACATCATCCTCGGCCCGAACACCACTTCGGCCCGAACACCACTTCGTCCCGAACATCCCTCTTCGGCCCGAACTCTTCAATATCCAAGATTGTGTGACAAAAGGTGCTATACTAAAACATTCATAACTTTCAGCTCGGGTGTCCGTTTCACGCCCACGAGTAACCAAAATAGCTGGTTCGTTCGTCACTGCCAAGAACAAGATCGGCCCGAACTCTTCACTGTTCCCGGCCTGAACTTCAACCTCGGCCCGAACTTCAACCTCGGCCCGAACTCCGACCTCGGCCCGAACTTCATCCTCGGCCCGAACACCGAACTTCGGCCCGAACACCGAACTTCGTCCCGAACACCACTTCGGCCCGAACATCCCACTTCGGCCCGAACACCACTTCGGCCCGAACATCCCTCTTCGGCCCGAACTCTTCAATATCCAAGATTGTGTGACAAAAGGTGCTATACTAAAACATTCATAACTTTCAGCTCGGGTGTCCGTTTCACGCCGACGAGTAACCAAAATAGCTGGTTCGTTCGTCACTGCCAAGAACAAGTTCGGCCTGAACTCTTCACTGTTCCCGGCCCGAACTTCATTTTCGGCCGGGACTTCAACCTCGGCCCGAACTTCAACCTCGGCCCGAACTCCGACCTCGGCCCGAACTCCATCCTCGGCCCGAACACCGAACTTCAGCCCGAACACCGAACTTCGGCCCGAACACCACTTCGGCCCGAACATCCCACTTCGGCCCGAACACCACTTCGGCCCGAACATCCCTCTTCGGCCCGAACTCTTCAATATCCAAGATTGTGTGACAAAAGGTGCTATACTAAAACATTCATAACTTTCAGCTCGGGTGTCCGTTTCACACCCACGAGAAACCAAAATAGCTGGTTCGTTCGTCACTGCCAAGAACAAGTTCGGCCCGAACTCTTCACTGTTCCCGGCCCGAACTTCAACCTCGGCCCGAACTTCAACCTCGGCCCGAACTCCGACCTCGGCCCGAACTCCATCCTCGGCCCGAACACCGAACTTCGGCCCGAACACCGAACTTCGGCCCGAACACCACTTCGGCCCGAACATCCCACTTCGGCCCGAACACCACTTCGGCCCGAACATCCCTCTTCGGCCCGAACTCTTCAATATCCAAGATTGTGTGACAAAAGGTGATATACTAAAACATTCATAACTTTCAGCTCGGGTGTCCGTTTCACGCCCACGAGTAACCAAAATAGCTGGTTCGTTCGTCACTGCCAAGAACAAGTTCGGCCTGAACTCTTCACTGTTCCCGGCCCGAACTTCATTTTCGGCCCGAACTTCAACCTCGGCCCAAACTCCGACCTCGGCTCGAACTTCAATCTCGGCCCGAACTTCAACCTCGGCCCAAACATCATCCTCGGCTCGAACACCGAACTTCGGCCCGAACACCACTTCGGCCCGAACATCCCACTTCGGCCCGAACACCACTTCGGCCCGAACATCCCTCTTCGGCCCGAACTCTTCAATATCCAAGATTGTGTGACAAATGGTGCTATACTAAAACATTCATAACTTTCAGCTCGGGTGTCCGTTTCACGCCCACGAGTAACCAAAATAGCTGGTTTGAACTTCATTTTCGGCCCGAACTTCAACCTCAACCCGAACTCCGACCTCGGCCCGAACTTCAACCTCGGCCCGAACATCATCCTCGGCCCGAACACCACTTCGGCCCGAACACCACTTCGGCCCGAACATCCCTCTTCGGCCCGAACTCTTCAATATCCAAGATTGTGTGACAAAAGGTGCTATACTAAAACATTCATAACTTTCAGCTCGGGTGTCCGTTTCAGGCCCACGAGTAACCAAAATACCTGGTTCGTTCGTCACTGCCAAGAACAAGTTCGGCCCGAACTCTTCAATATCCAAGATTGTGTGACAAAATGTGCTATACTAAAACATTCATAACTTTCAGCTCGGGTGTCCGTTTCACGCCCACGAGTAACCAAAATAGATGGTTCGTTCGTCACTGCCAAGAACAAGTTCGGCACGAACTCTTCACTGTTCCCGGCCCGAACTTCAACCTCGGCCCGAACTTCAACCTCGACCCACACTTCGACCTCGGCCCGAACTTCAACCTCGGCCCGAACATCATCCTCGGCCCGAACACCGAACTTCGGCCCGAACACCACTTCGGCCCGAACATCCCTCTTCGGCCCGAACTCTTCAATATCCAAGATTGTGTGACAAAAGGTGCTATACTAAAACATTCATAACTTTCAGCTCGGGTGTCCGTTTCACGCCCACGAGAAACCAAAATAGCTGGTTCGTTCGTCACTGCCAAGAACAAGTTCGGCCCGAACTCTTCACTGTTCCCGGCCCGAACTTCAACCTCGGCCCGAACTTCAACCTCGGCCCGAACTCCGACCTCAGCCCGAACTCCATCCTCGGCCCGAACACCGAACTTCGGCCCGAACACCGAACCTCGGCCGAACACCGAACTTCGGCCCGAACACCACTTCGGCCCGAACATCCCACTTCGTCTCGAACATCCCTCTTCGGCCCGAACTCTTCAATATCCAAGATTGTGTGACAAAAGGTGCTATACTAAAACATTCATAACTTTCAGCTCGGGTGTCCGTTTCACGCCCACGAGTAACCAAAATAGCTGGTTCGTTCGTCACTGCCAAGAACAAGTTCGGCCCGAACTCTTCACTGTTCCTGGCCCGAACTTCATTTTCGGCCCGAACTTTAACCTCGGCCCTAACTTCAACCTCGGCCCGAACTCAGACCTCGGCCCGAACTTCAACCTCCGCCCGAATATCGAACTTCGGCCCGAACACCACTTCGGCCCGAACATCCCACTTCGGCCCGAACACCACTTCGGCCCGAACATCCCACTTCGGCCCGAACACCACTTCGGCCCGAACATCCCTTTTCGGCCCGAACTCTTCAATATCCAAGATTGTGTGACAAAAGGTGCTATACTAAATCATTCATAACATTCAGCTCGGGTGTCCGTTTCACGCCCACGAGTAACCAAAATAGCTGGTTCGTTCATCACTACCAAGAACAAGTTCGGCCCGAACTCTTCACTGTTCCCGGCCCGAACTTCATTTTCGGCCCGAACTTCAACCTCGGCCAAAACTCCGACCTCGGCCCGAACTTCAATCTCGGCCCGAACATCATCCTCGGCCCGAACACCGAACTTCCGCCCGAACACCACTTCGGCCCGAACACCACTTCGGCCCTAACATCCCTCTTCGGCCCGAACTCTTCAATATCCAAGATTGTGTGACAAAAGGTGCTATACTAAAACATTCATAACTTTAAGCTCGGGTGTCCGTTTCACACCCACGAGTAACCAAAATAGCTGGTTCGTTCGACACTACCAAGAACAAGTTCGGATCGAACTCTTCAATGTTCCCGGCCCGAACTACATTTTCGGCCCGAACTCCGACCTCGGACCGAACTTCAACCTCGGCCCGAAAATCATCCTCGGCCCGAACACCGAACTTCGGCCCGAACACCACTTCGCCCCGAACATCCCACTTCGGCCCGAACACCACTTCGGCCCAAACATCCCTCTTCGGCCCGAACTCTTCAATATCCAAGATTGTGTGACAAAAGGTGCTATACTAAAACATTCATAACTTTCAGCTCGGGTGTCCGTTTCACGCCCACGAGTAACCAAAATAGCTGGTTCGTTCGTCACTGCCAAGAACAAGTTCGGCCTGAACATTTAACTGTTCCCGGCCCGAACTACATTTTCGGCCCGAACTTCAACCTCGGCCCGAACTTCATCCTCGGCCCGAACTCCGACCTCGGCCCGAACTTCAACCTCAGCCCGAACATCATCCTCGGCCCGAACACCGAACTTCGGCCCGAACATCACTTCGGCCCGAACATCCCTCTTCGGCCCGAACTCTTCAATATCCAAGATTGTGTGACAAAAGGTGTTATACTAAAACATTCATAACTTTCAGCTCGGGTGTCCGTTTCACGCCCACGAGTAACCAAAATAGCTGGTCCGTTCATCACTGTCAAGAACAAGTTCGGACCGAACTCTTCACTGTTCCTGGCCCGAACTTCATTTTCGGCCCGAACTTCAACCTCGGCCCGAACTCCGACCTCGGCCCGAACTTCAATCTCGGCCCGAACATCATCCTCGGCCCGAACACCGAACTTCCGCCCGAACACCACTTCGGCCCGAACACCACTTCGGCCCGAATATCCCACTTCGGCCCGAACACCACTTCGGCCCTAACATCCCTCTTCGACCCGAACTCTTCAATATCCAAGATTGTGTGACAAAAGGTGCTATACTAAAACATTCATAACTTTCAGCTCGGGTGTCCGTTTCACGCCCACGAGTAACCAAAATAGTTGGTTCGTTCGTCACTGCCAAGAACAAGTTCCGCCCGAACTCTTCACTGTTCCCGGCCTGAACTTCATTTTCGGCCCGAACTTCAACCTCGGCCCGAACTCCGACCTCGGCCCGAACTTCAATCTCGGCCCGAACATCATCCTCGCCCCGAACACCGAACTTCGGCCCGAACACCACTTCAGCCCGAACACCACTTCGGCCCGAACACCACTTCGGCCCGGACATCCCACTTCGGCCCGAACACCACTTCGGCCCTAACAACCCTCTTCGGCCCGAACTCTTAAATATCCAAGATTGTGTGACAAAAGGTGCTATACTAAAACATTCTTAACTTTCAGCTCGGGTGTCCGTTTCACACCCACGAGTAACCAAAATAGCTGGTTCGTTCGTCACTGCCAAGAACAAGTTCGGCCCGAACTCTTCATTGTTCCCGGTCCGAACTACATTTTCGGCCCGAACTTCAACCTCGGCCCGAACTTCAACCTCGGCCCGAACTCCGACCTCGGCCCGAACTTCAACCTCGGCCCGAAAATCATCCTCGGCCCGAACACCGAACTTCGGCCCGAACACCACTTCGGCCCGAACATCCCACTTCGGCCCGAACACCACTTCGGCCAGAACATCCCTCTTCGGCTCGAACTCTTCAATATCCAAGATTGTGTGACAAAAGGTGCTATACTAAAACATTCATAACTTTCAGCTCGGGTGTCCGTTTCACGCCCACGAGTAACCAAAATAGTTGGTTCGTTCGTCACTGCCAAGAACAAGTTCCGCCCGAACTCTTCACTGTTCCCGGCCTGAACTTCATTTTCGGCCCGAACTTCAACCTCGGCCCGAACTCCGACCTCGGCCCGAACTTCAATCTCGGCCCGAACATCATCCTCGCCCCGAACACCGAACTTCGGCCCGAACACCACTTCAGCCCGAACACCACTTCGGCCCGAACACCACTTCGGCCCGGACATCCCACTTCGGCCCGAACACCACTTCGGCCCTAACAACCCTCTTCGGCCCGAACTCTTAAATATCCAAGATTGTGTGACAAAAGGTGCTATACTAAAACATTCTTAACTTTCAGCTCGGGTGTCCGTTTCACACCCACGAGTAACCAAAATAGCTGGTTCGTTCGTCACTGCCAAGAACAAGTTCGGCCCGAACTCTTCATTGTTCCCGGTCCGAACTACATTTTCGGCCCGAACTTCAACCTCGGCCCGAACTTCAACCTCGGCCCGAACTCTGACCTCGGCCCGAACTTCAACCTCGGCCCGAAAATCATCCTCGGCCCGAACACCGAACTTCGGCCCGAACACCACTTCGGCCCGAACATCCCACTTCGGCCCGAACACCACTTCGGCCAGAACATCCCTCTTCGGCTCGAACTCTTCAATATCCAAGATTGTGTGACAAAAGGTGCTATACTAAAACATTCATAACTTTCAGCTCGGGTGTCCGTTTCACGCCCACGAGTAACCAAAATAGCTGGTTCGTTCGTCACTGCCAAGAACAAGTTCGGCCCGAACTCTTCACTGTTCCCGGCCCGAACTTCATTTTCGGCCCGAACTTCAACCTCGGCCCGAACTTCAACCTCGGCCCGAACTTCAACCTCGGCCCGAACATCATCCTCGGCCCGAACACCGAACTTCGGCCCAAACACCACTTCGGCCCGAACACCACTTCGGCCCGAACAACGCACTTCGGCCCGAACAACACTTCGGCCCTAACATCCCTCTTCGGCCCGAACTCTTCAATATCCAAGATTGTGTGACAAAAGGTGCTATACTAAATCATTCATAACTTTCAGCTCGGGTGTCCGTTTCACGCCCACGAGTAACCAAAATAGCTGGTTCGTTCATCACTACCAAGAACAAGTTCGGCCCGAACTCTTCACTGTTCCCGGCCCGAACTTCATTTTCGGCCCGAACTTCAACCTCGGCCAAAACTCCGACCTCGGCCCGAACTTCAATCTCGGCCCGAACATCATCCTCGGCCCGAACACCGAACTTCCGCCCGAACACCACTTCGGCCCGAACACCACTTCGGCCCTAACATCCCTCTTCGGCCCGAACTCTTCAATATCCAAGATTGTGTGACAAAAGGTGCTATACTAAAACATTCATAACTTTCAGCTCGGGTGTCCGTTTCACACCCACGAGTAACCAAAATAGCTGGTTCGTTCGACACTACCAAGAACAAGTTCGGATCGAACTCTTCAATGTTCCCGGCCCGAACTACATTTTCGGCCCGAACTCCGACCTCGGACCGAACTTCAACCTCGGCCCGAAAATCATCCTCGGCCCGAACACCGAACTTCGGCCCGAACACCACTTCGCCCCGAACATCCCACTTCGGCCCGAACACCACTTCGGCCCAAACATCCCTCTTCGGCCCGAACTCTTCAATATCCAAGATTGTGTGACAAAAGGTGCTATACTAAAACATTCATAACTTTCAGCTCGGGTGTCCGTTTCACGCCCACGAGTAACCAAAATAGCTGGTTCGTTCGTCACTGCCAAGAACAAGTTCGGCCCGAACATTTAACTGTTCCCGGCCCGAACTACATTTTCGGCCCGAACTTCAACCTCGGCCCGAACTTCATCCTCGGCCCGAACTCCGACCTCGGCCCGAACTTCAACCTCAGCCCGAACATCATCCTCGGCCCGAACACCGAACTTCGGCCCGAACATCACTTCGGCCCGAACATCCCTCTTCGGCCCGAACTCTTCAATATCCAAGATTGTGTGACAAAAGGTGTTATACTAAAACATTCATAACTTTCAGCTCGGGTGTCCGTTTCACGCCCACGAGTAACCAAAATAGCTGGTCCGTTCATCACTGTCAAGAACAAGTTCGGACCGAACTCTTCACTGTTCCTGGCCCGAACTTCATTTTCGGCCCGAACTTCAACCTCGGCCCGAACTCCGACCTCGGCCCGAACTTCAATCTCGGCCCGAACATCATCCTCGGCCCGAACACCGAACTTCCGCCCGAACACCACTTCGGCCCGAACACCACTTCGGCCCGAATATCCCACTTCGGCCCGAACACCACTTCGGCCCTAACATCCCTCTTCGACCCGAACTCTTCAATATCCAAGATTGTGTGACAAAAGGTGCTATACTAAAACATTCATAACTTTCAGCTCGGGTGTCCGTTTCACGCCCACGAGTAACCAAAATAGTTGGTTCGTTCGTCACTGCCAAGAACAAGTTCCGCCCGAACTCTTCACTGTTCCCGGCCTGAACTTCATTTTCGGCCCGAACTTCAACCTCGGCCCGAACTCCGACCTCGGCCCGAACTTCAATCTCGGCCCGAACATCATCCTCGCCCCGAACACCGAACTTCGGCCCGAACACCACTTCAGCCCGAACACCACTTCGGCCCGAACACCACTTCGGCCCGGACATCCCACTTCGGCCCGAACACCACTTCGGCCCTAACAACCCTCTTCGGCCCGAACTCTTAAATATCCAAGATTGTGTGACAAAAGGTGCTATACTAAAACATTCTTAACTTTCAGCTCGGGTGTCCGTTTCACACCCACGAGTAACCAAAATAGCTGGTTCGTTCGTCACTGCCAAGAACAAGTTCGGCCCGAACTCTTCATTGTTCCCGGTCCGAACTACATTTTCGGCCCGAACTTCAACCTCGGCCCGAACTTCAACCTCGGCCCGAACTCCGACCTCGGCCCGAACTTCAACCTCGGCCCGAAAATCATCCTCGGCCCGAACACCGAACTTCGGCCCGAACACCACTTCGGCCCGAACATCCCACTTCGGCCCGAACACCACTTCGGCCAGAACATCCCTCTTCGGCTCGAACTCTTCAATATCCAAGATTGTGTGACAAAAGGTGCTATACTAAAACATTCATAACTTTCAGCTCGGGTGTCCGTTTCACGCCCACGAGTAACCAAAATAGTTGGTTCGTTCGTCACTGCCAAGAACAAGTTCCGCCCGAACTCTTCACTGTTCCCGGCCTGAACTTCATTTTCGGCCCGAACTTCAACCTCGGCCCGAACTCCGACCTCGGCCCGAACTTCAATCTCGGCCCGAACATCATCCTCGCCCCGAACACCGAACTTCGGCCCGAACACCACTTCAGCCCGAACACCACTTCGGCCCGAACACCACTTCGGCCCGGACATCCCACTTCGGCCCGAACACCACTTCGGCCCTAACAACCCTCTTCGGCCCGAACTCTTAAATATCCAAGATTGTGTGACAAAAGGTGCTATACTAAAACATTCTTAACTTTCAGCTCGGGTGTCCGTTTCACACCCACGAGTAACCAAAATAGCTGGTTCGTTCGTCACTGCCAAGAACAAGTTCGGCCCGAACTCTTCATTGTTCCCGGTCCGAACTACATTTTCGGCCCGAACTTCAACCTCGGCCCGAACTTCAACCTCGGCCCGAACTCTGACCTCGGCCCGAACTTCAACCTCGGCCCGAAAATCATCCTCGGCCCGAACACCGAACTTCGGCCCGAACACCACTTCGGCCCGAACATCCCACTTCGGCCCGAACACCACTTCGGCCAGAACATCCCTCTTCGGCTCGAACTCTTCAATATCCAAGATTGTGTGACAAAAGGTGCTATACTAAAACATTCATAACTTTCAGCTCGGGTGTCCGTTTCACGCCCACGAGTAACCAAAATAGCTGGTTCGTTCGTCACTGCCAAGAACAAGTTCGGCCCGAACTCTTCACTGTTCCCGGCCCGAACTTCATTTTCGGCCCGAACTTCAACCTCGGCCCGAACTTCAACCTCGGCCCGAACTTCAACCTCGGCCCGAACATCATCCTCGGCCCGAACACCGAACTTCGGCCCAAACACCACTTCGGCCCGAACACCACTTCGGCCCGAACAACGCACTTCGGCCCGAACAACACTTCGGCCCTAACATCCCTCTTCGGCCCGAACTCTTCAATATCCAAGATTGTGTGACAAAAGGTGCTATACTAAAACATTCATAACTTTCAGCTCGGGTGTCCGTTTCACGCCCACGAGTAACCAAAATAGCTGGTTCGTTCGTCACTGCCAAGAACAAGTTCGGCCCGAACTCTTCACTGTTCCCGACCCGAACTTCATTTTCGGCCCGAACTTCAACCTCGGCCCGAACTCCGACCTCGGCCCGAACTTCAACCTCGGCCCGAACATGATCCTCGGCCCGAACACCGAACTTCGGCCCGAACACCACTTCGGCCCGAACACCACTTCGTCCCGAACATCCCACTTCGGCCCGAACACCACTTCGGCCCGAACATCCCTCTTCTGCCCGAACTCTTCAATATCCAAGATTGTGTGACAAAAGGTGCTATACTAAAACATTCATAACTTTCAGCTCGGGTGTCCGTTTCACGCCCACGAGTAACCAAAATAGCTGGTTCGTTCGTCACTGCCAAGAACAAGTTCGGCCCGAACTCTTCACTGTTCCCGGCCCGAACTTCATTTTCGGCCCAAACTTCAACCTCGGCCCGAACATCATCCTCGGCCCGAACACCGAACTTCGGCCCGAACACCACTTCGGCCCGAACACCACTTCGGCCCGAACATCCCACTTCGGCCCGAACACCACTTCGGCCCGAACATCCCTCTTCGGCCCGAACTCTTCAATATCCAAGATTGTGTGACAAAAGGTGTTGTACTAAAACATTCATAACTTTCAGCTCGGGTGTCCGTTTCACGCCCACGAGTAACCAAAATTGCTGGTTCGTTCGTCACTTACAAGAACAAGTTCCGCCCGAACTCTTCACTGTTCCCGGCCCGAACTTCATTTTCGGCACGAATTTCAACCTCGGCCCGAACTTCAACCTCGGCCCGAACTCCGACCTCGGCCCGAACTTCACCCTCGGCCCGAACATCATCCTCGGCCCGAACACCACTTCGGCCCGAACATCCCACTTCGGCCCGAACACCACTTCGGCCCGAACATCCCTCTCCGGCCCGAACTCTTCAATATCCAAGATTGTGTGACAAAAGGTGCTGTACTAAAACATTCATAACTTTCAGCTCGGGTGTCCGTTTCACGCCCACGAGTAACCAAAATAGCTGGTTCGTTCGTCACTACCAAGAACAAGTTCGGCACGAACTCTTCACTGTTCCCGACCCGAACTTCATTTTCGGCCCGAACTTCAACCTCGGCCCGAACTCCGACCTCGGCCCGAACTTCAACCTCGGCCCGAACATCATCCTCGGCCCGAACACCGAACTTCGGCCCGAACACCACTTCGGCCCGAACACCACTTCGTCCCGAACATCCCACTTCGGCCCGAACACCACTTCGGCCCGAACATCCCTCTTCTGCCCGAACTCTTCAATATCCAAGATTGTGTGACAAAAGGTGCTATACTAAAACATTCATAACTTTCAGCTCGGGTGTCCGTTTCACGCCCACGAGTAACCAAAATAGCTGGTTCGTTCGTCACTGCCAAGAACAAGTTCGGCCCGAACTCTTCACTGTTCCCGGCCCGAACTTCATTTTCGGCCCAAACTTCAACCTCGGCCCGAACATCATCCTCGGCCCGAACACCGAACTTCGGCCCGAACACCACTTCGGCCCGAACACCACTTCGGCCCGAACATCCCACTTCGGCCCGAACACCACTTCGGCCCGAACATCCCTCTTCGGCCCGAACTCTTCAATATCCAAGATTGTGTGACAAAAGGTGTTGTACTAAAACATTCATAACTTTCAGCTCGGGTGTCCGTTTCACGCCCACGAGTAACCAAAATAGCTGGTTCGTTCGTCACTTACAAGAACAAGTTCCGCCCGAACTCTTCACTGTTCCCGGCCCGAACTTCATTTTCGGCACGAATTTCAACCTCGGCCCGAACTTCAACCTCGGCCCGAACTCCGACCTCGGCCCGAACTTCACCCTCGGCCCGAACATCATCCTCGGCCCGAACACCACTTCGGCCCGAACATCCCACTTCGGCCCGAACACCACTTCGGCCCGAACATCCCTCTCCGGCCCGAACTCTTCAATATCCAAGATTGTGTGACAAAAGGTGATGTACTAAAACATTCATAACTTTCAGCTCGGGTGTCCGTTTCACGCCCACGAGTAACCAAAATAGCTGGTTCGTTCGTCACTACCAAGAACAAGTTCGGCACGAACTCTTCACTGTTCCCGACCCGAACTTCATTTTCGGCCCGAACTTCAACCTC
This sequence comes from Calendula officinalis, assembly GCA_963853835.1. Classification (NCBI taxonomy): domain Eukaryota; kingdom Viridiplantae; phylum Streptophyta; class Magnoliopsida; order Asterales; family Asteraceae; genus Calendula; species Calendula officinalis. The sequence goes on from OY970820.1 coordinate 58,737,154, forward strand.
GGCCCGAACTCCGACCTCGGCCCGAACTTCAACCTCGGCCCGAACATCATCCTCGGCCCGAACACCGAACTTCGGCCCGAACACCACTTCGGCCCGAACACCACTTCGTCCCGAACATCCCACTTCGGCCCGAACACCACTTCGGCCCGAACATCCCTCTTCGGCCCGAACTCTTCAATATCCAAGATTGTGTGACAAAAGGTGCTATACTAAAACATTCATAACTTTCAGCTCGGGTGTCCGTTTCACGCCCACGAGTAACCAAAATAGCTGGTTCGTTCGTCACTGCCATGAACACGTTCGGCCCGAACTCTTCACTGTTCCCGGCCCGAACTTCATTTTCGGCCCAAACTTCAACCTCGGCCCGAACATCATCCTCGGCCCGAACACCGAACTTCGGCCCGAACACCACTTCGGCCAGAACACCACTTCGGCCCGAACATCCCACTTCGGCCCGAACACCACTTCGGTCCGAACATCCCTCTCCGGCCCGAACTCTTCAATATCCAAGATTGTGTGACAAAAGGTGATGTACTAAAACATTCATAACTTTCAGCTCGGGTGTCCGTTTCACGCCTACGAGTAACCAAAATAGCTGGTTCGTTCGTCACTGCCAAGAACAAGTTCGGCCCGAACTCTTCACTGTTCCCGGCCCGAACTTCATTTTCGGCCCGAATTTCAACCTCGGCCCGAACTTCAACCTCGGCCCGAACTCCGACCTCGGCCCGAACTTCACCCTCGGCCCGAACATCATCCTCGGCTCGAACACCGAACTTCGGCCCGAACACCACTTCGGCCCGAACATCCCACTTCGGCCCGAACACCACTTCGGCCCGAACATCCCTCTTCGGCCCGAACTTCTCAATATCCAAGATTGTGTGACAAAAGGTGCTATACTAAAACATTCATAACTTTCAGCTCGGGTGTCCGTTTCACGCCCACGATTAACCAAAATAGTTGGTTCGTTCGTCACTGCCAAGAACAAGTTCGGCCCGAACTCTTCACTGTTCCCGGCCCGAACTTCAAGCTCGGCCCGAACTTCAACCTCGGCCCGAACTCCAACCTCGGCCCGAACTCCGACCTCGGCCCGAACTCCAACCTCGGCCCGAACATCATCCTCGGCCCGAACACCGAACTTCGGCCCGAACACCACTTCGGCCTGAACACCACTTCGGCCCGAACACCACTTCGGCCCGAACACCACTTCGGCCCGAACATCCAACTTCGGCCCGAACACCACTTCGGCCCGAACAACCCTCTTCGGCCCGAACTCTTCAATATCCAAGATTGTGTGACAAAAGGTGATGTACTAAAACATTCATAACTTTCAGCTCGGGTGTCCGTTTCACGCCAAGAACAAGTTCGGCTCGATTCTTCAATGTTCCCGGCCCGAACTACATTTTCGGCCCGAACTTCAACCTCGGCCCGAACTTCAACCTCGGCCCGAACTCCGACCTCGGACCGAACTTCAACCTCGGCCCAAAAATCATCCTCGGCCCGAACACCGAACTTCGGCCCGAACACCACTTCGCCCCGAACATCCCACTTCGGCCCGAACACCACTTCGGCCCAAACATCCCTCTTCGGCCCGAACTCTTCAATATCCAAGATTGTGTGACAAAAGGTGCTATACTAAAACATTCATAACTTTCAGCTCGGGTGTCCGTTTCACGCCCACGAGTAACCAAAATAGCTGGTTCGTTCGTCACTGCCAAGAACAAGTTCGGCCCGAACTTTTCACTGTTCCCGGCCCGAACTACATTTTCGGCCAGAACTTCAACCTCGGCCCGAACTTCAACCTCGGCCCGAACTCCGACCTCGGCCCGAACTTCAACCTCAGCCCGAACATCATCCTCGGCCCGAACACCGAACTTCGGCCCGAACATCACTTCGGCCCGAACATCCCTCTTCGGCCCGAACTCTTCAATATCCAAGATTGTGTGACAAAAGGTGTTATACTAAAACATTCATAACTTTCAGCTCGGGTGTCCGTTTCACGCCCACGAGTAACCAAAAAAGCTGGTTCGTTCATCACTGCCAAGAACAAGTTCGGTCCGAACTCTTCACTGTTCCTGGCCCGAACTTCATTTTCGGCCCGAACTTCAACCTCGGCCCGAACTCCGACCTCGGCCCGAACTTCAATCTCGGCCCGAACATCATCCTCGGCCCGAACACCGAACTTCCGCCCGAACACCACTTCAGCCCGAACACCACTTCGGCCCGAATATCCCACTTCGGCCCGAACACCACTTCGGCCCTAACATCCCTCTTCGGCCCGAACTCTTCAATATCCAAGATTGTGTGACAAAAGGTGCTATACTAAAACATTCATAACTTTCAGCTCGGGTGTCCGTTTCACGCCCATGAGTAACCAAAATAGCTGGTTCGTTCGTCACTTACAAGAACAAGTTCGGCCCGAACTTCAACCTCGGCCCGAACTCCGACCTCGGCCCGAACTTCACCCTCGGCCCGAACATCATCCTCGGCCCGAACACCACTTCGGCCCGAACATCCCACTTCGGCCCGAACACCACTTCGGCCCGAACATCCCTCTTCGGCCCGAACTCTTCAATATCCAAGATTGTGTGACAAAAGGTGCTATACTAAAACATTCATAACTTTCAGCTCGGGTGTCCGTTTCACGCCCACGAGTAACCAAAATAGCTGATTCGTTCGTCACTACCAAGAACAAGTTCGGCCCGAACTCTTCACTGTTCCCGACCCGAACTTCATTTTCGGCCCGAACTTCAACCTCGGCCCGAACTCCGACCTCGGCCCGAACTTCAACCTCGGCCCGAACGTCATCCTCGGCCCGAACACCGAACTTCGGCCCGAACACCACTTCGGCCCGAACACCACTTCGTCCCGAACATCCCACTTCGGCCCGAACACCACTTCGGCCCGAACATCCCTCTTCGGCCCGAACTCTTCAATATCCAAGATTGTGTGACAAAAGGTGCTATACTAAAACATTCATAACTTTCAGCTCGGGTGTCCGTTTCACGCCCACGAGTAACCAAAATAGCTGGTTCGTTCGTCACTGCCAATAACAAGTTCGGCCCGAACTCTTCACTGTTCCCGGCCCGAACTTCATTTTCGGCCCAAACTTCAACCTCGGCCCGAACATCATCCTCGGCCCGAACACCGAACTTCGGCCCGAACACCACTTCGGCCCGAACACCACTTCGGCCCGAACATCCCACTTCGGCCCGAACACCACTTCGGCCCGAACATCCCTCTTCGGCCCGAACTCTTCAATATCCAAGATTGTGTGACAAAAGGTGTTGTACTAAAACATTCATAACTTTCAGCTCGGGTGTCCGTTTCACGCCCACGAGTAACCAAAATAGCTGGTTCGTTCGTCACTTACAAGAACAAGTTCCGCCCGAACTCTTCACTGTTCCCGGCCCGAACTTCATTTTCGGCACGAATTTCAACCTCGGCCCGAACTTCAACCTCGGCCCGAACTCCGACCTCGGCCCGAACTTCACCCTCGGCCCGAACATCATCCTCGGCCCGAACACCACTTCGGCCCGAACATCCCACTTCGGCCCGAACACCACTTCGGCCCGAACATCCCTCTCCGGCCCGAACTCTTCAATATCCAAGATTGTGTGACAAAAGGTGCTGTACTAAAACATTCATAACTTTCAGCTCGGGTGTCCGTTTCACGCCCACGAGTAACCAAAATAGCTGGTTCGTTCGTCACTACCAAGAACAAGTTCGGCACGAACTCTTCACTGTTCCCGACCCGAACTTCATTTTCGGCCCGAACTTCAACCTCGGCCCGAACTCCGACCTCGGCCCGAACTTCAACCTCGGCCCGAACATCATCCTCGGCCCGAACACCGAACTTCGGCCCGAACACCACTTCGGCCCGAACACCACTTCGTCCCGAACATCCCACTTCGGCCCGAACATCACTTCGGCCCGAACATCCCTCTTCGGCCCGAACTCTTCAATATCCAAGATTGTGTGACAAAAGGTGCTATACTAAAACATTCATAACTTTCAGCTCGGGTGTCCGTTTCACGCCCACGAGTAACCAAAATAGCTGGTTCGTTCGTCACTGCCATGAACACGTTCGGCCCGAACTCTTCACTGTTCCCGGCCCGAACTTCATTTTCGGCCCAAACTTCAACCTCGGCCCGAACATCATCCTCGGCCCGAACACCGAACTTCGGCCCGAACACCACTTCGGCCAGAACACCACTTCGGCCCGAACATCCCACTTCGGCCCGAACACCACTTCGGCCCGAACATCCCTCTCCGGCCCGAACTCTTCAATATCCAAGATTGTGTGACAAAAGGTGATGTACTAAAACATTCATAACTTTCAGCTCGGGTGTCCGTTTCACGCCTACGAGTAACCAAAATAGCTGGTTCGTTCGTCACTGCCAAGAACAAGTTCGGCCCGAACTCTTCACTGTTCCCGGCCCGAACTTCATTTTCGGCCCGAATTTCAACCTCGGCCCGAACTTCAACCTCGGCCCGAACTCCGACCTCGGCCCGAACTTCACCCTCGGCCCGAACATCATCCTCGGCTCGAACACCGAACTTCGGCCCGAACACCACTTCGGCCCGAACATCCCACTTCGGCCCGAACACCACTTCGGCCCGAACATCCCTCTTCGGCCCGAACTTCTCAATATCCAAGATTGTGTGACAAAAGGTGCTATACTAAAACATTCATAACTTTCAGCTCGGGTGTCCGTTTCACGCCCACGATTAACCAAAATAGTTGGTTCGTTCGTCACTGCCAAGAACAAGTTCGGCCCGAACTCTTCACTGTTCCCGGCCCGAACTTCAAGCTCGGCCCGAACTTCAACCTCGGCCCGAACTCCAACCTCGGCCCGAACTCCGACCTCGGCCCGAACTCCAACCTCGGCCCGAACATCATCCTCGGCCCGAACACCGAACTTCGGCCCGAACACCACTTCGGCCTGAACACCACTTCGGCCCGAACACCACTTCGGCCCGAACACCACTTCGGCCCGAACATCCAACTTCGGCCCGAACACCACTTCGGCCCGAACAACCCTCTTCGGCCCGAACTCTTCAATATCCAAGATTGTGTGACAAAAGGTGATGTACTAAAACATTCATAACTTTCAGCTCGGGTGTCCGTTTCACGCCAAGAACAAGTTCGGCTCGAATTCTTCAATGTTCCCGGCCCGAACTACATTTTCGGCCCGAACTTCAACCTCGGCCCGAACTTCAACCTCGGCCCGAACTCCGACCTCGGACCGAACTTCAACCTCGGCCCAAAAATCATCCTCGGCCCGAACACCGAACTTCGGCCCGAACACCACTTCGCCCCGAACATCCCACTTCGGCCCGAACACCACTTCGGCCCAAACATCCCTCTTCGGCCCGAACTCTTCAATATCCAAGATTGTGTGACAAAAGGTGCTATACTAAAACATTCATAACTTTCAGCTCGGGTGTCCGTTTCACGCCCACGAGTAACCAAAATAGCTGGTTCGTTCGTCACTGCCAAGAACAAGTTCGGCCCGAACTTTTCACTGTTCCCGGCCCGAACTACATTTTCGGCCAGAACTTCAACCTCGGCCCGAACTTCAACCTCGGCCCGAACTCCGACCTCGGCCCGAACTTCAACCTCAGCCCGAACATCATCCTCGGCCCGAACACCGAACTTCGGCCCGAACATCACTTCGGCCCGAACATCCCTCTTCGGCCCGAACTCTTCAATATCCAAGATTGTGTGACAAAAGGTGTTATACTAAAACATTCATAACTTTCAGCTCGGGTGTCCGTTTCACGCCCACGAGTAACCAAAAAAGCTGGTTCGTTCATCACTGCCAAGAACAAGTTCGGTCCGAACTCTTCACTGTTCCTGGCCCGAACTTCATTTTCGGCCCGAACTTCAACCTCGGCCCGAACTCCGACCTCGGCCCGAACTTCAATCTCGGCCCGAACATCATCCTCGGCCCGAACACCGAACTTCCGCCCGAACACCACTTCAGCCCGAACACCACTTCGGCCCGAATATCCCACTTCGGCCCGAACACCACTTCGGCCCTAACATCCCTCTTCGGCCCGAACTCTTCAATATCCAAGATTGTGTGACAAAAGGTGCTATACTAAAACATTCATAACTTTCAGCTCGGGTGTCCGTTTCACGCCCACGAGTAACCAAAATAGCTGGTTCGTTCGTCACTGCCAATAACAAGTTCGGCCCGAACTCTTCACTGTTCCCGGCCCGAACTTCATTTTCGGCCCAAACTTCAACCTCGGCCCGAACATCATCCTCGGCCCGAACACCGAACTTCGGCCCGAACACCACTTCGGCCAGAACACCACTTCGGCCCGAACATCCCACTTCGGCCCGAACACCACTTCGGCCCGAACATCCCTCTTCGGCCCGAACTCTTCAATATCCAAGATTGTGTGACAAAAGGTGCAGTACTAAAACATTCATAACTTTCAGCTCGGGTGTCCGTTTCACGCCCACGAGTAACCAAAATAGCTGGTTCGTTCGTCACTGCCAAGAACAAGTTCGGCCCGAACTCTTCACTGTTCCCGGCCCGAACTTCATTTTCGGCCCGAATTTCAACCTCGGCCCGAACTTCAACCTCGGCCCGAACTCCGACCTCGGCCCGAACTTCACCCTCGGCCCGAACATCATCCTCGGCTCGAACACCGAACTTCGGCCCGAACACCACTTCGGCCCGAACACCACTTCGGCCCGAACATCCCACTTCGGCCCGAACATCCCTCTTCGGCCCGAACTCTTCAATATCCAAGATTGTGTGACAAAAGGTGCTATACTAAAACATTCATAACTTTCAGCTCGGGTGTCCGTTTCACGCCCACGATTAACCAAAATAGCTGGTTCGTTCGTCACTGCCAAGAACAAGTTCGGCCCGAACTCTTCACTGTTCCCGGCCCGAACTTCAACCTCGGCCCGAACTTCAACCTCGGCCCGAACTCCGACCTCGGCCCGAACTCCAACCTCGGCCCGAACATCATCCTCGGCCCGAACACCGAACTTCGGCCCGAACACCACTTCGGCCCGAACACCACTTCGGCCCGAACACCACTTCGGCCCGAACACCACTTCGGCCCGAACATCCAACTTCGGCCCGAACACCACTTCGGCCCGAACAACCCTCTTCGGCCCGAACTCTTCAATATCCAAGATTGTGTGACAAAAGGTGATGTACTAAAACATTCATAACTTTCAGCTCGGGTGTCCGTTTCACGCCCACGAGTAACCAAAATAGCTGGTTCGTTCGTCACTGCCAAGAACAAGTTCGGCCCGAACTCTTCACTGTTCCCGGCCCGAACTTCATTTTCGGCCCGAATTTCAACCTCGGCCCGAACTTCAACCTCGGCTCGAACTCCGACCTCGGTCCGAACTTCACCCTCAGCCCGAACATCATCCTCGGCCTGAACAACGAACTTCGGCCCGAACACCACTTCGGCCCGAACACCACTTCGGCCCGAACATCCCACTTCGGCCCGAACACCACTTCGGCCCAAACATCCCTCTTCGGCCCGAACTCTTCAATATCCAAGATTGTGTGACAAAAGGTGCTATACTAAAACATTCATAACTTTCAGCTCGGGTGTCCGTTTCACGCCCACGAGTAACCAAAATATCTGGTTCGTTCGTCACTGCCAAGAACAAGTTCGGCCCGAACTCTTCACTGTTCCCGGCCCGAACTTCATTTTCGGCCCAAACTTCAACCTCGGCCCGAACATCATCCTCGACCCGAACACCGAACTCGGCCCGAACACCACTTCGGCCCGAACATCCCTCTTCGGCCCGAACACCATTTCGGCCCGAACTCTTCAATATCCAAGATTGTGTGACAAAAGGTGCTGTACTAAAACATTCATAACTTTCAGCTCGGGTGTCCGTTTCATGCCCACGAGTAACCAAAATAGCTGGTTCGTTCGTCACTGCCAAGAACAAGTTCGGCCCGAACTATTCACTGTTCCCGGCCCGAACTTCATTTTTGGCCCGAATTTCAACCTCGGCCCGAACTTCAACCTCGGCCCGAACTCCGACCTCGGCCCGAACTTCACCCTCGGCCCGAACATCATCCTCGGCTCGAACACCGAATTCGGCCCGAACACCACTTCGGCCCGAACATCCCACTTCGGCCCGAACACCACTTCGGCCCGAACATCCCTCTTCGGCCCGAACTCTTCAATATCCAAGATTGTGTGACAAAAGGTGCAGTACTAAAACATTCATAACTTTCAGCTCGGGTGTCCGTTTCACGCCCACGAGTAACCAAAATAGCTGGTTCGTTCGTCACTGCCAAGAACAAGTTCGGCCCGAACTCTTCACTGTTCCCGGCCCGAACTTCATTTTCGGCCCGAATTTCAACCTCGGCCCGAACTTCAACCTCGGCCCGAACTCCGACCTCGGCCCGAACTTCACCCTCGGCCCGAACATCATCCTCGGCTCGAACACCGAACTTCGGCCCGAACACCACTTCGGCCCGAACACCACTTCGGCCCGAACATCCCACTTCGGCCCGAACATCCCTCTTCGGCCCGAACTCTTCAATATCCAAGATTGTGTGACAAAAGGTGCTATACTAAAACATTCATAACTTTCAGCTCGGGTGTCCGTTTCACGCCCACGATTAACCAAAATAGCTGGTTTGTTCGTCACTGCCAAGAACAAGTTCGGCCCGAACTCTTCACTGTTCCCGGCCCGAACTTCAATCTCGGCCCGAACTTCAACCTCGGCCCGAACTCCGACCTCGGCCCGAACTCCAACCTCGGCCCGAACATCATCCTCGGCCCGAACACCGAACTTCGGCCCGAACACCACTTCGGCCCGAACACCACTTCGGCCCGAACACCACTTCGGCCCGAACACCACTTCGGCCCGAACATCCAACTTCGGCCCGAACACCACTTCGGCCCGAACAACCCTCTTCGGCCCGAACTCTTCAATATCCAAGATTGTGTGACAAAAGGTGATGTACTAAAACATTCATAACTTTCAGCTCGGGTGTCCGTTTCACGCCCACGAGTAACCAAAATAGCTGGTTCGTTCGTCACTGCCAAGAACAAGTTCGGCCCGAACTCTTCACTGTTCCCGGCCCGAACTTCATTTTCGGCCCGAATTTCAACCTCGGCCCGAACTTCAACCTCGGCTCGAACTCCGACCTCGGTCCGAACTTCACCCTCAGCCCGAACATCATCCTCGGCCTGAACAACGAACTTCGGCCCGAACACCACTTCGGCCCGAACACCACTTCGGCCCGAACATCCCACTTCGGCCCGAACACCACTTCGGCCCAAACATCCCTCTTCGGCCCGAACTCTTCAATATCCAAGATTGTGTGACAAAAGGTGCTATACTAAAACATTCATAACTTTCAGCTCGGGTGTCCGTTTCACGCCCACGAGTAACCAAAATATCTGGTTCGTTCGTCACTGCCAAGAACAAGTTCGGCCCGAACTCTTCACTGTTCCCGGCCCGAACTTCATTTTCGGCCCAAACTTCAACCTCGGCCCGAACATCATCCTCGACCCGAACACCGAACTCGGCCCGAACACCACTTCGGCCCGAACACCACTTCGGCCCGAACATCCCTCTTCGGCCCGAACACCATTTCGGCCCGAACTCTTCAATATCCAAGATTGTGTGACAAAAGGTGCTGTACTAAAACATTCATAACTTTCAGCTCGGGTGTCCGTTTCATGCCCACGAGTAACCAAAATAGCTGGTTCGTTCGTCACTGCCAAGAACAAGTTCGGCCCGAACTATTCACTGTTCCCGGCCCGAACTTCATTTTTGGCCCGAATTTCAACCTCGGCCCGAACTTCAACCTCGGCCCGAACTCCGACCTCGGCCCGAACTTCACCCTCGGCCCGAACATCATCCTCGGCTCGAACACCGAACTTCGGCCCGAACACCACTTCGGCCCGAACATCCCACTTCGGCCCGAACACCACTTCGGCCCGAACATCCCTCTTCGGCCCGAACTCTTCAATATCCAAGATTGTGTGACAAAAGGTGCTATACTAAAACATTCATAACTTTCAGCTCGGGTGTCCGTTTCACGCCCACGAGTAACCAAAATAGCTGGTTCGTTCGTCACTGCCAAGAACAAGTTCGGCCCGAACTCTTCACTGTTCCCGGCCCGAACTTCATTTTCGGCCCGAACTTCAAGCTCGGCCCGAACTTCAACCTCGGCCCGAACTCCGACCTTGGCCCGAACTTCAACCTCGGCCCGAACATCATCCTCGGCCCGAACAACGAACTTCGGCCCGAACACCACTTCGGCCCGAACATCCCTCTTCGGCCCGAACTCTTCAATATCCAAGATTGTGTGACAAAAGGTGCTATACTAAAACATTCATAACTTTCAGCTCGGGTGTCCGTTTCACGCCCACGAGTAACCAAAATAGCTGGTTCATTCGTCACTGCCAAGAACAAGTTCGGCCCGAACTCTTCACTGTTCCCGGCCCGAACTTCATTTTCGGCCCAAACTTCAACCTCGGCCCAAACATCATCCTCGGCCCGAACACCGAACTCGGCCCGAACACCACTTCGGCCCGAACACCACTTCGGCCCGAACATCCCTCTTCGGCCCGAACACCATTTCGGCCCGAACTCTTCAATATCCAAGATTGTGTGACAAAAGGTGCTGTACTAAAACATTCATAACTTTCAGCTTGGGTGTCCGTTTCATGCCCACGAGTAACCAAAATAGCTGGTTCATTCGTCACTGCCAAGAAGAAGTTCGGCCCGAACTCTTCACTGTTCCCGGCCCGAACTTCATTTTTGGCCCGAATTTCAACCTCGGCCCGAACTTCAACCTCGGCCCGAACTCCGACCTCGGCCCGAACTTCACCCTCGGCCCGAACATCATCCTCGGCTCGAACACCGAACTTCGGCCCGAACACCACTTCGGCCCGAACACCACTTCGGCCCGAACACCACTTCGGCCCGAACATCCCACTTCGGCCCGAACACCACTTCGGCCCGAACATCCCTCTTCGGCCCGTACTCTTCAATATCCAAGATTGTGTGACAAAAGGTGATGTACTAAAACATTCATAACTTTCAGCTCGGGTGTCCGTTTCACGCCCACGAGTAACCAAAATAGCTGGTTCGTTCGTCACTGCCAAGAACAAGTTCGGCCCGAACTCTTCACTGTTCCCGGCCCGAACTTCATTTTCGGCCCGAATTTCAACCTCGGCCCGAACTTCAACCTCGGCTCGAACTCCGACCTCGGTCCGAACTTCACCCTCAGCCCGAACATCATCCTCGGCCTGAACAACGAACTTCGGCCCGAACACCACTTCGGCCCGAACACCACTTCGGCCCGAACATCCCACTTCGGCCCGAACACCACTTCGGCCCAAACATCCCTCTTCGGCCCGAACTCTTCAATATCCAAGATTGTGTGACAAAAGGTGCTATACTAAAACATTCATAACTTTCAGCTCGGGTGTCCGTTTCACGCCCACGAGTAACCAAAATATCTGGTTCGTTCGTCACTGCCAAGAACAAGTTCGGCCCGAACTCTTCACTGTTCCCGACCCGAACTTCATTTTCGGCCCAAACTTCAACCTCGGCCCGAACATCATCCTCGACCCGAACACCGAACTCGGCCCGAACACCACTTCGGCCCGAACACCACTTCGGCCCGAACATCCCTCTTCGGCCCGAACACCATTTCGGCCCGAACTCTTCAATATCCAAGATTGTGTGACAAAAGGTGCTGTACTAAAACATTCATAACTTTCAGCTCGGGTGTCCGTTTCATGCCCACGAGTAACCAAAATAGCTGGTTCGTTCGTCACTGCCAAGAACAAGTTCGGCCCGAACTATTCACTGTTCCCGGCCCGAACTTCATTTTTGGCCCGAATTTCAACCTCGGCCCGAACTTCAACCTCGGCCCGAACTCCGACCTCGGCCCGAACTTCACCCTCGGCCCGAACATCATCCTCGGCTCGAACACCGAACTTCGGCCCGAACACCACTTCGGCCCGAACATCCCACTTCGGCCCGAACACCACTTCGGCCCGAACATCCCTCTTCGGCCCGAACTCTTCAATATCCAAGATTGTGTGACAAAAGGTGCTATACTAAAACATTCATAACTTTCAGCTCGGGTGTCCGTTTCACGCCCACGAGTAACCAAAATAGCTGGTTCGTTCGTCACTGCCAAGAACAAGTTCGGCCCGAACTCTTCACTGTTCCCGGCCCGAACTTCATTTTCGGCCCGAACTTCAAGCTCGGCCCGAACTTCAACCTCGGCCCGAACTCCGACCTTGGCCCGAACTTCAACCTCGGCCCGAACATCATCCTCGGCCCGAACAACGAACTTCGGCCCGAACACCACTTCGGCCCGAACATCCCTCTTCGGCCCGAACTCTTCAATATCCAAGATTGTGTGACAAAAGGTGCTATACTAAAACATTCATAACTTTCAGCTCGGGTGTCCGTTTCACGCCCACGAGTAACCAAAATAGCTGGTTCATTCGTCACTGCCAAGAACAAGTTCGGCCCGAACTCTTCACTGTTCCCGGCCCGAACTTCATTTTCGGCCCAAACTTCAACCTCGGCCCAAACATCATCCTCGGCCCGAACACCGAACTCGGCCCGAACACCACTTCGGCCCGAACACCACTTCGGCCCGAACATCCCTCTTCGGCCCGAACACCATTTCGGCCCGAACTCTTCAATATCCAAGATTGTGTGACAAAAGGTGCTGTACTAAAACATTCATAACTTTCAGCTTGGGTGTCTGTTTCATGCCCACGAGTAACCAAAATAGCTGGTTCATTCGTCACTGCCAAGAACAAGTTCGGCCCGAACTCTTCACTGTTCCCGGCCCGAACTTCATTTTTGGCCCGAATTTCAACCTCGGCCCGAACTTCAACCTCGGCCCGAACTCCGACCTCGGCCCGAACTTCACCCTCGGCCCGAACATCATCCTCGGCTCGAACACCGAACTTCGGCCCGAACACCACTTCGGCCCGAACACCACTTCGGCCCGAACACCACTTCGGCCCGAACATCCCACTTCGGCCCGAACACCACTTCGGCCCGAACATCCCTCTTCGGCCCGTACTCTTCAATATCCAAGATTGTGTGACAAAAGGTGCTATACTAAAACATTCATAACTTTCAGCTCGGGTGTCCGTTTCACGCCCACGAGTAACCAAAATGTCTGGTTCGTTCGTCACTGCCAAGAACAACTTCGGCCCGAACTCTTCACTATTCCCGGCCCGAACTTCATTTTCGGCCCGAACTTCAAGCTCGGCCCGAACTTCAACCTCGGCCCGAACTCCGACCTCGGCCCGAACTTCAACCTCGGCCCGAACATCATCCTCGGCCCGAACACCGAACTTCGGCCCGAACACCACTTCGGCCCGAACACCACTTCGGCCCGAACATCCCTCTTCGGCCCGAACTCTTCAATATCCAAGATTGTGTGACAAAAGGTGCTATACTAAAACATTCATAACTTTCAGCTCGGGTGTCCGTTTCACGGCCACGAGTAACCAAAATAGCTGGTTCGTTCGTCACGGCCAAGAACAAGTTCGGCCCGAACTCTTCACTGTTCCTGGCCCGAACTTCATTTTCGGCCCGAAATTCAACCTCGGCCCGAACTTCAACCTCGGCCCGAACTCCGACCTCGGCCCGAACTTCAACCTCGGCCCGAACTTCATCCTCGGCCCGAACACCGAACTTTGGCCCGAACACCACTTCGGCCCGAACACCACTTCGGCCCGAACATCCCTCTTCGGCCCGAACTCTTCAATATCCAAGATTGTGTGACAAAAGGTGCTATACTAAAACATTCATAACTTTCAGCTCGGGTGTCCGTTTCACGCCCACGAGTAACAAAAATATCTGGTTCGTTCGCCACTGCCAAGAACAAGTTCGGCCCGAACTCTTCACTGTTCCCGGCCCGAACTTCATTTTCGGCCCGAACTTCAAGCTCGGCCCGAACTTCAACCTCGGCCCGAACTCCGACCTCGGCCCGAACTTCAACCTCGGCCCGAACATCATCCTCGGCCCGAACACCGAACTTCGGCCCGAACACCACTTCGGCCCGAACATCCCTCTTCGGCCCGAACTCTTCAATATCCAAGATTGTGTGACAAAAGGTGCTATACTAAAACATTCATAACTTTCAGCTCGGGTGTCCGTTTCACGCCCACGAGTAACCAAAATATCTGGTTCATTCGTCACTGCCAAGAACAAGTTCGCCCGAACTCTTCACTGTTCCCGGCCCGAACTTCATTTTCGGCCCAAACTTCAACCTCGGCCCGAACATCATCCTCGGCCCGAACACCGAACTCGGCTCGAACACCACTTCGGCCCGAACATCCCTCTTCGGCCCGAACACCATTTCGGCCCGAACTCTTCAATATCCAAGATTGTGTGACAAAAGGTGCTGTACTAAAACATTCATAACTTTCAGCCCGGGTGTCCGTTTCATGCCCACGAGTAACTAAAATAGCTGGTTCGTTCGTCACTGCCAAGAACAAGTTCGGCCCGAACTCTTCACTGTTCCCGGCCCGAACTTCATTTTTGGCCCGAATTTCAACCTCGGCCCGAACTTCAACCTCGGCCCGAACTCCGACCTCGGCCCGAACTTCACCCTCGGCCCGAACATCATCCTCGGCTCGAACACCGAACTTCGGCCCGAACACCACTTCGGCCCGAACACCACTTCGGCCCGAACACCACTTCGGCCCGAACATCCCACTTCGGCCCGAACACCACTTCGGCCCGAACATCCCTCTTCGGCCCGTACTCTTCAATATCCAAGATTGTGTGACAAAAGGTGTTATACTAAAACATTCATAACTTTCAGCTCGGGTGTCCGTTTCACGCCCACGAGTAACCAAAATATCTGGTTCGTTCGTCACTACCAAGAACAAGTTCGGCCCGAACTCTCCACTGTTCCCGGCCCGAACTTCATTTTCGGCCCGAACTTCAAGCTCGGCCCGAACTTCAACCTCGGCCCGAACTCCGACCTCGGCCCGAACTTCAACCTCGGCCCGAACATCATCCTCGGCCCGAACACCGAACTTCGGCCCGAACACCACTTCGGCCCGAACATCCCTCTTCGGCCCGAACTCTTCAATATCCAAGATTGTGTGACAAAAGGTGCTATACTAAAACATTCATAACTTTCAGCTCGGGTGTCCGTTTCACGCCCACGAGTACCCAAAATAGCTGGTTCATTCGTCACTGCCAAGAACAAGTTCGGCCCGAACTCTTCACTGTTCCCGGCCCGAACTTCATTTTCGGCCCAAACTTCAACCTCGGCCCAAACATCATCCTCGGCCCGAACACCGAACTCGGCCCGAACACCACTTCGGCCCGAACACCACTTCGGCCCGAACATCCCTCTTCGGCCCGAACACCATTTCGGCCCGAACTCTTCAATATCCAAGATTGTGTGACAAAAGGTGCTGTACTAAAACATTCATAACTTTCAGCTTGGGTGTCCGTTTCATGCCCACGAGTAACCAAAATAGCTGGTTCGTTCGTCACTGCCAAGAACAAGTTCGGCCCGAACTCTTCACTGTTCCCGGCCCGAACTTCATTTTTGGCCCGAATTTCAACCTCGGCCCGAACTTCAACCTCGGCCCGAACTCCGACCTCGGCCCGAACTTCACCCTCGGCCCGAACATCATCCTCGGCTCGAACACCGAACTTCGGCCCGAACACCACTTCGGCCCGAACACCACTTCGGCCCGAACACCACTTCGGCCCGAACATCCCACTTCGGCCCGAACACCACTTCGGCCCGAACATCCCTCTTCGGCCCGTACTCTTCAATATCCAAGATTGTGTGACAAAAGGTGCTATACTAAAACATTCATAACTTTCAGCTCGGGTGTCCGTTTCACGCCCACGAGTAACCAAAATGTCTGGTTCGTTCGTCACTGCCAAGAACAAGTTCGGCCCGAACTCTTCACTATTCCCGGCCCGAACTTCATTTTCGGCCCGAACTTCAAGCTCGGCCCGAACTTCAACCTCGGCCCGAACTCCGACCTCGGCCCGAACTTCAACCTCGGCCCGAACATCATCCTCGGCCCGAACACCGAACTTCGGCCCGAACACCACTTCGGCCCGAACACCACTTCGGCCCGAACATCCCTCTTCGGCCCGAACTCTTCAATATCCAAGATTGTGTGACAAAAGATGCTATACTAAAACATTCATAACTTTCAGCTCGGGTGTCCGTTTCACGGCCACGAGTAACCAAAATAGCTGGTTCGTTCGTCACGGCCAAGAACAAGTTCGGCCCGAACTCTTCACTGTTCCCGGCCCGAACTTCATTTTCGGCCCGAATTTCAACCTCGGCCCGAACTTCAACCTCGGCCCGAACTCCGACCTCGTCCCGAACTTCAACCTCGGCCCGAACTTCATCCTCGGCCCGAACACCGAACTTTGGCCCGAACACCACTTCGGCCCGAACACCACTTCGGCCCGAACATCCCTCTTCGGCCCGAACTCTTCAATATCCAAGATTGTGTGACAAAAGGTGCTATACTAAAAAATTCATAACTTTCAGCTCGGGTGTCCGTTTCACGCCCACGAGTAACAAAAATATCTGGTTCGTTCGCCACTGCCAAGAACAAGTTCGGCCCGAACTCTTCACTGTTCCCGGCCCGAACTTCATTTTCGGCCCGAACTTCAAGCTCGGCCCGAACTTCAACCTCGGCCCGAACTCCGACCTCGGCCCGAACTTCAACCTCGGCCCGAACATCATCCTCGGCCCGAACACCGAACTTCGGCCCGAACACCACTTCGGCCCGAACATCCCTCTTCGGCCCGAACTCTTCAATATCCAAGATTGTGTGACAAAAGGTGATATACTAAAACATTCATAACTTTCAGCTCGGGTGTCCGTTTCACGCCCACGAGTAACCAAAATATATGGTTCATTCGTCACTGCCAAGAACAAGTTCGGCCCGAACTCTTCACTGTTCCCGGCCCGAACTTCATTTTCGGCCCAAACTTCAACCTCGGCCCGAACATCATCCTCGACCCGAACACCGAACTCGGCCTGAACACCACTTCGGCCCGAACACCACTTCGGCCCGAACATCCCTCTTCGGCCCGAACACCATTTCGGCCCGAACTCTTCAATATCCAAGATTGTGTGACAAAAGGTGCTGTACTAAAACATTCATAACTTTTAGCTCGGGTGTCCGTTTCATGCCCACGAGTAACCAAAATAGCTGGTTCGTTCGTCACTGCCAAGAACAAGTTCGGCCCGAACTCTTCACTGTTCCCGGCCCGAACTTCATTTTTGGCCCGCATTTCAACCTCGGCCCGAACTTCAACCTCGGCCCGAACTCCGACCTCGGCCCGAACTTCACCCTCGGCCCTAACATCATCCTCGGCTCGAACACCGAACTTCGGCCCGAACACCACTTCGGCCCGAACACCACTTCGGCCCGAACATCCCACTTCGGCCCGAACACCACTTCGGCCCGAACATCCCTCTTCGGCCCGAACTCTTCAATATCCAAGATTGTGTGACAAAAGGTGCTATACTAAAACATTCATAACTTTCAGCTCGGGTGTCCGTTTCACGCCCACGAGTAACCAAAATATCTGGTTCGTTCGTAACTGCCAAGAACAAGTTCGGCCCGAACTCCTCACTGTTCCCGGCCCGAACTTCATTTTCGGCCCGAACTTCAAGCTCGGCCCGAACTTCAACCTCGGCCCGAACTCCGACCTCGGCCCGAACTTCAACCTCGGCCCGAACATCATCCTCGGCCCGAACACCGAACTTCGGCCCGAACACCACTTCGGCCCGAACATCCCTCTTCGGCCCGAACTCTTCAATATCCAAGATTGTGTGACAAAAGGTGCTATACTAAAACATTCATAACTTTCAGCTCGGGTGTCCGTTTCACGCCCACGAGTAACCAAAATAGCTGGTTCATTCGTCACTGCCAAGAACAAGTTTGGCCCGAACTCTTCACTGTTCCCGGTCCGATCTTCATTTTCAGCCCGAACTACAACGTCGGCCCGAACTTCAACCTCGGCCCGAACTCTGACCTCGGCCCGAACTCCAACCTCGGCCCGAACTTCATCCTCGGCCCGAACACCACTTCGGCCCGAACATCCCACTTCGGCCCGAGCACCACTTCGGCCCGAACATCCCTCTTCGGCCCGAACTCTTCAATATCCAAGATTGTGTGACAAAAGGTGCTATGCTAAAACATTCATAACTTTCAGCTCGGGTGTCCGTTTCACGCCCACGAGTAACCAAAATAGCTGGTTCGTTCGTCACTGTCAAGAACAAGTTCGGCCGAACTCTTCACTGTTCCAGGCCCGAACTTCATTTTCGACCCGAGCCCGAACTTCAACCTTGGCCCGAACTCCGACCTCGGCCCGAACTTCAACCTCGGCCCGAACATCATCCTCGGCCCGAACACCGAACTTCGTCCCGAACACCACTTGGCCCGAACATCCCACTTCGGCCCGAACACCACTTCGGCCCGAACATCCCTCTTCGGCCCGAACTCTTCAATATCCAAGATTGTGTGACAAAAGGTGCTATACTAAAACATTCATAACTTTCAGCTCGGGTGTCCGTTTCACGGCCACGAGTAACCAAAATAGCTGGTTCGTTCGTCACGGCCAAGAACAAGTTCGGCCCGAACTCTTCACTGTTCCCGGCCCGAACTTCATTTTCGGCCCGAATTTCAACCTCGGCCCGAACTTCGACCTCGGCCCGAACTCCGACCTCGGCCCGAACTTCAACCTCGGCCCGAACTTCATCCTCGGCCCGAACACCGAACTTTGGCCCGGACACCACTTCGGCCCGAACACCACTTCGGCCCGAACATCCCTCTTCGGCCCGAACTCTTCAATATCCAAGATTGTGTGACAAAAGGTGCTATACTAAAACATTCATAACTTTCAGCTCGGGTGTCCGTTTCACGCCCACGAGTAACCAAAATAGCTGGTTCATTCGTCACTGCCAAGAACAAGTTTGGCCCGAACTCTTCACTGTTCCCGGTCCGATCTTCATTTTCAGCCCGAACTACAACGTCGGCCCGAACTTCAACCTCGGCCCGAACTCTGACCTCGGCCCGAACTCCAACCTCGGCCCGAACTTCATCCTCGGCCCGAACACCACTTCGGCCCGAACATCCCACTTCGGCCCGAGCACCACTTCGGCCCGAACATCCCTCTTCGGCCCGAACTCTTCAATATCCAAGATTGTGTGACAAAAGGTGCTATGCTAAAACATTCATAACTTTCAGCTCGGGTGTCCGTTTCACGCCCACGAGTAACCAAAATAGCTGGTTCGTTCGTCACTGTCAAGAACAAGTTCGGCCGAACTCTTCACTGTTCCAGGCCCGAACTTCATTTTCGACCCGAGCCCGAACTTCAACCTTGGCCCGAACTCCGACCTCGGCCCGAACTTCAACCTCGGCCCGAACATCATCCTCGGCCCGAACACCGAACTTCGTCCCGAACACCACTTGGCCCGAACATCCCACTTCGGCCCGAACACCACTTCGGCCCGAACATCCCTCTTCGGCCCGAACTCTTCAATATCCAAGATTGTGTGACAAAAGGTGCTATACTAAAACATTCATAACTTTCAGCTCGGGTGTCCGTTTCACGGCCACGAGTAACCAAAATAGCTGGTTCGTTCGTCACGGCCAAGAACAAGTTCGGCCCGAACTCTTCACTGTTCCCGGCCCGAACTTCATTTTCGGCCCGAATTTCAACCTCGGCCCGAACTTCGACCTCGGCCCGAACTCCGACCTCGGCCCGAACTTCAACCTCGGCCCGAACTTCATCCTCGGCCCGAACACCGAACTTTGGCCCGGACACCACTTCGGCCCGAACACCACTTCGGCCCGAACATCCCTCTTCGGCCCGAACTCTTCAATATCCAAGATTGTGTGACAAAAGGTGCTATACTAAAACATTCATAACTTTCAGCTCGGGTGTCCGTTTCACGCCCACGAGTAACCAAAATATCTGGTTCGTTCGTCACTGCCAAGAACAAGTTCGGCCCGAACTCTTCACTGTTCCCGGCCCGAACTTCATTTTCGGCCCGAACTTCAAGCTCAGCCCGAACTTCAACCTCGGCCCGAACTCCGACCTCGGCCCGAACTTCAACCTCGCCCCGAACATCATCCTCGGCCCGAACACCGAACTTCGGCCCGAACACCACTTCGGCCCGAACATCCCTCTTCGGCCCGAACTCTTCATTATCCAAGATTGTGTGACAAAAGGTGCTATACTAAAACATTCATAACTTTCAGCTCGGGTGTCCGTTTCACGCCCACGAGTAACCAAAATAGCTGGTTCATTCGTCACTGGCAAGAACAAGTTCGGCCCGAACTCTTCCCTGTTCCCGGCCCGAACTTCATTTTCGGCCCAAACTTCAACCTCGGCCCGATCATCATCCTCGGCCCGAACACCGAACTCGGCCCGAACACCACTTCGGCCCGAACACCACTTCGGCCCGAACATCCCTCTTCGGCCCGAACACCATTTCGGCCCGAACTCTTCAATATCCAAGATTGTGTGACAAAAGGTGCTGTACTAAAACATTCATAACTTTCAGCTCGGGTGTCCGTTTCATGCCCACGAGTAACCAAAATAGCTGGTTCGTTCGTCACTGCCAAGAACAAGTTCGGCCCGAACTCTTCACTGTTCCCGGCCCGAACTTCATTTTTGGCCCGAATTTCAACCTCGGCCCGAACTTCAACCTCGGCCCGAACTCCGACCTCGGCCCGAACTTCACCCTCGGCCCGAACATCATCCTCGGCTCGAACACCGAACTTCGGCCCGAACACCACTTCGGCCCGAACACCACTTCGGCCCGAACACCACTTCGGCCCGAACATCCCACTTCGGCCCGAACACCACTTCGGCCCGAACATCCCTCTTCGGCCCGTACTCTTCAATAACCAAGATTGTGTGACAAAAGGTGCTATACTAAAACATTCATAACTTTCAGCTCGGGTGTCCGTTTCACGGCCACGAGTAACCAAAATAGCTGGTTCGTTCGTCACGGCCAAGAACAAGTTCGGCCCGAACTCTTCACTGTTCCCGGCCCGAACTTCATTTTCGGCCCGAATTTCAACCTCGGCCCGAACTTCAACCTCGGCCCGAAATCCGACCTCGGCCCGAACTTCAACCTCGGCCCGAACATCATCCTCGGCCCGAACACCGAACTTCGGCCCGAACACCACTTCGGCCCGAACATCCCTCTTCGGCCCGAACTCTTCAATATCCAAGATTGTGTGACAAAAGGTGCTATACTAAAACATTCATAACTTTCAGCTCGGGTGTCCGTTTCACGGCCACGAGTAACCAAAATAGCTGGTTCGTTCGTCACGGCCAAGAACAAGTTCGGCCCGAACTCTTCACTGTTCCCGGCCCGAACTTCATTTTCGGCCCGAATTTCAACCTCGGCCCGAACTTCGACCTCGGCCCGAACTCCGACCTCGGCCCGAACTTCAACCTCGGCCCGAACTTCATCCTCGGCCCGAACACCGAACTTTGGCCCGGACACCACTTCGGCCCGAACACCACTTCGGCCCGAACATCCCTCTTCGGCCCGAACTCTTCAATATCCAAGATTGTGTGACAAAAGGTGCTATACTAAAACATTCATAACTTTCAGCTCGGGTGTCCGTTTCACGCCCACGAGTAACCAAAATATCTGGTTCGTTCGTCACTGCCAAGAACAAGTTCGGCCCGAACTCTTCACTGTTCCCGGCCCGAACTTCATTTTTGGCCCGAATTTCAACCTCGGCCCGAACTTCAACCTCGGCCCGAACTCCGACCTCGGCCCGAACTTCACCCTCGGCCCGAACATCATCCTCGGCTCGAACACCGAACTTCGGCCCGAACACCACTTCGGCCCGAACACCACTTCGGCCCGAACACCACATCGGCCCGAACATCCCACTTCGGCCCGAACACCACTTCGGCCCGAACATCCCTCTTCGGCCCGTACTCTTCAATATCCAAGATTGTGTGACAAAAGGTGCTATACTAAAACATTCATAACTTTCAGCTCGGGTGTCCGTTTCACGCCCACGAGTAACCAAAATGTCTGGTTCGTTCGTCACTGCCAAGAACAAGTTCGGCCCGAACTCTTCACTGTTCCCGGCCCGAACTTCATTTTCGGCCCGAACTTCATGCTCGGCCCGAACTTCAACCTCGGCCCGAACTCCGACCTCGGCCCGAACTTCAACCTCGGCCCGAACATCATCCTCGGCCCGAACACCAAACTTCGGCCCGAACACCACTTCGGCCCGAACACCACTTCGGCCCGAACATCCCTCTTCGGCCCGAACTCTTCAATATCCAAGATTGTGTGACAAAAGGTGCTATACTAAAACATTCATAACTTTCAGCTCGGGTGTCCGTTTCACGCCCATGAGTAACCAAAATAGCTGGTTCATTCGTCACTGCCAAGAACAAGTTTGGCCCGAACTCTTCACTGTTCCCGGTCCGATCTTCATTTTC
Organism: Calendula officinalis; assembly: GCA_963853835.1. NCBI lineage: Eukaryota > Viridiplantae > Streptophyta > Magnoliopsida > Asterales > Asteraceae > Calendula > Calendula officinalis. Next base: position 58,759,652 of record OY970820.1, read on the forward strand.
AGCCCGAACTACAAGTCGGCCCGAACTTCAACCTCGGCCCGAACTCTGACCTCGGCCCGAACTCCAACCTCGGCCCGAACATCATCCTCGGCCCGAACACCACTTCGGCCCGAACATCCCACTTCGGCCCGAGCACCACTTCGGCCCGAACATCCCTCTTCGGCCCGAACTCTTCAATATCCAAGATTGTGTGACAAAAGGTGCTATACTAAAACATTCATAACTTTCAGCTCGGGTGTCCGTTTCACGCCAATGAGTAACCAAAATAGATGGTTCGTTCGTCACGGCCAAGAACAAGTTCGGCCCGAACTCTTCAATGTTCCCGGCCCGAACTTCATTTTCGGCCCGAACTTCAACCTCGGCCCGAACTTCAACTTCGCCCCGAACTCCGACCTCGGCCCGAACTTAAACCTCGGCCCGAACATCATCCTCGGCCCGAACACCGAACTTCGGCCCGAACACCACTTCGGCCCGAACACCACGTCGGCCCGAACATCCCACTTCGGCCCGAACACCACTTCGGCCCGAACATCCCTCTTCGGCCCGAACTCTTCAATATCCAAGATTGTGTGACAAAAGGTGCTATACTAAAACATTCATAACTTTCAGCTCGGGTGTCCGTTTCACGCCCACGAGTAACCAAAATAGCTGGTTCGTTCGTCACTGCAAAGAACAAGTTCGGCCCGAACTCTTCACTGTTCCCGGCCCGAACTTCATATTCGGCCCGAACTTCAACCTCGGCCCGAACTCCGACCTCGGCCCGAACTCCGACATCGGCCCGAACTCCGACCTCGGCCCGAACATCATCCTCGGCCCGAACACCAAACTTTGGCCAGACCACCAAACTTCGGCCCGAACACCACTTCGGCCCGAACATCCCTCTTCGGCCCGAACTCTTCAATATCGAAGATTGTGTGACAAAAGGTGCTATACTAAAACATTCATAACTTTCAGCTCGGGTGTCCGTTTCACGGCCACGAGTAACAAAATAGCTGGTTCGTTCGTCACGGCCAAGAACAAGTTCGGCCCGAACTCTTCACTGTTCCCGGCCCGAACTTCATTTTCGGCCCGAATTTCAACCTCGGCCCGAACTTCAACCTCGGCCCGAACTCCGACCTCGGCCCGAACTTCAACCTCGGCCCGAACTTCATCCTCGGCCCGAACACCGAACTTTGGCCCGAACACCACTTCGGCCCGAACACCACTTCGGCCCGAACATCCCTCTTCGGCCCGAACTCTTCAATATCCAAGATTGTGTGACAAAAGGTGCTATACTAAAACATTCATAACTTTCAGCTCGGGTGTCCGTTTCACGCCCATGAGTAACCAAAATAGATGGTTCGTTCGTCACGGCCAAGAACAAGTTCGGCCCGAACTCTTCAATGTTCCCGGCCCGAACTTCATTTTCGGCCCGAACTTCAACCTCGGCCCGAACTTCAACTTCGGCCCGAACTCCGACCTCGGCCCGAACTTAAACCTCGGCCCGAACATCATCCTCGGCCCGAACAACGAACTTCGGCTCGAACACCACTTCGGCCCGAACACCACGTCGGCCCGAACATCCCACTTCGGCCCGAACACCACTTCGGCCCGAACATCCCTCTTCGGCCCGAACTCTTCAATATCCAAGATTGTGTGACAAAAGGTGCTATACTAAAACATTCATAACTTTCAGCTCGGGTGTCCGTTTCACGCCCACGAGTAACCAAAATAGCTGGTTCGTTCGTCACTGCAAAGAACAAGTTCGGCCCGAACTCTTCACTGTTCCCGGCCCGAACTTCATATTCGGCCCGAACTTCAACCTCGGCCCGAACTCCGACCTCGGCCCGAACTCCGACATCGGCCCGAACTCCGACCTCGGCCCGAACATCATCCTCGGCCCGAACACCAAACTTTGGCCAGACCACCAAACTTCGGCCCGAACACCACTTCGGCCCGAACATCCCTCTTCGGCCCGAACTCTTCAATATCCAAGGTTGTGTGACAAAAGGTGCTATACTAAAACATTCATAACTTTCAGCTCGGGTGTCCGTTTCACGCCCACGAGTAACCAGAATAGCTGGTTCGTTCATCACTGCCAAGAACAAGTTCGGCCCGAACTCTTCACTGCTCCCGGCCCGAACTTCATTTTTGGCCCGAACATCAACCTCGGCCCGAACTTCAACCTCGGCCCGAACTCCGACCTCGGCCCGAACTTCAACCTCAGCCCGAACATCATCCTCGTCCCGAACACCGAACTTCGGCCCGAACACCACTTCGGCCCAAACATCCCACTTCGGCCCGAACACCACTTCGGCACGAACTCATCAATATCCAAGATTGTGTGACAAAAGGTGCTATACTAAAATATTCATAACTTTCAGCTCGGGTGTCCGTTTCACGCCCACGAGTAACCAAAATAGCTGGTTCGTTCGACACTGCCAAGAACAAGTTTGGCCCGAACTCTTCACTGTTCCCAGCCCGAACTTCATTTTCGGCCCGAACTTCAACCTCGGCCCGAACTCCGACCTCAGCCCGAACTCCGACCTCGGCCCGAACATCATCCTCGGCCCGAACACCGAACTTTGGCCCGAACACCGAACTTCGGCCCGAACACCACTTCGGCCCGAACATCCCTCTTCGGCCCGAACTCTTCAATATCCAAGATTGTGTGACAAAAGGTGATATACTAAAACATTCATAACTTTCAGCTCGGGTGTCCGTTTCACGCCCACGAGTAGCCAAAATAGCTGGTTCGTTCGTCACTGCCAAGAACAAGTTCGGCCCGAACTCTTCACTGTTCCCGGCCCGAACTTCATTTTCGGCCCGAACTTCAACCTCGGCCCGAACTTCAACCTCGGCCCAAACTCCGACCTCGGCCCGAACTTAAACCTCGGCCCGAATATCATCCTCGGCCCGAACACCGAACTTCGGCCCGAACACCACTTCGGCCCGAACACCACTTCGGCCCGAACATCCCTCTTCGGCCCGAACTCTTCAATATCCAAGATTGTGTGACAAAAGGTGCTATACTAAAACATTCATAACTTTCAGCTCGGGTGTCCGTTTCACGTCCACGAGTAACCAAAATAGTTGGTTCGTTCGTCACTACCAAGAACAAGTTCGGCCCGAACTCTTCACTGTTCCCGGCCCGAACTTCATTTTCGGCCCGAACTTCAACCTCGGCTCGAACTTCAACCTCGGCCCGAACTCCGACCTCGGCCCGAACTTCAACCTCAGCCCGAACATCATCCTCGGCCCAAACACCACTTCGGCCCGAACACCACTTCGGCCCGAACATCCCACTTCGACCCGAACACCATTTCGGCCCGAACATCCCTCTTCGGCCCGAACTCTTCAATATCCAAGATTGTGTGACAAAAGGTGTTGTACTAAAACATTCATAACTTTCAGCTCGGGTGTCCGTTTCACGTCCACGAGTAACCAAAATAGCTGGTTCGCTCGTCACTGCCAAGAACAAGTTCGGCCCGAACTCTTCACTGTTCCCGCCCGAACTTCATTTTCGGCACGAGCTTCAACCTCGGCCCGAACTTCAACCTCGGCCCGAACTCCGACCTCGGCCCGAACTTCAACCTCGGCCCGAACATCATCCTCGACCCGAACACCGAACTTCGGCCCGAACACCACTTCGGCCCGAACATCCCTCTTCGGCCCGAACTCTTCAATATCCAAGATTGTGTGACAAAAGGTGCTATACTAAAACATTCATAACTTTCAGCTCGGGTGTCCGTTTCACGCCCACGAGTAACCAGAATAGCTGGTTCGTTCGTCACTGCCAAGAACAAGTTCGGCCCGAACTCTTCACTGCTCCCGGCCCGAACTTCATTTTCGGCCCGAACTTCAACCTCGGCCCGAACTCCGACCTCGGCCCGAACTTCAACCTCAGCCCGAACATCATCCTCGGCCCGAACACCGAACTTCGGCCCGAACACCACTTCGGCCCGAACACCACTTCGGCCCGAACATCCCACTTCGGCCCGAACACCACTTCGGCCCGAACTCATCAATATCCAAGATTGTGTGACAAAATGTGCTATACTAAAACATTCATAACTTTCAGCTCGGGTGTCCGTTTCATGCCCACGAGTAACCAAAATAGCTGGTTCGTTCGACACTGCCAAGAACAAGTTTGGCCCGAACTCTTCACTGTTCCCAGCCCGAACTTCATTGTCGGCCCGAACTTCAACCTCGGCCCGAACTCCGACCTCAGCCCGAACTCCGACCTCGGCCCGAACTCCGACCTCGGCCCGAACATCATCCTCGGCCCGAACACCGAACTTTGGCCCGAACACCGAACTTCGGCCCGAACACCACTTCGGCCCGAACACCACTTCGGCCCGAACATCCCTCTTCGGCCCGAACTCTTCAATATCCAAGATTGTGTGACAAAAGGTGCTATACTAAAACATTCATAATTTTCAGCTCGGGTGTCCGTTTCACGCCCACGAGTAGCCAAAATAGCTGGTTCGTTCGTCACTGCCAAGAACAAGTTCGGCCCGAACTCTTCACTGTTCCCGGCCCGAACTTCATTTTCGGCCCGAACTTCAACCTCGGCCCGAACTTCAACCTCGGCCCGAACACCGACCTCGGCCCGAACTTCAACCTCGGCCCGAACATCATCCTCGGCCCGAACACCGAACTTCGGCCCGAACACCACTTCGGCCCGAACACCCCTTCGGCCCGAACTCCACTTCGGCCCGAATATCCCTCTTCGGCCCGAACTCTTCAATATCCAAGATTGTGTGACAAAAGGTGCTATATACTAAAACATTCATAACTTTCAGCTCGGGTGTCCGTTTCACGTCCACGAGTAACCAAAATAGATGGTTCGTTCGTCACTGCCAAGAACAAGTTCGGCCCGAACTCTTCACTGTTCCCGGCCCGAACTTCATTTTCGGTCCGAGCTTCAACCTCGGCCCGAACTTCAACCTCGGCCCGAACTCCGACCTCTGCCCGAACTTCAACCTCGGCCCGAACATCATCCTCGGCCCGAACACCGAATTTCGGCCCGAACACCACTTCGGCCCGAACACCACTTCGGCCCGAACATCCCACTTCGGCCCGAACACCATTTTGGCCCGAACATCCCTCTTCGGCACGAACTCTTCAATATCCAAGATTGTGTGACAAAAGGTGCTATACTAAAACATTCATAACTTTCAGCGCGGGTGTCCGTTTCACGTCCTCGAGTAACCAAAATAGCTGGTTCGTTCGTCACTGCCAAGAACAAGTTCGGCCCGAACTCTTTACTGTTCCCGGCCCGAACTTCTTTTTCGGCCCGAGCTTCAACCTCGGCCCGAACTTCAACCTCGGCCCGAACTCCAACCTCGGCCCGAACTTCAACCTCGGCCCGAACATCATCCTCGACCCGAACACCGAACTTCGGCCCGAAAACTACTTCGGCCCGAACACCACTTCGGCCCGAACATCCCACTTCGGCCCGAACACCACTTTGGCCCGAACTCATCAATATCCAAGATTGTGTGACAAAAGGTGCTATACTAAAACATTCATAACTTTCAGCTCGGGTGTCCGTTTCACGCCCACGAGTAACCAAAATAGCTGGTTCGTTCGTCACTGCCAAGAACAAGTTTGGCCCGAACTCTTCACTGTTCCCAGCCCGAACTTCATTTTCGGCCCGAACTTCAACCTCGGCCCGAACTCCGACCTCAGCCCGAACTCCGACCTCGGCCCGAACTCCGACCTCGGCCCGAACATCATCCTCGGCCCGAACACTGAACTTTGGCCCGAACACCGAACTTCGGCCCGAACACCACTTCGGCCCGAACATCCCTCTTCGGCCCGAACTCTTCAATATCCAAGATTGTGTGACAAAAGGTGTTATACTAAAACATTCATAACTTTCAGCTCGGGTGTCCGTTTCACGCCCATGAGTAGCCAAAATAGCTGGTTCGTTCGTCACTGCCAAGAACAAGTTCGGCCCGAACTCTTCACTGTTCCCGGCCCGAACTTCATTTTCGGCCCGAACTTCAACCTCGGCCCGAACTTCAACCTCGGCCCAAACTCCGACCTCGGCCCGAACTTCAACCTCGGCCCGAATATCATCCTCGGCCCGAACACCGAACTTCGGCCCGAACACCGCTTCGGCCCGAACAACACTTCGGCCCGAACATCCCTCTTCGGCCCGAACTCTTCAATATCCAAGATTGTGTGACAAAAGGTGCTATACTAAAACATTCATAACTTTCAGCTCGGGTGTCCGTTTCACGTCCACGAGTAACCAAATTAGCTGGTTCGTTCGTCACTGCCAAGAACAAGTTCGGCCCGAACTCTTCACTGTTCCCGGCCCGAACATCTTTTTCGGCCCGAACTTCAACCTCGGCCCGAACTTCAACCTCGGCCCGAACTTCAACCTCGGCCCGAACTCCGACCTCGACCCAAACTTCAACCTCGGCCCGAACATCATCCTCGGCCCGAACACCGAACTTCGGCCCGAACACCACTTCGGCCTGAACATCCCACTTCGGCCCGAACACCATTTCGGCCCGAACATCCCTCTTCGGCCCGAACTCTTCAATATCCAAGATTGTGTGACAAAAGGTGCTATACTAAAACATTCATAACTTTCAGCTCGGGTGTCCGTTTCACGCCCATGAGTAGCCAAAATAGCTGGTTCGTTCGTCACTGCCAAGAACAAGTTCGGCCCGAACTCTTCACTGTTCCCGGCCCGAACTTCATTTTCGGCCCGAACTTCAACCTCGGCCCGAACTTCAACCTCGGCCCAAACTCCGACCTCGGCCCGAACTTCAACCTCGGCCCGAATATCATCCTCGGCCCGAACACCGAACTTCGGCCCGAACACCGCTTCGGCCCGAACAACACTTCGGCCCGAACATCCCTCTTCGGCCCGAACTCTTCAATATCCAAGATTGTGTGACAAAAGGTGCTATACTAAAACATTCATAACTTTCAGCTCGGGTGTCCGTTTCACGTCCACGAGTAACCAAATTAGCTGGTTCGTTCGTCACTGCCAAGAACAAGTTCGGCCCGAACTCTTCACTGTTCCCGGCCCGAACATCTTTTTCGGCCCGAACTTCAACCTCGGCCCGAACTTCAACCTCGGCCCGAACTCCGACCTCGACCCAAACTTCAACCTCGGCCCGAACATCATCCTCGGCCCGAACACCGAACTTCGGCCCGAACACCACTTCGGCCCGAACATCCCACTTCGGCCCGAACACCATTTCGGCCCGAACATCCCTCTTCGGCCCGAACTCTTCAATATCCAAGATTGTGTGACAAAAGGTGCTATACTAAAACATTCATAACTTTCAGCTCGGGTGTCCGTTTCACGTCCACGAGTAACCAAAATAGATGGTTCGTTCGTCACTGCCAAGAACAAGTTCGGCCCGAACTCTTCACTGTTCCCGGCCCGAACTTCATTTTCGGCCCGAGCTTCAACCTCGGCCCGAACTTCAACCTCGGCCCGAACTCCGACCTCGGCCCGAACTTCTACCTCGGCCCGAACATCATCCTCGACCCGAACACCGAACTTCGGCCCGAACACCACTTCGGCCCGAACATCCCACTTCGGCCCGAACACCACTTCGGCCCGAACATCCCTCTTCGGCCCGAACTCTTCAATATCCAAGATTGTGTGACAAAATGTGCTATACTAAAACATTCATAACTTTCAGCTCGGGTGTCCGTTTCACGCCAACGAGTAACCAAAATAGCTGGTTCGTTCGTCACTGCCAAGAACAAGTTCAGCCCGAACTCTTCACTGTTCCCGGCCCGAAATTCATTTTCGGCCCGAACTTCAACCTCGGCCCGAACTCCGACCTCGGCCCGAACTTCAACCTCGGCCCGAACATCATCCTCGGCCCGAACACCGAACTTCGGCCCGAACACCACTTCGGCCGAACACCACTTCGGCCCGAACATCCCACTTTGGCCCGAACACCACTTCGGCCCGAACATCCCTCTTCGGCCCGAACTCTTCAATATCGAAGATTGTGTGACAAAAGGTGCTATACTAAAACATTCATAACTTTCAGCTCGGGTGTCCGTTTCACGTCCACGAGTAACCAAAATAGCTGCTTCGTTCGTCACTGCGAAGAACAAGTTCGGCCCGAACTCTTCACTGTTCCCGGCCCGAACTTCGTTTTCGGCACGAACTTCCACCTCGGCCCGAACTTCAACCTCGGCCCGAACTCTGACCTCGGCCCGAACTTCAACCTCGGCCCGAACATCATCCTCGGCCCGAACACCGAACTTCGGCCCGAACACCACTTCGGCCCGAACATCCCACTTCGGCCCGAACACCATTTCGGCCCGAATATCCCTTTTCGGCCCGAACTCTTCAATATCCAAGATTGTGTGACAAAAGGTGCTATACTAAAACATTCATAACTTTCAGCTCGGGTGTCCGTTTCACGTCCACGAGTAACCAAAATAGATGGTTCGTTCGTCACTGCCAAGAACAAGTTCGGCCCGAACTCTTCACTGTTCCCGGCCCGAACTTCATTTTCGGCCCGAGCTTCAACCTCGGCCCGAACTTCAACCTCGGCCCGAACTCCGACCTCGGCCCGAACTTCTACCTCGGCCCGAACATCATCCTCGACCCGAACACCGAACTTCGGCCCGAACACCACTTCGGCCCGAACATCCCACTTCGGCCCGAACACCACTTCGGCCCGAACATCCCTCTTCGGCCCGAACTCTTCAATATCCAAGATTGTGTGACAAAAGGTGCTATACTAAAACATTCATAACTTTCAGCTCGGGTGTCCGTTTCACGCCAACGAGTAACCAAAATAGCTGGTTCGTTCGTCACTGCCAAGAACAAGTTCAGCCCGAACTCTTCACTGTTCCCGGCCCGAAATTCATTTTCGGCCCGAACTTCAACCTCGGCCCGAACTCCGACCTCGGCCCGAACTTCAACCTCGGCCCGAACATCATCCTCGGCCCGAACACCGAACTTCGGCCCGAACACCACTTCGGTCGAACACCACTTCGGCCCGAACATCCCACTTCGGCCCGAACACCACTTCGGCCCGAACATCCCTCTTCGGCCCGAACTCTTCAATATCCAAGATTGTGTGACAAAAGGTGTTATACTAAAACATTCATAACTTTCAGCTCGGGTGTCCGTTTCACGTCCACGAGTAACCAAAATAGCTGCCTCGTTCGTCACTGCCAAGAACAAGTTCGGCCCGAATTCTTCACTGTTCCCGGCCCGAACTTCATTTTCGGCACGAACTTCCACCTCGGCCCGAACTTCAACCTCGGCCCGAACTCCGACCTCGGCCCGAACTTCAACCTCGGCCCGAACATCATCCTCGGCCCGAACACCGAAGTTCGGCCCGAACACCACTTCGGCCCGAACATCCCACTTCGGCCCGAACACCATTTCGGCCCGAATATCCCTCTTCGGCCCGAACTCTTCAATATCCAAGATTGTGTGACAAAAGGTGCTATATACTAAAACATTCATAACTTTCAGCTCGGGTGTCCGTTTCACGTCCACGAGTAACCAAAATAGCTGGTTCGTTCGTCACTGCCAAGAACAAGTTCGGCCCGAACTCTTCATTGTTCCCGGCCCGAACTTCATTTTCGGTCCGAGCTTCAACCTCGGCCCGAACTTCAACCTCGGCCCGAACTCCGACCTCGGCCCGAACTTCAACCTCGGCCCGAACATCATCCTCGGCCCGAACACCGAACTTCGGCCCGAACACCACTTCGGCCCGAACATCCCACTTCGGCCCGAACACCATTTCGGCCCGAACATCCCTCTTCGGCACAAACTCTTCAATATCCAAGATTGTGTGACAAAAGGTGCTATACTAAAACATTCATAACTTTCAGCGCGGGTGTCCGTTTCACGTCCACGAGTAACCAAAATAGATGGTTCGTTCGACACTGCCAAGAACAAGTTTGGCCCGAACTCTTCACTGTTCCCAGCCCGAACTTCATTTTCGGCCCGAACTTCAACCTCGGCCCGAACTCCGACCTCAGCCCGAACTCCGACCTCGGCCCGAACTCCGACCTCGGCCCGAACATCATCCTCGGCCCGAACACCGAACTTTGGCCCGAACACCGAACTTCGGCCCGAACACCACTTCGGCCCGAACACCACTTCGGCCCGAACATCCCTCTTCGGCCCGAATTCTTCAATATCCAAGATTGTGTGACAAAAGGTGCTATACTAAAACATTCATAATTTTCAGCTCGGGTGTCCGTTTCACGCCCACGAGTAGCCAAAATAGCTGGTTCGTTCGTCACTGCCAAGAACAAGTTCGGCCCGAACTCTTCACTGTTCCCGGCCCGAACTTCATTTTCGGCCCGAACTTCAACCTCGGCCCGAACTTCAACCTCGGCCCGAACACCGACCTCGGCCCGAACTTCAACCTCGGCCCGAATATCATCCTCGGCCCGAACACCGAACTTCGGCCCGAACAGAACTTCGGCCCGAACACCCCTTCGGCCCGAATATCCCTCTTTGGCCCGAACTCTTCAATATCCAAGATTGTGTGACAAAAGGTGCTATATACTAAAACATTCATAACTTTCAGCTCGGGTGTCCGTTTCACGTCCACGAGTAACCAAAATAGCTGGTTCGTTCGTCACTGCCAAGAACAAGTTCGGCCCGAACTCTTCACTGTTCCCGGCCCGAACTTCATTTTCGGTCCGAGCTTCAACCTCGGCCCGAACTTCAACCTCGGCCCGAACTCCGACCTCGGCCCGAACTTCAACTTCGGCCCGAACATCATCATCGGCCCGAACACCGAATTTCGGCCCGAACACCACTTCGGCCCGAACATCCCACTTCGGCCCGAACACCATTTCGGCCAGAACATCCCTCTTCGGCACGAACTCTTCAATATCCAAGATTGTGTGACAAAAGGTGCTATACTAAAACATTCATAACTTTCAGCGCGGGTGTCCGTTTCACGTCCACGAGTAACCAAAATAGCTGGTTCGTTCGTCACTGCCAAGAACAAGTTCGGCCCGAACTCTTTAATGTTCCCGGCCCGAACTTCATTTTCGGCCCGAGCTTCAACCTCGGCCCGAACTTCAACCTCGGCCCGAACTCCAACCTCGGCCCGAACTTCAACCTCGGCCCGAACATCATCCTCGACCCGAACACCGAACTTCGGCCCGAACACTACTTCGGCCCGAACACCACTTCGGCCCGAACATCCCACTTCGGCCCGAACACCACTTCGGCCCGAACTCATCAATATTCAAGATTGTGTGACAAAAGGTGCTATACTAAAACATTCATAACTTTCAGCTCGGGTGTCCGTTTCACGCCCACGAGTAACCAAAATAGCTGGTTCGTTCGTCACTGCCAAGAACAAGTTTGGCCCGAACTCTTCACTGTTCCCAGCCCGAACTTCATTTTCGGCCCGAACTTCAACCTCGGCCCGAACTCCGACCTCAGCCCGAACTCCGACCTCGGCCCGAACTCCGACCTCGGCCCGAACATCATCCTCGGCCCGAACACTGAACTTTGGCCCGAACACCGAACTTCGGCCCGAACACCACTTCGGCCCGAACATCCCTCTTCGGCCCGAACTCTTCAATATCCAAGATTGTGTGACAAAAGGTGCTATACTAAAACATTCATAACTTTCAGCTCGGGTGTCCGTTTCACGCCCATGAGTAGCCAAAATAGCTGGTTCGTTCGTCACTGCCAAGAACAAGTTCGGCCCGAACTCTTCACTGTTCCCGGCCCGAACTTCATTTTCGGCCCGAACTTCAACCTCGGCCCGAACTTCAACCTCGGCCCAAACTCCGACCTCGGCCCGAACTTCAACCTCGGCCCGAATATCATCCTCGGCCCGAACACCGAACTTCGGCCCGAACACCACTTCGGCCCGAACAACACTTCGGCCCGAACATCCCTCTTCGGCCCGAACTCTTCAATATCCAAGATTGTGTGACAAAAGGTGCTATACTAAAACATTCATAACTTTCAGCTCGGGTGTCCGTTTCACGTCCACGAGTAACCAAAATAGCTGGTTCGTTCGTCACTGCCAAGAACAAGTTCGGCCCGAACTCTTCACTGTTCCCGGCCCGAACATCATTTTCGGCCCGAACTTCAACCTCGGCCCGAACTTCAACCTCGGCCCGAACTCCGACCTCGACCCAAACTTCAACCTCGGCCCGAACATCATCCTCGGCCCGAACACCGAACTTCGGCCCGAACACCACTTCGGCCCGAACATCCCACTTCGACCCGAACACCATTTCGGCCCGAACATCCCTCTTCGGCCCGAACTCTTCAATATCCAAGATTGTGTGACAAAAGGTGTTGTACTAAAACATTCATAACTTTCAGCTCGGGTGTCCGTTTCACGTCCACGAGTAACCAAAATAGCTGGTTCGCTCGTCACTGCCAAGAACAAGTTCGGCCCGAACTCTTCACTGTTCCCGGCCCGAACTTCATTTTCGGCACGAGCTTCAACCTCGGCCCGAACTTCAACCTCGGCCCGAACTCCGACCTCGGCCCGAACTTCAACCTCGGCCCGAACATCATCCTCGACCCGAACACCGAACTTCGGCCCGAACACCACTTCGGCCCGAACATCCCTCTTCGGCCCGAACTCTTCAATATCCAAGATTGTGTGACAAAAGGTGCTATACTAAAACATTCATAACTTTCAGCTCGGGTGTCCGTTTCACGCCCACGAGTAACCAGAATAGCTGGTTCGTTCGTCACTGCCAAGAACAAGTTCGGCCCGAACTCTTCACTGCTCCCGGCCCGAACTTCATTTTCGGCCCGAACTTCAACCTCGGCCCGAACTCCGACCTCGGCCCGAACTTCAACCTCAGCCCGAACATCATCCTCGGCCCGAACACCGAACTTCGGCCCGAACACCACTTCGGCCCGAACACCACTTCGGCCCGAACATCCCACTTCGGCCCGAACACCACTTCGGCCCGAACTCATCAATATCCAAGATTGTGTGACAAAATGTGCTATACTAAAACATTCATAACTTTCAGCTCGGGTGTCCGTTTCACGCCCACGAGTAACCAAAATAGCTGGTTCGTTCGACACTGCCAAGAACAAGTTTGGCCCGAACTCTTCACTGTTCCCAGCCCGAACTTCATTTTCGGCCCGAACTTCAACCTCGGCCCGAACTCCGACCTCAGCCCGAACTCCGACCTCGGCCCGAACTCCGACCTCGGCCCGAACATCATCCTCGGCCCGAACACCGAACTTTGGCCCGAACACCGAACTTCGGCCCGAACACCACTTCGGCCCGAACACCACTTCGGCCCGAACATCCCTCTTCGGCCCGAACTCTTCAATATCCAAGATTGTGTGACAAAAGGTGCTATACTAAAACATTCATAATTTTCAGCTCGGGTGTCCGTTTCACGCCCACGAGTAGCCAAAATAGCTGGTTCGTTCGTCACTGCCAAGAACAAGTTCGGCCCGAACTCTTCACTGTTCCCGGCCCGAACTTCATTTTCGGCCCGAACTTCAACCTCGGCCCGAACTTCAACCTCGGCCCGAACACCGACCTCGGCCCGAACTTCAACCTCGGCCCGAACATCATCCTCGGCCCGAACACCGAACTTCGGCCCGAACACCACTTCGGCCCGAACACCCCTTCGGCCCGAACTCCACTTCGGCCCGAATATCCCTCTTCGGCCCGAACTCTTCAATATCCAAGATTGTGTGACAAAAGGTGCTATATACTAAAACATTCATAACTTTCAGCTCGGGTGTCCGTTTCACGTCCACGAGTAACCAAAATAGATGGTTCGTTCGTCACTGCCAAGAACAAGTTCGGCCCGAACTCTTCACTGTTCCCGGCCCGAACTTCATTTTCGGTCCGAGCTTCAACCTCGGCCCGAACTTCAACCTCGGCCCGAACTCCGACCTCTGCCCGAACTTCAACCTCGGCCCGAACATCATCCTCGGCCCGAACACCGAATTTCGGCCCGAACACCACTTCGGCCCGAACACCACTTCGGCCCGAACATCCCACTTCGGCCCGAACACCATTTCGGCCCGAACATCCCTCTTCGGCACGAACTCTTCAATATCCAAGATTGTGTGACAAAAGGTGCTATACTAAAACATTCATAACTTTCAGCGCGGGTGTCCGTTTCACGTCCTCGAGTAACCAAAATAGCTGGTTCGTTCGTCACTGCCAAGAACAAGTTCGGCCCGAACTCTTTACTGTTCCCGGCCCGAACTTCTTTTTCGGCCCGAGCTTCAACCTCGGCCCGAACTTCAACCTCGGCCCGAACTCCAACCTCGGCCCGAACTTCAACCTCGGCCCGAACATCATCCTCGACCCGAACACCGAACTTCGGCCCGAAAACTACTTCGGCCCGAACACCACTTCGGCCCGAACATCCCACTTCGGCCCGAACACCACTTTGGCCCGAACTCATCAATATCCAAGATTGTGTGACAAAAGGTGCTATACTAAAACATTCATAACTTTCAGCTCGGGTGTCCGTTTCACGCCCACGAGTAACCAAAATAGCTGGTTCGTTCGTCACTGCCAAGAACAAGTTTGGCCCGAACTCTTCACTGTTCCCAGCCCGAACTTCATTTTCGGCCCGAACTTCAACCTCGGCCCGAACTTCGACCTCAGCCCGAACTCCGACCTCGGCCCGAACTCCGACCTCGGCCCGAACATCATCCTCGGCCCGAACACTGAACTTTGGCCCGAACACCGAACTTCGGCCCGAACACCACTTCGGCCCGAACATCCCTCTTCGGCCCGAACTCTTCAATATCCAAGATTGTGTGACAAAAGGTGCTATACTAAAACATTCATAACTTTCAGCTCGGGTGTCCGTTTCACGCCCATGAGTAGCCAAAATAGCTGGTTCGTTCGTCACTGCCAAGAACAAGTTCGGCCCGAACTCTTCACTGTTCCCGGCCCGAACTTCATTTTCGGCCCGAACTTCAACCTCGGCCCGAACTTCAACCTCGGCCCAAACTCCGACCTCGGCCGAACTTCAACCTCGGCCCGAATATCATCCTCGGCCCGAACACCGAACTTCGGCCCGAACACCGCTTCGGCCCGAACAACACTTCGGCCCGAACATCCCTCTTCGGCCCGAACTCTTCAATATCCAAGATTGTGTGACAAAAGGTGCTATACTAAAACATTCATAACTTTCAGCTCGGGTGTCCGTTTCACGTCCACGAGTAACCAAATTAGCTGGTTCGTTCGTCACTGCCAAGAACAAGTTCGGCCCGAACTCTTCACTGTTCCCGGCCCGAACATCTTTTTCGGCCCGAACTTCAACCTCGGCCCGAACTTCAACCTCGGCCCGAACTCCGACCTCGACCCAAACTTCAACCTCGGCCCGAACATCATCCTCGGCCCGAACACCGAACTTCGGCCCGAACACCACTTCGGCCCGAACATCCCACTTCGGCCCGAACACCATTTCGGCCCGAACATCCCTCTTCGGCCCGAACTCTTCAATATCCAAGATTGTGTGACAAAAGGTGCTATACTAAAACATTCATAACTTTCAGCTCGGGTGTCCGTTTCACGCCCATGAGTAGCCAAAATAGCTGGTTCGTTCGTCACTGCCAAGAACAAGTTCGGCCCGAACTCTTCACTGTTCCCGGCCCGAACTTCATTTTCGGCCCGAACTTCAACCTCGGCCCGAACTTCAACCTCGGCCCAAACTCCGACCTCGGCCCGAACTTCAACCTCGGCCCGAATATCATCCTCGGCCCGAACACCGAACTTCGGCCCGAACACCGCTTCGGCCCGAACAACACTTCGGCCCGAACATCCCTCTTCGGCCCGAACTCTTCAATATCCAAGATTGTGTGACAAAAGGTGCTATACTAAAACATTCATAACTTTCAGCTCGGGTGTCCGTTTCACGTCCACGAGTAACCAAATTAGCTGGTTCGTTCGTCACTGCCAAGAACAAGTTCGGCCCGAACTCTTCACTGTTCCCGGCCCGAACATCTTTTTCGGCCCGAACTTCAACCTCGGCCCGAACTTCAACCTCGGCCCGAACTCCGACCTCGACCCAAACTTCAACCTCGGCCCGAACATCATCCTCGGCCCGAACACCGAACTTCGGCCCGAACACCACTTCGGCCCGAACATCCCACTTCGGCCCGAACACCATTTCGGCCCGAACATCCCTCTTCGGCCCGAACTCTTCAATATCCAAGATTGTGTGACAAAAGGTGCTATACTAAAACATTCATAACTTTCAGCTCGGGTGTCCGTTTCACGCCCATGAGTAGCCAAAATAGCTGGTTCGTTCGTCACTGCCAAGAACAAGTTCGGCCCGAACTCTTCACTGTTCCCGGCCCGAACTTCATTTTCGGCCCGAACTTCAACCTCGGCCCGAACTTCAACCTCGGCCCAAACTCCGACCTCGGCCCGAACTTCAACCTCGGCCCGAATATCATCCTCGGCCCGAACACCGAACTTCGGCCCGAACACCGCTTCGGCCCGAACAACACTTCGGCCCGAACATCCCTCTTCGGCCCGAACTCTTCAATATCCAAGATTGTGTGACAAAAGGTGCTATACTAAAACATTCATAACTTTCAGCTCGGGTGTCCGTTTCACGTCCACGAGTAACCAAATTAGCTGGTTCGTTCGTCACTGCCAAGAACAAGTTCGGCCCGAACTCTTCACTGTTCTCGGCCCGAACATCTTTTTCGGCCCGAACTTCAACCTCGGCCCGAACTTCAACCTCGGCCCGAACTCCGACCTCGACCCAAACTTCAACCTCGGCCCGAACATCATCCTCGGCCCGAACACCGAACTTCGGCCCGAACACCACTTCGGCCCGAACATCCCACTTCGGCCCGAACACCATTTCGGCCCGAACATCCCTCTTCGGCCCGAACTCTTCAATATCCAAGATTGTGTGACAAAAGGTGCTATACTAAAACATTCATAACTTTCAGCTCGGGTGTCCGTTTCACGTCCACGAGTAACCAAAATAGATGGTTCGTTCGTCACTGCCAAGAACAAGTTCGGCCCGAACTCTTCACTGTTCCCGGCCCGAACTTCATTTTCGGCCCGAGCTTCAACCTCGGCCCGAACTTCAACCTCGGCCCGAACTCCGACCTCGGCCCGAACTTCTACCTCGGCCCGAACATCATCCTCGACCCGAACACCGAACTTCGGTCCGAACACCACTTCGGCCCGAACATCCCACTTCGGCCCGAACACCACTTCGGCCCGAACATCCCTCTTCGGCCCGAACTCTTCAATATCCAAGATTGTGTGACAAAATGTGCTATACTAAAACATTCATAACTTTCAGCTCGGGTGTCCGTTTCACGCCAACGAGTAACCAAAATAGCTGGTTCGTTCGTCACTGCCAAGAACAAGTTCAGCCCGAACTCTTCACTGTTCCCGGCTCGAAATTCATTTTCGGCCCGAACTTCAACCTCGGCCCGAACTCCGACCTCGGCCCGAACTTCAACCTCGGCCTGAACATCATCCTCGGCCCGAACACCGAACTTCGGCCCGAACACCACTTCGGCCGAACACCACTTCGGCCCGAACATCCCACTTTGGCCCGAACACCACTTCGGCCCGAACATCCCTCTTCGGCCCGAACTCTTCAATATCGAAGATTGTGTGACAAAAGGTGCTATACTAAAACATTCATAACTTTCAGCTCGGGTGTCCGTTTCACGTCCACGAGTAACCAAAATAGCTGCTTCGTTCGTCACTGCGAAGAACAAGTTCGGCCCGAACTCTTCACTGTTCCCGGCCCGAACTTCGTTTTCGGCACGAACTTCCACCTCGGCCCGAACTTCAACCTCGGCCCGAACTCCGACCTCGGCCCGAACTTCAACCTCGGCCCGAACATCATCCTCGGCCCGAACACCGAACTTCGGCCCGAACACCACTTCGGCCCGAACATCCCACTTCGGCCCGAACACCATTTCGGCCCGAATATCCCTTTTCGGCCCGAACTCTTCAATATCCAAGATTGTGTGACAAAAGGTGCTATACTAAAACATTCATAACTTTCAGCTCGGGTGTCCGTTTCACGTCCACGAGTAACCAAAATAGATGGTTCGTTCGTCACTGCCAAGAACAAGTTCGGCCCGAACTCTTCACTGTTCCCGGCCCGAACTTCATTTTCGGCCCGAGCTTCAACCTCGGCCCGAACTTCAACCTCGGCCCGAACTCCGACCTCGGCCCGAACTTCTACCTCGGCCCGAACATCATCCTCGACCCGAACACCGAACTTCGGCCCGAACACCACTTCGGCCCGAACATCCCACTTCGGCCCGAACACCACTTCGGCCCGAACATCCCTCTTCGGCCCGAACTCTTCAATATCCAAGATTGTGTGACAAAAGGTGCTATACTAAAACATTCATAACTTTCAGCTCGGGTGTCCGTTTCACGCCAACGAGTAACCAAAATAGCTGGTTCGTTCGTCACTGCCAAGAACAAGTTCAGCCCGAACTCTTCACTGTTCCCGGCCCGAAATTCATTTTCGGCCCGAACTTCAACCTCGGCCCGAACTCCGACCTCGGCCCGAACTTCAACCTCGGCCCGAACATCATCCTCGGCCCGAACACCGAACTTCGGCCCGAACACCACTTCGGCTGAACACCACTTCGGCCCGAACATCCCACTTCGGCCCGAACACCACTTCGGCCCGTACATCCCTCTTCGGCCCGAACTCTCCAATATCCAAGATTGTGTGACAAAAGGTGTTATACTAAAACATTCATAACTTTCAGCTCGGGTGTCCGTTTCACGTCCACGAGTAACCAAAATAGCTGCCTCGTTCGTCACTGCCAAGAACAAGTTCGGCCCGAATTCTTCACTGTTCCCGGCCCGAACTTCATTTTCGGCACGAACTTCCACCTCGGCCCGAACTTCAACCTCGGCCCGAACTCCGACCTCGGCCCGAACTTCAACCTCGGCCCGAACATCATCCTCGGCCCGAACACCGAAGTTCGGCCCGAACACCACTTCGGCCCGAACATCCCACTTCGGCCCGAACACCATTTCGGCCCGAATATCCCTCTTCGGCCCGAACTCTTCAATATCCAAGATTGTGTGACAAAAGGTGCTATATACTAAAACATTCATAACTTTCAGCTCGGGTGTCCGTTTCACGTCCACGAGTAACCAAAATAGCTGGTTCGTTCGTCACTGCCAAGAACAAGTTCGGCCCGAACTCTTCACTGTTCCCGGCCCGAACTTCATTTTCGGTCCGAGCTTCAACCTCGGCCCGAACTTCAACCTCGGCCCGAACTCCGACCTCGGCCCGAACTTCAACCTCGGCCCGAACATCATCCTCGGCCCGAACACCGAACTTCGGCCCGAACACCACTTCGGCCCGAACATCCCACTTCGGCCCGAACACCATTTCGGCCCGAACATCCCTCTTCGGCACAAACTCTTCAATATCCAAGATTGTGTGACAAAAGGTGCTATACTAAAACATTCATAACTTTCAGCGCGGGTGTCCGTTTCACGTCCACGAGTAACCAAAATAGCTGGTTCGTTCGACACTGCCAAGAACAAGTTTGGCCCGAACTCTTCACTGTTCCCAGCCCGAACTTCATTTTCGGCCCGAACTTCAACCTCGGCCCGAACTCCGACCTCAGCCCGAACTCCGACCTCGGCCCGAACTCCGACCTCGGCCCGAACATCATCCTCGGCCCGAACACCGAACTTTGGCCCGAACACCGAACTTCGGCCCGAACACCACTTCGGCCCGAACACCACTTCGGCCCGAACATCCCTCTTCGGCCCGAACTCTTCAATATCCAAGATTGTGTGACAAAAGGTGCTATACTAAAACATTCATAATTTTCAGCTCGGGTGTCCGTTTCACGCCCACGAGTAGCCAAAATAGCTGGTTCGTTCGTCACTGCCAGGAACAAGTTCGGCCCGAACTCTTCACTGTTCCCGGCCCGAACTTCATTTTCGGCCCGAACTTCAACCTCGGCCCGAACTTCAACCTCGGCCCGAACACCGACCTCGGCCCGAACTTCAACCTCGGCCCGAACATCATCCTCGGCCCGAACACCGAACTTCGGCCCGAACACCACTTCGGCCCGAACACCCCTTCGGCCCGAACTCCACTTCGGCCGGAATATCCCTCTTTGGCCCGAACTCTTCAATATCCAAGATTGTGTGACAAAAGGTGCTATATACTAAAACATTCATAACTTTCAGCTCGGGTGTCCGTTTCACGTCCACGAGTAACCAAAATAGCTGGTTCGTTCGTCACTGCCAAGAACAAGTTCGGCCCGAACTCTTCACTGTTCCCGGCCCGAACTTCATTTTCGGTCCGAGCTTCAACCTCGGCCCGAACTTCAACCTCGGCCCGAACTCCGACCTCGGCCCGAACTTCAACCTCGGCCCGAACATCATCATCGGCCCGGACACCGAATTTCGGCCCGAACACCACTTCGGCCCGAACATCCCACTTCGGCCCGAACACCATTTCGGCCAGAACATCCCTCTTCGGCACGAACTCTTCAATATCCAAGATTGTGTGACAAAAGGTGCTATACTAAAACATTCATAACTTTCAGCGCGGGTGTCCGTTTCACGTCCACGAGTAACCAAAATAGCTGGTTCGTTCGTCACTGCCAAGAACAAGTTCGGCCCGAACTCTTTAATGTTCCCGGCCCGAACTTCATTTTCGGCCCGAGCTTCAACCTCGGCCCGAACTTCAACCTCGGCCCGAACTCCAACCTCGGCCCGAACTTCAACCTCGGCCCGAACATCATCCTCGACCCGAACACCGAACTTCGGCCCGAACACTACTTCGGCCCGAACACCACTTCGGCCCGAACATCCCACTTCGGCCCGAACACCACTTCGGCCCGAACTCATCAATATTCAAGATTGTGTGACAAAAGGTGCTATACTAAAACATTCATAACTTTCAGCTCGGGTGTCCGTTTCACGCCCACGAGTAACCAAAATAGCTGGTTCGTTCGTCACTGCCAAGAACAAGTTTGGCCCGAACTCTTCACTGTTCCCAGCCCGAACTTCATTTTCGGCCCGAACTTCAACCTCGGCCCGAACTCCGACCTCAGCCCGAACTCCGACCTCGGCCCGAACTCCGACCTCGGCCCGAACATCATCCTCGGCCCGAACACTGAACTTTGGCCCGAATACCGAACTTCGGCCCGAACACCACTTCGGCCCGAACATCCCTCTTCGGCCCGAACTCTTCAATATCCAAGATTGTGTGACAAAAGGTGCTATACTAAAACATTCATAACTTTCAGCTCGGGTGTCCGTTTCACGCCCATGAGTAGCCAAAATAGCTAGTTCGTTCGTCACTGCCAAGAACAAGTTCGGCCCGAACTCTTCACTGTTCCCGGCCCGAACTTCATTTTCGGCCCGAACTTCAACCTCGGCCCGAACTTCAACCTCGGCCCAAACTCCGACCTCGGCCCGAACTTCAACCTCGGCCCGAATATCATCCTCGGCCCGAACACCGAACTTCGGCCCGAACACCACTTCGGCCCGAACAACACTTCGGCCCGAACATCCTCTTCGGCCCGAACTCTTCAATATCCAAGATTGTGTGACAAAAGGTGCTATACTAAAACATTCATAACTTTCAGCTCGGGTGTCCGTTTCACGTCCACGAGTAACCAAAATAGCTGGTTCGTTCGTCACTGCCAAGAACAAGTTCGGCCCGAACTCTTCACTGTTCCCGGCCCGAACATCATTTTCGGCCCGAACTTCAACCTCGGCCCGAACTTCAACCTCGGCCCGAACTCCGACCTCGACCCAAACTTCAACCTCGGCCCGAACATCATCATCGGCCCGAACACCGAACTTCGGCCCGAACACCACTTCGGCCCGAACATCCCACTTCGACCCGAACACCATTTCGGTCCGAACATCCCTCTTCGGCCCGAACTCTTCAATATCCAAGATTGTGTGACAAAAGGGGCTATACTAAAACATTCATAACTTTCAGCTCGGGTGTCCGTTTCACGTCCACGAGTAACCAAAATAGATGGTTCGTTCGTCACTGCCAAGAACAAGTTCGGCCCGAACTCTTCACTGTTCCCGGCCCGAACTTCATTTTCGGACCGAACTTCATTTTCGGAACGAACTTCCACCTCGGCCCGAACTTCAACCTCGGCCCGAACTCCGACCTCGGCCCGAACTTCAACCTCGGCCCGAACATCATCCTCGGCCCGAACACCGAACTTCGGCCCGAACACCACTTCGGCCCGAACATCCCACTTCGGCCCGAACACCATTTCGGCCCGAATATCCCTCTTCGGCCCGAACTCTTTAATATCCAAGATTGTGTGACAAAAGGTGCTATATACTAAAACATTCATAACTTTCAGCTCGGGTGTCCGTTTCACGTCCACGAGTAACCAAAATAGCTGGTTCGTTCGTCACTGCCAAGAACAAGTTCGGCCCGAACTCTTCACTGTTCCCGGCCCGAACTTCATTTTCGGTCCGAGCTTCAACCTCGGCCCGAACTTCAACCTCGGCCCGAACTCCGACCTCGGCCCGAACTTCAACCTCGGCCCGAACATCATCCTCGGCCCGAACACCGAACTTCGGCCCGAACACCACTTCGGCCCGATCACCACTTCGGCCCGAACATCCCACTTCGGCCCGAACACCATTTCGGCCCGAACATCCCTCTTCGGCACGAACTCTTCAATATCCAAGATTGTGTGACAAAAGGTGCTATACTAAAACATTCATAACTTTCAGCGCGGGTGTCCGTTTCACGTCCACGAGTAACCAAAATAGCTGGTTCGTTGGACACTGCCAAGAACAAGTTTGGCCCGAACTCTTCACTGTTCCCAGCCCGAACTTCATTTTCGGCCCGAACTTCAACCTCGGCCCGAACTCCGACCTCAGCCCGAACTCCGACCTCGGCCCGAACTCCGACCTCGGCCCGAACATCATCCTCGGCCCGAACACCGAACTTTGGCCCGAACACCGAACTTCGGCCCGAACACCACTTCGGCCCGAACATCCCTCTTCGGCCCGAACTCTTCAATATCCAAGATTGTGTGACAAAAGGTGCTATACTAAAACATTCATAATTTTCAGCTCGGGTGTCCGTTTCACGCCCACGAGTATACAAAATAGCTGGTTCGTTCGTCACTGCCAAGAACAAGTTCGGCCCGAACTCTTCACTGTTCCCGGCCCGAACTTCATTTTCGGGCCGAACTTCAACCTCGGCCCGAACTTCAACCTTGGCCCGAACACCGACCTCGGCCCGAACTTCAACCTCGGCCCGAACATCATCCTCGGCCCGAACACCGAACTTCGGCCCGAACACCACTTCGGCCCGAACACCCCTTCGGCCCGAACTCCACTTCGGCCCGAATATCCCTCTTCGGCCCGAACTCTTCAATATCCAAGATTGTGTGACAAAAGGTGCTATATACTAAAACATTCATAACTTTCAGCTCGGGTGTCCGTTTCACGTCCACGAGTAACCAAAATAGCTGGTTCGTTCGTCACTGCCAAGAACAAGTTCGGCCCGAACTCTTCACTGTTCCCGGCCCGAACTTCATTTTCGGTCCGAGCTTCAACCTCGGCCCGAACTTCAACCTCGGCCCGAACTCCGACCTCGGCCCGAACTTCAACCTCGGCCCGAACATCATCCTCGGCCCGAACACCGAATTTCGGCCCGAACACCACTTCGGCCCGAACACCACTTCGGCCCGAACATCCCACTTCGGCCCGAACACCATTTCGACCCGAACATCCCTCTTCGGCACGAACTCTTCAATATCCAAGATTGTGTGACAAAAGGTGCTATACTAAAACATTCATAACTTTCAGCGCGGGTGTCCGTTTCACGTCCACGAGTAACCAAAATAGCTGGTTCGTTCGTCACTGCCAAGAACAAGTTCGGCCCGAACTCTTTACTGTTCCCGGCCCGAACTTCATTTTCGGCCCGAGCTTCAACCTCGGCCCGAACTTCAACCTCGGCCCGAACTCCAACCTCGGCCCGAACTTCAACCTCGGCCCGAACATCATCCTCGACCCGAACACCGAACTTCGGCCCGAACACTACTTCGGCCCGAACACCACTTCGGCCCGAACATCCCACTTCGGCCCGAACACCACTTCGGCCCGAACTCATCAATATTCAAGATTGTGTGACAAAAGGTGCTATACTAAAACATTCATAACTTTCAGCTCGGGTGTCCGTTTCACGCCCACGAGTAACCAAAATAGCTGGTTCGTTCGTCACTGCCAAGAACAAGTTTGGCCCGAACTCTTCACTGTTCCCAGCCCGAACTTCATTTTCGGCCCGAACTTCAACCTCGGCCCGAACTCCGACCTCAGCCCGAACTCCGACCTCGGCCCGAACTCCGACCTCGGCTCGAACATCATCCTCGGCCCGAACACCGAACTT
Source organism: Calendula officinalis (assembly GCA_963853835.1). Lineage (NCBI taxonomy): Eukaryota > Viridiplantae > Streptophyta > Magnoliopsida > Asterales > Asteraceae > Calendula > Calendula officinalis. Next base: position 58,784,003 of record OY970820.1, read on the forward strand.
TGGCCCGAACACCGAACTTCGGCCCGAACACCACTTCGGCCCGAACACCACTTCGGCCCGAACATCCCTCTTCGGCCCGAACTCTTCAATATCCAAGATTGTGTGACAAAAGGTGCTATACTAAAACATTCATAACTTTCAGCTCGGGTGTCCGTTTCACGCCCATGAGTAGCCAAAATAGATGGTTCGTTCGTCACTGCCAAGAACAAGTTCGGCCCGAACTCTTCACTGTTCCCGGCCCGAACTTCATTTTCGGCCCGAACTTCAACCTCGGCCCAAACTCCGACCTCGGCCCGAACTTCAACCTCGGCCCGAATATCATCCTCGGCCCGAACTTCAACCTCGGCCCGAACATCATCCTCGACCCGAACACCGAACTTCGGCCCGAACACTACTTCGGCCCGAACACCACTTCGGCCCGAACATCCCACTTCGGCCCGAACACCATTTCGGCCCGAACTCATCAATATTCAAGATTATGTGACAAAAGGTGCTATACTAAAACATTCATAACTTTCAGCTCGGGTGTCCGTTTCACGCCCACGAGTAACCAAAATAGCTGGTTCGTTCGTCACTGCCAAGAACAAGTTTGGCCCGAACTCTTCACTGTTCCCAGCCCGAACTTCATTTTCGGCCCGAACTTCAACCTCGGCCCGAACTCCGACCTCAGCCCGAACTCCGACCTCGGCCCGAACTCCGACCTCGGCCCGAACATCATCCTCGGCCCGAACACCGAACTTTGGCCCGAACACCGAACTTCGGCCCGAACACCACTTCGGCCCAAACACCACTTCGGCCCGAACATCCCTCTTCGGCCCGAACTCTTCAATATCCAAGATTGTGTGACAAAAGGTGCTATACTAAAACATTCATAACTTTCAGCTCGGGTGTCCGTTTCACGCCCATGAGTAGCCAAAATAGATGGTTCGTTCGTCACTGCCAAGAACAAGTTCGGCCCGAACTCTTCACTGTTCCCGGCCCGAACTTCATTTTCGGCCCGAACTTCAACCTCGGCCCGAACTTCAACCTCGGCCCAAACTCCGACCTCGGCCCGAACTTCAACCTCGGCCCGAATATCATCCTCGGCCCGAACACCGAACTTCGGCCCGAACACCACTTCGGACCGAACACCACTTCGGCCCGAACATCCCTCTTCGGCCCGAACTCTTCAATATCCAAGATTGTGTGACAAAAGGTGATATACTAAAACATTCATAACTTTCAGCTCGGGTGTCCGTTTCACGCCCACGAGTAACCAAAATAGCTGGTTCGTTCGTCACTGCCAAGAACAAGTTTGGCCCGAACTCTTCACTGTTCCCAGCCCGAACTTCATTTTCGGCCCGAACTTCAACCTCGGCCCGAACTCCGACCTCAGCCCGAACTCCGACCTCGGCCCGAACTCCGACCTCGGCCCGAACATCATCCTCGGCCCGAACACTGAACTTTGGCCCGAACACCGAACTTCGGCCCGAACACCACTTCGGCCCGAACATCCCTCTTCGGCCCGAACTCTTCAATATCCAAGATTGTGTGACAAAAGGTGCTATACTAAAACATTCATAACTTTCAGCTCGGGTGTCCGTTTCACGCCCATGAGTAGCCAAAATAGCTGGTTCGTTCGTCACTGCCAAGACCAAGTTCGGCCCGAACTCTTCACTGTTCCCGGCCCGAACTTCATTTTCGGCCCGAACTTCAACCTCGGCCCGAACTTCAACCTCGGCCCAAACTCCGACCTCGGCCCGAACTTCAACCTCGGCCCGAATATCATCCTCGGCCCGAACACCGAACTTCGGCCCGAACACCACTTCGGCCCGAACAACACTTCGGCCCGAACATCCCTCTTCGGCCCGAACTCTTCAATATCCAAGACTGTGTGACAAAAGGTGCTATACTAAAACATTCATAACTTTCAGCTCGGGTGTCCGTTTCACGTCCACGAGTAACCAAAATAGCTGGTTCGTTCGTCACTGCCAAGAACAAGTTCGGCCCGAACTCTTCACTGTTCCCGGCCCGAACATCATTTTCGGCCCGAACTTCAACCTCGGCCCGAACTCCGACCTCGACCCAAACTTCAACCTCGGCCCGAACATCATCCTCGGCCCGAACACCGAACTTCGGCCCGAACACCACTTCGGCCCGAACATCCCACTTCGACCCGAACACCATTTCGGCCCGAACATCCCTCTTCGGCCCGAACTCTTCAATATCCAAGATTGTGTGACAAAAGGTGCTATACTAAAACATTCATAACTTTCAGCTCGGGTGTCCGTTTCACGTCCACGAGTAACCAAAATAGATGGTTCGTTCGTCACTGCCAAGAACAAGTTCGGCCCGAACTCTTCACTGTTCCCGGCCCGAACTTCATTTTCGGACCGAACTTCATTTTCGGAACGAACTTCCACCTCGGCCCGAACTTCAACCTCGGCCCGAACTCCGACCTCGGCCCGAACTTCAACCTCGGCCCGAACATCATCCTCGGCCCGAACACCGAACTTCGGCCCGAACACCACTTCGGCCCGAACATCCCACTTCGGCCCGAACACCATTTCGGCCCGAATATCCCTCTTCGGCCCGAATTCTTCAATATCCAAGATTGTGTGACAAAAGGTGCTATATACTAAAACATTCATAACTTTCAGCTCGGGTGTCCGTTTCACGTCCACGAGTAACCAAAATAGCTGGTTCGTTCGTCACTGCCAAGAACAAGTTCGGCCCGAACTCTTCACTGTTCCCGGCCCGAACTTCATTTTCGGTCCGAGTTTCAACCTCGGCCCGAACTCCGACCTCGGCCCGAACTTCAACCTCGGCCCGAACATCATCCTCGGCCCGAACACCGAACTTCGGCCCGAACACCACTTCGGCCCGAACACCACTTCGGCCCGAACATCCCACTTCGGCCCGAACACCATTTCGGCCCGAACATCCCTCTTCGGCACGAACTCTTCAATATCCAAGATTGTGTGACAAAAGGTGCTATACTAAAACATTCATAACTTTCAGCGCGGGTGTCCGTTTCACGTCCACGAGTAACCAAAATAGCTGGTTCGTTGGACACTGCCAAGAACAAGTTTGGCCCGAACTCTTCACTGTTCCCAGCCCGAACTTCATTTTCGGCCCGAACTTCAACCTCGGCCCGAACTCCGACCTCAGCCCGAACTCCGACCTCGGCCCGAACTCCGACCTCGGCCCGAACATCATCCTCGGCCCGAACACCGAACTTTGGCCCGAACACCGAATTTCAGCCCGAACACCACTTCGGCCCGAACACCACTTCGGCCCGAACATCCCTCTTCGGCCCGAACTCTTCAATATCCAAGATTGTGTGACAAAAGGTGCTATACTAAAACATTCATAATTTTCAGCTCGGGTGTCCGTTTCACGCCCACGAGTATCCAAAATAGCTGGTTCGTTCGTCACTGCCAAGAACAAGTTCGGCCCGAACTCTTCACTGTTCCCGGCCCGAACTTCATATTCGGGCCGAACTTCAACCTCGGCCCGAACTTCAACCTCGGCCCGAACACCGACCTCGGCCCGAACTTCAACCTCGGCCCGAACATCATCCTCGGCCCGAACACCGAACTTCGGCCCGAACACCACTTCGGCCCGAACACCCCTTCGGCCCGAACTCCACTTCGGCCCGAATATCCCTCTTCGGCCCGAACTCTTCAATATCCAAGATTGTGTGACAAAAGGTGCTATATACTAAGACATTCATAACTTTCAGCTCGGGTGTCCGTTTCACGTCCACGAGTAACCAAAATAGCTGGTTCGTTCGTCACTGCCAAGAACAAGTTCGGCCCGAACTCTTCACTGTTCCCGGCCCGAACTTCATTTTCGGTCCGAGCTTCAACCTCGGCCCGAACTCCGACCTCGGCCCGAACTTCAACCTCGGCCCGAACATCATCCTCGGCCCGAACACCGAATTTCGGCCCGAACACCACTTCGGCCCGAACATCCCACTTCGGCCCGAACACCATTTCGACCCGAACATCCCTCTTCGGCACGAACTCTTCAATATCCAAGATTGTGTGACAAAAGGTGCTATACTAAAACATTCATAACTTTCAGCGCGGGTGTCCGTTTCACGTCCACGAGTAACCAAAATAGCTGGTTCGTTCGTCACTGCCAAGAACAAGTTCGGCCCGAACTCTTTACTGTTCCCGGCCCGAACTTCATTTTCGGCCCGAGCTTCAACCTCGGCCCTAACTTCAACCTCGGCCCGAACTCCAACCTCGGCCCGAACTTCAACCTCGGCCCGAACATCATCCTCGACCCGAACACCGAACTTCGGCCCGAACACTACTTCGGCCCGAACACCACTTCGGCCCGAACATCCCACTTCGGCCCGAACACCACTTCGGCCCGAACTCATCAATATTCAAGATTGTGTGACAAAAGGTGCTATACTAAAACATTCATAACTTTCAGCTCGGGTGTCCGTTTCACGCCCACGAGTAACCAAAATAGCTGGTTCGTTCGTCACTGCCAAGAACAAGTTTGGCCCGAACTCTTCACTGTTCCCAGCCCGAACTTCATTTTCGGCCCGAACTTCAACCTCGGCCCGAACTCCGACCTCAGCCCGAACTCCGACCTCGGCCCGAACTCCGACCTCGGCCCGAACATCATCCTCGGCCCGAACACCGAACTTTGGCCCGAACACCGAACTTCGGCCCGAACACCACTTCGGCCCGAACACCACTTCGGCCCGAACATCCCTCTTCGGCCCGAACTCTTCAATATCCAAGATTGTGTGACAAAAGGTGCTATATACTAAAACATTCATAACTTTCAGCTCGGGTGTCCGTTTCACGTCCACGAGTAACCAAAATAGCTGGTTCGTTCGTCACTGCCAAGAACAAGTTCGGCCCGAACTCTTCACTGTTCCCGGCCCGAACTTCATTTTCGGTCCGAGTTTCAACCTCGGCCCGAACTCCGACCTCGGCCCGAACTTCAACCTCGGCCCGAACATCATCCTCGGCCCGAACACCGAACTTCGGCCCGAACACCACTTCGGCCCGAACACCACTTCGGCCCGAACATCCCACTTCGGCCCGAACACCATTTCGGCCCGAACATCCCTCTTCGGCACGAACTCTTCAATATCCAAGATTGTGTGACAAAAGGTGCTATACTAAAACATTCATAACTTTCAGCGCGGGTGTCCGTTTCACGTCCACGAGTAACCAAAATAGCTGGTTCGTTGGACACTGCCAAGAACAAGTTTGGCCCGAACTCTTCACTGTTCCCAGCCCGAACTTCATTTTCGGCCCGAACTTCAACCTCGGCCCGAACTCCGACCTCAGCCCGAACTCCGACCTCGGCCCGAACTCCGACCTCGGCCCGAACATCATCCTCGGCCCGAACACCGAACTTTGGCCCGAACACCGAATTTCAGCCCGAACACCACTTCGGCCCGAACACCACTTCGGCCCGAACATCCCTCTTCGGCCCGAACTCTTCAATATCCAAGATTGTGTGACAAAAGGTGCTATACTAAAACATTCATAATTTTCAGCTCGGGTGTCCGTTTCACGCCCACGAGTATCCAAAATAGCTGGTTCGTTCGTCACTGCCAAGAACAAGTTCGGCCCGAACTCTTCACTGTTCCCGGCCCGAACTTCATATTCGGGCCGAACTTCAACCTCGGCCCGAACTTCAACCTCGGCCCGAACACCGACCTCGGCCCGAACTTCAACCTCGGCCCGAACATCATCCTCGGCCCGAACACCGAACTTCGGCCCGAACACCACTTCGGCCCGAACACCCCTTCGGCCCGAACTCCACTTCGGCCCGAATATCCCTCTTCGGCCCGAACTCTTCAATATCCAAGATTGTGTGACAAAAGGTGCTATATACTAAAACATTCATAACTTTCAGCTCGGGTGTCCGTTTCACGTCCACGAGTAACCAAAATAGCTGGTTCGTTCGTCACTGCCAAGAACAAGTTCGGCCCGAACTCTTCACTGTTCCCGGCCCGAACTTCATTTTCGGTCCGAGCTTCAACCTCGGCCCGAACTCCGACCTCGGCCCGAACTTCAACCTCGGCCCGAACATCATCCTCGGCCCGAACACCGAATTTCGGCCCGAACACCACTTCGGCCCGAACATCCCACTTCGGCCCGAACACCATTTCGACCCGAACATCCCTCTTCGGCACGAACTCTTCAATATCCAAGATTGTGTGACAAAAGGTGCTATACTAAAACATTCATAACTTTCAGCGCGGGTGTCCGTTTCACGTCCACGAGTAACCAAAATAGCTGGTTCGTTCGTCACTGCCAAGAACAAGTTCGGCCCGAACTCTTTACTGTTCCCGGCCCGAACTTCATTTTCGGCCCGAGCTTCAACCTCGGCCCTAACTTCAACCTCGGCCCGAACTCCAACCTCGGCCCGAACTTCAACCTCGGCCCGAACATCATCCTCGACCCGAACACCGAACTTCGGCCCGAACACTACTTCGGCCCGAACACCACTTCGGCCCGAACATCCCACTTCGGCCCGAACACCACTTCGGCCCGAACTCATCAATATTCAAGATTGTGTGACAAAAGGTGCTATACTAAAACATTCATAACTTTCAGCTCGGGTGTCCGTTTCACGCCCACGAGTAACCAAAATAGCTGGTTCGTTCGTCACTGCCAAGAACAAGTTTGGCCCGAACTCTTCACTGTTCCCAGCCCGAACTTCATTTTCGGCCCGAACTTCAACCTCGGCCCGAACTCCGACCTCAACCCGAACTCCGACCTCGGCCCGAACTCCGACCTCGGCCCGAACATCATCCTCGGCCCGAACACCGAACTTTGGCCCGAACACCGAACTTCGGCCCGAACACCACTTCGGCCCGAACACCACTTCGGCCCGAACATCCCTCTTCGGCCCGAACTCTTCAATATCCAAGATTGTGTGACAAAAGGTGCTATACTAAAACATTCATAACTTTCAGCTCGGGTGTCCGTTTCACGCCCATGAGTAGCCAAAATAGATGGTTCGTTCGTCACTGCCAAGAACAAGTTCGGCCCGAACTCTTCACTGTTCCCGGCCCGAACTTCATTTTCGGCCCGAACTTCAACCTCGGCCCGAACTTCAACCTCGGCCCAAACACCGACCTCGGCCCGAACTTCAACCTCGGCCCGAATATCATCCTCGGCCCGAACACCGAACTTCGGCCCGAACACCACTTCGGCCCGAACATCCCTCTTCGGCCCGAACTCTTCAATATCCAAGATTGTGTGACAAAAGGTGTTATACTAAAACATTCATAACTTTCAGCTCGGGTGTCCGTTTCACGCCCACGAGTAAGCAAAATAGCTGGTTCGTTCGTCACTGCCAAGAACAAGTTTGGCCCGAACTCTTCACTGTTCCCAGCCCGAACTTCATTTTCGGCCCGAACTTCAACCTCGGCCCGAACTCCGACCTCAGCCCGAACTCCGACCTCGGCCCGAACTCCGACCTCGGCCCGAACATCATCCTCGGCCCGAACACTGAACTTTGGCCCGAACACCGAACTTCGGCCCGAACACCACTTCGGCCCGAACATCCCTCTTCGGCCCGAACTCTTCAATATCCAAGATTGTGTGACAAAAGGTGCTATACTAAAACATTCATAACTTTCAGCTCGGGTGTCCGTTTCACGCCCATGAGTAGCCAAAATAGCTGGTTCGTTCGTCACTGCCAAGAACAAGTTCGGCCCGAACTCTTCACTGTTCACGGCCCGAACTTCATTTTCGGCCCGAACTTCAACCTCGGCCCGAACTTCAACCTCGGCCCAAACTCCGACCTCGGCCCGAACTTCAACCTCGGCCCAAACTCCGACCTCGGCCCGAACTTCAACCTCGGCCCGAATATCATCCTCGGCCCGAACACCGAACTTCGGCCCGAACACCACTTCGGCCCGAACAACACTTCGGCCCGAACATCCCTCTTCGGCCCGAACTCTTCAATATCCAAGATTGTGTGACAAAAGGTGCTATACTAAAACATTCATAACTTTCAGCTCGGGTGTCCGTTTCACGTCCACGAGTAACCAAAATAGCTGGTTCGTTCGTCACTGCCAAGAACAAGTTCGGCCCGAACTCTTCACTGTTCCCGGCCCGAACATCATTTTCGGCCCGAACTTCAACCTCGGCCCGAACTTCAACCTCGGCCCGAACTCCGACCTCGACCCAAACTTCAACCTCGGCCCGAACATCATCCTCGGCCCGAACACCGAACTTCGGCCCGAACACCACTTCGGCCCGAACATCCCACTTCGACCCGAACACCATTTCGGCCCGAACATCCCTCTTCGGCCCGAACTCTTCAATATCCAAGATTGTGTGACAAAAGGTGCTATATACTAAAACATTCATAACTTTCAGCTCGGGTGTCCGTTTCACGTCCACGAGTAACCAAAATAGCTGGTTCGTTCGTCACTGCCAAGAACAAGTTCGGCCCGAACTCTTCACTGTTCCCGGCCCGAACTTCATTTTCGGTCCGAGCTTCAACCTCGGCCCGAACTTCAACCTCGGCCCGAACTCCGACCTCGGCCCGAACTTCAACCTCGGCCCGAACATCATCCTCGGCCCGAACACCGAATTTCGGCCCGAACACCACTTCGGCCCGAACACCACTTCGGCCCGAACATCCCACTTCGGCCCGAACACCATTTCGACCCGAACATCCCTCTTCGGCACGAACTCTTCAATATCCAAGATTGTGTGACAAAAGGTGCTATACTAAAACATTCATAACTTTCAGCGCGGGTGTCCGTTTCACGTCCACGAGTAACCAAAATAGCTGGTTCGTTGGACACTGCCAAGAACAAGTTTGGCCCGAACTCTTCACTGTTCCCAGCCCGAACTTCATTTTCGGCCCGAACTTCAACCTCGGCCCGAACTCCGACCTCAGCCCGAACTCCGACCTCGGCCCGAACTCCGACCTCGGCCCGAACATCATCCTCGGCCCGAACACCGAACTTTGGCCCGAACACCGAACTTCGGCCCGAACACCACTTCGGCCCGAACACCACTTCGGCCTGAACATCCCTCTTCGGCCCGAACTCTTCAATATCCAAGATTGTGTGACAAAAGGTGCTATACTAAAACATTCATAATTTTCAGCTCGGGTGTCCGTTTCACGCCCACGAGTATCCAAAATAGCTGGTTCGTTCGTCACTGCCAAGAACAAGTTCGGCCCGAACTCTTCACTGTTCCCGGCCCGAACTTCATATTCGGGCCGAACTTCAACCTCGGCCCGAACTTCAACCTCGGCCCGAACACCGACCTCGGCCCGAACTTCAACCTCGGCCCGAACATCATCCTCGGCCCGAACACCGAACTTCGGCCCGAACACCACTTCGGCCCGAACACCCCTTCGGCCCGAACTCCACTTCGGCCCGAATATCCCTCTTCGGCCCGAACTCTTCAATATCCAAGATTGTGTGACAAAAGGTGCTATATACTAAAACATTCATAACTTTCAGCTCGGGTGTCCGTTTCACGTCCACGAGTAACCAAAATAGCTGGTTCGTTCGTCACTGCCAAGAACAAGTTCGGCCCGAACTCTTCACTGTTCCCGGCCCGAACTTCATTTTCGGTCCGAGCTTCAACCTCGGCCCGAACTTCAACCTCGGCCCGAACTCCGACCTCGGCCCGAACTTCAACCTCGGCCCGAACATCATCCTCGGCCCGAACACCGAATTTCGGCCCGAACACCACTTCGGCCCGAACACCACTTCGGCCCGAACATCCCACTTCGGCCCGAACACCATTTCGACCCGAACATCCCTCTTCGGAACGAACTCTTCAATATCCAAGATTGTGTGACAAAAGGTGCTATACTAAAACATTCATAACTTTCAGCGCGGGTGTCCGTTTCACGTCCACGAGTAACCAAAATAGCTGGTTCGTTCGTCACTGCCAAGAACAAGTTCGGCCCGAACTCTTTACTGTTCCCGGCCCGAACTTCATTTTCGGCCCGAGCTTCAACCTCGGCCCTAACTTCAACCTCGGCCCGAACTCCAACCTCGGCCCGAACTTCAACCTCGGCCCGAACATCATCCTCGACCCGAACACCGAACTTCGGCCCGAACACTACTTCGGCCCGAACACCACTTCGGCCCGAACATCCCACTTCGGCCCGAACACCACTTCGGCCCGAACTCATCAATATTCAAGATTGTGTGACAAAAGGTGTTATACTAAAACATTCATAACTTTCAGCTCGGGTGTCCGTTTCACGCCCACGAGTAACCAAAATAGCTGGTTCGTTCGTCACTGCCAAGAACAAGTTTGGCCCGAACTCTTCACTGTTCCCAGCCCGAACTTCATTTTCGGCCCGAACTTCAACCTCGGCCCGAACTCCGACCTCAGCCCGAACTCCGACCTCGGCCCGAACTCCGACCTCGGCCCGAACATCATCCTCGGCCCGAACACCGAACTTCGGCCCGAACACCGAACTTCGGCCCGAACACCACTTCGGCCCGAACACCACTTCGGCCCGAACATCCCTCTTCGGCCCGAACTCTTCAATATCCAAGATTGTGTGACAAAAGGTGCTATACTAAAACATTCATAACTTTCAGCTCGGGTGTCCGTTTCACGCCCATGAGTAGCCAAAATAGATGGTTCGTTCGTCACTGCCAAGAACAAGTTCGGCCCGAACTCTTCACTGTTCCCGGCCCGAACTTCATTTTCGGCCCGAACTTCAACCTCGGCCCGAACTTCAACCTCGGCCCAAACACCGACCTCGGCCCGAACTTCAACCTCGGCCCGAATATCATCCTCGGCCCGAACACCGAACTTCGGCCCGAACACCACTTCGGCCCGAACATCCCTCTTCGGCCCGAACTCTTCAATATCCAAGATTGTGTGACAAAAGGTGTTATACTAAAACATTCATAACTTTCAGCTCGGGTGTCCGTTTCACGCCCACGAGTAACCAAAATAGCTGGTTCGTTCGTCACTGCCAAGAACAAGTTTGGCCCGAACTCTTCACTGTTCCCAGCCCGAACTTCATTTTCGGCCCGAACTTCAACCTCGGCCCGAACTCCGACCTCAGCCCGAACTCCGACCTCGGCCCGAACTCCGACCTCGGCCCGAACACTAAACTTTGGCCCGAACACCGAACTTCGGCCCGAACACCACTTCGGCCCGAACATCCCTCTTCGGCCCGAACTCTTCAATATCCAAGATTGTGTGACAAAAGGTGCTATACTAAAACATTCATAACTTTCAGCTCGGGTGTCCGTTTCACGCCCATGAGTAGCCAAAATAGCTGGTTTGTTCGTCACTGCCAAGAACAAGTTCGGCCCGAACTCTTCACTGTTCACGGCCCGAACTTCATTTTCGGCCCGAACTTCAACCTCGGCCCGAACTTCAACCTCGGCCCAAACTCCGACCTCGGCCCGAACTTCAACCTCGGCCCAAACTCCGACCTCGGCCCGAACTTCAACCTCGGCCCGAATATCATCCTCGGCCCGAACACCGAACTTCGGCCCGAACACCACTTCGGCCCGAACAACACTTCGGCCCGAACATCCCTCTTCGGCCCGAACTCTTCAATATCCAAGATTGTGTGACAAAAGGTGCTATACTAAAACATTCATAACTTTCAGCTCGGGTGTCCGTTTCACGTCCACGAGTAACCAAAATAGCTGGTTCGTTCGTCACTGCCAAGAACAAGTTCGGCCCGAACTCTTCACTGTTCCCGGCCCGAACATCATTTTCGGCCCGAACTTCAACCTCGGCCCGAACTTCAACCTCGGCCCGAACTCCGACCTCGACCCAAACTTCAACCTCGGCCCGAACATCATCCTCGGCCCGAACACCGAACTTCGGCCCGAACACCACTTCGGCCCGAACATCCCACTTCGACCCGAACACCATTTCGGCCCGAACATCCCTCTTCGGCCCGAACTCTTCAATATCCAAGATTGTGTGACAAAAGGTGCTATATACTAAAACATTCATAACTTTCAGCTCGGGTGTCCGTTTCACGTCCACGAGTAACCAAAATAGCTGGTTCGTTCGTCACTGCCAAGAACAAGTTCGGCCCGAACTCTTCACTGTTCCCGGCCCGAACTTCATTTTCGGTCCGAGCTTCAACCTCGGCCCGAACTTCAACCTCGGCCCGAACTCCGACCTCGGCCCGAACTTCAACCTCGGCCCGAACATCATCCTCGGCCCGAACACCGAATTTCGGCCCGAACACCACTTCGGCCCGAACACCACTTCGGCCCGAACATCCCACTTCGGCCCGAACACCATTTCGACCCGAACATCCCTCTTCGGCACGAACTCTTCAATATCCAAGATTGTGTTACAAAAGGTGCTATACTAAAACATTCATAACTTTCAGCGCGGGTGTCCGTTTCACGTCCACGAGTAACCAAAATAGCTGGTTCGTTCGTCACTGCCAAGAACAAGTTCGGCCCGAACTCTTTACTGTTCCCGGCCCGAACTTCATTTTCGGCCCGAGCTTCAACCTCGGCCCTAACTTCAACCTCGGCCCGAACTCCAACCTCGGCCCGAACTTCAACCTCGGCCCGAACATCATCCTCGACCCGAACACCGAACTTCGGCCCGAACACTACTTCGGCCCGAACACCACTTCGGCCCGAACATCCCACTTCGGCCCGAACACCACTTCGGCCCGAACTCATCAATATTCAAGATTGTGTGACAAAAGGTGCTATACTAAAACATTCATAACTTTCAGCTCGGGTGTCCGTTTCACGCCCACGAGTAACCAAAATAGCTGGTTCGTTCGTCACTGCCAAGAACAAGTTTGGCCCGAACTCTTCACTGTTCCCAGCCCGAACTTCATTTTCGGCCCGAACTTCAACCTCGGCCCGAACTCCGACCTCAGCCCGAACTCCGACCTCGGCCCGAACTCCGACCTCGGCCCGAACATCATCCTCGGCCCGAACACCGAACTTTGGCCCGAACACCGAACTTCGGCCCGAACACCACTTCGGCCCGAACACCACTTCGGCCCGAACATCCCTCTTCGGCCCGAACTCTTCAATATCCAAGATTGTGTGACAAAAGGTGCTATACTAAAACATTCATAACTTTCAGCTCGGGTGTCCGTTTCACGCCCATGAGTAGCCAAAATAGATGGTTCGTTCGTCACTGCCAAGAACAAGTTCGGCCCGAACTCTTCACTGTTCCCGGCCCGAACTTCATTTTCGGCCCGAACTTTAACCTCGGCCCGAACTTCAACCTCGGCCCAAACACCGACCTCGGCCCGAACTTCAACCTCGGCCCGAATATCATCCTCGGCCCGAACACCGAACTTCGGCCCGAACACCACTTCGGCCCGAACATCCCTCTTCGGCCCGAACTCTTCAATATCCAAGATTGTGTGACAAAAGGTGTTATACTAAAACATTCATAACTTTCAGCTCGGGTGTCCGTTTCACGCCCACGAGTAACCAAAATAGCTGGTTCGTTCGTCACTGCCAAGAACAAGTTTGGCCCGAACTCTTCACTGTTCCCAGCCCGAACTTCATTTTCGGCCCGAACTTCAACCTCGGCCCGAACTCCGACCTCAGCCCGAACTCCGACCTCGGCCCGAACTCCGACCTCGGCCCGAACATCATCCTCGGCCCGAACACTGAACTTTGGCCGGAACACCGAACTTCGGCCCGAACACCACTTCGGCCCGAACATCCCTCTTCGGCCCGAACTCTTCAATATCCAAGATTGTGTGACAAAATGTGCTATACTAAAACATTCATAACTTTCAGCTCGGGTGTCCGTTTCACGCCCATGAGTAGCCAAAATAGCTGGTTCGTTCGTCACTGCCAAGAACAAGTTCGGCCCGAACTCTTCACTGTTCACGGCCCGAACTTCATTTTCGGCCCGAACTTCAACCTCGGCCCGAACTTCAACCTCGGCCCAAACTCCGACCTCGGCCCGAACTTCAACCTCGGCCCGAATATCATCCTCGGCCCGAACACCGAACTTCGGCCCGAACACCACTTCGGCCCGAACAACACTTCGGCCCGAACATCCCTCTTCGGCCCGAACTCTTCAATATCCAAGATTGTGTGACAAAAGGTGCTATACTAAAACATTCATAACTTTCAGCTCGGGTGTCCGTTTCACGTCCACGAGTAACCAAAATAGCTGGTTCGTTCGTCACTGCCAAGAACAAGTTCGGCCCGAACTCTTCACTGTTCCCGGCCCGAACATCATTTTCGGCCCGAACTTCAACCTCGGCCCGAACTTCAACCTCGGCCCGAACTCCGACCTCGACCCAAACTTCAACCTCGGCCCGAACATCATCCTCGGCCCGAACACCGAACTTCGGCCCGAACACCACTTCGGCCCGAACATCCCACTTCGACCCGAACACCATTTCGGCCCGAACATCCCTCTTCGGCCCGAACTCTTCAATATCCAAGATTGTGTGACAAAAGGTGCTATACTAAAACATTCATAACTTTCAGCTCGGGTGTCCGTTTCACGTCCACGAGTAACCAAAATAGATGGTTCGTTCGTCACTGCCAAGAACAAGTTCGGCCCGAACTCTTCACTGTTCCCGGCCCGAACTTCATTTTCGGACCGAACTTCATTTTCGGAACGAACTTCCACCTCGGCCCGAACTCCGACCTCGGCCCGAACTTCAACCTCGGCCCGAACATCATCCTCGGCCCGAACACCGAACTTCGGCCCGAACACCACTTCGGCCCAAACATCCCACTTCGGCCCGAACACCATTTCGGCCCGAATATCCCTCTTCGGCCCGAACTCTTCAATATCCAAGATTGTGTGACAAAAGGTGCTATATACTAAAACATTCATAACTTTCAGCTCGGGTGTCCGTTTCACGTCCACGAGTAACCAAAATAGCTGGTTCGTTCGTCACTGCCAAGAACAAGTTCGGCCCGAACTCTTCACTGTTCCCGGCCCGAACTTCATTTTCGGTCCGAGCTTCAACCTCGGCCCGAACTCCGACCTCGGCCCGAACTTCAACCTCGGCCCGAACATCATCCTCGGCCCGAACACCGAACTTCGGCCCGAACACCACTTCGGCCCGAACACCACTTCGGCCCGAACATCCCACTTCGGCCCGAACACCATTTCGGCCCGAACATCCCTCTTCGGCACGAACTCTTCAATATCCAAGATTGTGTGACAAAAGGTGCTATACTAAAACATTCATAACTTTCAGCGCGGGTGTCCGTTTCACGTCCACGAGTAACCAAAATAGCTGGTTCGTTGGACACTGCCAAGAACAAGTTTGGCCCGAACTCTTCACTGTTCCCAGCCCGAACTTCATTTTCGGCCCGAACTTCAACCTCGGCCCGAACTCCGACCTCAGCCCGAACTCCGACCTCGGCCCGAACTCCGACCTCGGCCCGAACATCATCCTCGGCCCGAACACCGAACTTTGGCCCGAACACCGAACTTCGGCCCGAACACCACTTCGGCCCGAACACCACTTCGGCCCGAACATCCCTCTTCGGCCCGAACTCTTCAATATCCAAGACTGTGTGACAAAAGGTGCTATACTAAAACATTCATAATTTTCAGCTCGGATGTCCGTTTCACGCCCACGAGTATCCAAAATAGCTGGTTCGTTCGTCACTGCCAAGAACAAGTTCGGCCCGAACTCTTCACTGTTCCCGGCCCGAACTTCATTTTCGGGCCGAACTTCAACCTCGGCCCGAACTTCAACCTCGGCCCGAACACCGACCTCGGCCCGAACTTCAACCTCGGCCCGAACATCATCCTCGGCCCGAACACCGAACTTCGGCCCGAACACCACTTCGGCCCGAACACCCCTTCGGCCCGAACTCCACTTCGGCCCGAATATCCCTCTTCGGCCCGAACTCTTCAATATCCAAGATTGTGTGACAAAAGGTGCTATATACTAAAACATTCATAACTTTCAGCTCGGGTGTCCGTTTCACGTCCACGAGTAACCAAAATAGCTGGTTCGTTCGTCACTGCCAAGAACAAGTTCGGCCCGAACTCTTCACTGTTCCCGGCCCGAACTTCATTTTCGGTCCGAGCTTCAACCTCGGCCCGAACTTCAACCTCGGCCCGAACATCATCCTCGGCCCGAACACCGAATTTCGGCCCGAACACCACTTCGGCCCGAACACCACTTCGGCCCGAACATCCCACTTCGGCCCGAACACCATTTCGACCCGAACATCCCTCTTCGGCACGAACTCTTCAATATCCAAGATTGTGTGACAAAAGGTGCTATACTAAAACATTCATAACTTTCAGCGCGGGTGTCCGTTTCACGTCCACGAGTAACCAAAATAGCTGGTTCGTTCGTCACTGCCAAGAACAAGTTCGGCCCGAACTCTTTACTGTTCCCGGCCCGAACTTCATTTTCGGCCCGAGCTTCAACCTCGGCCCGAACTTCAACCTCGGCCCGAACTCCAACCTCGGCCCGAACTTCAACCTCGGCCCGAACATCATCCTCGACCCGAACACCGAACTTCGGCCCGAACACTACGTCGGCCCGAACACCACTTCGGCCCGAACATCCCACTTCGGCCCGAACACCACTTCGGCCCGAACTCATCAATATTCAAGATTGTGTGACAAAAGGTGCTATACTAAAACATTCATAACTTTCAGCTCGGGTGTCCGTTTCACGCCCACGAGTAACCAAAATAGCTGGTTCGTTCGTCACTGCCAAGAACAAGTTTGGCCCGAACTCTTCACTGTTCCCAGCCCGAACTTCATTTTCGGCCCGAACTTCAACCTCGGCCCGAACTCCGACCTCAGCCCGAACTCCGACCTCGGCCCGAACTCCGACCTCGGCCCGAACATCATCCTCGGCCCGAACACCGAACTTTGGCCCGAACACCGAACTTCGGCCCGAACACCACTTCGGCCCGAACACCACTCCGGCCCGAACATCCCTCTTCGGCCCGAACTCTTCAATATCCAAGATTGTGTGACAAAAGGTGCTATACTAAAACATTCATAACTTTCAGCTCGGGTGTCCGTTTCACGCCCATGAGTAGCCAAAATAGATGGTTCGTTCGTCACTGCCAAGAACAAGTTCGGCCCGAACTCTTCACTGTTCCCGGCCCGAACTTCATTTTCGGCCCGAACTTCAACCTCGGCCCGAACTTCAACCTCGGCCCAAACTCCGACCTCGGCCCGAACTTCAACCTCGGCCCGAATATCATCCTCGGCCCGAACACCGAACTTCGGCCCGAACACCACTTCGGCCCGAACACCACTTCGGCCCGAACATCCCTTCTCGGCCCGAACTCTTCAATATCCAAGATTGTGTGACAAAAGGTGCTATACTAAAACATTCATAACTTTCAGCTCGGGTGTCCGTTTCACGTCCACGAGTAACCAAAATAGCTGGTTCGTTCGTCACTGCCAAGAAAAAGTTCGGCCCGAACTCTTCACTGTTCCCGGCCCGAACATCATTTTCGGCCCGAACTTCAACCTCGGCCCGAACTTCAACCTCGGCCCGAACTCCGACCTCGACCCAAACTTCAACCTCGGCCCGAACATCATCCTCGGCCCGAACACCGAACTTCGGCCCGAACACCACTTCGGCCCGAACATCCCACTTCGGCACGAACACCATTTCGGCCCGAACATCCCTCTTCGGCCCGAACTCTTCAATATCCAAGATTGTGTGACAAAAGGTGCTATACTAAAACATTCATAACTTTCAGCTCGGGTGTCCGTTTCACGTCCACGAGTAACCAAAATAGATGGTTCGTTCGTCACTGCCAAGAACAAGTTCGGCCCGAACTCTTCACTGTTCCCGGCCCGAACTTCATTTTCGGCCCGAGCTTCAACCTCGGCCCGAACTTCAACCTCGGCCCGAACTCCGACCTCGGCCCGAACTTCTACCTCGGCCCGAACATCATCCTCGACCCGAACACCAAACTTCGGCCTGAACACCACTTCGGCCCGAACACCACTTCGGCCCGAACATCCCTCTTCGGCCCGAACTCTTCAATATCAAAGATTGTGTGACAAAAGGTGCTATACTAAAACATTCATAACTTTCAGCTCGGGTGTCCGTTTCACGCCAACGAGTAACCAAAATAGCTGGTTCGTTCGTCACTGCCAAGAACAAGTTCAGCCCGAACTCTTCACTGTTCCCGGCCCGAAATTCATTTTCGGCCCGAACTTCAACCTCGGCCCGAACTCCGACCTCGGCCCGAACTTCAACCTCGGCCCGAACATCATCCTCGGCCCGAACACCGAACTTCGGCCCGAACACCACTTCAGCCCGAACACCACTTCGGCCCGAACATCCCACATCGGCCCGAACACCACTTCGGCCCGAACATCCCTCTTCGGCCCGAAATCTTCAATATCGAAGATTGTGTGACAAAAGGTGCTATACTAAAACATTCATAACTTTCAGCTCGGGTGTCCGTTTCACGTCCACGAGTAACCAAAATAGCTGCTTCGTTCGTCACTGCCAAGAACAAGTTCGGCCCGAACTCTTCACTGTTCCCGGCCCGAACTTCATTTTCGGCCCGAACTTCCACCTCGGCCCGAACTTCAACCTCGGCCCGAACTGCGACCTCGGCCCGAACTTCAACCTCGGCCCGTACATCATCCTCGGCCCGAACACCGAACTTCGGCCCGAACACCACTTCGGCCCGAACATCCCACTTCGGCCCGAACACCATTTCGGCCCGAACATCCCTCTTCGGCCCGAACTCTTCAATATCCAAGATTGTGTGACAAAAGGTGTTATACTAAAACATTCATAACTTTCAGCTCGGGTGTCCGTTTCACGTCCACGAGTAACCAAAATAGCTGGTTCGTTCGTCACTGCCAAGAACAAGTTCGGCCCGAACTCTTCACGGTTCCCGGCCCGAACTTCATTTTCGGCCCGAGCTTCAACCTCGGCCCGAACTTCAACCTCGGCCCGAACTCCGACCTCGGCCCGAACATCAACCTCGGCCCGAACATCATCCTCGACCCGAACACCGAACTTCGGCCCGAACACCACTTCGGCCCGAACATCCCACTTCGGCCCGAACACCATTTCGGCCCGAACATCCCTCTTCGGCCCGAACTCTTCAATATCCAAGATTGTGTGACAAAAGGTGATATACTAAAACATTCATAACTTTCAGCTCGGGTGTCCGTTTCACCTCCACGAGTAACCAAAATAGCTGGTTCGTTCGTCACTGCCAAGAACAAGTTCGGCACGAACTCTTCACTGTTCCCGGCCCGAACTTCATTTTCGGCCCGAGCTTCAACCTCGGCCCGAACTCCGACCTCGGCCCGAACTTCAACCTCGGCCCGAAATCATCCTCGACCCGAACACCGAACTTCGGCCCGAACACCACTTCGGCCCGAACATCCCACTTCGGCCCGAACACCACTTCGGCCCGAACATCCCTCTTCGGCCCGAACTCTTCAATATTCAAGATTGTGTGACAAAAGGTGCTTTACTAAAACATTCATAACTTTCAGCTCGGGTGTCCGTTTCACGCCCACGAGTAACCAGAATAGCTGGTTCGTTCGTCACTGCCAAGAACAAGTTCGGCCTGAACTCTTCACTGCTCCCGGCCCGAACTTCATTTTCGGCCCGAACTTCAACCTCGGCCCGAACTTCAACCTCGGCCCGAACTCCGACCTCGGCCCGAACTTCAACCTCAGCCCGAACATCATCCTCGGCCCGAACACCGAACTTCGGCCCGAACACCACTTCGGCACGAACACCACTTCGGCCCGAACATCCCACTTCGGCCCGAACACCACTTCGGCCCGAACTCATCAATATCCAAGATTGTGTGACAAAAGGTGCTATACTAAAACATTCATAACTTTCAGCTCGGGTGTCCGTTTCATGCCCACGAGTAACCGAAATAGCTGGTTCGTTCGTCACTGCCAAGAACAAGTTTGTCCCGAACTCTTCAGTGTTCCCAGCCCGAACTTCATTTTCGGCCCGAACTTCAACCTCGGTCCGAACTCCGACCTCGGCCCGAACTTCTAACTCGGCCTGAACATCATCCTCGACCCGAACACCGAACTTCGGTCCGAACACCACTTCGGCCAGAACATCCCACTTCGGCCCGAACACCACTTCGGCCCGAACATCCCTCTTCGGCCCGAACATCCCTCTTCGGCCCGAACTCTTCAATATCCAAGATTGTGTGACAAAAGGTGCTATACTAAAACATTCATAACTTTCAGCTCGGGTGTCCGTTTCACGTCCACGAGTAACCAAAATAGCTGCTTCGTTCGTCACTGCCAAGAATAAGTTCGGCCCGAACTCTTCACTGTTCCCGGCCCGAACTCTTCACTGTTCCCGGCCCGAACTTCATTTTCGGCCCGAACTTCCACCTCGGCCCGAACTTCAACCTCGGCCCGAACTCCGACCTCGGCCCGAACTTCAACCTCGGCCCGAACATCATCCTCGGCCCGAACACCGAACTTCGGCCCGAACACCACTTCGGCCCGAACACCACTTCGGCCCGAACATCCCACTTCGGCCCGAACACCATTTCGGCCCGAACATCCCTCTTCGGCCCGAACTCTTCAATATCCAAGATTGTGTGACAAAAGGTGCTATACTAAAACATTCATAACTTTCAGCTCGGGTGTCCGTTTCACGTCCACGAGTAACCAAAATAGCTGGTTCGTTCGTCACTGCCAAGAACAAGTTCGGCCCGAACTCTTCACTGTTCCCGGCCCGGACTTCATTTTCGGCCCGAGCTTCAACCTCGGCCCGAACTTCAACCTCGGCCCGAACTCCGACCTCGGCCCGAACTTCAACCTCGCCCGAACATCATCCTCGACCCGAACACCGAACTTCGGCCCGAACACCACTTCGGCTCGAACACCACTTCGGCCCGAACATCCCACTTCGGCCCGAACACCACTTCGGCCCGAACATCCCTCTTCGGCCCGAACTCTTCAATATCCAAGATTGTGTGACAAAAGGTGCTATACTAAAACATTCATAACTTTCAGCTCGGGTGTCCGTTTCACCTCCACGAGTAACCAAAATAGCTGGTTCGTTCGTCACTGCCAAGAACAAGTTCGGCCCGAACTCTTCACTGTTCCCGGCCCGAACTTCATTTTCGGCCCGAGCTTCAACCTCGGCCCGAACTTCAACCTCGGCCCGAACTTCAACCTCGGCCCGAAATCATCCTCGACCCGAACACCGAACTTCGGCCCGAACACCACTTCGGCCCGAACACCACTTCGGCCCGAACACCACTTCGGCCCGAACATCCCACTTCGGCCCGAACACCACTTCGGCCCGAACATCCCTCTTCGGCCCGAACTCTTCAATATCCAAGATTGTGTGACAAAAGGTGCTTTACTAAAACATTCATAACTTTCAGCTCGGGTGTCCGTTTCACGCCCACGAGTAACCAGAATAGCTGGTTCGTTCGTCACTGCCAGGAACAAGTTCGACCTGAACTCTTCACTGCTCCCGGCCCGAACTTCATTTTCGGCCCGAACTTCAACCTCGGCCCGAACTTCAACCTCGGCCCGAACTCCGACCTCGGCCCGAACTTCAACCTCAGCCCGAACATCATCCTTGGCCCGAACACCGAACTTCGGCCCGAACACCACTTCGGCACGAACACCACTTCGGCCCGAACATCCCACTTCGGCCCGAACACCACTTCGGCCCGAACTCATCAATATCCAAGATTGTGTGACAAAAGGTGCTATACTAAAACATTCATAACTTTCAGCTCGGGTGTCCGTTTCACGCCCACGAGTAACCGAAATAGTTGGTTCGTTCGTCACTGCCAAGAACAAGTTTGGCCCGAACTCTTCACTGTTCCCAGCCCGAACTTCATTTTCGGCCCGAACTTCAACCTCGGCCCGAACTCCGACCTCGGCCCGAACTTCTACCTCGGCCCGAACATCATCCTCGACCCGAACACCGAACTTCGGCCCGAACACCACTACGGCCCGAACATCCCACTTCGGCCCGAACATCCCTCTTCGGCCCGAACTCTTCACTATCCAAGATTGTGTGACAAAAGGTGCTATACTAAAACATTCATAACTTTCAGCTCGGGTGTCCGTTTCACGTCCACGAGTAACCAAAATAGCTGCTTCGTTCGTCACTGCCAAGAACAAGTTCGGCCCGAACTCTTCACTGTTCCCGGCCCGAACTTCATTTTCGGCCCGAACTTCCACCTCGGCCCGAACTTCAACCTCGGCCCGAACTGCGACCTCGGCCCGAACTTCAACCTCGGCCCGAACATCATCCTCGGCCCGAACACCGAACTTCGGCCCGAACACCACTTCGGCCCGAACATCCCACTTCGGCCCGAACACCATTTCGGCCCGAACATCCCTCTTCGGCCCGAACTCTTCAATATCCAAGATTGTGTGACAAAAGGTGTTATACTAAAACATTCATAACTTTCAGCTCGGGTGTCCGTTTCACGTCCACGAGTAACCAAAATAGCTGGTTCGTTCGTCACTGCCAAGAACAAGTTCGGCCCGAACTCTTCACTGTTCCCGGCCCGAACTTCATTTTCGGCCCGAGCTTCAACCTCGGCCCGAACTTCAACCTCGGCCCGAACTCCGACCTCGGCCCGAACATCAACCTCGGCCCGAACATCATCCTCGACCCGAACACCGAACTTCGGCCCGAACACCACTTCGGCCCGAACACCACTTCGGCCCGAACATCCCACTTCGGCCTGAACACCATTTCGGCCCGAACATCCCTCTTCGGCCCGAACTCTTCAATATCCAAGATTGTGTGACAAAAGGTGATATACTAAAACATTCATAACTTTCAGCTCGGGTGTCCGTTTCACCTCCACGAGTAACCAAAATAGCTGGTTCGTTCGTCACTGCCAAGAACAAGTTCGGCCCGAACTCTTCACTGTTCCCGGCCCGAACTTCATTTTCGGCCCGAGCTTCAACCTCGGCCCGAACTTCAACCTCGGCCCGAACTCCGACCTCGGCCCGAACTTCAACCTCGGCCCGAAATCATCCTCGACCCGAACACCGAACTTCGGCCCGAACACCACTTCGGCCCGAACATCCCACCTCGGCCCGAACATCCCTCTTCGGCCCGAACTCTTCAATATCCAAGATTGTGTGACAAAAGGTGCTTTACTAAAACATTCATAACTTTCAGCTCGGGTGTCCGTTTCACGCCCACGAGTAACCAGAATAGCTGGTTCGTTCGTCACTGCCAAGAACAAGTTCGCCCTGAACTCTTCACTGCTCCCGGCCCGAACTTCATTTTCGGCCCGAACTTCAACCTCGGCCCGAACTTCAACCTCGGCCCGAACTCCGACCTCGGCCCGAACTTCAACCTCAGCCCGAACATCATCCTCGGCCCGAACACCGAACTTCGGCCCGAACACCACTTCGGCACGAACACCACTTCGGCCCGAACATCCCACTTCGGCCCGAACACCACTTCGGCCCGAACTCATCAATATCCAAGATTGTGTGACAAAAGGTGCTATACTAAAACATTCATAACTTTCAGCTCGGGTGTCCGTTTCATGCCCACGAGTAACCGAAATAGCTGGTTCGTTCGTCACTGCCTAGAACAAGTTTGTCCCGAACTCTTCAGTGTTCCCAGCCCGAACTTCATTTTCGGCCCGAACTTCAACCTCGGCCCGAACTCCGACCTCGGCCCGAACTTCTAACTCGGCCCGAACATCATCCTCGACCCGAACACCGAACTTCGGTCCGAACACCACTTCGGCCAGAACATCCCACTTCGGCCCGAACACCACTTCGGCCCGAACATCCCTCTTCGGCCCGAACATCCCTCTTCGGCCCGAACTCTTCAATATCCAAGATTGTGTGACAAAAGGTGCTATACTAAAACATTCATAACTTTCAGCTCGGGTGTCCGTTTCACGTCCACGAGTAACCAAAATAGCTGCTTCGTTCGTCACTGCCAAGAATAAGTTCGGCCCGAACTCTTCACTGTTCCCGGCCCGAACTTCATTTTCGGCCCGAACTTCCACCTCGGCCCGAACTTCAACCTCGGCCCGAACTCCGACCTCGGCCCGAACTTCAACCTCGGCCCGAACTCCGACCTCGGCCCGAACTTCTACCTCGGCCCGAACATCATCCTCGACCCGAACACCACTTCGGCCCGAACATCCCACTTCGGCCCGAACACCATTTCGGCCCGAACATCCCTCTTCGGCCCGAACTCTTCACTATCCAAGATTGTGTGACAAAAGGTGCTATACTAAAACATTCATAACTTTCAGCTCGGGTGTCCGTTTCACGTCCACGAGTAACCAAAATAGCTGGTTCGTTCGTCACTGCCAAGAACAAGTTCGGCCCGAACTCTTCACTGTTCCCGGCCCGAACTTCATTTTCGGCCCGAACTTCCACCTCGGCCCGAACTTCAACCTCGGCCCGAACTGCGACCTCGGCCCGAACTTCAACCTCGGCCCGAACATCATCCTCGGCCCGAACACCGAACTTCGGCCCGAACACCACTTCGGCCCGAACATCCCACTTCGGCCCGAACACCATTTCGGCCCGAACATCCCTCTTCGGCCCGAACTCTTCAATATCCAAGATTGTGTGACAAAAGGTGTTATACTAAAACATTCATAACTTTCAGCTCGGGTGTCCGTTTCACGCCACGAGTAACCAAAATAGCTGGTTCGTTCGTCACTGCCAAGAACAAGTTCGGCCCGAACTCTTCACTGTTCCCGGCCCGAACTTCATTTTCGGCCCGAGCTTCAACCTCGGCCCGAACTTCAACCTCGGCCCGAACTCCGACCTCGGCCCGAACATCAACCTCGGCCCGAACATCATCCTCGACCCGAACACCGAACTTCAGCCCGAACACCACTTCGGCCCGAACACCACTTCGGCCCGATCATCCCACTTCGGCCCGAACACCATTTCGGCCCGAACATCCCTCTTCGGCCCGAACTCTTCAATATCCAAGATTGTGTGACAAAAGGTGATATACTAAAACATTCATAACTTTCAGCTCGGGTGCCGTTTCACCTCCACGAGTAACCAAAATAGCTGGTTCGTTCGTCACTGCCAAGAACAAGTTCGGCCCGAACTCTTCACTGTTCCCGGCCCGAACTTCATTTTCGGCCCGAGCTTCAACCTCGGCCCGAACTTCAACCTCGGCCCGAACTCCGACCTCGGCCCGAACTTCAACCTCGGCCCGAAATCATCCTCGACCCGAATACCGAACTTCGGCCCGAACACCACTTCGGCCCGAACATCCCACTTCGGCCCGAACACCACTTCGGCCCGAACATCCCTCTTCGGCCCGAACTCTTCAATATCCAAGATTGTGTGACAAAAGGTGCTTTACTAAAACATTCATAACTTTCAGCTCGGGTGTCCGTTTCACGCCCACGAGTAACCAGAATAGCTGGTTCGTTCGTCACTGCCAAGAACAAGTTCGGCCTGAACTCTTCACTGCTCCCGGCCCGAACTTCATTTTCGGCCCGAACTTCAACCTCGGCCCGAACTTCAACCTCGGCCCGAACTCCGACATCGGCCCGAACATCATCCTCGGCCCGAACACCGAACTTCGGCCCGAACACCACTTCGGCACGAACACCACTTCGGCCCGAACATCCCACTTCGGCCCGAACACCACTTCGGCCCGAACTCATCAATATCCAAGATTGTGTGACAAAAGGTGCTATACTAAAACATTCATAACTTTCAGCTCGGGTGTCCGTTTCACGCCCACGAGTAACCGAAATAGTTGGTTCGTTCGTCACTGCCAAGAACAAGTTTGGCCCGAACTCTTCACTGTTCCCAGCCCGAACTTCATTTTCGGCCCGAACTTCAACCTCGGCCCGAACTCCGACCTCGGCCCGAACTTCTACCTCGGCCCGAACATCATCCTCGACCCGAACACCGAACTTCGGCCCGAACACCACTACGGCCCGAACATCCCACTTCGGCCCGAACATCCCTCTTCGGCCCGAACTCTTCACTATCCAAGATTGTGTGACAAAAGGTGCTATACTAAAACATTCATAACTTTCAGCTCGGGTGTCCGTTTCACGTCCACGAGTAACCAAAATAGATGCTTCGTTCGTCACTGCCAAGAACAAGTTCGGCCCGAACTCTTCACTGTTCCCGGCCCGAACTTCATTTTCGGCCCGAACTTCCACCTCGGCCCGAACTTCAACCTCGGCCCGAACTGCGACCTCGGCCCGAACTTCAACCTCGGCCCGAACATCATCCTCGGCCCGAACACCGAACTTCGGCCCGAACACCACTTCGGCCCGAACATCCCACTTCGGCCCGAACACCATTTCGGCCCGAACATCCCTCTTCGGCCCGAACTCTTCAATATCCAAGATTGTGTGACAAAAGGTGTTATACTAAAACATTCATAACTTTCAGCTCGGGTGTCCGTTTCACGTCCACGAGTAACCAAAATAGCTGGTTCGTTCGTCACTGCCAAGAACAAGTTCGGCCCGAACTCTTCACTGTTCCCGGCCCGAACTTCATTTTCGGCCCGAGCTTCAACCTCGGCCCGAACTTCAACCTCGGCCCGAACTCCGACCTCGGCCCGAACATCAACCTCGGCCCGAACATCATCCTCGACCCGAACACCGAACTTCGGCCCGAACACCACTTCGGCCCGAACATCCCACTTCGGCCCGAACACCATTTCGGCCCGAACATCCCTCTTCGGCCCGAACTCTTCAATATCCAAGATTGTGTGACAAAAGGTGATATACTAAAACATTCATAACTTTCAGCTCGGGTGTCCGTTTCACCTCCACGAGTAACCAAAATAGCTGGTTCGTTCGTCACTGCCAAGAACAAGTTCGGCCCGAACTCTTCACTGTTCCCGGCCCGAACTTCATTTTCGGCCCGAGCTTCAACCTCGGCCCGAACTTCAACCTCGGCCCGAACTCCGACCTCGGCCCGAACTTCAACCTCAGCCCGAAATCATCCTCGACCCGAACACCGAACTTCGGCCCGAACACCACTTCGGCCCGAACATCCCACTTCGGCCCGAACACCACTTCGGCCCGAACATCCCTCTTCGGCCCGAACTCTTCAATATCCAAGATTGTGTGACAAAAGGTGCTTTACTAAAACATTCATAACTTTCAGCTCGGGTGTCCGTTTCACGCCCACGAGTAACCAGAATAGCTGGTTCGTTCGTCACTGCCAAGAACAAGTTCGGCCTGAACTCTTCACTGCTCCCGGCCCGAACTTCATTTTCGGCCCGAACTTCAACCTCGGCCCGAACTTCAACCTCGGCCCGAACTTCAACCTCGGCCCGAACTCCGACCTCGGCCCGAACTTCAACCTCAGCCCGAACATCATCCTCGGCCCGAACACCGAACTTCGGCCCGAACACCACTTCGGCACGAACACCACTTCGGCCCGAACATCCCACTTCGGCCCGAACACCACTTCGGCCCGAACTCATCAATATCCAAGATTGTGTGACAAAAGGTGCTATACTAAAACATTCATAACTTCCAGCTCGGGTGTCCGTTTCATGCCCACGAGTAACCGAAATAGCTGGTTCGTTCGTCACTGCCTAGAACAAGTTTGTCCCGAACTCTTCAGTGTTCCCAGCCCGAACTTCATTTTCGGCCCGAACTTCAACCTCGGCCCGAACTCCGACCTCGGCCCGAACTTCTAACTCGGCCCGAACATCATCCTCGACCCGAACACCGAACTTCGGTCCGAACACCACTTCGGCCAGAACATCCCACTTCGGCCCGAACACCACTTCGGCCCGAACACCACTTCGGCCCGAACATCCCTCTTCGGCCCGAACATCCCTCTTCGGCCCGAACTCTTCAATATCCAAGATTGTGTGACAAAAGGTGCTATACTAAAACATTCATAACTTTCAGCTCGGGTGTCCGTTTCACGTCCACGAGTAACCAAAATAGCTGCTTCGTTCGTCACTGCCAAGAATAAGTTCGGCCCGAACTCTTCACTGTTCCCGGCCCGAACTTCATTTTCGGCCCGAACTTCCACCTCGGCCCGAACTTCAACCTCGGCCCGAACTCCGACCTCGGCCCGAACTTCAACCTCGGCCCGAACATCATCCTCGGCCCGAACACCGAACTTCGGCCCGAACACCACTTCGGCCCGAACACCACTTCGGCCCGAACATCCCACTTCGGCCCGAACACCATTTCGGCCCGAACATCCCTCTTCGGCCCGAACTCTTCAATATCCAAGATTGTGTGACAAAAGGTGCTATACTAAAACATTCATAACTTTCAGCTCGGGTGTCCGTTTCACGTCCACGAGTAACCAAAATAGCTGGTTCGTTCGTCACTGCCAAGAACAAGTTCGGCCCGAACTCTTCACTGTTCCCGGCCCGGACTTCATTTTCGGCCCGAGCTTCAACCTCGGCCCGAACTTCAACCTCGGCCCGAACTCCGACCTCGGCCCGAACTTCAACCTCGCCCGAACATCATCCTCGACCCGAACACCGAACTTCGGCCCGAACACCACTTCGGCCCGAACACCACTTCGGCCCGAACATCCCACTTCGGCCCGAACACCACTTCGGCCCGAACATCCCTCTTCGGCCCGAACTCTTCAATATCCAAGATTGTGTGACAAAAGGTGCTATACTAAAACATTCATAACTTTCAGCTCGGGTGTCCGTTTCACCTCCACGAGTAACCAAAATAGCTGGTTCGTTCGTCACTGCCAAGAACAAGTTCGGCCCGAACTCTTCACTGTTCCCGGCCCGAACTTCATTTTCGGCCCGAGCTTCAACCTCGGCCCGAACTTCAACCTCGGCCCGAACTTCAACCTCGGCCCGAAATCATCCTCGACCCGAACACCGAACTTCGGCCCGAACACCACTTCGGCCCGAACACCACTTCGGCCCGAACACCACTTCGGCCCGAACATCCCACTTCGGCCCGAACACCACTTCGGCCCGAACATCCCTCGTCGGCCCGAACTCTTCAATATCCAAGATTGTGTGACAAAAGGTGCTTTACTAAAACATTCATAACTTTCAGCTCGGGTGTCCGTTTCACCTCCACGAGTAACCAGAATAGCTGGTTCGTTCGTCACTGCCAAGAACAAGTTCGACCTGAACTCTTCACTGTTCCCGGCCCGAACTTCATTTTCGGCCCGAGCTTCAACCTCGGCCCGAACTTCAACCTCGGCCCGAACTTCAACCTCGGCCCGATATCATCCTCGACCCGAACACCGAACTTCGGCCCGAACACCACTTCGGCCCGAACACCACTTCGGCCCGAACATCCCACTTCGGCCCGAACACCACTTCGGCCCGAACATCCCTTTTCGGCCCGAACTCTTCAATATCCAAGATTGTGTGACAAAAGGTGTTATACTAAAACATTCATAACTTTCAGCTCGGGTGTCCGTTTCACGTCCACGAGTAACCAAAATAGCTGGTTCGTTCGTCACTGCCAAGAACAAGTTCGGCCCGAACTCTTCACTGTTCCCGGCCCGAACTTCATTTTCGGCCCGAGCTACAACCTCGGCCCGAACTTCAACCTCGGCCCGAACTCCGACCTCGGCCCGAACATCAACCTCGGCCCGAACATCATCCTCGACCCGAACACCGAACTTCGGCCCGAACACCACTTCGGCCCGAACATCCCACTTCGGCCCGAACACCATTTCGGCCCGAACATCCCTCTTCGGCCCGAACTCTTCAATATCCAAGATTGTGTGACAAAAGGTGATATACTAAAACATTCATAACTTTCAGCTCGGGTGTCCGTTTCACCTCCACGAGTAACCAAAATAGCTGGTTCGTTCGTCACTGCCAAGAACAAGTTCGGCCCGAACTCTTCACTGTTCCCGGCCCGAACTTCATTTTCGGCCCGAGCTTCAACCTCGGCCCGAACTTCAACCTCGGCCCGAACTCCGACCTCGGCCCGAACTTCAACCTCGGCCCGAAATCATCCTCGACCCGAACACCGAACTTCGGCCCGAACACCACTTCGGCCCGAACATCCCACTTCGGCCCGAACACCACTTCGGCCCGAACATCCCTCTTCGGCCCGAAATCTTCAATATCCAAGATTGTGTGACAAAAGGTGCTTTACTAAAACATTCATAACTTTCAGCTCGGGTGTCCGTTTCACGCCCACGAGTAACCAGAATAGCTGGTTCGTTCGTCACTGCAGAGAACAAGTTCGGCCTGAACTCTTCACTGCTCCCGGCCCGAACTTCATTTTCGGCCCGAACTTCAACCTCGGCCCGAACTTCAACCTCGGCCCGAACTCCGACCTCGGCCCGAACTTCAACCTCAGCCCGAACATCATCCTCGGCCCGAACACCGAACTTCGGCCCGAACACCACTTCGGCACGAACACCACTTCGGCCCGAACATCCCACTTCGGCCTGAACACCACTTCGGCCCGAACTCATCAATATCCAAGATTGTGTGACAAAAGGTGCTATACTAAAACATTCATAACTTTCAGCTCGGGTGTCCGTTTCATGCCCACGAGTAACCGAAATAGCTGGTTCGTTCGTCACTGCCAAGAACAAGTTTGTCCCGAACTCTTCAGTGTTCCCAGCCCGAACTTCATTTTCGGCCCGAACTTCAACCTCGGCCCGAACTCCGACCTCGGCCCGAACTTCTAACTCGGCCCGAACATCATCCTCGACCCGAACACCGAACTTCGGTCCGAACACCACTTCGGCCAGAACATCCCACTTCGGCCCGAACACCACTTCGGCCCGAACATCCCTCTTCGGCCCGAACATCCCTCTTCGGCCCGAACTCTTCAATATCCAAGATTGTGTGACAAAAGGTGCTATACTAAAACATTCATAACTTTCAGCTCGGGTGTCCGTTTCACGTCCACGAGTATCCAAAATAGCTGCTTCGTTCGTCACTGCCAAGAATAAGTTCGGCCCGAACTCTTCACTGTTCCCGGCCCGAACTTCATTTTCGGCCCGAACTTCCACCTCGGCCCGAACTTCAACCTCGGCCCGAACTCCGACCTCGGTCCGAACTTCAACCTCGGCCCGAACATCATCCTCGGCCCGAACACCGAACTTCGGCCCGAACACCACTTCGGCCCGAACACCACTTCGGCCCGAACATCCCACTTCGGCCCGAACACCATTTCGGCCCGAACATCCCTCTTCGGCCCGAACTCTTCAATATCCAAGATTGTGTGACAAAAGGTGCTATACTAAAACATTCATAACTTTCAGCTCGGGTGTCCGTTTCACGTCCACGAGTAACCAAAATAGCTGGTTCGTTCGTCACTGCCAAGAACAAGTTCGGCCCGAACTCTTCACTGTTCCCGGCCCGGACTTCATTTTCGGCCCGAGCTTCAACCTCGGCCCGAACTTCAACCTCGGCCCGAACTCCGACCTCGGCCCGAACTTCAACCTCGCCCGAACATCATCCTCGACCCGAACACCGAACTTCGGCCCGAACACCACTTCGGCCCGAACACCACTTCGGCCCGAACATCCCACTTCGGCCCGAACACCACTTCGGCCCGAACATCCCTCTTCGGCCCGAACTCTTCAATATCCAAGATTGTGTGACAAAAGGTGCTATACTAAAACATTCATAACTTTCAGCTCGGGTGTCCGTTTCACCTCCACGAGTAACCAAAATAGCTGGTTTGTTCGTCACTGCCAAGAACAAGTTCGGCCCGAACTCTTCACTGTTCCCGGCCCGAACTCCATTTTCGGCCCGAGCTTCAACCTCGGCCCGAACTTCAACCTCGGCCCGAACTTCAACCTCGGCCCGAAATCATCCTCGACCCGAACACCGAACTTCGGCCCGAACACCACTTCGGCCCGAACACCACTTCGGCCCGAACACCACTTCGGCCCGAACATCCCACTTCGGCCCGAACACCACTTCGGCCCGAACATCCCTCTTCGGCCCGAACTCTTCAATATCCAAGATTGTGTGACAAAAGGTGCTTTACTAAAACATTCATAACTTTCAGCTCGGGTGTCCGTTTCACGCCCACGAGTAACCAGAATAGCTGGTTCGTTCGTCACTGCCAAGAACAAGTTCGACCTGAACTCTTCACTGCTCCCGGCCCGAACTTCATTTTCGGCCCGAACTTCAACCTCGACCCGAACTTCAACCTCGGCCCGAACTTCGACCTCGGCCCGAACATCATCCTTGGCCCGAACACCGAACTTCGGCCCGAACACCACTTCGGCACGAACACCACTTCGGCCCGAACATCCAACTTCGGCCCGAACACCACTTCGGCCCGAACTCATCAATATCCAAGATTGTGTGACAAAAGGTGCTATACTAAAACATTCATAACTTTCAGCTCGGGTGTCCGTTTCACGCCCACGAGTAACCGAAATAGCTGGTTCGTTCGTCACTGCCAAGAACAAGTTTGGCCCGAACTCTTCACTGTTCCCAGCCCGAACTTCATTTTCGGCCCGAACTTCAACCTCGGCCCGAACTCCGACCTCGGCCCGAACTTCTACCTCGGCCCGAACATCATCCTCGACCCGAACACCGAACTTCGGCCCGAACACCACTACGGCCCGAACATCCCACTTCGGCCCGAACATCCCTCTTCGGCCCGAACTCTTCACTATCCAAGATTGTGTGACAAAAGGTGCTATACTAAAACATTCATAACTTTCAGCTCGGGTGTCCGTTTCACGCCCACGAGTAACCAAAATTGCTGGTTCGTTCGTCACTGCCAAGAACAAGTTCAGCCCGAACTCTTCACTGTTCCCTGCCCGAAATTCATTTTCGGCCCGAACTTCAACCTCGGCCCGAACTTCAACCTCGGCCCGAACTCCAACCTCGGCCCGAACTTCAACCTCGGCCCGAACATCATCCTCGGCCCGAACACCGAACTTCGGCCCGAACACCACTTCGGCCCGAACATCCCACTTCGGCCGAACACCACTTCGGCCCGAACATCCCTCTTCGGCCCGAACTCTTCAATATCGAAGATTGTGTGACAAAAGGTGCTATACTAAAACATTCATAACTTTCAGCTCGGGTGTCCGTTTCACGTCCACGAGTAACCAAAATAGCTGCTTCGTTCGTCACTGCCAAGAATAAGTTCGGCCCGAACTCTTCACTGTTCCCGGCCCGAACTTCATTTTCGGCCCGAACTTCCACCTCGGCCCGAACTTCAACCTCGGCCCGAACTCCGACCTCGGCCCGAACTTCAACCTCGGCCCGAACATCATCCTCGGCCCGAACACCGAACTTCGGCCCGAACACCACTTCGGCCCGAACACCACTTCGGCCCGAACATCCCACTTCGGCCCGAACACCATTTCGGCCCGAACATCCCTCTTCGGCCCGAACTCATCAATATCCAAGATTGTGTGACAAAAGGTGCTATACTAAAACATTCATAACTTTCAGCTCGGGTGTCCGTTTCACGCCCACGAGTAACCGAAATAGCTGGTTCGTTCGTCACTGCCAAGAACAAGTTTGGCCCGAACTCTTCACTGTTCCCAGCCCGAACTTCATTTTCGGCCCGAACTTCAACCTCGGCCCGAACTCCGACCTCGGCCCGAACTTCTACCTCGGCCCGAACATCATCCTCGACCCAAACACCGAACTTCGGCCCGAACACCACTACGGCCCGAACATCCCACTTCGGCCCGAACATCCCTCTTCGGCCCGAACTCTTCACTATCCAAGATTGTGTGACAAAAGGTGCTATACTAAAACATTCATAACTTTCAGCTCGGGTGTCCGTTTCACGCCCACGAGTAACCAAAATAGCTGGTTCGTTCGTCACTGCCAAGAACAAGTTCAGCCCGAACTCTTCACTGTTCCCTGCCCGAAATTCATTTTCGGCCCGAACTTCAACCTCGGCCCGAACTTCAACCTCGGCCCGAACTCCAACCTCGGCCCGAACTTCAACCTCGGCCCGAACATCATCCTCGGCCCGAACACCAAACTTCGGCCCGAACACCACTTCGGCCCGAACATCCCACTTCGGCCGAACACCACTTCGGCCCGAACATCCCTCTTCGGCCCGAACTCTTCAATATCGAAGATTGTGTGACAAAAGGTGCTATACTAAAACATTCATAACTTTCAGCTCGGGTGTCCGTTTCACGTCCACGAGTAACCAAAATAGCTGCTTCGTTCGTCACTGCCAAGAATAAGTTCGGCCCGAACTCTTCACTGTTCCCGGCCCGAACTTCATTTTCGGCCCGAACTTCCACCTCGGCCCGAACTTCAACCTCGGCCCGAACTCCGACCTCGGCCCGAACTTCAACCTCGGCCCGAACATCATCCTCGGCCCGAACACCGAACTTCGGCCCGAACACCACTTCGTCCCGAACACCACTTCGGCCCGAACATCCCACTTCGGCCCGAACACCATTTCGGCCCGAACATCCCTCTTCGGCCCGAACTCTTCAATATCCAAGATTGTGTGACAAAAGGTGCTATACTAAAACATTCATAACTTTCAGCTCGGGTGTCCGTTTCACGTCCACGAGTAACCAAAATAGCTGGTTCGTTCGTCACTACCAAGAACAAGTTCGGCCCGAACTCTTCACTGTTCCCGGCCCGGACTTCATTTTCGGCCCGAGCTTCAACCTCGGCCCGAACTTCAACCTCGGCCCGAACTCCGACCTCGGCCCGAACTTCAACCTCGCCCGAACATCATCCTCGACCCGAACACCGAACTTCGGCCCGAACACCACTTCGGCCCGAACACCACTTCGGCCCGAACATCCCACTTCGGCCCGAACACCACTTCGGCCCGAACATCCCTCTTCGGCCCGAACTCTTCAATATCCAAGATTGTGTGACAAAAGGTGCTATACTAAAACATTCATAACTTTCAGCTCGGGTGTCCGTTTCACCTCCACGAGTAACCAAAAGAGCTGGTTCGTTCGTCACTGCCAAGAACAAGTTCGGCCCGAACTCTTCACTGTTCCCGGCCCGAACTTCATTTTCGGCCCGAGCTTCAACCTCGGCCCGAACTTCAACCTCGGCCCGAACTTCAACCTCGGCCCGAAATCATCCTCGACCCGAACACCGAACTTCGGCCCGAACACCACTTCGGCCCGAACACCACTTCGGCCCGAACACCACTTCGGCCCGAACATCCCACTTCGGCCCGAACACCACTTCGGCCCGAACATCCCTCTTCGGCCCGAACTCTTCAATATCCAAGATTGTGTGACAGAAGGTGTTTTACTAAAATATTCATAACTTTCAGCTCGGGTGTCCGTTTCACCTCCACGAGTAACCAGAATAGCTGGTTCGTTCGTCACTGCCAAGAACAAGTTCGACCTGAACTCTTCACTGTTCCCGGCCCGAACTTCATTTTCGGCCCGAGCTTCAACCTCGGCCCGAACTTCAACCTCGGCCCGAACTTCAACCTCGGCCCGATATCATCCTCGACCCGAACACCGAACTTCGGCCCGAACACCACTTCGGCCCGAACACCACTTCGGCCCGAACACCACTTCGGCCCGAACATCCCACTTCGGCCCGAACACCACTTCGGCCCGAACATCCCTCTTCGGCCCGAACTCTTCAATATCCAAGATTGTGTGACAAAAGGTGTTATACTAAAACATTCATAACTTTCAGCTCGGGTGTCCGTTTCACGTCCACGAGTAACCAAAATAGCTGGTTCGTTCGTCACTGCCAAGAACAAGTTCAGCCCGAACTCTTCACTGTTCCCTGCCCGAAATTCATTTTCGGCCCGAACTTCAACCTCGGCCCGAACTCCAACCTCGGCCCGAACTCCAACCTCGGCCCGAACTTCAACCTCGGCCCGAACATCATCCTCGGCCCGAACACCGAACTTCGGCCCGAACACCACTTCGGCCCGAACATCCCACTTCGGCCGAACACCACTTCGGCCCGAACATCCCTCTTCGGCCCGAACTCTTCAATATCGAAGATTGTGTGACAAAAGGTGCTATACTAAAACATTCATAACTTTCAGCTCGGGTGTCCGTTTCACGTCCACGAGTAACCAAAATAGCTGCTTCGTTCGTCACTGCCAAGAATAAGTTCGGCCCGAACTCTTCACTGTTCCCGGCCCGAACTTCATTTTCGGCCCGAACTTCCACCTCGGCCCGAACTTCAACCTCGGCCCGAACTCCGACCTCGGCCCGAACTTCAACCTCGGCCCGAACATCATCCTCGGCCCGAACACCGAACTTCGGCCCGAACACCACTTCGGCCCGAACACCACTTCGGCCCGAACATCCCACTTCGGCCCGAACACCATTTCGGCCCGAACATCCCTCTTCGGCCCGAACTCATCAATATCCAAGATTGTGTGACAAAAGGTGCTATACTAAAACATTCATAACTTTCAGCTCGGGTGTCCGTTTCACGCCCACGAGTAACCGAAATAGCTGGTTCGTTCGTCACTGCCAAGAACAAGTTTGGCCCGAACTCTTCACTGTTCCCAGCCCGAACTTCATTTTCGGCCCGAACTTCAACCTCGGCCCGAACTCCGACCTCGGCCCGAACTTCTACCTCGGCCCGAACATCATCCTCGACCCAAACACCGAACTTCGGCCCGAACACCACTACGGCCCGAACATCCCACTTCGGCCCGAACATCCCTCTTCGGCCCGAACTCTTCACTATCCAAGATTGTGTGACAAAAGGTGCTATACTAAAACATTCATAACTTTCAACTCGGGTGTCCGTTTCACGCCCACGAGTAACCAAAATAGCTGGTTCGTTCGTCACTGCCAAGAACAAGTTCAGCCCGAACTCTTCACTGTTCCCTGCCCGAAATTCATTTTCGGCCCGAACTTCAACCTCGGCCCGAACTTCAACCTCGGCCCGAACTCCAACCTCGGCCCGAACTTCAACCTCGGCCCGAACATCATCCTCGGCCCGAACACCAAACTTCGGCCCGAACACCACTTCGGCCCGAACATCCCACTTCGGCCGAACACCACTTCGGCCCGAACATCCCTCTTCGGCCCGAACTCTTCAATATCGAAGATTGTGTGACAAAAGGTGCTATACTAAAACATTCATAACTTTCAGCTCGGGTGTCCGTTTCACGTCCACGAGTAACCAAAATAGCTGCTTCGTTCGTCACTGCCAAGAATAAGTTCGGCCCGAACTCTTCACTGTTCCCGGCCCGAACTTCATTTTCGGCCCGAACTTCCACCTCGGCCCGAACTTCAACCTCGGCCCGAACTCCGACCTCGGCCCGAACTTCAACCTCGGCCCGAACATCATCCTCGGCCCGAACACCGAACTTCGGCCCGAACACCACTTCGTCCCGAACACCACTTCGGCCCGAACATCCCACTTCGGCCCGAACACCATTTCGGCCCGAACATCCCTCTTCGGCCCGAACTCTTCAATATCCAAGATTGTGTGACAAAAGGTGCTATACTAAAACATTCATAACTTTCAGCTCGGGTGTCCGTTTCACGTCCACGAGTAACCAAAATAGCTGGTTCGTTCGTCACTGCCAAGAACAAGTTCGGCCCGAACTCTTCACTGTTCCCGGCCCGGACTTCATTTTCGGCCCGAGCTTCAACCTCGGCCCGAACTTCAACCTCGGCCCGAACTCCGACCTCGGCCCGAACTTCAACCTCGCCCGAACATCATCCTCGACCCGAACACCGAACTTCGGCCCGAACACCACTTCGGCCCGAACACCACTTCGGCCCGAACATCCCACTTCGGCCCGAACACCACTTCGGCCCGAACATCCCTCTTCGGCCCGAACTCTTCAATATCCAAGATTGTGTGACAAAAGGTGCTATACTAAAACATTCATAACTTTCAGCTCGGGTGTCCGTTTCACCTCCACGAGTAACCAAAAGAGCTGGTTCGTTCGTCACTGCCAAGAACAAGTTCGGCCCGAACTCTTCACTGTTCCCGGCCCGAACTTCATTTTCGGCCCGAGCTTCAACCTCGGCCCGAACTTCAACCTCGGCCCGAACTTCAACCTCGGCCCGAAATCATCCTCGACCCGAACACCGAACTTCGGCCCGAACACCACTTCGGCCCGAACACCACTTCGGCCCGAACACCACTTCGGCCCGAACATCCCACTTCGGCCCGAACACCACTTCGGCCCGAACATCCCTCTTCGGCCCGAACTCTTCAATATCCAAGATTGTGTGACAAAAGGTGTTTTACTAAAATATTCATAACTTTCAGCTCGGGTGTCCGTTTCACCTCCACGAGTAACCAGAATAGCTGGTTCGTTCGTCACTGCCAAGAACAAGTTCGACCTGAACTCTTCACTGTTCCCGGCCCGAACTTCATTTTCGGCCCGAGCTTCAACCTCGGCCCGAACTTCAACCTCGGCCCGAACTTCAACCTCGGCCCGATATCATCCTCGACCCGAACACCGAACTTCGGCCCGAACACCACTTCGGCCCGAACACCACTTCGGCCCGAACACCACTTCGGCCCGAACATCCCACTTCGGCCCGAACACCACTTCGGCCCGAACATCCCTCTTCGGCCCGAACTCTTCAATATCCAAGATTGTGTGACAAAAGGTGTTATACTAAAACATTCATAACTTTCAGCTCGGGTGTCCGTTTCACGTCCACGAGTAACCAAAATAGCTGGTTCGTTCGTCACTGCCAAGAACAAGTTCGGCCCGAACTCTTCACTGTTCCCGGCCCGAACTTCATTTTCGGCCCGAGCTTCAACCTCGGCCCGAACTTCAACCTCGGCCCGAACTCCGACCTCGGCCCGAACATCAAACTCGGCCCGAACATCATCCTCGACCCGAACACCGACCTTCGGCCCGAACACCACTTCGGCCCGAACATCCCACTTCGGCCCGAACACCATTTCGGCCCGAACATCCCTCTTCGGCCCGAACTCTTCAATATCCAAGATTGTGTGACAAAAGGTGATATACTAAAACATTCATAACTTTCAGCTCGGGTGTCCGTTTCACCTCCACGAGTAACCAAAATAGCTGGTTCGTTCGTCACTGCCAAGAACAAGTTCGGCCCGAACTCTTCACTGTTCCCGGCCCGAACTTCATTTTCGGCCCGAGCTTCAACCTCGGCCCGAACTTCAACCTCGGCCCGAACTCCGACCTCGGCCCGAACTTCAACCTCGGCCCGAAATCATCCTCGACCCGAACACCGAACTTCGGCCCGAACATCCCACTTCGGCCCGAACACCACTTCGGCCCGAACATCCCTCTTCGGCCCGAACTCTTCAATATCCAAGATTGTGTGACAAAAGGTGCTTTACTAAAACATTCATAACTTTCAGCTCCGGTGTCCGTTTCACGCCCACGAGTAACCAGAATAGCTGGTTCGTTCGTCACTGCCAAGAACAAGTTCGGCCTGAACTCTTCACTGCTCCCGGCCCGAACTTCATTTTCGGCCCGAACTTCAACCTCGGCCCGAACTTCAACCTCGGCCCGAACTCCGACCTCGGCCCGAACTTCAACCTCAGCCCGAACATCATCCTCGGCCCGAACACCGAACTTCGGCCCGAACACCACTTCGGCACGAACACCACTTCGGCCCGAACATCCCACTTCGGCCCGAACACCACTTCGGCCCGAACTCATCAATATCCAAGATTGTGTGACAAAAGGTGCTATACTAAAACATTCATAACTTTCAGCTCGGGTGTCCGTTTCATGCCCACGAGTAACCGAAATAGCTGGTTCGTTCGTCACTGCCAAGAACAAGTTTGTCCCGAACTCTTCAGTGTTCCCAGCCCGAACTTCATTTTCGGCCCGAACTTCAACCTCGGCCCGAACTCCGACCTCGGCCCGAACTTCTAACTCGGCCCGAACATCATCCTCGACCCGAACACCGAACTTCGGTCCGAACACCACTTCGGCCAGAACATCCCACTTCGGCCCGAACACCACTTCGGCCCGAACATCCCTCTTCGGCCCGAACATCCCTCTTCGGCCTGAACTCTTCAATATCCAAGATTGTGTGACAAAAGGTGCTATACTAAAACATTCATAACTTTCAGCTCGGGTGTCCGTTTCACGTCCACGAGTAACCAAAATAGCTGCTTCGTTCGTCACTGCCAAGAATAAGTTCGGCCCGAACTCTTCACTGTTCCCGGCCCGAACTTCATTTTCGGCCCGAACTTCCACCTCGGCCCGAACTTCAACCTCGGCCCGAACTCCGACCTCGGCCCGAACTTCAACCTCGGCCCGAACATCATCCTCGGCCCGAACACCGAACTTCGGCCCGAACACCACTTCGGCCCGAACATCCCACTTCGGCCCGAACACCATTTCGGCCCGAACATCCCTCTTCGGCCCGAACTCTTCAATATCCAAGATTGTGTGACAAAAGGTGCTATACTAAAACATTCATAACTTTCAGCTCGGGTGTCCGTTTCACGTCCACGAGTAACCAAAGTAGCTGGTTCGTTCGTCACTGCCAAGAACAAGTTCGGCCCGAACTCTTCACTGTTCCCGGCCCGGACTTCATTTTCGGCCCGAGCTTCAACCTCGGCCCGAACTTCAACCTCGGCCCGAACTCCGACCTCGGCCCGAACATCAACCTCGGCCCGAACATCATCCTCGACCCGAACACCGAACTTCAGCCCGAACACCACTTCGGCCCGAACACCACTTCGGCCCGATCATCCCACTTCGGCCCGAACACCATTTCGGCCCGAACATCCCTCTTCGGCCCGAACTCTTCAATATCCAAGATTGTGTGACAAAAGGTGATATACTAAAACATTCATAACTTTCAGCTCGGGTGCCGTTTCACCTCCACGAGTAACCAAAATAGCTGGTTCGTTCGTCACTGCCAAGAACAAGTTCGGCCCGAACTCTTCACTGTTCCCGGCCCGAACTTCATTTTCGGCCCGAGCTTCAACCTCGGCCCGAACTTCAACCTCGGCCCGAACTCCGACCTCCGCCCGAACTTCAACCTCGGCCCGAAATCATCCTCGACCCGAACACCGAACTTCGGCCCGAACACCACTTCGGCCCGAACATCCCACTTCGGCCCGAACACCACTTCGGCCCGAACATCCCTCTTCGGCCCGAACTCTTCAATATCCAAGATTGTGTGACAAAAGGTGCTATACTAAAACATTCATAACTTTCAGCTCGGGTGTCCGTTTCACGCCCACGAGTAACCGAAATAGTTGGTTCGTTCGTCACTGCCAAGTACAAGTTTGGCCCGAACTCTTCAATGTTCCCAGCCCGAACTTCATTTTCGGCCCGAACTTCAACCTCGGCCCGAACTCCGACCTCGGCCCGAACTTCTACCTCGGCCCGAACATCATCCTCGACCCGAACACCGAACTTCGGCCCGAACACCACTACGGCCCGAACATCCCACTTCGGCCCGAACATCCCTCTTCGGCCCGAACTCTTCACTATCCAAGATTGTGTGACAAAAGGTGCTATACTAAAACATTCATAACTTTCAGCTCGGGTGTCCGTTTCACGTCCACGAGTAACCAAAATAGCTGCTTCGTTCGTCACTGCCAAGAACAAGTTCGGCCCGAACTCTTCACTGTTCCCGGCCCGAACTTCATTTTCGGCCCGAACTTCCACCTCGGCCCGAACTTCAACCTCGGCCCGAACTGCGACCTCGGCCCGAACTTCAACCTCGGCCCGAACATCATCCTCGGCCCGAACACCGAACTTCGGCCCGAACACCACTTCGGCCCGAACATCCCACTTCGGCCCGAACACCATTTCGGCCCGAACATCCCTCTTCGGCCCGAACTCTTC
The DNA here is from genome assembly GCA_963853835.1 of Calendula officinalis. NCBI lineage: Eukaryota > Viridiplantae > Streptophyta > Magnoliopsida > Asterales > Asteraceae > Calendula > Calendula officinalis. The sequence continues at coordinate 58,825,578 of OY970820.1, forward strand.
AATATCCAAGATTGTGTGACAAAAGGTGTTATACTAAAACATTCATAACTTTCAGCTCGGGTGTCCGTTTCACGTCCACGAGTAACCAAAATAGCTGGTTCGTTCGTCACTGCCAAGAACAAGTTCGGCCCGAACTCTTCACTGTTCCCGGCCCGAACTTCATTTTCGGCCCGAGCTTCAACCTCGGCCCGAACTTCAACCTCGGCCCGAACTCCGACCTCGGCCCGAACATCAACCTCGGCCCGAACATCATCCTCGACCCGAACACCGAACTTCGGCCCGAACACCACTTCGGCCCGAACACCACTTCGGCCCGAACATCCCACTTCGGCCCGAACACCATTTCGGCCCGAACATCCCTCTTCGGCCCGAACTCTTCAATATCCAAGATTGTGTGACAAAAGGTGATATACTAAAACATTCATAACTTTCAGCTCGGGTGTCCGTTTCACCTCCACGAGTAACCAAAATAGCTGGTTCGTTCGTCACTGCCAAGAACAAGTTCGGCCCGAACTCTTCACTGTTCCCGGCCCGAACTTCATTTTCGGCCCGAGCTTCAACCTCGGCCCGAACTTCAACCTCGGCCCGAACTCCGACCTCGGCCCGAACTTCAACCTCAGCCCGAAATCATCCTCGACCCGAACACCGAACTTCGGCCCGAACACCACTTCGGCCCGAACATCCCACTTCGGCCCGAACACCACTTCGGCCCGAACATCCCTCTTCGGCCCGAACTCTTCAATATCCAAGATTGTGTGACAAAAGGTGCTTTACTAAAACATTCATAACTTTCAGCTCGGGTGTCCGTTTCACGCCCACGAGTAACCAGAATAGCTGGTTCGTTCGTCACTGCCAAGAACAAGTTCGGCCTGAACTCTTCACTGCTCCCGGCCCGAACTTCATTTTCGGCCCGAACTTCAACCTCGGCCCGAACTTCAACCTCGGCCCGAACTCCGACCTCGGCCCGAACATCATCCTCGGCCCGAACACCGAACTTCGGCCCGAACACCACTTCGGCACGAACACCACTTCGGCCCGAACATCCCACTTCGGCCCGAACACCACTTCGGCCCGAACTCATCAATATCCAAGATTGTGTGACAAAAGGTGCTATACTAAAACATTCATAACTTTCAGCTCGGGTGTCCGTTTCACGCCCACGAGTAACCGAAATAGTTGGTTCGTTCGTCACTGCCAAGAACAAGTTTGGCCCGAACTCTTCACTGTTCCCAGCCCGAACTTCATTTTCGGCCCGAACTTCAACCTCGGCCCGAACTCCGACCTCGGCCCGAACTTCTACCTCGGCCCGAACATCATCCTCGACCCGAACACCGAACTTCGGCCCGAACACCACTACGGCCCGAACATCCCACTTCGGCCCGAACATCCCTCTTCGGCCCGAACTCTTCACTATCCAAGATTGTGTGACAAAAGGTGCTATACTAAAACATTCATAACTTTCAGCTCGGGTGTCCGTTTCACGTCCACGAGTAACCAAAATAGCTGCTTCGTTCGTCACTGCCAAGAACAAGTTCGGCCCGAACTCTTCACTGTTCCCGGCCCGAACTTCATTTTCGGCCCGAACTTCCACCTCGGCCCGAACTTCAACCTCGGCCCGAACTGCGACCTCGGCCCGAACTTCAACCTCGGCCCGAACATCATCCTCGGCCCGAACACCGAACTTCGGCCCGAACACCACTTCGGCCCGAACATCCCACTTCGGCCCGAACACCATTTCGGCCTGAACATCCCTCTTCGGCCCGAACTCTTCAATATCCAAGATTGTGTGACAAAAGGTGTTATACTAAAACATTCATAACTTTCAGCTCGGGTGTCCGTTTCACGTCCACGAGTAACCAAAATAGCTGGTTCGTTCGTCACTGCCAAGAACAAGTTCGGCCCGAACTCTTCACTGTTCCCGGCCCGAACTTCATTTTCGGCCCGAGCTTCAACCTCGGCCCGAACTTCAACCTCGGCCCGAACTCCGACCTCGGCCCGAACATCAACCTCGGCCCGAACATCATCCTCGACCCGAACACCGAACTTCGGCCCGAACACCACTTCGGCCCGAACACCACTTCGGCCCGAACATCCCACTTCGGCCCGAACACCATTTCGGCCCGAACATCCCTCTTCGGCCCGAACTCTTCAATATCCAAGATTGTGTGACAAAAGGTGATATACTAAAACATTCATAACTTTCAGCTCGGGTGTCCGTTTCACCTCCACGAGTAACCAAAATAGCTGGTTCGTTCGTCACTGCCAAGAACAAGTTCGGCCCGAACTCTTCACTGTTCCCGGCCCGAACTTCATTTTCGGCCCGAGCTTCAACCTCGGCCCGAACTTCAACCTCGGCCCGAACTCCGACCTCGGCCCGAACTTCAACCTCGGCCCGAAATCATCCTCGACCCGAACACCGAACTTCGGCCCGAACACCACTTCGGCCCGAACATCCCACTTCGGCCCGAACACCACTTCGGCCCGAACATCCCTCTTCGGCCCGAACTCTTCAATATCCAAGATTGTGTGACAAAAGGTGCTTTACTAAAACATTCATAACTTTCAGCTCGGGTGTCCGTTTCACGCCCACGAGTAACCAGAATAGCTGGTTCGTTCGTCACTGCCAAGAACAAGTTCGGCCTGAACTCTTCACTGCTCCCGGCCCGAACTTCATTTTCGGCCCGAACTTCAACCTCGGCCCGAACTTCAACCTCGGCCCGAACTTCAACCTCGGCCCGAACTCCGACCTCGGCCCGAACTTCAACCTCAGCCCGAACATCATCCTCGGCCCGAACACCGAACTTCGGCCCGAACACCACTTCGGCACGAACACCACTTCGGCCCGAACATCCCACTTCGGCCCGAACACCACTTCGGCCCGAACTCATCAATATCCAAGATTGTGTGACAAAAGGTGCTATACTAAAACATTCATAACTTTCAGCTCGGGTGTCCGTTTCATGCCCACGAGTAACCGAAATAGCTGGTTCGTTCGTCACTGCCTAGAACAAGTTTGTCCCGAACTCTTCAGTGTTCCCAGCCCGAACTTCATTTTCGGCCCGAACTTCAACCTCGGCCCGAACTCCGACCTCGGCCCGAACTTCTAACTCGGCCCGAACATCATCCTCGACCCGAACACCGAACTTCGGTCCGAACACCACTTCGGCCAGAACATCCCACTTCGGCCCGAACACCACTTCGGCCCGAACATCCCTCTTCGGCCCGAACATCCCTCTTCGGCCCGAACTCTTCAATATCCAAGATTGTGTGACAAAAGGTGCTATACTAAAACATTCATAACTTTCAGCTCGGGTGTCCGTTTCACGTCCACGAGTAACCAAAATAGCTGCTTCGTTCGTCACTGCCAAGAATAAGTTCGGCCCGAACTCTTCACTGTTCCCGGCCCGAACTTCATTTTCGGCCCGAACTTCCACCTCGGCCCGAACTTCAACCTCGGCCCGAACTCCGACCTCGGCCCGAACTTCAACCTCGGCCCGAACATCATCCTCGGCCCGAACACCGAACTTCGGCCCGAACACCACTTCGGCCCGAACACCACTTCGGCCCGAACATCCCACTTCGGCCCGAACACCATTTCGGCCCGAACATCCCTCTTCGGCCCGAACTCTTCAATATCCAAGATTGTGTGACAAAAGGTGCTATACTAAAACATTCATAACTTTCAGCTCGGGTGTCCGTTTCACGTCCACGAGTAACCAAAATAGCTGGTTCGTTCGTCACTGCCAAGAACAAGTTCGGCCCGAACTCTTCACTGTTCCCGGCCCGGACTTCATTTTCGGCCCGAGCTTCAACCTCGGCCCGAACTTCAACCTCGGCCCGAACTCCGACCTCGGCCCGAACTTCAACCTCGCCCGAACATCATCCTCGACCCGAACACCGAACTTCGGCCCGAACACCACTTCGGCCCGAACACCACTTCGGCCCGAACATCCCACTTCGGCCCGAACACCACTCCGGCCCGAACATCCCTCTTCGGCCCGAACTCTTCAATATCCAAGATTGTGTGACAAAAGGTGCTATACTAAAACATTCATAACTTTCAGCTCGGGTGTCCGTTTCACCTCCACGAGTAACCAAAATAGCTGGTTCGTTCGTCACTGCCAAGAACAAGTTCGGCCCGAACTCTTCACTGTTCCCGGCCCGAACTTCATTTTCGGCCCGAGCTTCAACCTCGGCCCGAACTTCAACCTCGGCCCGAACTTCAACCTCGGCCCGAAATCATCCTCGACCCGAACACCGAACTTCGGCCCGAACACCACTTCGGCCCGAACACCACTTCGGCCCGAACACCACTTCGGCCCGAACATCCCACTTCGGCCCGAACACCACTTCGGCCCGAACATCCCTCGTCGGCCCGAACTCTTCAATATCCAAGATTGTGTGACAAAAGGTGCTTTACTAAAACATTCATAACTTTCAGCTCGGGTGTCCGTTTCACCTCCACGAGTAACCAGAATAGCTGGTTCGTTCGTCACTGCCAAGAACAAGTTCGACCTGAACTCTTCACTGTTCCCGGCCCGAACTTCATTTTCGGCCCGAGCTTCAACCTCGGCCCGAACTTCAACCTCGGCCCGAACTTCAACCTCGGCCCGATATCATCCTCGACCCGAACACCGAACTTCGGCCCGAACACCACCTAGGCCCGAACACCACTTCGGCCCGAACATCCCACTTCGGCCCGAACACCACTTCGGCCCGAACATCCCTTTTCGGCCCGAACTCTTCAATATCCAAGATTGTGTGACAAAAGGTGTTATACTAAAACATTCATAACTTTCAGCTCGGGTGTCCGTTTCACGTCCACGAGTAACCAAAATAGCTGGTTCGTTCGTCACTGCCAAGAACAAGTTCGGCCCGAACTCTTCACTGTTCCCGGCCCGAACTTCATTTTCGGCCCGAGCTTCAACCTCGGCCCGAACTTCAACCTCGGCCCGAACTCCGACCTCGGCCCGAACATCAACCTCGGCCCGAACATCATCCTCGACCCGAACACCGAACTTCGGCCCGAACACCACTTCGGCCCGAACATCCCACTTCGGCCCGAACACCATTTCGGCCCGAACATCCCTCTTCGGCCCGAACTCTTCAATATCCAAGATTGTGTGACAAAAGGTGATATACTAAAACATTCATAACTTTCAGCTCGGGTGTCCGTTTCACCTCCACGAGTAACCAAAATAGCTGGTTCGTTCGTCACTGCCAAGAACAAGTTCGGCCCGAACTCTTCACTGTTCCCGGCCCGAACTTCATTTTCGGCCCGAGCTTCAACCTCGGCCCGATCTTCAACCTCGGCCCGAACTCCGACCTCGGCCCGAACTTCAACCTCGGCCCGAAATCATCCTCGACCCGAACACCGAACTTCGGCCCGAACACCACTTCGGCCCGAACATCCCACTTCGGCCCGAACACCACTTCGGCCCGAACATCCCTCTTCGGCCCGAAATCTTCAATATCCAAGATTGTGTGACAAAAGGTGCTTTACTAAAACATTCATAACTTTCAGCTCGGGTGTCCGTTGCACGCCCACGAGTAACCAGAATAGCTGGTTCGTTCGTCACTGCAGAGAACAAGTTCGGCCTGAACTCTTCACTGCTCCCGGCCCGAACTTCATTTTCGGCCCGAACTTCAACCTCGGCCCGAACTTCAACCTCGGCCCGAACTCCGACCTCGGCCCGAACTTCAACCTCAGCCCGAACATCATCCTCGGCCCGAACACCGAACTTCGGCCCGAACACCACTTCGGCACGAACACCACTTCGGCCCGAACATCCCACTTCGGCCCGAACACCACTTCGGCCCGAACTCATCAATATCCAAGATTGTGTGACAAAAGGTGCTATACTAAAACATTCATAACTTTCAGCTCGGGTGTCCGTTTCATGCCCACGAGTAACCGAAATAGCTGGTTCGTTCGTCACTGCCAAGAACAAGTTTGTCCCGAACTCTTCAGTGTTCCCAGCCCGAACTTCATTTTCGGCCCGAACTTCAACCTCGGCCCGAACTCCGACCTCGGCCCGAACTTCTAACTCGGCCCGAACATCATCCTCGACCCGAACACCGAACTTCGGTCCGAACACCACTTCGGCCAGAACATCCCACTTCGGCCCGAACACCACTTCGGCCCGAACATCCCTCTTCGGCCCGAACATCCCTCTTCGGCCCGAACTCTTCAATATCCAAGATTGTGTGACAAAAGGTGCTATACTAAAACATTCATAACTTTCAGCTCGGGTGTCCGTTTCACGTCCACGAGTATCCAAAATAGCTGCTTCGTTCGTCACTGCCAAGAATAAGTTCAGCCCGAACTCTTCACTGTTCCCGGCCCGAACTTCATTTTCGGCCCGAACTTCCACCTCGGCCCGAACTTCAACCTCGGCCCGAACTCCGACCTCGGCCCGAACTTCAACCTCGGCCCGAACATCATCCTCGGCCCGAACACCGAACTTCGGCCCGAACACCACTTCGGCCCGAACACCACTTCGGCCCGAACATCCCACTTCGGCCCGAACACCATTTCGGCCCGAACATCCCTCTTCGGCCCGAACTCTTCAATATCCAAGATTGTGTGACAAGAGGTGATATACTAAAACATTCATAACTTTCAGCTCGGGTGTCCGTTTCACCTCCACGAGTAACCAAAATAGCTGGTTCGTTCGTCACTGCCAAGAACAAGTTCGGCCCGAACTCTTCACTGTTCCCGGCCCGAACTTCATTTTCGGCCCGAGCTTCAACCTCGGCCCGAACTTCAACCTCGGCCCGAACTCCGACCTCGGCCCGAACTTCAACCTCGGCCCGAAATCATCCTCGACCCGAACACCGAACTTCGGCCCGAACACCACTTCGGCCCGAACATCCCACTTCGGCCCGAACACCACTTCGGCCCGAACATCCCTCTTCGGCCCGAAATCTTCAATATCCAAGATTGTGTGACAAAAGGTGCTTTACTAAAACATTCATAACTTTCAGCTCGGGTGTCCGTTTCACGCCCACGAGTAACCAGAATAGCTGGTTCGTTCGTCACTGCAGAGAACAAGTTCGGCCTGAACTCTTCACTGCTCCCGGCCCGAACTTCATTTTCGGCCCGAACTTCAACCTCGGCCCGAACTTCAACCTCGGCCCGAACTCCGACCTCGGCCCGAACTTCAACCTCAGCCCGAACATCATCCTCGGCCCGAACACCGAACTTCGGCCCGAACACCACTTCGGCACGAACACCACTTCGGCCCGAACATCCCACTTCGGCCCGAACACCACTTCGGCCCGAACTCATCAATATCCAAGATTGTGTGACAAAAGGTGCTATACTAAAACATTCATAACTTTCAGCTCGGGTGTCCGTTTCATGCCCACGAGTAACCGAAATAGCTGGTTCGTTCGTCACTGCCAAGAACAAGTTTGTCCCGAACTCTTCAGTGTTCCCAGCCCGAACTTCATTTTCGGCCCGAACTTCAACCTCGGCCCGAACTCCGACCTCGGCCCGAACTTCTAACTCGGCCCGAACATCATCCTCGACCCGAACACCGAACTTCGGTCCGAACACCACTTCGGCCAGAACATCCCACTTCGGCCCGAACACCACTTCGGCCCGAACATCCCTCTTCGGCCCGAACATCCCTCTTCGGCCCGAACTCTTCAATATCCAAGATTGTGTGACAAAAGGTGCTATACTAAAACATTCATAACTTTCAGCTCGGGTGTCCGTTTCACGTCCACGAGTATCCAAAATAGCTGCTTCGTTCGTCACTGCCAAGAATAAGTTCGGCCCGAACTCTTCACTGTTCCCGGCCCGAACTTCATTTTCGGCCCGAACTTCCACCTCGGCCCGAACTTCAACCTCGGCCCGAACTCCGACCTCGGCCCGAACTTCAACCTCGGCCCGAACATCATCCTCGGCCCGAACACCGAACTTCGGCCCGAACACCACTTCGGCCCGAACACCACTTCGGCCCGAACATCCCACTTCGGCCCGAACACCATTTCGGCCCGAACATCCCTCTTCGGCCCGAACTCTTCAATATCCAAGATTGTGTGACAAAAGGTGCTATACTAAAACATTCATAACTTTCAGCTCGGGTGTCCGTTTCACGTCCACGAGTAACCAAAATAGCTGGTTCGTTCGTCACTGCCAAGAACAAGTTCGGCCCGAACTCTTCACTCTTCCCGGCCCGGACTTCATTTTCGGCCCGAGCTTCAACCTCGGCCCGAACTTCAACCTCGGCCCGAACTCCGACCTCGGCCCGAACTTCAACCTCGCCCGAACATCATCCTCGACCCGAACACCGAACTTCGGCCCGAACACCACTTCGGCCCGAACACCACTTCGGCCCGAACATCCCACTTCGGCCCGAACACCACTTCGGCCCGAACATCCCTCTTCGGCCCGAACTCTTCAATATCCAAGATTGTGTGACAAAAGGTGCTATACTAAAACATTCATAACTTTCAGCTCGGGTGTCCGTTTCACCTCCACGAGTAACCAAAATAGCTGGTTCGTTCGTCACTGCCAAGAACAAGTTCGGCCCGAACTCTTCACTGTTCCCGGCCCGAACTCCATTTTCGGCCCGAGCTTCAACCTCGGCCCGAACTTCAACCTCGGCCCGAACTTCAACCTCGGCCCGAAATCATCCTCGACCCGAACACCGAACTTCGGCCCGAACACCACTTCGGCCCGAACACCACTTCGGCCCGAACACCACTTCGGCCCGAACATCCCACTTGGGCCCGAACACCACTTCGGCCCGAACATCCCTCTTCGGCCCGAACTCTTCAATATCCAAGATTGTGTGACAAAAGGTGCTTTACTAAAACATTCATAACTTTCAGCTCGGGTGTCCGTTTCACGCCCACGAGTAACCAGAATAGCTGGTTCGTTCGTCACTGCCAAGAACAAGTTCGACCTGAACTCTTCACTGCTCCCGGCCCGAACTTCATTTTCGGCCCGAACTTCCACCTCGGCCCGAACTTCAACCTCGGCCCGAACTCCGACCTCGGCCCGAACTTCAACCTCGGCCCGAACATCATCCTCGGCCCGAACACCGAACTTCGGCCCGAACACCACTTCGGCCCGAACACCACTTCGGCCCGAACATCCCACTTCGGCCCGAACACCATTTCGGCCCGAACATCCCTCTTCGGCCCGAACTCTTCAATATCCAAGATTGTGTGACAAAAGGTGCTATACTAAAACATTCATAACTTTCAGCTCGGGTGTCCGTTTCACGTCCACGAGTAACCAAAATAGCTGGTTCGTTCGTCACTGCCAAGAACAAGTTCGGCCCGAACTCTTCACTCTTCCCGGCCCGGACTTCATTTTCGGCCCGAGCTTCAACCTCGGCCCGAACTTCAACCTCGGCCCGAACTCCGACCTCGGCCCGAACTTCAACCTCGCCCGAACATCATCCTCGACCCGAACACCGAACTTCGGCCCGAACACCACTTCGGCCCGAACACCACTTCGGCCCGAACATCCCACTTCGGCCCGAACACCACTTCGGCCCGAACATCCCTCTTCGGCCCGAACTCTTCAATATCCAAGATTGTGTGACAAAAGGTGCTATACTAAAACATTCATAACTTTCAGCTCGGGTGTCCGTTTCACCTCCACGAGTAACCAAAATAGCTGGTTCGTTCGTCACTGCCAAGAACAAGTTCGGCCCGAACTCTTCACTGTTCCCGGCCCGAACTCCATTTTCGGCCCGAGCTTCAACCTCGGCCCGAACTTCAACCTCGGCCCGAACTTCAACCTCGGCCCGAAATCATCCTCGACCCGAACACCGAACTTCGGCCCGAACACCACTTCGGCCCGAACACCACTTCGGCCCGAACACCACTTCGGCCCGAACATCCCACTTGGGCCCGAACACCACTTCGGCCCGAACATCCCTCTTCGGCCCGAACTCTTCAATATCCAAGATTGTGTGACAAAAGGTGCTTTACTAAAACATTCATAACTTTCAGCTCGGGTGTCCGTTTCACGCCCACGAGTAACCAGAATAGCTGGTTCGTTCGTCACTGCCAAGAACAAGTTCGACCTGAACTCTTCACTGCTCCCGGCCCGAACTTCATTTTCGGCCCGAACTTCAACCTCGGCCCGAACTTCAACCTCGGCCCGAACTTCGACCTCGGCCCGAACATCATCCTTGGCCCGAACACCGAACTTCGGCCCGAACACCACTTCGGCACGAACACCACTTCGGCCCGAACATCCAACTTCGGCCCGAACACCACTTCGGCCCGAACTCATCAATATCCAAGATTGTGTGACAAAAGGTGCTATACTAAAACATTCATAACTTTCAGCTCGGGTGTCCGTTTCACGCCCACGAGTAACCGAAATAGCTGGTTCGTTCGTCACTGCCAAGAACAAGTTTGGCCCGAACTCTTCACTGTTCCCAGCCCGAACTTCATTTTCGGCCCGAACTTCAACCTCGGCCCGAACTCCGACCTCGGCCCGAACTTCTACCTCGGCCCGAACATCATCCTCGACCCGAACACCGAACTTCGGCCCGAACACCACTACGGCCCGAACATCCCACTTCGGCCCGAACATCCCTCTTCGGCCCGAACTCTTCACTATCCAAGATTGTGTGACAAAAGGTGCTATACTAAAACATTCATAACTTTCAGCTCGGGTGTCCGTTTCACGCCCACGAGTAACCAAAATTGCTGGTTCGTTCGTCACTGCCAAGAACAAGTTCAGCCCAACTCTTCACTGTTCCCTGCCCGAAATTCATTTTCGGCCCGAACTTCAACCTCGGCCCGAACTTCAACCTCGGCCCGAACTCCAACCTCGGCCCGAACTTCAACCTCGGCCCGAACATCATCCTCGGCCCGAACACCGAACTTCGGCCCGAACACCACTTCGGCCCGAACATCCCACTTCGGCCGAACACCACTTCGGCCCGAACATCCCTCTTCGGCCCGAACTCTTCAATATCGAAGATTGTGTGACAAAAGGTGCTATACTAAAACATTCATAACTTTCAGCTCGGGTGTCCGTTTCACGTCCACGAGTAACCAAAATAGCTGCTTCGTTCGTCACTGCCAAGAATAAGTTCGGCCCGAACTCTTCACTGTTCCCGGCCCGAACTTCATTTTCGGCCCGAACTTCCACCTCGGCCCGAACTTCAACCTCGGCCCGAACTCCGACCTCGGCCCGAACTTCAACCTCGGCCCGAACATCATCCTCGGCCCGAACACCGAACTTCGGCCCGAACACCACTTCGGCCCGAACACCACTTCGGCCCGAACATCCCACTTCGGCCCGAACACCATTTCGGCCCGAACATCCCTCTTCGGCCCGAACTCATCAATATCCAAGATTGTGTGACAAAAGGTGCTATACTAAAACATTCATAACTTTCAGCTCGGGTGTCCGTTTCACGCCCACGAGTAACCGAAATAGCTGGTTCGTTCGTCACTGCCAAGAACAAGTTTGGCCCGAACTCTTCACTGTTCCCAGCCCGAACTTCATTTTCGGCCCGAACTTCAACCTCGGCCCGAACTCCGACCTCGGCCCGAACTTCTACCTCGGCCCGAACATCATCCTCGACCCAAACACCGAACTTCGGCCCGAACACCACTACGGCCCGAACATCCCACTTCGGCCCGAACATCCCTCTTCGGCCCGAACTCTTCACTATCCAAGATTGTGTGACAAAAGGTGCTATACTAAAACATTCATAACTTTCAGCTCGGGTGTCCGTTTCACGCCCACGAGTAACCAAAATAGCTGGTTCGTTCATCACTGCCAAGAACAAGTTCAGCCCGAACTCTTCACTGTTCCCTGCCCGAAATTCATTTTCGGCCCGAACTTCAACCTCGGCCCGAACTTCAACCTCGGCCCGAACTCCAACCTCGGCCCGAACTTCAACCTCGGCCCGAACATCATCCTCGGCCCGAACACCAAACTTCGGCCCGAACACCACTTCGGCCCGAACATCCCACTTCGGCCGAACACCACTTCGGCCCGAACATCCCTCTTCGGCCCGAACTCTTCAATATCGAAGATTGTGTGACAAAAGGTGCTATACTAAAACATTCATAACTTTCAGCTCGGGTGTCCGTTTCACGTCCACGAGTAACCAAAATAGCTGCTTCGTTCGTCACTGCCAAGAATAAGTTCGGCCCGAACTCTTCACTGTTCCCGGCCCGAACTTCATTTTCGGCCCGAACTTCCACCTCGGCCCGAACTTCAACCTCGGCCCGAACTCCGACCTCGGCCCGAACTTCAACCTCGGCCCGAACATCATCCTCGGCCCGAACACCGAACTTCGGCCCGAACACCACTTCGTCCCGAACACCACTTCGGCCCGAACATCCCACTTCGGCCCGAACACCATTTCGGCCCGAACATCCCTCTTCGGCCCGAACTCTTCAATATCCAAGATTGTGTGACAAAAGGTGCTATACTAAAACATTCATAACTTTCAGCTCGGGTGTCCGTTTCACGTCCACGAGTAACCAAAATAGCTGGTTCGTTCGTCACTGCCAAGAACAAGTTCGGCCCGAACTCTTCACTGTTCCCGGCCCGGACTTCATTTTCGGCCCGAGCTTCAACCTCGGCCCGAACTTCAACCTCGGCCCGAACTCCGACCTCGGCCCGAACTTCAACCTCGCCCGAACATCATCCTCGACCCGAACACCGAACTTCGGCCCGAACACCACTTCGGCCCGAACACCACTTCGGCCCGAACATCCCACTTCGGCCCGAACACCACTTCGGCCCGAACATCCCTCTTCGGCCCGAACTCTTCAATATCCAAGATTGTGTGACAAAAGGTGCTATACTAAAACATTCATAACTTTCAGCTCGGGTGTCCGTTTCACCTCCACGAGTAACCAAAAGAGCTGGTTCGTTCGTCACTGCCAAGAACAAGTTCGGCCCGAACTCTTCACTGTTCCCGGCCCGAACTTCATTTTCGGCCCGAGCTTCAACCTCGGCCCGAACTTCAACCTCGGCCCGAACTTCAACCTCGGCCCGAAATCATCCTCGACCCGAACACCGAACTTCGGCCCGAACACCACTTCGGCCCGAACACCACTTCGGCCCGAACATCCCACTTCGGCCCGAACACCACTTCGGCCCGAACATCCCTCTTCGGCCCGAACTCTTCAATATCCAAGATTGTGTGACAAAAGGTGTTTTACTAAAATATTCAGAACTTTCAGCTCGGGTGTCCGTTTCACCTCCACGAGTAACCAGAATAGCTGGTTCGTTCGTCACTGCCAAGAACAAGTTCGACCTGAACTCTTCACTATTCCCGGCCCGAACTTCATTTTCGGCCCGAGCTTCAACCTCGGCCCGAACTTCAACCTCGGCCCGAACTTCAACCTCGGCCCGATATCATCCTCGACCCGAACACCGAACTTCGGCCCGAACACCACTTCGGCCCGAACACCACTTCGGCCCGAACACCACTTCGGCCCGAACATCCCACTTCGGCCCGAACACCACTTCGGCCCGAACATCCCTCTTCGGCCCGAACTCTTCAATATCCAAGATTGTGTGACAAAAGGTGTTATACTAAAACATTCATAACTTTCAGCTCGGGTGTCCGTTTCACGTCCACGAGTAACCAAAATAGCTGGTTCGTTCGTCACTGCCAAGAACAAGTTCGGCCCGAACTCTTCACTGTTCCCGGCCCGAACTTCATTTTCGGCCCGAGCATCAACCTCGGCCCGAACTTCAACCTCGGCCCGAACTCCGACCTCGGCCCGAACATCAAACTCGGCCCGAACATCATCCTCGACCCGAACACCGAACTTCGGCCCGAACACCACTTCGGCCCGAACATCCCACTTCGGCCCGAACACCATTTCGGCCCGAACATCCCTCTTCGGCCCGAACTCTTCAATATCCAAGATTGTGTGACAAAAGGTGATATACTAAAACATTCATAACTTTCAGCTCGGGTGTCCGTTTCACCTCCACGAGTAACCAAAATAGCTGGTTCGTTCGTCACTGCCAAGAACAAGTTCGGCCCGAACTCTTCACTGTTCCCGGCCCGAACTTCATTTTCGGCCCGAGCTTCAACCTCGGCCCGAACTTCAACCTCGGCCCGAACTCCGACCTCGGCCCGAACTTCAACCTCGGCCCGAAATCATCCTCGACCCGAACACCGAACTTCGGCCCGAACATCCCACTTCGGCCCGAACACCACTTCGGCCCGAACATCCCTCTTCGGCCCGAACTCTTCAATATCCAAGATTGTGTGACAAAAGGTGCTTTACTAAAACATTCATAACTTTCAGCCCCGGTGTCCGTTTCACGCCCACGAGTAACCAGAATAGCTGGTTCGTTCGTCACTGCCAAGAACAAGTTCGGCCTGAACTCTTCACTGCTCCCGGCCCGAACTTCATTTTCGGCCCGAACTTCAACCTCGGCCCGAACTTCAACCTCGGCCCGAACTCCGACCTCGGCCCGAACTTCAACCTCAGCCCGAACATCATCCTCGGCCCGAACACCGAACTTCGGCCCGAACACCACTTCGGCACGAACACCACTTCGGCCCGAACATCCCACTTCGGCCCGAACACCACTTCGGCCCGAACTCATCAATATCCAAGATTGTGTGACAAAAGGTGCTATACTAAAACATTCATAACTTTCAGCTCGGGTGTCCGTTTCATGCCCACGAGTAACCGAAATAGCTGGTTCGTTCGTCACTGCCAAGAACAAGTTTGTCCCGAACTCTTCAGTGTTCCCAGCCCGAACTTCATTTTCGGCCCGAACTTCAACCTCGGCCCGAACTCCGACCTCGGCCCGAACTTCTAACTCGGCCCGAACATCATCCTCGACCCGAACACCGAACTTCGGTCCGAACACCACTTCGGCCAGAACATCCCACTTCGGCCCGAACACCACTTCGGCCCGAACATCCCTCTTCGGCCCGAACATCCCTCTTCGGCCTGAACTCTTCAATATCCAAGATTGTGTGACAAAAGGTGCTATACTAAAACATTCATAACTTTCAGCTCGGGTGTCCGTTTCACGTCCACGAGTAACCAAAATAGCTGCTTCGTTCGTCACTGCCAAGAATAAGTTCGGCCCGAACTCTTCACTGTTCCCGGCCCGAACTTCATTTTCGGCCCGAACTTCCACCTCGGCCCGAACTTCAACCTCGGCCCGAACTCCGACCTCGGCCCGAACTTCAACCTCGGCCCGAACATCATCCTCGGCCCGAACACCGAACTTCGGCCCGAACACCACTTCGGCCCGAACATCCCACTTCGGCCCGAACACCATTTCGGCCCGAACATCCCTCTTCGGCCCGAACTCTTCAATATCCAAGATTGTGTGACAAAAGGTGCTATACTAAAACATTCATAACTTTCAGCTCGGGTGTCCGTTTCACGTCCACGAGTAACCAAAGTAGCTGGTTCGTTCGTCACTGCCAAGAACAAGTTCGGCCCGAACTCTTCACTGTTCCCGGCCCGGACTTCATTTTCGGCCCGAGCTTCAACCTCGGCCCGAACTTCAACCTCGGCCCGAACTCCGACCTCGGCCCGAACTTCAACCTCGCCCGAACATCATCCTCGACCCGAACACCGAACTTCGGCCCGAACACCACTTCGGCCCGAACACCACTTCGGCCCGAACACCACTTCGGCCCGAACATCCCACTTCGGCCTGAACACCACTTCGGCCCGAACATCCCTCTTCGGCCCGAACTCTTCAATATCCAAGATTGTGTGACAAAAGGTGCTATACTAAAACATTCATAACTTTCAGCTCGGGTGTCCGTTTCACCTCCACGAGTAACCAAAATAGCTGGTTCGTTCGTCACTGCCAAGAACAAGTTCGGCCCGAACTCTTCACTGTTCCCGGCCCGAACTTCATTTTCGGCCCGAGCTTCAACCTCGGCCCGAACTTCAACCTCGGCCCGAACTTCAACCTCGGCCCGAAATCATCCTCGACCCGAACACCGAACTTCGGCCCGAACACCACTTCGGCCCGAACACCACTTATGCCCGAACACCACTTCGGCCCGAACATCCCACTTCGGCCCGAACACCACTTCGGCCCGAACATCCCTCTTCGGCCCGAACTCTTCAATATCCAAGATTGTGTGACAAAAGGTGCTTTACTAAAACATTCATAACTTTCAGCTCGGGTGTCCGTTTCACGCCCACGAGTAACCAGAATAGCTGGTTCGTTCGTCACTGCCAAGAACAAGTTCGACCTGAACTCTTCACTGCTCCCGGCCCGAACTTCATTTTCGGCCCGAACTTCAACCTCGGCCCGAACTTCAACCTCGGCCCGAACTTCGACCTCGGCCCGAACATCATCCTTGGCCCGAACACCGAACTTCGGCCCGAACACCACTTCGGCACGAACACCACTTCGGCCCGAACATCCCACTTCGGCCCGAACACCACTTCGGCCCGAACTCATCAATATCCAAGATTGTGTGACAAAAGGTGCTATACTAAAACATTCATAACTTTCAGCTCGGGTGTCCGTTTCACGCCCACGAGTAACCGAAATAGCTGGTTCGTTCGTCACTGCCAAGAACAAGTTTGGCCCGAACTCTTCACTGTTCCCAGCCCGAACTTCATTTTCGGCCTGAACTTCAACCTCGGCCCGAACTCCGACCTCGGCCCGAACTTCTACCTCGGCCCGAACATCATCCTCGACCCGAACACCGAACTTCGGTCCGAACACCACTTCGGCCCGAACATCCCACTTCGGCCCGAACACCAGTTCGGTCCGAACATCCCTCTTCGGCCCGAACTCTTCAATATCCAAGATTGTGTGACAAAAGGTGCTATACTAAAACATTCATAACTTTCAGCTCGGGTGTCCGTTTCACGTCCACGAGTAACCAAAATAGCTGCTTCGTTCGTCACTGCCAAGAACAAGTTCAGCCCGAACTCTTCACTGTTCCCGGCCCGAACTTCATTTTCGGCCCGAACTTCCACCTCGGCCCGAACTTCAACCTCGGCCCGAACTCCGACCTCGTCCCGAACTTCAACCTCGGCCCGAACATCATCCTCGGCCCGAACACCGATCTTCGGCCCGAACACCACTTCGGCCCGAACACCACTTCGGCCCGAACATCCCACTTCGGCCCGAACACCATTTCGGCCTGAACATCCCTCTTCGGCCCGAACTCTTCAATATCCAAGATTGTGTGAGAGATGCTATACTAAAACATTCATAACTTTCAGCTCGGGTGTCCGTTTCACGTCCACGATTAACCAAAATAGCTGGTTCGTTCGTCACTGCCAAGAACAACTTCGGCCCGAACTCATCACTGTTCCCGGCCCGAACTTCATTTTCGGCCCGAGCTTCAACCTCAGCCCGAACTTCAACCTCGGCCCGAACTCCGACCTCGGCCCGAACTTCAACCTCAGCCCGAACATCATCCTCGGCCCGAACACCGAACTTCGGCCCGAACACCACTTCGGCCCGAACATCCCACTTCGGCCCGAACACCACTTCGGCCCGAACTCATCAATATCCAAGATTGTGTGACAAAAGGTGCTATACTAAAACATTCATAACTTTCAGCTCGGGTGTCCGTTTCACGCCCACGAGTAACCGAAATAGCTGGTTTGTTCGTCACTGCCAAGAACAAGTTTGGCCCGAACTCTTCACTGTTCCCAGCCCGAACTTCATTTTCGGCCCGAACTTCAACCTCGGCCCGAACTCCGACCTCGGCCCGAACTTCTACCTCGGCCCGAACATCATCCTCGACCCGAACACCGAACTTCGGTCCGAACACCACTTCGGCCCGAACATCCCACTTCGGCCCGAACACCAGTTCGGTCCGAACATCCCTCTTCGGCCCGAACTCTTCAATATCCAAGATTGTGTGACAAAAGGTGCTATACTAAAACATTCATAACTTTCAGCTCGGGTGTCCGTTTCACGTCCACGAGTAACCAACATAGCTGCTTCGTTCGTCACTGCCAAGAACAAGTTCGGCCCGAACTCTTCACTGTTCCCGGCCCGAACTTCATTTTCGGCCCGAACTTCCACCTCGGCCCGAACTTCAACCTCGGCCCGAACTCCGACCTCGGCCCGAACTTCAACCTCGGCCCGAACATCATCCTCGGCCCGAACACCAAACTTCGGCCCGAACACCACTTCGACCCGAACACCACTTCGGCCCGAACATCCCACTTCAGCCCGAACACCATTTCGGCCCGAACATCCCTCTTCGGCCCGAACTCTTCAATATCCAAGATTGTGTGACAAAAGGTGTTATACTAAAACATTCATAACTTTCAGCTCGGGTGTCCGTTTCACGTCCACGAGTAACCAAAATAGCTGGTTCGTTCGTCACTGCCAAGAACAAGTTCGGCCCGAACTCTTCACTGTTCCCGGCGCGAACTTCATTTTCGGCCCGAGCTTCAACCTCGGCCCGAACTTCAACCTCGGCCCGAACTCCGACCTCGGCCCGAACTTCAACCTCTCCCGAACATCATCCTCGACCCGAACACCGAACTTCGGCCCGAACACCACTTCGGCCCGAACACCACTTCGGCCCGAACATCCCACTTCGGCCCGAACACCACTTCGGCCCGAACATCCCTCTTCGGCCTGAACTCTTCAATATCCAAGATTGTGTGACAAAAGGTGCTATACTAAAACATTCATAACTTTCAGCTCGGGTGTCCGTTTCACCTCCACGAGTAACCAAAATAGCTGGTTCGTTCGTCACTGCCAAGAACAAGTTCGGCCCGAACTCTTCACTGTTCCCGGCCCGAACTTCATTTTCGGCCCGAGCTTCAACCTCGGCCCGAACTTCAACCTCGGCCCGAACTCCGACCTCGGCCCGAACTTCAACCTCGGCCCGAAATCATCCTCGACCCGAACACCGAACTTCGGCCCGAACACCACTTCGGCCCGAACACCACTTCGGCCCGAACATCCCACTTCGGCCCGAACACCACTTCGGCCCGAACATCCCTCTTCGGCCCGAACTCTTCAATATCCAAGATTGTGTGACAAAAGGTGCTTTACTAAATCATTCATAACTTTCAGCTCGGGTGTCCGTTTCACGCCCACGAGTAACCAGAATAGCTGGTTCGTTCGTCACTGCCAAGAACAAGTTCGCCCTGAACTCTTCACTGCTCCCGACCCGAACTTAATTTTCGGCCCGAACTTCATCCTCGGCCCGAACTTCAACCTCGGCCCGAACTCCGACCTCGGCCCGAACTTCAACCTCAGCCCGAACATCATCCTCGGCCCGAACTTCAACCTCGGCCCGAACACCACTTCGGCACGAACACCACTTCGGCCCGAACATCCCACTTCGGCCCGAACACCACTTCGGCCCGAACTCATCAATATCCAAGATTGTGTGACAAAAGGTGCTATACTAAAACATTCATAACTTTCAGCTCGGGTGTCCGTTTCACGCCCACGAGTAACCGAAATAGCTGGTTCGTTCGTCACTGCCAAGAACAAGTTTGGCCCGAACTCTTCACTGTTCCCAGCCCGAACTTCATTTTCGGCCCGAACTTCAACCTCGGCCCGAACTCCGACCTCGGCCCGAACTTCTACCTCGGCCTGAACATCATCCTCGACCCGAACACCGAACTTCGGCCCGAACACCACTACGGCCCGAACATCCCACTTCGGCCCGAACACCACTTCGGCCCGAACATACTTCTTCGGCCCGAACTCTTCACTATCCAAGATTGTGTGACAAAAGGTGCTATACTAAAACATTCATAACTTTCAGCTCGGGTGTCCGTTTCACGCCCACGAGTAACCAAATTAGCTGGTTCGTTCGTCACTGCCAAGAACAAGTTCAGCCCGAACTCTTCACTGTTCCCGGCCCGAAATTCATTTTCGGCCCGAACTTCAACCTCGGCCCGAACTCCAACCTCGGCCCGAACTCCAACCTCGGCCCGAACTTCAACCTCTTCCCGAACATCATCCTCGGCCCGAACACCGAACTTCGGCCTGAACACCACTTCGGCCCGAACACCACTTCAGCCCGAACATCCCACTTCGGCCGAACACCACTTCCGCCCGAACATCCCTCTTCGGCCCGAACTCTTCAATATCGAAGATTGTGTGACAAAAGGTGCTATACTAAAACATTCATAACTTTCAGCTCGGGTGTCCGTTTCACGTCCACGAGTAACCAAAATAGCTGCTTCGTTCGTCACTTCCAAGAACAAGTTCGGCCCGAACTCTTCACTGTTCCCGGCCCGAACTTCATTTTCGGCCCGAACTTCCACCTCGGCCCGAACTTCAACCTCGGCCCGAACTCCGACCTCGTCCCGAACTTCAACCTCGGCCCGAACATCATCCTCGGCCCGAACACCGAACTTCGGCCCGAACACCACTTCGGCCCGAACATCCCACTTCGGCCCGAACACCATTTTGGCCTGAACATCCCTCTTCGGCCCGAACTCTTCAATATCCAAGATTGTGTGACAAAAGATGCTATACTAAAACATTCATAACTTTCAGCTCGGGTGTCCGTTTCACGTCCACGAGTAACCAAAATAGCTGGTTCGTTCGTCACTGCCAAGAACAAGTTCGGCCCGAACTCATCACTGTTCCCGGCCCGAACTTCATTTTCGGCCCGAGCTTCAACCTTGGCCCGAACTTCAACCTCGGCCCGAACTCCAACCTCGGCCCGAACTTCAACCTCGGCCCGAACATCATCCTCGACCCGAACACCGAACTTCGGCCCGAACACCACTTCGGCCCGAACATCCCACTTCGGCCCGAACACCACTTCGGCCCGAACATCCCTCTTCGGCCCGAACTCTTCAATATCCAAGATTGTGTGACAAAAGGTGCTTTACTAAAACATTCATAACTTTCAGCTCGGGTGTCCGTTTCACGCCCACGAGTAACCAGAATAGCTGGTTCGTTCGTCACTTCCAAGAACAAGTTCGGCCCGAACTCTTCACTGTTCCCGGCCCGAACTTCATTTTCGGCCCGAGCTTCAACCTCGGCCCGAACTTCAACCTCGGCCCGAACTCCGACCTCGGCCCGAACTTCAACCTCGGCCCGAACATCATCCTCGACCCGAACACCGAACTTCGGCCCGAACACCACTTCGGCCCGAACATCCCACTTCGGCCCGAACACCACTTCGGCCCGAACATCCCTCTTCGGCCCGAACTCTTCAATATCCAAGATTGTGTGACAAAAGGTGCTTTACTAAAACATTCATAACTTTCAGCTCGGGTGTCCGTTTCACGCCCACGAGTAACCAGAATAGCTGGTTCGTTCGTCACTGCCAAGAACAAGTTCGGCCTGAACTCTTCACTGCTCCCGGCCCGAACTTCATTTTCAGCCCGAACTTCAACCTCGACCCGAACTTCAACCTCGGCCCGAACTCCGACCTCGGCCCGAACTTCAACCTCAGCCCGAACATCATCCTCGGCCCGAACACCGAACTTCGGCCCGAACACCACTTCGGCCCGAACATCCCACTTCGGCCCGAACACCTCTTCGGCCCGAACTCATCAATATCCAAGATTGTGTGACAAAAGGTGCTATACTAAAACATTCATAACTTTCAGCTCGGGTGTCCGTTTCACGCCCACGAGTAACCGAAATAGCTGGTTCGTTCGTCACTGCCAAGAACAAGTTTGGCCCGAACTCTTCACTATTCCCAGCCCGAACTTCATTTTCGGCCCGAACTTCAACCTCGGCCCGAACTCCGACCTCGGCCCGAACTTCTACCTCGGCCCGAACATCATCCTCGACCCGAACACCGAACTTCGGTCCGAACACCACTTCGGCCCGAACATCCCACTTCGGCCCGAACACCACTTCGGCCCGAACATCCCTCTTCGGCCCGAACATCCCTCTTCGGCCCGAACTCTTTAATATCCAAGATTGTGTGACAAAAGGTGCTATACTAAAACATTCATAACTTTCAGCTCGGGTGTCCGTTTCACGTCCACGAGTAACCAAAATAGCTGCTTCGTTCGTCACTGCCAAGAACAAGTTCGGCCCGAAGTCTTCACTGTTCCCGGCCCGAACTTCATTTTCGGCCCGAACTTCCACCTCGGCCCGAACTTCAACCTCGGCCCGAACTCCGACCTCGGCCCGAACTTCAACCTCGGCCCGAACATCATCCTCGGCCCGAACACCGAACTTCGGCCCGAACACCACTTCGGTCCGAACATCCCACTTCGGCCCGAACACCATTTCGGCCCGAACATCCCTCTTCGGCCCGAACTCTTCAATATCCAAGATTGTGTGACAAAAGGTGCTATACTAAAACATTCATAACTTTCAGCTCGGGTGTCCGTTTCACGTCCACGAGTAACCAAAATAGCTGGTTCGTTCGTCACTGCCAAGAACAAGTTCGGCCCGAACTCTTCACTGTTCCCGGCCCGAACTTCATTTTCGGCCCGAGCTTCAACCTCGGCCCGAACTTCAACCTCGGCCCGAACTCCGACCTCGGCTCGAACTTCAACATCGCCCGAACATCATCCTCGACCCGAACACCGAACTTCGGCCCGAACACCACTTCGGCCCGAACACCACTTCGGCCCGAACATCCCACTTCGGCCCGAACACCACTTCGGCCCGAACATCCCTCTTCGGCCCGAACTCTTCAATATCCAAGATTGTGTGACAAAAGGTGCTTTACTAAAACATTCATAACTTTCAGCTCGGGTGTCAGTTTCACGCCCACGAGTAACCAGAATAGCTGGTTCGTTCGTCACTGTCAAGAACAAGTTCGGCCTGAACTCTTCACTGCTCCCGTCCCGAACTTCATTTTCGGCCCGAACTTCAACCTCGGCCCGAACTCCAACCTCAGCCCGAACTTCAACCTCAGCCCGAACATCATCCTCGGCCCGAACACCGAACTTCGGCCCGAACACCACTTCGGCACGAACACCACTTCGGCCCGAACATCCCACTTCGGCCCGAACACCACTTCGGCCCGAACTCATCAATATCCAAGATTGTGTGACAAAAGGTGCTATACTAAAACATTCATAACTTTCAGCTCGGGTGTCCGTTTCACGACCACGAGTAACCGAAATAGCTGGTTCGTTCGTCACTGCCAAGACCAAGTTTGGCCCGAACTCTTCACTGTTCCCAGCCCGAACTTCATTTTCGGCCCGAACTTCAACCTCGGCCCGAACTCCGACCTCGGCCCGAACTTCTACCTCGGCCCGAACATCATCCTCGACCCGAACACCGAACTTCGGTCCGAACACCACTTCGGCCCGAACATCCCACTTCGGCCCGAACACCACTTCGGCCCGAACATCCCTCTTCGGCCCGATCATCCCTCTTCGGCCCGAACTCTTTAATATCCAAGATTGTGTGACAAAAGGTGTTATACTAAAACATTCATAACTTTCAGCTCGGGTGTCTGTTTCACGTCCACGAGTAACCAAAATAGCTGCTTCGTTCGCCACTGCCAAGAACAAGTTCGGCCCGAAGTCTTCACTGTTCCCGGCCCGAACTTCATTTTCGGCCCGAACTTCCACCTCGGCCCGAACTTCAACCTCGGCCCGAACTCCGACCTCGGCCCGAACTTCAACCTCGGCCCGAACATCATCCTCGGCCCGAACACCGAACTTCGGCCCGAACACCACTTCGGCCCGAACACCACTTCGGCCCGAACATCCCACTTCGGCCCGACCACCACTTCGGCCCGAACATCCCTCTTCGGCCCGAACTCTTCAATATCCAAGATTGTGTGACAAAAGGTGCTATACTAAAACATTCATAACTTTCAGCTCGGGTGTCCGTTTCACCTCCACGAGTAAGCAAAATAGATGGTTCGTTCGTCACTGCCAAGAACAAGTTCGGCCCGAACTCTTCACTGTTCCCGGCCCGAACTTCATTTTCGGCCCGAGCTTCAACCTCGGCCCGAACTTCAACCTCGGCCCGAACTCCGACCTCGGCCCGAACTTCAACCTCGGCCCGAAATCATCCTCGACCCGAACACCGAACATCGGCCCGAACACCACTTCGGCCCGAACACCACTTCGGCCCGAACATCCCACTTCGGCCCGAACACCACTTCGGCCCGAACATCCCTCTTCGGCCCGAACTCTTCAATATCCAAGATTGTGTGACAAAAGGTGCTTTACTAAAACATTCATAACTTTCAGCTCGGGTGTCAGTTTCACGCCCACGAGTAACCAGAATAGCTGGTTCGTTCGTCACTGCCAAGAACAAGTTCGGCCTGAACTCTTCACTGCTCCCGTCCCGAACTTCATTTTCGGCCCGAACTTCAACCTCGGCCCGAACTCCAACCTCAGCCCGAACTTCAACCTCAGCCCGAACATCATCCTCGGCCCGAACACCGAACTTCGGCCCGAACACCACTTCGGCACGAACACCACTTCGGCCCGAACATCCCACTTCGGCCCGAACACCACTTCGGCCCGAACTCATCAATATCCAAGATTGTGTGACAAAAGGTGCTATACTAAAACATTCATAACTTTCAGCTCGGGTGTCCGTTTCACGCCCACGAGTAACTGAAATAGCTGGTTCGTTCGTCACTGCCAAGAACAAGTTTGGCCCGAACTCTTCACTGTTCCCAGCTCGAACTTCATTTTCGGCCCGAACTTCAACCTCGGCCCGAACTCCGACCTCGGCCCGAACTTCTACCTCGGCCCGAACATCATCCTCGACCCGAACACCGAACTTCGGTCCGAACACCACTTCGGCCCGAACATCCCACTTCGGCCCGAACACCACTTCGGCCCGAACATCCCTCTTCGGCCCGAACATCCCTCTTCGGCCCGAACTCTTTAATATCCAAGATTGTGTGACAAAAGGTGCTATACTAAAACATTCATAACTTTCAGCTCGGGTGTCCGTTTCACGTCCACGAGTAACCAAAATAGCTGCTTCGTTCGTCACTACCAAGAACAAGTTCGGCCCGAAGTCTTCACTGTTCCCGGCCCGAACTTCATTTTCGGCCCGAACTTCCACCTCGGCCCGAACTTCAACCTCGGCCCGAACATCATCCTCGGCCCGAACACCGAACTTCGGCCCGAACACCACTTCGGCCCGAACACCACTTCGGCCCGAACATCCCACTTCGGCCCGAACACCATTTCGGCCCGAACATCCCTCTTCGGCCCGAACTCTTCAATATCCAAGATTGTGTGACAAAAGGTGCTATACTAAAACATTCATAACTTTCAGCTCGGGTGTCCGTTTCACGTCCACGAGTAACCAAAATAGCTGGTTCGTTCGTCACTGCCAAGAACAAGTTCGGCCCGAACTCTTCACTGTTCCCGGCCCGAACTTCATTTTCGGCCCGAGCTTCAACCTCGGCCCGAACTTCAACCTCGGCCCGAACTCCGACCTCGGCTCGAACTTCAACATCGCCCGAACATCATCCTCGACCCGAACACCGAACTTCGGCCCGAACACCACTTCGGCCCGAACACCACTTCGGCCCGAACACCACTTCGGCCCGAACATCCCTCTTCGGCCCGAACTCTTCAATATCCAAGATTGTGTGACAAAAGGTGCTATACTAAAACATTCATAACTTTCAGCTCGGGTGTCCGTTTCACCTCCACGAGTAAGCAAAATAGCTGGTTCGTTCGTCACTGCCAAGAACAAGTTCGGCCCGAACTCTTCACTGTTCCCGGCCCGAACTTCATTTTCGGCCCGAGCTTCAACCTCGGCCCGAACTTCAACCTCGGCCCGAACTCCGACCTCGGCCCGAACTTCAACCTCGGCCCGAAATCATCCTCGACCCGAACACCGAACTTCGGCCCGAACACCACTTCGGCCCGAACACCACTTCGGCCCGAACATCCCACTTCGGCCCGAACACCACTTCGGCCCGAACATCCCTCTTCGGCCCGAACTCTTCAATATCCAAGATTGTGTGACAAAAGGTGCTTTACTAAAACATTCATAACTTTCAGCTCGGGTGTCAGTTTCACGCCCACGAGTAACCAGAATAGCTGGTTCGTTCGTCACTGCCAAGAACAAGTTCGGCCTGAACTCTTCACTGCTCCCGGCCCGAACTTCATTTTCGGCCCGAACTTCAACCTCGGCCCGAACTCCAACCTCAGCCCGAACTTCAACCTCAGCCCGAACATCATCCTCGGCCCGAACACCGAACTTCGGCCCGAACACCACTTCGGCACGAACACCACTTCGGCCCGAACATCCCACTTCGGCCCGAACACCACTTCGGCCCGAACTCATCAATATCCAAGATTGTGTGACAAAAGGTGCTATACTAAAACATTCATAACTTTCAGCTCGGGTGTCCGTTTCACGCCCACGAGTAACCGAAATAGCTGGTTCGTTCGTCACTGCCAAGAACAAGTTTGGCCCGAACTCTTCACTGTTCCCAGCCCGAACTTCATTTTCGGCCCGAACTTCAACCTCGGCCCGAACTCCGACCTCGGCCCTAACTTCTACCTCGGCCCGAACATCATCCTCGACCCGAACACCGAACTTCGGCCCGAACACCACTACGGCCCGAACATCCCACTTCGGCCCGAACACCAATTCGGCCCGGCCCGAACATCCTTCTTCGGCCCGAACATCCCTCTTCGGCCCGAACTCTTCACTATCCAAGATTGTGTGACAATAGGTGCTATACTAAAACATTCATAACTTTCAGCTCGGGTGTCCGTTTCACGCCCACGAGTAACCAAAATAGCTGGTTCGTTCGTCACTGCCAAGAACAAGTTCAGCCCGAACTCTTCACTGTTCCCGGCCCGAAATTCATTTTTGGCCCGAACTTCAACCTCGGCCCGAACTCCAACCTCGGCCCGAACTCCAACCTCGGCCCGAACTTCAACCTCGGCCCGAACTTCATCCTCGGCCCGAACACCGAACTTCGGCCCGAACACCACTTCGGCCCGAACATCCCACTTCGGCCGAACACCACTTCGGCCCGAACATCCCTCTTCGCCCCGAACTCTTCAATATCGAAGATTGTGTGACAAAAGGTGCTATACTAAAACATTCATAACTTTCAGCTCGGGTGTCCGTTTCACGTCCACGAGTAACCAAAATAGCTGCTTCGTTCGTCACTGCCAAGAACAAGTTCGGCCCGAACTCTTCACTGTTCCCGGCCCGAACTTGATTTTCGGCCCGAACTTCCACCTCGGCCCGAACTTCAACCTCGGCCCGAACATCATCCTCGGCCCGAACACCGAACTTCGGCCCGAACACCACTTCGGCCCGAACATCCCACTTCGGCCCGAACACCATTTCGGCCTGAACATCCCTCTTCGGCCCGAACTCTTCAATATCCAAGATTGTGTGACAAAAGATGCTATACTAAAACATTCATAACTTTCAGCTCGGGTGTCCGTTTCACGTCCACGAGTAACCAAAATAGCTGGTTCGTTCGTCACTGCCAAGAACAAGTTCGGCCCGAACTCTTCAGTGTTCCCGGCCCGAACTTCATTTTCGGCCCGAGCTTCAACCTCGGCCCGAACTTCAACCTCGGCCCGAACTCTGACCTCGGCCCGAACTTCAACCTCGGCCCGAACATCATCCTCGACCCGAACACCGAACTTCGGCCCGAACACCACTTCGGCCCGAACACCACTTCGGCCCGAACACCACTTCGGCCCGAACATCCCTCTTCGGCCCGAACTCTTCAAAATCCAAGATTGTGTGACAAAAGGTGCTTTACTAAAACATTCATAACTTTCAGCTCGGGTGTCCGTTTCACGCCCACGAGTAACCAGAATAGCTGGTTCGTTCGTCACTGCCAAGAACAAGTTCGGCCTGAACTCTTCACTGCTCCCGGCCCGAACTTCATTTTCGGCCCGAACTTCAACCTCGGCCCGAACTTCAACCTCGGCCCGAACTCCGACCTCGGCCCGAACTTCAACCTCAGCCCGAACATCATCCTCGGCCCGAACACCGAACTTCGGCCCGAACACCACTTCGGCACGAACACCACTTCGGCCCGAACATCCCACTTCGGCCCGAACACCACTTCGGCCCGAACTCATCAATATCCAAGATTGTGTGACAAAAGGTGCTAAACTAAAACATTCATAACTTTCAGCTCGGGTGTCCGTTTCACGCCCACGAGTAACCGAAATAGCTGGTTCGTTCGTCACTGCCAAGAACAAGTTTGGCCCGAACTCTTCACTGTTCCCAGCCCGAACTTCATTTTCGGCCCGAACTTCAACCTCGGCTCGAACTCCGACCTCGGCCCGAACTTCTACCTCGGCCCGAACATCATCCTCGACCCGAACACCGAACTTCGGCCCGAACACCACTACGGCCCGAACATCCCACTTCGGCCCGAACACCACTTCGGCCCGAACATCCTTCTTCGGCCCGAACATCCCTCTTCGGCCCGAACTCTTCACTATCCAAGATTGTGTGACAAAAGGTGCTATACTAAAACATTCATAACTTTCAGCTCGGGTGTCCGTTTCACGCCCACGAGTAACCAAAATAGCTGGTTCGTTCGTCACTGCCAAGAACAAGTTCAGCCCGAACTCTTCACTGTTCCCGGCCCGAAATTCATTTTTGGCCCGAACTTCAACCTCGGCCCGAACTCCAACCTCGGCCCGAACTCCAACCTCGGCCCGAACTTCAACCTCGGCCCGAACTTCATCCTCGGCCCGAACACCGAACTTCGGCCCGAACACCACTTCGGCCCGAACATCCCACTTCGGCCGAACACCACTTCGGCCCGAACATCCCTCTTCGCCCCGAACTCTTCAATATCGAAGATTGTGTGACAAAAGGTGCTATACTAAAACATTCATAACTTTCAGCTCGGGTGTCCGTTTCACGTCCACGAGTAACCAAAATAGCTGCTTCGTTCGTCACTGCCAAGAACAAGTTCGGCCCGAACTCTTCACTGTTCCCGGCCCGAACTTGATTTTCGGCCCGAACTTCCACCTCGGCCCGAACTTCAACCTCGGCCCGAACATCATCCTCGGCCCGAACACCGAACTTCGGCCCGAACACCACTTCGGCCCGAACATCCCACTTCGGCCCGAACACCATTTCGGCCTGAACATCCCTCTTCGGCCCGAACTCTTCAATATCCAAGATTGTGTGACAAAAGATGCTATACTAAAACATTCATAACTTTCAGCTCGGGTGTCCGTTTCACGTCCACGAGTAACCAAAATAGCTGGTTCGTTCGTCACTGCCAAGAACAAGTTCGGCCCGAACTCTTCAGTGTTCCCGGCCCGAACTTCATTTTCGGCCCGAGCTTCAACCTCGGCCCGAACTTCAACCTCGGCCCGAACTCTGACCTCGGCCCGAACTTCAACCTCGGCCCGAACATCATCCTCGACCCGAACACCGAACTTCGGCCCGAACACCACTTCGGCCCGAACACCACTTCGGCCCGAACACCACTTCGGCCCGAACATCCCTCTTCGGCCCGAACTCTTCAATATCCAAGATTGTGTGACAAAAGGTGCTTTACTAAAACATTCATAACTTTCAGCTCGGGTGTCCGTTTCACGCCCACGAGTAACCAGAATAGCTGGTTCGTTCGTCACTGCCAAGAACAAGTTCGGCCTGAACTCTTCACTGCTCCCGGCCCGAACTTCATTTTCGGCCCGAACTTCAACCTCGGCCCGAACTTCAACCTCGGCCCGAACTCCGACCTCGGC
Source organism: Calendula officinalis (assembly GCA_963853835.1). NCBI lineage: Eukaryota > Viridiplantae > Streptophyta > Magnoliopsida > Asterales > Asteraceae > Calendula > Calendula officinalis. The sequence continues at coordinate 58,855,149 of OY970820.1, forward strand.
CCGAACTTCAACCTCAGCCCGAACATCATCCTCGGCCCGAACACCGAACTTCGGCCCGAACACCACTTCGGCACGAACACCACTTCGGCCCGAACATCCCACTTCGGCCCGAACACCACTTCGGCCCGAACTCATCAATATCCAAGATTGTGTGACAAAAGGTGCTATACTAAAACATTCATAACTTTCAGCTCGGGTGTCCGTTTCACGCCCACGAGTAACCGAAATAGCTGGTTCGTTCGTCACTGCCAAGAACAAGTTTGGCCCGAACTCTTCACTGTTCCCAGCCCGAACTTCATTTTCGGCCCGAACTTCAACCTCGGCCCGAACTCCGACCTCGGCCCGAACTTCTACCTCGGCCCGAACATCACCCTCGACCCGAACACCGAACTTCGGCCCGAACACCACTACGGCCCGAACATCCCACTTCGGCCCGAACACCACTTCGGCCCGAACATCATTCTTCGGCCCGAACATCCCTCTTCGGCCCGAACTCTTCACTATCCAAGATTGTGTGACAAAAGGTGCTATACTAAAACATTCATAACATTCAGCTCGGGTGTCCGTTTCACGCCCACGAGTAACCAAAATAGCTGGTTCGTTCGTCACTGCCAAGAACAAGTTCAGCCCGAACTCTTCACTGTTCCCGGCCCGAAATTCGTTTTCGGCCCGAACTTCAACCTCGGCCCGAACTTCAACCTCGGCGCGAACTCCAACCTCGGCCCGAACTTCAACCTCGGCCCGAACATCATCCTCGGCCCGAACACCGAACTTCGGCCCGAACACCACTTCGGCCCGAACATCCCATTTCGGCCGAACACCACTTCGGCCCGAACATCCCTCTTCGGCCCGAACTCTTCAATATCGAAGATTGTGTGACAAAAGGTGCTATACTAAAACATTCATAACTTTCAGCTTGGGTGTCCGTTTCACGTCCACGAGTAACCAAAATAGCTGCTTCGTTCGTCACTACCAAGAACAAGTTCGGCCCGAACTCTTCACTGTTCCCGGCCCGAACTTCATTTTCGGCCCGAACTTCCACCTCGGCCCGAACTTCAACCTCGGCCCGAACTCCGACCTCGTCCCGAACTTCAACCTCGGCCCGAATATCATCCTCGGCCCGAACACCGAACTTCGGCCCGAACACCACTTCGGCCCGAACACCACTTCGGCCCGAACATCCCACTTCGGCCCGAACACCATTTCGGCCTGAACATCCCTCTTCGGCCCGAACTCTTCAATATCCAAGATTGTGTGACAAAAGATGCTATACTAAAACATTCATAACTTTCAGTTCGGGTGTCCGTTTCACGTCCACGAGTAATCAAAATAGCTGGTTCGTTCGTCACTGCCAAGAACAAGTTCGGCCCGAACTCTTCACTGTTCCCGGCCCGAACTTCATTTTCGGCCCGAGCTTCAACCTCGGCCCGAACTTCAACCTCGGCCCGAACTCCGACCTAGGCCCGAACTTCAACCTCGGCCCGAACATCATCCTCGACCCGAACACCGAACTTCGGCCCGAACACCACTTCGGCCCGAACACCACTTCGGCCCGAACATCCCACTTCGGCCCGAACACCACTTCGACCCGAACATCCCTCTTCGGCCCGAACTCTTCAATATCCAAGATTGTGTGACAAAACGTGCTATACTAAAACATTCATAACTTTCAGCTCGGGTGTCCGTTTCACGCCCACGAGTAACCAGAATAGCTGGTTCGTTCGTCACTGCCAAGAACAAGTTCGGCCTGAACTCTTCACTGCTCCCGGCCCGAACTTCATTTTCGGCCAGAACTTCAACCTCGGCCCGAACTTCAACCTCGGCCCGAACTCCGAACTCGGCCCAAACTTCAACCTCAGCCCGAACATCATCCTCAGCCCGAACACCGAACTTCGGCCCGAACACCACTTCGGCCCGAACACCACTTCGGCCCCAACATCCCTCTTCGGCCCGAACTCTTAAATGTCCAAGATTGTGTGACAAAATGTGCTATACTAAAACATTCATAACTTTCAGGTCGGGTGTCCGTTTCACGTCCACGAGTAACCAAAATAGCTGGTTCGTTCGTCACTGCAAAGAACAAGTTCGGCCCGAACTCTTCACTGTTCCCAGCCCGAACTTCATTTTCGGCCCGAACTTTAACCTCGGCCCGAACTTCAACCTCGGCCCGAACTCCGACCTCGGCCCGAACTCCGACCTCGGCCCGAACTTCAACCTCGGCCCGAACATCATCCTCGGCCCGAACACCGAACTTCGGCCCGAACACCACTCCGGGCCGAACACCACTTCGGCCCGAACATCCCACTTCGGCCCGAACACCATTTCGGCCCGAACATCCCTCTTCGGCCCGAACTCTTCAATATCCAAGATTGTGTGAATAAAGGTGCTATACTAAAACATTCATAACTTTCAGCTCGGGTGTCCGTTTCACGTCCACGAGTAACCAAAATAGTTGGTTCGTTCGTCACTGCCAAGAACAAGTTCGGCCCGAACTCTTCACTGTTCCCGGCCCGAACTTCATTTTCGGCCCGAGCTTCAACCTCGGCCCGAACTTCAACCTCGGGCCGAACTCCGACCTCGGCCCGAACTTCAACCTCGGCCCGAACATCATCCTCGACCCGAACACCGAACTTCGGCCCGAACACCACTTCGGCCCGAACACCACTTTGGCCCGAACATCCCACTTCGGCCCGAACACCACTTCGGCCCGAACTCATCAATATCCAAGATTGTGTGACAAAAGGTGCTATACTAAAACATTCATAACTTTCAGCTCGGGTGTCTGTTTCACGCCCACGAGTAACCAAAATAGCTGGTTCGTTCGTCACTGCCAAGAACAAGTTTGGCCCGAACTCTTCACTGTTCCCAGCCCGAACTTCATTTTCGGCCTGAACTTCAACCTCGACCCGAACTCCGACCTCAGCCCAAACTTCGACCTCGGCCCGAACTCCGACCTCGGCCCGAACATCATCCTCGGCCTGAACACCGAACTTTGGCCCGAACACCGAACTTCGGCCCGAACACCACTTCGGCCCGAACACCATTTCGGCCCGAACATCCCTCTTCGGCCCGAACTCTTCAATATCCAAGATTGTGTGACAAAAGGTGTTATACTAAAACATTCATAACTTTCAGCTCGGGTGTCCGTTTCACGCCCACGAGTACCCAAAATAGCTGGTTCGTTCGTCACTGCCAAGAACAAGTTCGGCCCGAACTCTTCATTGTTCCCGGCCCGAACTTCATTTTCGGCCCGAACTTCAACCTCGTCCCGAACTTCAACCTCGGCCCGAACTCCGACCTCGGCCCGAACTTCAACCTCGGCCCGAACATCATCCTCGGCCCGAACACCGAACTTCGGCCCGAACACCACTTGGGCCCGAACATCCAACTTCGGCTCGAACACCATTTCGGCCTGAACATCCCTCTTCGGCCCGAACTCTTCAATATCCAAGATTGTGTGACAAAAGGTGCTATACTAAAACATTCATAACTTTCAGCTCGGGTGTCCGTTTCACGTCCACGAGTAACCAAAATAGCTGGTTCGTTCGTCACTGCCAAGAACAAGTTCGGCCCGAACTCTTCACTGTTCCCGGCCCGAACTTCATTTTCGGCCCGAGCTTCAACCTCGGCCCGAACTTCAACCTCGGCCCGAACTCCGACCTCGGCCCGAACTTCAACCTCGGCCCGAACATCATCCTCGAGCCGAACACCGAACTTCAGCCCGAACACCACTTCGGCACGAACATCCCACTTCGGCCTGAACACCACTTCGGCCCGAACATCCCTCTTCGGCCCGAACTCTTCAATATCCAAGATTGTGTGACAAAAGGTGCTATACTAAAACATTCATAACTTTCAGCTCGGGTGTCCGTTTCACGTCCACGAGTAACCAAAATAGCTGGTTTGTTCGTCACTGCCAAGAACAAGTTCGGCCCGAACTCTTCACTGTGCCCGGCCCGAACTTCATTTTCGGCCCGAGCTTCAACCTCGGCCCGAACTTCAACCTCTGCCCGAACTCCGACCTCGGCCCGAACTTCAACCTCGGCCCGAACATCATCGTCGACCCGAACACCGAACTTCGGCCCGAACACTACTTCCGCCCGAACACCACTTCGGCCCGAACATCCCTCTTCGGCCCGAACTCTTCAATATCCAAGATTGTGTGACAAAAGGTGCTATACTAAAACATTCATAACTTTCAGCTCGGGTGTCCGTTTCACGACCACGAGTAACCAAAATAGCTGGTTCGTTCATCACTGCCAAGAACAAGTTCGGCCCGAACTCTTCACTGTTCCCGGCCCGAACTTCATTTTCGGCCCGAACTTCAACCTCGGCCCGAACTTCAACCTCGGCCCGAACTCCGACCTCGGCCCGAACTTCAACCTCGGCCCGAACATCATCGTCGGCCCGAACACCGAACTTCGGCCCGAACACCACTTCGGCCCGAACACCACTTCGGCCCGAACATCCCTCTTCGGCCCGAACTCTTCAATATCCAAGATTGTGTGACAAAAGGTGTTATAATAAAACATTCATAACTTTCAGCTCGGGTGTCCGTTTCACGTCCACGAGTAACCAAAATAGCTGGTTCATTCGTCACTGCCAAGAACAAGTTCGGCCCGAACTCTTCACTGTTCCCGCCCAAACTTCATTTTCGGCCCGAGCTTCAACCTCGGCCCGAACTTCAACCTCGGCCAGAGCATCATCCTCGACCCGAACACCGAACTTCGGCCCGAACACCACTTCGGCCCGAACATCCCACTTCGGCCCGAACACCACTTCGGCCCGAACATCCCTCTTCGGCCCGAACTCTTCAATATCCAAGATTGTGTGACAAAAGGTGCTATACTAAAACATTCATAACTTTCAGCTCGGGTGTCCGTTTCACGCCCACGAGTAACCAAAATAGCTGGTTCATTCGTCACTGCCAAAAACAAGTTCGGCCCGAACTCTTCACTGTTCCCGGCCCAAACTTCATTTTCGGCCCGAGCTTCAACCTCGGCCCGAACTTCAACCTCGGCCCGAGCATCATCCTCGACCCGAACACCGAACTTCGGCCCGAACATCCCACTTCGGCCCGAACATCCCTCTTCGGCCCAAACTCTTCAATATCCAAGATTGTGTGACAAAAGGTGCTATACTAAAACATTCATAACTTTCAGCTCGGGTGTCCGTTTCACGCCCACGAGTAACCAAAATAGCTGGTTCGTTCGTCACTGCCAAGAACAAGTTCGGCCCGAACTCTTCACTGTTCCCCGCCCGAACTTCATTTTTGGCCCGAACTTCAACCTCGGCCCGAACTTCAACCTCGGCCCGAACTCCGACCTCGGCTCAAACTTCAACCTCGGCCCGAACATCATCCTCGGCCGGAACACCGAACTTCGGCCCGAACACCACTTCGGCCCGAACACCACTTCGGCCCGAACATCCCACTTCGGCCCGAACACCACTTCGGCCCGAACATCCCTCTTCGGCCCGAACTCTTCAATATCCAAGATTATGTGACAAAAGGTGCTATACTAAAACATTCATAACTTTCAGCTCGGGTGTCCGTTTCACGCGCACGAGTAACCAAAATAGCTGGTTCGTTCGTCACTGCCAAGAACAAGTTCGGCCCGAACTCTTCACTGTTCCCGACCCGAACTTCATTTTCGGCCCGAACTGCAACCTCGGCCCGAACTTCAACCTCGGCCCGAACTCCGACCTCGGCCCGAACTCCGACCTCGGCCCGAACTTCAACCTCGGCCCGAACATCATCCTCGGCCCGAACACTGAACTTCAGCCCGAACACCACTTCGGCCCGAACATCCCACTTTGGCCCGAACACCACTTCGGCCCGAACTCATCAATATCCAAGATTGTGTGACAAAAGGTGCTATACTAAAACATTCATAACTTTCAGCTCGGGTTTCCGTTTCATGCCCATGAGTAACCAAAATAGCTGGTTCGTTCGTCACTGCAAAGAACAAGTTCGGCCCGAACTCTTCACTGTTCCCGGCCCGAACTTCATTTTCGGCCCGAACTCCGACCTCGGCCCGAACTCCGACCTCGGCCCGAACATCATCCTCGGCCCGAACACCGAACTTCGGCCCGAACGCCACTTCGGCCCGAACACCACTTCGGCTCGAACATCCCTCTTCGGCCCGAACTCTTCAATATCCAAGATTGTGTGACAAAAGGTGCTATACTAAAACATTCATAACTTTAAGCTCGGGTGTCCATTTCACGCCCACGAGTAACCAAAATAGCTGGTTCGTTCGTCACTGCCAAGAACAAGTTCGTCCCGAACTCTTCACTGTTCCCGGCCCGAACTTCATTTTTGGCCCGAACTTCAACCTCGGCCCGAACTTCAACCTCGGCCTGAACTCCGACCTCGGCCCGAACTTCAACCTCGGCCCAAACATCATCCTCGGCCCGAACACCGAACTTCAGCCCGAACACCACTTCGGCCCGAACATCCCACTTCGACCCGAACACCACTTCGGCCAGAACACCCCTCTTCGGCCCGAACTCTTCAATATCAAAGATTGTGTGACAAAAGGTGCTATACTAAAACATTCATAACTTTCAGCTCGGGTGTCCGTTTCACGTCCACGAGTAACCAAAATAGCTGGTTCGTTCGTCACTGCCAAGAACAAGTTCGGCCCGAACTCTTCACTGTTCCCGGCCCGAACTTCATTTTCGGCCCGAACTTCAACCTCGGCCCGAACTTCAACCTCGGCCCGAACTTCAACCTCGGCCCGAACATCATCCTCGGCCCGAATACCGAACTTCGGCCCGAACACCACTTCGGCCCGAACATCCCACTTCGGCCCGAACACCATTTCGGCCCGAACATCCCTCTTCGACCCGAACTCTTCACTATCCAAGATTGTGTGACAAAAGGTGCTATACTAAAACATTCATAACTTTCAGCTCGGGTGTGCGTTTCACGCCCACGAGTAACCAAAATAGCTGGTTCGTTCGTCACTGCAAAGAACAAGTTCGGCCCGAACTCTTCACTGTTCCCGGCCCGAACTTCATTTTCGGCCCGAACTTCAACCTCGGCCCGAACTCCGACCTCGGCCCGAACTCCGACCTCGGCCCGAACATCATCCTCGGCCCGAACACTGAACTGTAGCCCGAACACCGAACATCGGCCCGAACACCACTTCGGCCCGAACACCACTTCGGCCCGAACACCACTTCGGCCCGAACATCCCTCTTCGGCCCGAACTCTTCAATACCCAAGATTGTGTGACAAAATGTGCTATACTAAAACATTCATAACTTTCAGCTCGGGTGTGCGTTTCACGCCCACGAGTAACCAAAATAGCTGGTTCGTTCGTCACTGCCAAGAACAAGTTCGGCCCGAACTCTTCACTGTTCCCGGCCCGAACTTCATTTTCGGACCGAACTTCAACCTCGGCCCGAACTTCAACCTCGGCCCGAACTCCGACCTCGGCCCGAACTTCAACCTCGGCCCGAACATCATCCTCGGCCCGAACATCGAACTTCGGCCCGAACACCACTTCGGCCCGAACACTACTTCGGCCCGAACATCCCACTTCGGCCCGAACACCATTTCGGCCCGAACATCCCTCTTCGGCCCGAACTCTTCAATATCCAAGATTGTGTGACAAAAGGTGCTATACTAAAACATTCATTACTTTCAGCTCGGGTGTCCGTTTCACGACCACGAGTAACCAAAATAGCTGGTTCGTTCGTCACTGCCAAGAACAAGTTCGGCCCGAACTCTTCACTGTTCCCGGCCCGAACTTCATTTTCGGCCCGAGCTTCAACCTCGGCCCGAACTTCGACCTCGGCCCGAACTTCGACCTCGGCCCGAACTTCGACCTCGGCCCGAACATCATCCTCGACCCGAACACCGAACTTCGGCCCGAACACCACTTCGGCCCGAACACAACTTCCGCCCGAACACCACTTCGGCCCGAACATCCCTCTTCGGCCCGAACTCTTCAATATCCAAGATTGTGTGACAAAAGGTGCTATACTAAAACATTCATAACTTTCAGCTCGGGTGTCCGTTTCACGACCACGAGTAACCAAAATAGCTGGTTCGTTCATCACTGCCAAGAACAAGTTCGGCCCGAACTCTTCACTGTTCCCGGCCCGAACTTCATTTTCGGCCCGAACTTCAACCTCGGCCCGAACTTCAACCTCGGCCCGAACTCCGACCTCGGCCCGAACTTCAACCTCGGCCCGAACATCATCGTCGGCCCGAACACCGAACTTCGGCCCGAACACCACTTCGGCCCGAACACCACTTCGGCCCGAACATCCCTCTTCGGCCCGAACTCTTCAATATCCAAGATTGTGTGACAAAAGGTGTTATAATAAAACATTCATAACTTTCAGCTCGGGTGTCCGTTTCACGTCCACGAGTAACCAAAATAGCTGGTTCATTCGTCACTGCCAAGAACAAGTTCGGCCCGAACTCTTCACTGTTCCCGCCCAAACTTCATTTTCGGCCCGAGCTTCAACCTCGGCCCGAACTTCAACCTCGGCCCGAGCATCATCCTCGACCCGAACACCGAACTTCGGCCCGAACACCACTTCGGCCCGAACATCCCACTTCGGCCCGAACACCACTTCGGCCCGAACATCCCTCTTCGGCCCGAACTCTTCAATATCCAAGATTGTGTGACAAAAGGTGCTATACTAAAACATTCATAACTTTCAGCTCGGGTGTCCGTTTCACGCCCACGAGTAACCAAAATAGCTGGTTCATTCGTCACTGCCAAAAACAAGTTCGGCCCGAACTCTTCACTGTTCCCGGCCCAAACTTCATTTTCGGCCCGAGCTTCAACCTCGGCCCGAACTTCAACCTCGGCCCGAGCATCATCCTCGACCCGAACACCGAACTTCGGCCCGAACACCACTTCGGCCCGAACATCCCACTTCGGCCCGAACATCCCTCTTCGGCCCAAACTCTTCAATATCCAAGATTGTGTGACAAAAGGTGCTATACTAAAACATTCATAACTTTCAGCTCGGGTGTCCGTTTCACGCCCACGAGTAACCAAAATAGCTGGTTCGTTCGTCACTGCCAAGAACAAGTTCGGCCCGAACTCTTCACTGTTCCCCGCCCGAACTTCATTTTTGGCCCGAACTTCAACCTCGGCCCGAACTTCAACCTCGGCCCGAACTCCGACCTCGGCTCGAACTTCAACCTCGGCCCGAACATCATCCTCGGCCGGAACACCGAACTTCGGCCCGAACACCACTTCGGCCCGAACACCACTTCGGCCCGAACATCCCACTTCGGCCCGAACACCACTTCGGCCCGAACATCCCTCTTCGGCCCGAACTCTTCAATATCCAAGATTATGTGACAAAAGGTGCTATACTAAAACATTCATAACTTTCAGCTCGGGTGTCCGTTTCACGCGCACGAGTAACCAAAATAGCTGGTTCGTTCGTCACTGCCAAGAACAAGTTCGGCCCGAACTCTTCACTGTTCCCGACCCGAACTTCATTTTCGGCCCGAACTACAACCTCGGCCCGAACTTCAACCTCGGCCCGAACTCCGACCTCGGCCCGAACTCCGACCTCGGCCCGAACTTCAACCTCGGCCCGAACATCATCCTCGGCCCGAACACTGAACTTCGGCCCGAACACCACTTCGGCCCGAACATCCCACTTTGGCCCGAACACCACTTCGGCCCGAACTCATCAATATCCAAGATTGTGTGACAAAAGGTGTTATACTAAAACATTCATAACTTTCAGCTCGGGTTTCCGTTTCATGCCCATGAGTAACCAAAATAGCTGGTTCGTTCGTCACTGCAAAGAACAAGTTCGGCCAGAACTTTTCACTGTTCCCGGCCCGAACTTCATTTTCGGCCCGAACTCCGACCTCGGCCCGAACTCCGACCTCGGCCCGAACATCATCCTCGGCCCGAACACCGAACTTCGGCCCGAACGCCACTTCGGCCCGAACACCACTTCGGCCCGAACATCCCTCTTCGGCCCGAACTCTTCAATATCCAAGATTGTGTGACAAAAGGTGCTATACTAAAACATTCATAACTTTCAGCTCGGGTGTCCGTTTCACGCCCACGAGTAACCAAAATAGCTGGTTCGTTCGTCACTGCCAAGAACAAGTTCGTCCCGAACTCTTCACTGTTCCCGGCCCGAACTTCATTTTCGGCCCGAACTTCAACCTCGGCCCGAACTTCAACCTCGGCCTGAACTCCGACCTCGGCCCGAACTTCAACCTCGGCCCAAACATCATCCTCGGCCCGAACACCGAACTTCAGCCCGAACACCACTTCGGCCCGAACATCCCACTTCGGCCCGAACACCACTTCGGCCCGAACACCCCTCTTCGGCCCGAACTCTTCAATATCAAAGATTGTGTGACAAAAGGTGCTATACTAAAACATTCATAACTTTCAGCTCGGGTGTCCGTTTCACGTCCACGAGTAACCAAAATAGCTGGTTCGTTCGTCACTGCCAAGAACAAGTTCGGCCCGAACTCTTCACTGTTCCCGGCCCGAACTTCATTTTCGGCCCGAACTTCAACCTCGGCCCGAACTTCAACCTCGGCCCGAACTTCAACCTCGGCCCGAACATCATCCTCGGCCCGAATACCGAACTTCGGCCCGAACACCACTTCGGCCCGAACATCCCACTTCGGCCCGAACACCATTTCGGCCCGAACATCCCTCTTCGACCCGAACTCTTCACTATCCAAGATTGTGTGACAAAAGGTGCTATACTAAAACATTCATAACTTTCAGCTCGGGTGTGCGTTTCACGCCCACGAGTAACCAAAATATCTGGTTCGTTCGTCACTGCAAAGAACAAGTTCGGCCCGAACTCTTCACTGTTCTCGGCCCGAACTTCATTTTCGGCCCGAACTTCAACCTCGGCCCGAACTCCGACCTCGGCCCGAACTCCGACCTCGGCCCGAACATCATCCTCGGCCCGAACACCGAACTGTAGCCCGAACACCGAACATCGGCCCGAACACCACTTCGGCCCGAACACCACTTCGGCCCGAACACCACTTCGGCCCGAACATCCCTCTTCGGCCCGAACTCTTCAATTCCCAAGATTGTGTGACAAAATGTGCTATACTAAAACATTCATAACTTTCAGCTCGGGTGTGCGTTTCACGCCCACGAGTAACCAAAATAGCTGGTTCGTTCATCACTGCCAAGAACAAGTTCGGCCCGAACTCTTCACTGTTCCCGGCCCGAACTTCATTTTCGGACCGAACTTCAACCTCGGCCCGAACTTCAACCTCGGCCCGAACTCCGACCTCGGCCCGAACTTCAACCTCGGCCCGAACATCATCCTCGGCCCGAACATCGAACTTCGGCCCGAACACCACTTCGGCCCGAACATCCCACTTTGGCCCGAACACCATTTCGGCCCGAACATCCCTCTTCGGCCCGAACTCTTCAATATCCAAGATTGTGTGACAAAAGGTGCTATACTAAAACATTCATAACTTTCAGCTCGGGTGTCCGTTTCACGACCACGAGTAACCAAAATAGCTGGTTCGTTCGTCACTGCCAAGAACAAGTTCGGCCCGAACTCTACACTGTTCCCGGCCCGAACTTCATTTTCGCCCGAGCTTCAACCTCGGCCCGAACTTCAACCTCGGCCCGAACTTCGACCTCGGCCCGAACTTCGACCTCGGCCCGAACATCATCCTCGACCCGAACACCGAACTTCGGCCCGAACACCACTTCGGCCCGAACACAACTTCGGCCCGAACATCCCACTTTGGCCCGAACACCACTTCGGCCCGAACTCTTCAATATCCAAGATTGTGTGACAAAAGGTGCTATACTAAAACATTCATAACTTTCAGCTCGGGTGTCCGTTTCACTCCCACGAGTAACCAGAATAGCTGGTTCGTTCGTCACTGCCAAGAACAAGTTCGGCCCGAACTCTTCACTGCTCCCGGCCCGAACTTCATTTTCGGCTCGAACTTCAACCTCGGCCCGAACTCCGACCTCGGCCCGAACTCCGACCTCGGCCCGAACATCATCCTCGGCCCGAACACCGAACTTTGGCCCGAACACCGAACTTCGGCCCGAACACCACTTCGGCCCGAACATCCCTCTTCGGCCCGAACTCTTCAATATCCAAGATTGTGTGACAAAAGGTGCTATACTAAAACATTCATAACTTTCAGCTCGGGTGTCCGTTTCACGCCCACGAGTAACCAAAATAGCTGGTTCATTCGTCACTGCCAAGAACAAGTTCGGCCCGAACTCTTCACTGTTCCCGGCCCGAACTTCATTTTCGGCCCGAACTTCAACCTCGGCCCGAACTTCAACCTCGGCCCGAACTTCAACCTCGGCCTGAACTCCGACCTCGGCCCGAACTTCAACCTCGGCCCAAACATCATCCTCGGCCCGAACACCGAACTTCGGCCCGAACACCACTTCGGCCCGAACACCACTTCGGCCCGAACATCCCACTTCGGCCCGAACACCATTTCGGCCCGAACTTCCCTCTTCGGCCCGAACTCTTCAATATCCAAGATTGTGTGACAAAAGGTGCTATACTAAAACATTCATAACTTTCAGCTCGGGTGTCCGTTTCACGACCACGAGTAACCAAAATAGCTGGTTCGTTCGTCACTGCCAAGAACAAGTTCGGCCCGAACTCTTCACTGTTCCCGGCCCGAACTTCATTTTCGGCCCGAGCTTCAACCTCGGCCCGAACTTCAACCTCGGCCCGAACTCCGACCTCGGCCCGAACTTCAACCTCGGCCCGAACATCATCCTCGACCCGAACACCGAACTTCGGCCCGAACACCACTTCGGCCCGAACACAACTTCGGCCCGAACATCCCACTTTGGCCCGAACACCACTTCGGCCCGAACTCTTCAATATCCAAGATTGTGTGACAAAAGGTGCTATACTAAAACATTCATAACTTTCAGCTCGGGTGTCCGTTTCACTCCCACGAGTAACCAGAATAGCTGGTTCGTTCGTCACTGCCAAGAACAAGTTCGGCCCGAACTCTTCACTGCTCCCGGCCCGAACTTCATTTTCGGCTCGAACTTCAACCTCGGCCCGAACTCCGACCTCGGCCCGAACTCCGACCTCGGCCCGAACTTCAACCTCGGCCCAAACATCATCCTCGGCCCGAACACCGAACTTCGGCCCGAACACCACTTCGGCCCGAACACCACTTCGGCCCGAACATCCCACTTCGGCCCGAACACCACTTCGGCCCGAACACCCCTCTTCGGCCCGAACTCTTCAATATCAAAGATTGTGTGACAAAAGGTGCTATACTAAAACATTCATAACTTTCAGCTCTTCAGTGTTCCATTTCGGCCCGAACATCCCTCTTCAGCCCGAACTCTTCAATATCCAAGATTGTGTGACAAAAGGTGCTATACTAAAACATTCATAACTTTCAGCTCGGGTGTCCGTTTCACGCCCACGAGTAACCAAAATAGCTGGTTCGTTCGTCACTGCAAAGAACAAGTTCGGCCCGAACTCTTCACTGTTCCCGGCCCGAACTTCATTTTCGGCCCGAACTTCAACCTCGGCCCGAACTCCGACCTCGGCCCGAACTCCGACCTCGGCCCGAACATCATCCTCGGCCCGAACACCGAACTTTGGCCCGAACACCGAACATCGGCCCGAACACCACTTCGGCCCGAACACCACTTCGGCCCGAACATCCCTCTTCGGCCCGAACTCTTCAATATCCAAGATTGTGTGACAAAAGGTGCTATACTAAAACATTCATAACTTTCAGCTCGGGTGTCCGTTTCACGCCCACGAGTAACCAAAATAGCTGGTTCGTTCGTCACTGCCAAGAACAAGTTCGGCCCGAACTCTTCACTGTTCCCGGCCCGAACTTCATTTTCGGACTGAACTTCAACCTCGGCCCGAACTCCGACCTCGGCCCGAACTTCAACCTCGGCCAGAACATCATCCTCGGCCCGAACATCGAACTTCGGCCCGAACACCAGTTCGGCCCGAACACCACTTCGGCCCGAACACCACTTCGGCCCGAACACCACTTCGGCCCGAACATCCCACTTCGGCCCGAACACCATTTCGGCCCGAACATCCCTCTTCGGCCCGAACTTTTCAATATCCAAGATTGTGTGACAAAAGGTGCTATACTAAAACATTCATAACTTTCAGCTCGGGTGTCCGTTTCACGACCATGAGTAACCAAAATAGCTGGTTCGTTCGTCACTGCCAAGAACAAGTTCGGCCCGAACTCTTCACTGTTCCCGGCCCGAACTTCATTTTCGGCCCGAGCTTCAACCTCGGCCCGAACTTCAACCTCGGCCCGAACTCCGACCTCGGCCCGAACTTCAACCTCGGCCCGAACATCATCCTCGACCCGAACACCGAACTTCGGCCCGAACACCACTTCGGCCCGAACACCACTTCGGCCCGAACATCCCACTTCGGCCCGAACACCACTTCGGCCCAAACATCCCTCTTCGGCCCGAACTCTTCAATATCCAAGATTGTGTGACAAAAGGTGCTATACTAAAACATTCATAACTTTCAGCTCGGGTGTCCGTTTCACTACCACGAGTAACCAGAATAGCTGGTTCGTTCGTCACTGCCAAGAACAAGTTCGGCCCGAACTCTTCACTGCTCCCGGCCCGAACTTCATTTTCGGCTCGAACTTCAACCTCGGCCCGAACTCCGACCTCGGCCCAAACTTCAACCTCGGCCCGAACTCCGACCTCGGCCCGAACTTCAACCTCGGCCCGAACATCATCCTCGGCCCGAACACCGAACTTCGGCCCGAACACCACTTCGGCCCGAACACCACTTCGGCCCGAACATCCCACTTCGGCCCGAACTCATCAATATCCGAGATTGTGTGACAAAAGGTGCTATACTAAAACATTCATAACTTTCAGCTCGGGTGTCCGTTTCACGCCCACGAGTAACCAAAATAGCTGGTTCGTTCGTCACTGCCAAGAACAAGTTTGGCCCGAACTCTTCACTGTTCCCGGCCCGAACTTCATTTTCGGCCCGAACTTCAACCTCGGCCCGAACTCCGACCTCGGCCCGAACTCCGACCTCGGCCCGAACATAATCCTCGGCCCGAACACCGAACTTTGGCCCGAACACCGAACTTCGGCCCGAACACCGCTTCGGCCCGAACACCACTTCGGCCCGAACACCACTTCGGCCCGAACATCCCTCTTCGGCCCGAACTCTTCAATATCCAAGATTGTGTGACAAAAGGTGCTATACTAAAACATTCATAACTTTCAGCTCGGGTGTCCGTTTCACGCCCACGAGTAGCCAAAATAGCTGGTTCGTTCGTCACTGCCAAGAACAAGTTCGACCCGAACTCTTCACTGTTCCCGGCCCGAACTTCATTTTCGGCCCGAACTTCAATCTCGGCCCGAACTTCAACCTCGGCCCGAACTCCGACCTCGGCCCGAACTTCAACCTCGGCCCGAACATCATCCTCGGCCCGAACACCGAACTTCGGCCCGAACACCACTTCAGCCCGAACACCACTTCGGCCGAACATCCCACTTCGGCCCGAACACCACTTCGGCCCGAACATCCCTCTTCGGCCCGAACTCTTCAATATCCAAGATTGTGTGACAAAAGGTGCTATACTAAAACATTCATAACTTTCAGCTCGGGTGTCCGTTTCACGTCCACGAGTAACCAAAATAGCTGGTTCGTTCGTCACTGCCAAGAACAAGTTCGGCCCGAACCCTTCACTGTTCCTGGCCCGAACTTCATTTTCGGCCCAAACTACAACCTCGGCCCGAACTTCAACCTCGGCCAGAACTCTGACCTCGGCCCAAACTTGAACCTCGGCCCGAACATCATCCTCGGCCCGAACACCGAACTTCGGCCCGAACACCACTTCGGCCCGAACATCCCACTTCGGCCCGAACACAACTTTGGCCCGAACATCCCTCTTCGGCCCGAACTCTTCAATATCCAAGATTGTGTGACAAAAGGTGCTATACTAAAACATTCATAACTCTCAGCTCGGGTGTCCGTTTCACGCCCATGAGTAACCAGAATAGCTGGTTCATTCGTCACTGCCAAGAACAAGTTCGGCCCGAACTCTTCACTGTTCCCGGCCCGAACTTCATTTTCGGCCCGAACTTCAACCTCGGCCCGAACTTCAACCTCGGCCTGAACTCCGACCTCGGCCCGAACTTCAACCTCGGCCCGAACATCATCCTCGGCCCGAACACCGAACTTCGGCCCGAACACCACTTCGGCCCGAACACCACTTCGGCCCCAACATCCCTCTTCGGCCCGAACTCTTCAATGTCCAAGATTGTGTGACAAAAGGTGCTATAGTAAAACATTCATAACTTTAAGGTCGGGTGTCCGTTTCACGTCCACGAGTAACCTAAATAGCTGGTTCGTTCGTCACTGCAAAGAACAAGTTCGGCCCGAACTCTTCACTGTTCCCAGCCCGAACTTCATTTTCGGCCCGAACTTTAACCTCGGCCCGAACTTCAACCTCGGCCCGAACTCCGACCTCGGCCCGAACTTCAACCTCGGCCCGAACATCATCCTCGGCCCGAACACCGAACTTCGGCCCGAACACCACTTCGGCCCGAACATCCCACTTCGGCCCGAACACCATTTCGGCCCGAACATCCCTCTTCGGCCCGAACTCTTCAATATCCAAGATTGTGTGACAAAAGGTGCTATACTAAAACATTCATAAGTTTCAGCTCGGGTGTCCGTTTCACGTCCACGAGTAACCAAAATAGCTGGTTCGTTCGTCACTGCCAAGAACAAGTTCGGCCCGAACTCTTCACTAATCCCGGCCCGAACTTCATTTTCGGCCCGAGCTTCAACCTCGGCCCGAACTTCAACCTCGGGTCGAACTCCGACCTCGGCCCGAACTTCAACCTCGGCCCGAACATCATCCTCGACCCGAACACCGAACTTCGGCCCGAACACCACTTCGGCCCGAACACCACTTTGGCCCGAACATCCCACTTCGGCCCGAACACCACTTCGGCCCGAACTCATCAATATCCAAGATTGTGTGACAAAAGGTGCTATACTAAAACATTCATAACTTTCAGCTCGGGTGTCCGTTTCACGCCCACGAGTAACCAAAATAGCTGGTTCGTTCGTCACTGCCAAGAACAAGTTTGGCCCGAACTCTTCACTGTTCCCAGCCCGAACTTCATTTTCGGCCCGAACTTCAACCTCGACCCGAACTCCGACCTCAACCCAAACTCCGACCTCGGCCCGAACTCCGACCTCGGCCCGAACATCATCCTCGGCCTGAACACCGAACTTTGGCCCGAACACCGAACTTCGGCCCGAACACCACTTCGGCCCGAACACCATTTCGGCCCGAACACCATTTCGGCCCGAACTCTTCAATATCCAAGATTGTGTGACAAAAGGTGTTATACTAAAACATTCATAACTTTCAGCTCGGGTGTCCGTTTCACGCCCACGAGTACCCAAAATAGCTGGTTCGTTCGTCACTGCCAAGAACAAGTTCGGCCCGAACTCTTCACTGTTCCCGGCCCGAACTTCATTTTCGGCCCGAACTGCAACCTCGGCCCGAACTTCAACCTCGGCCCGAACTCCGACCTCGGCCCGAACTTCAACCTCGGCCCGAACATCATCCTCGGCCCGAACACCGAACTTCGGCCCGAACACCACTTCGGCCCGAACACCACTTCGGCCCGAACATCCCTCTTCGGCCCGAACTCTTCAATGTCCAAGATTGTGTGACAAAAGGTGCTATACTAAAACATTCATAACTTTCAGGTCGGGTGTCCATTTCACGTCCACGAGTAACCAAAATAGCTGGTTCGTTCGTCACTGCCAAGAACAAGTTCAGCCCGAACTCTTCACTGTTCCCGGCCCGAACTTCATTTTCGGCCCGAACTTTAACCTCGGCCCGAACTTCAACCTCGGCCCGAACTCCGACCTCGGCCCGAACTTCAACCTCGGCCCGAACATCATCCTCGGCCCGAACACCGAACTTCGGCCCGAACACCACTTCGGCCCGAACATCCAACTTCGGCTCGAACACCATTTCGGCTCGAACATCCCTCTTCGGCCCGAAGTCTTCAATATCCAAGATTGTGTGACAAAAGGTGCTATACTAAAACATTCATAACTTTCAGCTCGGGTGTCCGTTTCACGTCCACGAGTAACCAAAATAGATGGTTCGTTCGTCACTGCCAAGAACAAGTTCGGCCCGAACTCTTCACTGTTCCCGGCCCGAACTTCATTTTCGGCCCGAGCTTCAACCTCGGCCCGAACTTCAACCTCGGCCCGAACTCCGACCTCGGCCCGAACTTCAACCTCGGCCCGAACATCATCCTCGAGCCGAACACCGAACTTCGGCCCGAACACCACTTCGGCACGAACATCCCACTTCGGCCTGAACACCACTTCGGCCCGAACATCCCTCTTCGGCCCGAACTCTTCAATATCCAAGATTGTGTGACAAAAGGTGCTATACTAAAACATTCATAACTTTCAGCTCGGGTGTCCGTTTCACGATCACGAGTAACCAAAATAGCTGGTTCGTTCATCACTGCCAAGAACAAGTTCGGCCCGAACTCTTCACTGTTCTCGGCCCGAACTTCATTTTCGGCCCGAACTTCAACCTCGGCCCGAACTTCAACCTCGGCCCGAACTCCGACCTCGGCCCGAACTTCAACCTCGGCCCGAACATCATCGTCGTCCCGAACATCGAACTTCGGCCCGAACACCACTTCGGCCCGAACACCACTTCGGCTCGAACATCCCTCTTCGGCCCGAACATCCCTCTTCGGCCCGAACTCTTCAATATCCATGATTGTGTGACAAAAGGTGTTATAATAAAACATTCATAACTTTCAGCTCGGGTGTCCGTTTCACGTCCACGAGTAACCAAAATAGCTGGTTCATTCGTCACTGCCAAGAACAAGTTCGGCCCGAACTCTTCACTGTTCCCGGCCCAAACTTCATTTTCGGCCCGAGCTTCAACCTCGGCCCGAACTTCAACCTCGGCCCGAGCATCATCCTCGACCCGAACACCGAACTTCGGCCCGAACACCACTTCGGCCCGAACATCCCACTTCGGCCCGAACATCCCTCTTCGGCCCGAACTCTTCAATATCCAAGATTGTGTGACAAAAGGTGCTATACTAAAACATTTATAACTTTCAGCTCGGGTGTCCGTTTCACGCCCACGAGTAACCAAAATAGCTGGTTCATTCGTCACTGCCAAGAACAAGTTCGGCCCGAACTCTTCACTGTTCCCGGCCCAAACTTCATTTTCGGCCCGAGCTTCAACCTCGGCCCGAACTTCAACCTCGGCCCGAGCATCATCCTTGACCCGAACACCACTTCGGCCCGAACACCACTTCGGCCCGAACATCCCTCTTCGGCCCGAACTCTTCAATATCCAAGATTGTGTGACAAAAGGTGCTATACTAAAACATTCATAACTTTCAGCTCGGGTGTCCGTTTCACGCCCACGAGTAACCAAAATAGCTGGTTCGTTCGTCACTGCCAAGAACAAGTTCGGCCCGAACTCTTCACTGTTCCCCGCCCGAACTTCATTTTTGGCCCGAACTTCAACCTCGGCCCGAACTTCAACCTCGGCCCGAACTCCGACCTCGGCTCGAACTTCAACCTCGGCCCGAACATCATCCTCGGCCGGAACACCGAACTTCGGCCCGAACACCACTTCGGCCCGAATATCCCACTTTGGCCCGAACACCACTTCAGCCCGAACATCCCTCTTCGTCCCGAACTCTTCAATATCCAAGATTATGTGACAAAAGGTGCTATACTAAAACATTCATAACTTTCAGCTCGGGTGTCCGTTTCACGCGCACGAGTAACCAAAATAGCTGGTTCGTTCGTCACTGCCAAGAACAAGTTCGGCCCGAACTCTTCACTGTTCCCGACCCGAACTTCATTTTCGGCCCGAACTGCAACCTCGGCCCGAACTTCAACCTCGGCCCGAACATCATCCTCGGCCCGAACACCGAACTTCGGCCCGAACACCACTTCGGCCCGAACATCCCACTTTGGCCCGAACACCACTTCGGCCCGAACTCATCAATATCCAAGATTGTGTGACAAAAGGTGCTATACTAAAACATTCATAACTTTCAGCTCGGGTGTCCGTTTCATGCCCATGAGTAACCAAAATAGCTGGTTCGTTCGTCACTGCAAAGAACAAGTTCGGCCCGAACTCTTCACTGTTCCCGGCCCGAACTTCATTTTCGGCCCGAACTTCAACCTCGGCCCGAACTCCGACCTCGGCCCGAACTCCGACCTCGGCCCGAACATCATCCTCGGCCCGAACACCGAACTTCGGCCCGAACACCACTTCGGCCAGAACACCACTTCGGCCCGAACATCCCTCTTCGGCCCGAACTCTTCAATATCCAAGATTGTGTGACAAAAGGTGCTATACTAAACCATTCATAACTTTCAGCTCGGGTGTCCGTTTCACGCCCACGAGTAACCAAAATAGCTGGTTCGTTCGTCACTGCCAAGAACAAGTTCGGCCCGAACTCTTCACTGTTCCCGGCCCGAACTTCATTTTCGGCCCGAACTTCAACCTCGGCCCGAACTTCAACCTCGGCCTGAACTCCGACCTCGGCCCGAACTTCAACCTCGGCCCGAACATCATCGTCGGCCCGAACACCGAACTTCGGCCCGAACACCACTTCGGCCCGAACATCACACTTCGGCCCGAACACCACTTCGGCCCGAACACCCCTCTTCGGCCCGAACTCTTCAATATCAAAGATTGTGTGACAAAAGGTGCTATACTAAAACATTCATAACTTTCAGCTCGGGTGTCCGTTTCACGTCCACGAGTAACCAAAATAGCTGGTTCGTTCGTCACTGCCAAGAACAAGTTCGGCCCGAACTCTTCACTGTTCCCGGCACGAACTTCATTTTCGGCCCGAGCTTCAACCTCGGCCCGAACTTCAACCTCGGCCCGAACTCCGACCTCGGCCCGAACTTCAACCTCGGCCCGAACATCATCCTCGACCCGAACACCGAATTTCGGCCCGAACACTACTTCCGCCCGAACACCACTTCGGCCCGAACATCCCTCTTCGGCTCGAACTCTTCAATATCCAAGATTGTGTGACAAAAGGTGCTATACTAAAACATTCATAACTTTCAGCTCGGGTGTCCGTTTGACGACCACGAGTAACCAAAATAGCTGGTTCGTTCATCACTGCCAAGAACAAGTTCGGCCCGAACTCTTCACTGTTCTCGGCCCGAACTTCATTTTCGGCCCGAACTTCAACCTCGGCCCGAACTTCAACCTCGGCCCGAACTCCGACCTCGGCCCGAACTTCAACCTCGGCCCGAACATCATCGTCGGCCCGAACACCGAACTTCGGCCCGAACACCACTTCGGCCCGAACACCACTTCGGCCCGAACATCCCTCTTCGGCCCGAACATCCCTCTTCGGCCCGAACTCTTCAATATCCAAGATTGTGTGACAAAAGGTGTTATAATAAAACATTCATAACTTTCAGCTCGGGTGTCCGTTTCACGTCCACGAGTAACCAAAATAGCTGGTTCATTCGTCACTGCCAAGAACAAGTTCGGCCCGAACTCTTCACTGTTCCCGGCCCAAACTTCATTTTCGGCCCGAGCTTCAACCTCGGCCCGAACTTCAACCTCGGCCCGAGCATCATCCTCGACCCGAACACCGAACTTCGGCCCGAACACCACTTCGGCCCGAACATCCAGCTTCGGCCCGAACACCACTTCGGCCCGAACATCCCTCTTCGGCCCGAACTCTTCAATATCCAAGATTGTGTGACAAAAGGTGCTATACTAAAACATTCATAACTTTCAGCTCGGGTGTCCGTTTCACGCCCACGAGTAACCAAAATAGCTGGTTCATTCGTCACTGCCAAGAACAAGTTCGGCCCGAACTCTTCACTGTTCCCGGCCCAAACTTCATTTTCGGCCCGAGCTTCAACCTCGGCCCGAACTTCAACCTCGGCCCGAGTATCATCCTTGACCCGAACACCACTTCGGCCCGAACACCACTTCGGCCCGAACATCCCTCTTCGGCCCGAACTCTTCAATATCCAAGATTGTGTGACAAAAGGTGCTATACTAAAACATTCATAACTTTCAGCTCGGGTGTCCGTTTCACGCCCACGAGTAACCAAAATAGCTGGTTCGTTCGTCACTGCCAAGAACAAGTTCGGCCCGAACTCTTCACTGTTCCCCGCCCGAACTTCATTTTTGGCCCGAACTTCAACCTCGGCCCGAACTTCAACCTCGGCCCGAACTCCGACCTCGGCTCGAACTTCAACCTCGGCCCGAACATCATCCTCGGCCGGAACACCGAACTTCGGCCCGAACACCACTTCGGCCCGAACATCCCACTTCGGCCCGAACACCACTTCGGCCCGAACATCCCTCTTCGGCCCGAACTCTTCAATATCCAAGATTATGTGACAAAAGGTGCTATACTAAAACATTCATAACTTTCAGCTCGGGTGTCCGTTTCACGCGCACGAGTAACCAAAATAGCTGGTTCGTTCGTCACTGCCAAGAACAAGTTCGGCCCGAACTCTTCACTGTTCCCGACCCGAACTTCATTTTCGGCCCGAACTGCAACCTCGGCCCGAACTTCAACCTCGGCCCGAACATCATCCTCGGCCCGAACACCGAACTTCGGCCCGAACACCACTTCGGCCCGAACACCACTTCGGCCCGAACATCCCACTTTGGCCCGAACACCACTTCGGCCCGAACTCATCAATATCCAAGATTGTGTGACAAGAGGTGCTATACTAAAACATTCATAACTTTCAGCTCGGGTGTCCGTTTCATGCCCATGAGTAACCAAAATAGCTGGTTCGTTCGTCACTGCAAAGAACAAGTTCGGCCCGAACTCTTCACTGTTCCCGGCCCGAACTTCATTTTCGGCCCGAACTTCATTTTCGGCCCGAACTTCAACCTCGGCCCGAACTCCGACCTCGGCCCGAACTCCGACCTCGGCCCGAACATCATCCTCGGCCCGAACACCGAACTTCGGCCCGAACACCACTTCGGCCAGAACACCACTTCGGCCCGAACATCCCTCTTCGGCCCGAACTCTTCAATATCCAAGATTGTGTGACAAAAGGTGCTATACTAAAACATTCATAACTTTCAGCTCGGGTGTCCGTTTCACGCCCACGAGTAACCAAAATAGCTGGTTCGTTCGTCACTGCCAAGAACAAGTTCGGCCCGAACTCTTCACTGTTCCCGGCCCGAACTTCATTTTCGGCCCGAACTTCAACCTCGGCCCGAACTTCAACCTCGGCCTGAACTCCGACCTCGGCCCGAACTTCAACCTCGGCCCGAACATCATCGTCGGCCCGAACACCGAACTTCGGCCCGAACGCCACTTCGGCCCGAACATCACACTTCGGCCCGAACATCCCACTTCGGCCCGAACACCCCTCTTCGGCCCGAACACCCCTCTTCGGCCCGAACTCTTCAATATCCAAGATTGTGTGACAAAAGGTGCTATACTAAAACATTCATAACTTTCAGCTCGGGTGTCCGTTTCACGCCCACGAGTAACCAAAATAGCTGGTTCGTTCGTCACTGCCAAGAACAAGTTCGGCCCGAACTCTTCACTGTTCCCGGCCCGAACTTCATTTTCGGCCCGAACTTCAACCTCGGCCCGAACTTCAACCTCGGCCTGAACTCCGACCTCGGCCCGAACTTCAACCTCGGCCCGAACATCATCGTCGGCCCGAACACCGAACTTCGGCCCGAACACCACTTCGGCCCGAACATCACACTTCGGCCCGAACACCACTTCAGCCCGAACACCCCTCTTCGGCCCGAACTCTTCAATATCAAAGATTGTGTGACAAAAGGTGCTATACTAAAACATTCATAACTTTCAGCTCGGGTGTCCGTTTCACGTCCACGATTAACCAAAATAGCTGGTTCGTTCGTCACTGCCAAGAACAAGTTCGGCCCGAACTCTTCACTGTTCCCGGCCCGAACTTCATTTTCGGCCCGAACTTCAACCTCGGCCCGAACTTCAACCTCGGCCCAAACTTCAACCTCGGCCCGAACATCATCCTCGGCCCGAATACCGAACTTCGGCCCGAACACCACTTCGGCCCGAACATCCCACTTCGGCCCGAACACCATTTCGGCCCGAACATCCCTCTTCGACCCGAACTCTTCACTATCCAAGATTGTGTGACAAAAGGTGCTATACTAAAACATTCATAACTTTCAGCTCGGGTGTGCGTTTCACGCCCACGAGTAACCAAAATAGCTGGTTCGTTCGTCACTGCAAAGAACAAGTTCGGCCCGAACTCTTCACTGTTCCCGGCCCGAACTTCATTTTCGGCCCGAACTTCGACCTCGGCCCGAACTCCGACCTCGGCCCGAACTCCGACCTCGGCCCGAACATCATCCTCGGCCCGAACACCGAACTTTAGCCCGAACACCGAACATCGGCCCGAACACCACTTCGGCCCGAACACCACTTCGGCCCGAACATCCCTCTTCGGCCCGAACTCTTCAATATCCAAGATTGTGTGACAAAAGGTGCTATACTAAAACATTCATAACTTTCAGCTCGGGTGTCCGTTTCACGCCCACGAGTAACCAAAATAGCTGGTTCGTTCGTCACTGCCAAGAACAAGTTCGGCCCGAACTCTTCACTGTTCCCGGCCCGAACTTCATTTTCGGACCGAACTTAAACCTCGGCCCGAACTTCAACCTCGGCCCGAACTCCGACCTCGGCCCGAATTTCAACCTCGGCCCGAACATCATCCTCGGCCCGAACATCGAACTTCGGCCCGAACACCACTTCGGCCCGAACACTACTTCGGCCCGAACATCCCACTTCGGCCCGAACACCATTTCGGCCCGAACATCCCTCTACGGCCCGAACTCTTCAATATCCAAGATTGTGTGACAAAAGGTGCTATACTAAAACATTCATAACTTTCAGCTCGGGTGTCCGTTTCACGACCACGAGTAACCAAAATAGCTGGTTCGTTCGTCACTGCCAAGAACAAGTTCGGCCCGAACTCTTCACTGTTCCCGGCCCGAACTTCATTTTCGGCCCGAGCTTCAACCTCGGCCCGAACTTCAACCTCGGCCCGAACATCATCCTCGACCCGAACACCGAACTTCGGCCCGAACACAACTTCGGCCCGAACATCCCACTTCAGCCCGAACACCACTTCGGCCCGAACATCCCTCTTCGGCCCGAACTCTTCAATATCCAAGATTGTGTGACAAAAGGTGCTATACTAAAACATTCATAACTTTCAGTTCGGGAGTCCGTTTCACTCCCACGAGCAACCAGAATAGCTGGTTCGTTCGTCACTGCCAAGAACAAGTTCGGCCCGAACTCTTCACTGCTCCCGGCCCGAACTTCATTTTCGGCTCGAACTTCAACCTCGGCCCGAACTCCGACCTCGGCCCGAACTCCGACCTCGGCCCGAACATCATCCTCGGCCCGAACACCGAACTTTGGCCCGAACACCGAACTTCGGCCCGAACACCACTTCGGCCCGAACATCCCTCTTCGGCCCGAACTCTTCAATATCCAAGATTGTGTGACAAAAGGTGCTATACTAAAACATTCATAACTTTCAGCTCGGGTGTCCGTTTCACGCCCACGAGTAACCAAAATAGCTGGTTCATTCGTCACTGCCAAGAACAAGTTCGGCCCGAACTCTTCACTGTTCCCGGCCCGAACTTCATTTTCGGCCCGAACTTCAACCTCGGCCCGAACTTCAACCTCGGCCTGAACTCCGACCTCGGCCCGAACTTCAACCTCGGCCCAAACATCATCCTCGGCCCGAGCACTGAACTTCGGCCCGAACACCACTTCGGCATGAACACCACTTCGGCCCGAACATCCCACTTCGGCCCGAACACCACTTCGGCCCGAACACCCCTCTTCGGCCCGAACTCTTCAATATCAAAGATTGTGTGACAAAAGGTGCTATACTAAATCATTCATAACTTTCAGCTCGGGTGTCCGTTTCACGTCCACGAGTAACCAAAATAGCTGGTTTGTTCGTCACTGCCAAAAACAAGTTCGGCCCGAACTCTTCACTGTTCCCGGCCCGAACTTCATTTTCGGCCCGAACTTCAACCTCGGCCCAAACTTCAACCTCGGCCCGAACTCCGACCTCGGCCCGAACTTCAACCTCGGCCCGAACATCATCCTCGGCCCGAACACCGAACTTCGGCCCGAACACCACTTCGGCCCGAACATCCCACTTCGGCCCGAACACCATTTCGGCCCGAACATCCCTCTTCGACCCGAACTCTTCACTATCCAAGATTGTGTGACAAAAGGTGCTATACTAAAACATTCATAACTTTCAGCTCGGGTGTCCGTTTCATGCCCACGAGTAACCAAAATAGCTGGTTCGTTCGTCACTGCAAAGAACAAGTTCGGCCCGAACTCTTCACTGTTCCCGGCCCGAACTTCATTTTCGGCCCGAACTTCAACCTCGGCCCGAACTCCGACCTCGGCCCGAACTCCGACCTCGGCCCGAACATCATCCTCGGCCCGAACACCGAACTTTGGCCCGAACACCGAACATCGGCCCGAACACCACTTTGGCCCGAACACCACTTCGGCCCGAACATCCCTCTTCGGCCAGAACTCTTCAATATCCAAGATTGTGTGACAAAAGGTGCTATACTAAAACATTCATAACTTTCAGCTCGGGTGTCCGTTTCACGCCCACGAGTAACCAAAATAGCTGGTTCGTTCGTCACTGCCAAGAACAAGTTCGGCCCGAACTCTTCACTGTTCCCGGCCCGAACTTCATTTTCGGCCCGAGCTTCAACCTCGGCCCGAACTTCAACCTCGGCCCGAACTCCGACCTCGGCCCGAACTTCAACCTCGGCCCGAACATCATCCTCGACCCGAACACCGAACTTCGGCCCGAACACCACTTCGGCCCGAACACAACTTCGGCCCGAACATCCAACTTCGGCCCGAACACCACTTCGGCCTGAACATCCCTCTTCGGCCCGAACTCTTCAATATCCAAGATTGTGTGACAAAAGGTGCTATACTAAAACATTCATAACTTTCAGCTCGGGTGTCCGTTTCACTCCCACGAGTAACCAGAATAGCTGGTTCGTTCGTCACTGCCAAGAACAAGTTCGGCCCGAACTCTTCACTGCTCCCGGCCCGAACTTCATTTTCGGCTCGAACTTCAACCTCGGTCCGAACTCCGACCTCGGCCCGAACTCCGACCTCGGCCCGAACATCATCCTCGGCCCGAACACCGAACTTTGGCCCGAACACCGAACTTCGGCCCGAACACCACTTCGGCCCGAACATCCCTCTTCGGCCCGAACTCTTCAATATCCAAGATTGTGTGACAAAAGGTGCTATACTAAAACATTCATAACTTTCAGCTCGGGTGTCCGTTTCACGCCCACGAGTAACCAAAATAGCTGGTTCATTCGTCACTGCCAAGAACAAGTTCGGCCCGAACTCTTCACTGTTCCCGGCCCGAACTTCATTTTCGGCCCGAACTTCAACCTCGGCCCGAACTTCAACCTCGGCCTGAACTCCGACCTCGGCCCGAACTTCAACCTCGGCCCAAACATCATCCTCGGCCCGAGCACCGAACTTCGGCCCGAACACCACTTCGGCCCGAACACCACTTCGGCCCGAACATCCCACTTCGGCCCGAACACAACTTCGGCCCGAACACCCCTCTTCGGCCCGAACTCTTCAATATCAAAGATTGTGTGACAAAAGGTGCTACACTAAAACATTCATAACTTTCAGCTCGGGTGTCCGTTTCACGTCCACGAGTAACCAAAATAGCTGGTTTGTTCGTCACTGCCAAGAACAAGTTCGGCCCGAACTCTTCACTGTTCCCGGCCCGAACTTCATTTTCGGCCCGAACTTCAACCTCGGCCCGAACTCCGACCTCGGCCCGAACTCCGACCTCGGCCCGAACATCATCCTCGGCCCGAACACCGAACTTTGGCCCGAACACCGAACTTCGGCCCGAACACCACTTCGGCCCGAACATCCCTCTTCGGCCCGAACTCTTCAATATCCAAGATTGTGTGACAAAAGGTGCTATACTAAAACATTCATAACTTTCAGCTCGGGTGTCCGTTTCACGCCCACGAGTAACCAAAATAGCTGGTTCATTCGTCACTGCCAAGAACAAGTTCTGCCCGAACTCTTCACTGTTCCCGGCCCGAACTTCATTTTCGGCCCGAACTTCAACCTCGGCCCGAACTTCAACCTCGGCCTGAACTCCGACCTCGGCCCGAACTTCAACCTCGGCCCAAACATCATCCTCGGCCCGAGCACCGAACTTCGGCCCGAACACCACTTCGGCCCGAACACCCCTCTTCGGCCCGAACTCTTCAATATCAAAGATTGTGTGACAAAAGGTGCTATACTAAATCATTCATAACTTTCAGCTCGGGTGTCCGTTTCACGTCCACGAGTAACCAAAATAGCTGGTTTGTTCGTCACTGCCAAGAACAAGTTCGGCCCGAACTCTTCACTGTTCCCGGCCCGAACTTCATTTTCGGCCCGAACTTCAACCTCGGCCCGAACTTCAACCTCGGCCCGAACTCCGACCTCGGCCCGAACTTCAACCTCGGCCCGAACATCATCCTCGGCCCGAACACCGAACTTCGGCCCGAACACCACTTCGGCCCGAACATCCCACTTCGGCCCGAACACCATTTCGGCCCGAACATCCCTCTTCGACCCGAACTCTTCACTATCCAAGATTGTGTGACAAAAGGTGCTATACTAAAACATTCATAACTTTCAGCTCGGGTGTCCGTTTCATGCCCACGAGTAACCAAAATAGCTGGTTCGTTCGTCACTGCAAAGAACAAGTTCGGCCCGAACTCTTCACTGTTCCCGGCCCGAACTTCATTTTCGGCCCGAACTTCAACCTCGGCCCGAACTCCGACCTCGGCCCGAACTCCGACCTCGGCCCGAACATCATCCTCGGCCCGAACACCGAACTTTGGCCCGAACACCGAACATCGGCCCGAACACCACTTCGGCCCGAACACCACTTCGGCCCGAACATCCCTCTTCGGCCAGAACTCTTCAATATCCAAGATTGTGTGACAAAAGGTGCTATACTAAAACATTCATAACTTTCAGCTCGGGTGTCCGTTTCACGCCCACGAGTAACCAAAATAGCTGGTTCGTTCGTCACTGCCAAGAACAAGTTCAGCCCGAACTCTTCACTGTTCCCGGCCCGAACTTCATTTTCGGCCCGAGCTTCAACCTCGGCCCGAACTTCAACCTCGGCCCGAACTCCGACCTCGGCCCGAACTTCAACCTCGGCCCGAACATCATCCTCGACCCGAACACCGAACTTCGGCCCGAACACCACTTCGGCCCGAACACAACTTCGGCCCGAACATCCAACTTCGGCCCGAACACCACTTCGGCCCGAACATCCCTCTTCGGCCCGAACTCTTCAATATCCAAGATTGTGTGACAAAAGGTGCTATACTAAAACATTCATAACTTTCAGCTCGGGTGTCCGTTTCACTCCCACGAATAACCAGAATAGCTGGTTCGTTCGTCACTGCCAAGAACAAGTTCGGCCCGAACTCTTCACTGCTCCCGGCCCGAACTTCATTTTCGGCTCGAACTTCAACCTCGGTCCGAACTCCGACCTCGGCCCGAACTCCGACCTCGGCCCGAACATCATCCTCGGCCCGAACACCGAACTTTGGCCCGAACACCGAACTTCGGCCCGAACACCACTTCGGCCCGAACATCCCTCTTCAGCCCGAACTCTTCAATATCCAAGATTGTGTGACAAAAGGTGTTATACTAAAACATTCATAACTTTCAGCTCGGGTGTCCGTTTCACGCCCACGAGTAACCAAAATAGCTGGTTCATTCGTCACTGCCAAGAACAAGTTCGGCCCGAACTCTTCACTGTTCCCGGCCCGAACTTCATTTTCGGCCCGAACTTCAACCTCGGCCCGAACTTCAACCTCGGCCTGAACTCCGACCTCGGCCCGAACTTCAACCTCGGCCCAAACATCATCCTCGGCCCGAGCACCGAACTTCGGCCCGAACACCACTTCGGCCCGAACACCACTTCGGCCCGAACATCCCACTTCGGCCCGAACACCACTTCGGCCCGAACACCCCTCTTCGGCCCGAACTCTTCAATATCAAAGATTGTGTGATAAAAGGTGCTATACTAAAACATTCATAACTTTCAGCTCGGGTGTCCGTTTCATGCCCACGAGTAACCAAAATAGCTGGTTCGTTCGTCACTGCAAAGAACAAGTTCGGCCCGAACTCTTCACTGTTCCCGGCCCGAACTTCATTTTCGGCCCGAACTTCAACCTCGGCCCGAACTCCGACCTCGGCCCGAACTCCGACCTCGGCCCGAACATCATCCTCGGCCTGAACACCGAACTTTGGCCCGAACACCGAACATCGGCCCGAACACCACTTCGGCCCGAACACCACTTCGGCCCGAACATCCCTCTTCGGCCAGAACTCTTCAATATCCAAGATTGTGTGACAAAAGGTGCTATACTAAAACATTCATAACTTTCAGCTCGGGTGTCCGTTTCACGCCCACGAGTAACCAAAATAGCTGGTTCGTTCGTCACTGCCAAGAACAAGTTCAGCCCGAACTCTTCACTGTTCCCGGCCCGAACTTCATTTTCGGCCCGAGCTTCAACCTCGGCCCGAACTCCGACCTCGGCCCGAACTTCAACCTCGGCCCGAACATCATCCTCGACCCGAACACCGAACTTCGGCCCGAACACCACTTCGGCCCGAACACAACTTCGGCCCGAACATCCAACTTCGGCCCGAACACCACTTCGGCCCGAACATCCCTCTTCGGCCCGAACTCTTCAATATCCAAGATTGTGTGACAAAAGGTGCTATACTAAAACATTCATAACTTTCAGCTCGGGTGTCCGTTTCACTCCCACGAATAACCAGAATAGCTGGTTCGTTCGTCACTGCCAAGAACAAGTTCGGCCCGAACTCTTCACTGCTCCCGGCCCGAACTTCATTTTCGGCTCGAACTTCAACCTCGGTCCGAACTCCGACCTCGGCCCGAACTCCGACCTCGGCCCGAACATCATCCTCGGCCCGAACACCGAACTTTGGCCCGAACACCGAACTTCGGCCCGAACACCACTTCGGCCCGAACATCCCTCTTCAGCCCGAACTCTTCAATATCCAAGATTGTGTGACAAAAGGTGTTATACTAAAACATTCATAACTTTCAGCTCGGGTGTCCGTTTCACGCCCACGAGTAACCAAAATAGCTGGTTCATTCGTCACTGCCAAGAACAAGTTCGGCCCGAACTCTTCACTGTTCCCGGCCCGAACTTCATTTTCGGCCCGAACTTCAACCTCGGCCCGAACTTCAACCTCGGCCTGAACTCCGACCTCGGCCCGAACTTCAACCTCGGCCCAAACATCATCCTCGGCCCGAGCACCGAACTTCGGCCCGAACACCACTTCGGCCCGAACACCACTTCGGCCCGAACATCCCACTTCGGCCCGAACACCACTTCGGCCCGAACACCCCTCTTCGGCCCGAACTCTTCAATATCAAAGATTGTGTGATAAAAGGTGCTATACTAAAACATTCATAACTTTCAGCTCGGGTGTCCGTTTCACGTCCACGAGTAACCAAAATAGCTGGTTTGTTCGTCACTGCCAAGAACAAGTTCGGCCCGAACTCTTCACTGTTCCCGGCCCGAACTTCATTTTCGGCCCGAACTTCAACCTCGGCCCAAACTTCAACCTCGGTCCGAACTCCGACCTCGGCCCGAACTTCAACCTCGGCCCGAACATCATCCTCGGCCCGAACACCGAACTTCGGCCCGAACACCACTTCGGCCCGAACATCCCACTTCGGCCCGAACACCATTTCGGCCCGAACATCCCTCTTCGACCCGAACTCTTCACTATCCAAGATTGTGTGACAAAAGGTGCTATACTAAAACATTCATAACTTTCAGCTCGGGTGTCCGTTTCATGCCCACGAGTAACCAAAATAGCTGGTTCGTTCGTCACTGCAAAGAACAAGTTCGGCCCGAACTCTTCACTGTTCCCGGCCCGAACTTCATTTTCGGCCCGAACTTCAACCTCGGCCCGAACTCCGACCTCGGCCCGAACTCTGACCTCGGCCCGAACATCATCCTCGGGCCGAACACCGAACTTTGGCCCGAACACCGAACATCGGCCCGAACACCACTTCGGCCCGAACACCACTTCGGCCCGAACATCCCTCTTCACCCCGAACTCTTCAATATCCAAGATTGTGTGACAAAAGGTGCTATACTAAAACATTCATAACTTTCAGCTCGGGTGTTCGTTTCACGCCCACGAGTAACCAAAATAGCTGGTTCGTTCGTCACTGCCAAGAACAAGTTCGGCCCGAACTCTTCACTGTTCCCGGCCCGAACTTCATTTTCGGACTGAACTTCAACCTCGGCCCGAACTTCAAC
The DNA here is from genome assembly GCA_963853835.1 of Calendula officinalis. Classification (NCBI taxonomy): domain Eukaryota; kingdom Viridiplantae; phylum Streptophyta; class Magnoliopsida; order Asterales; family Asteraceae; genus Calendula; species Calendula officinalis. The sequence continues at coordinate 58,887,622 of OY970820.1, forward strand.
CTCGGCCCGAACTCCGACCTCGGCCCGAACTTCAACCTCGGCCCGAACATCATCCTCGGCCCGAACATCGAACTTCGGCCCGAACACCACTTCGGCCCGAACACCACTTCGGCCCGAACACCACTTCGGCCCGAACACCACTTCGGCCCGAACATCCCACTTCGGCCCGAACACCATTTCGGCCCGAACATCCCTCTTCGGCCCGAACTCTTCAATATCCAAGATTGTGTGACAAAAGGTGTTATACTAAAACATTCATAACTTTCAGCTCGGGTGTCCGTTTCACGACCACGAGTAACCAAAATAGCTGGTTCGTTCGTCACTGCCAAGAACAAGTTCGGCCCGAACTCTTCACTGTTCCCGGCCCGAACTTCATTTTCGGCCCGAACTTCAACCTCGTCCCGAACTTCAACCTCGGCCTGAACTCCGACCTCGGCCCGAACTTCAACCTCGGCCCAAACATCATCCTCGGCCCGAGCACTGAACTTCGGCCCGAACACCACTTCGGCCCGAACATCCCACTTCGGCCCGAACACCACTTCGGCCCGAACACCCCTCTTCGGCCCGAACTCTTCAATATCAAAGATTGTGTGACAAAAGGTGCTATACTAAAACATTCATAACTTTCAGCTCGGGTGTCCGTTTCACGTCCACGAGTAACCAAAATAGCTGGTTTGTTCGTCACTGCCAAGAAAAAGTTCGGCCCGATCTCTTCACTGTTCCCGGCCCGAACTTCATTTTCGGCCCGAACTTCAACCTCGGCCCAAACTTCAACCTCGGCCCGAACTCCGACCTCGGCCCGAACTTCAACCTCGGCCCGAACACCGAACTTCGGCCCGAACACCACTTCGGCCCGAACATCCCACTTCGGCCCGAACACCATTTCGGCCCGAACATCCCTCTTCGACCCGAACTCTTCACTATCCAAGATTGTGTGACAAAAGGTGCTATACTAAAACATTCATATCTTTCAGCTCGGGTGTCCATTTCATGCCCACGAGTAACCAAAATAGCTGGTTCGTTCGTCACTGCAAAGAACAAGTTCGGCCCGAACTCTTCACTGTTCCCGGCCCGAACTTCATTTTCGGCCCGAACTTCAACCTCGGCCCGAACTCCGACCTCGGCCCGAACTCTGACCTCGGCCCGAACATCATCCTCGGCCCGAACACCGAACTTTGGCCCGAACACCGAACATCCGCCCGAACACCACTTCGGCCCGAACACCACTTCGGCCCGAACATCCCTCTTCGGCCCGAACTCTTCAATATCCAAGATTGTGTGACAAAAGGTGCTATACTAAAACATTCATAACTTTCAGCTCGGGTGTCCGTTTCACGCCCACGAGTAACCAAAATAGCTGGTTCGTTCGTCACTGCCAAGAACAAGTTCGGCCCGAACTCTTCACTGTTCCCGGCCCGAACTTCATTTTCGGACTGAACTTCAACCTCGGCCCGAACTTCAACCTCGGCCCGAACTCCGACCTCGGCCCGAACTTCATCCTCGGCCCGAACATCGAACTTCGGCCCGAACACCACTTCGGCCCGAACACCACTTCGGCCCGAACACCACTTCGGCCCGAACATCCCACTTCGGCCCGAACACCATTTCGGCCCGAACATCCCTCTTCGGCCCGAACTCTTCAATATCCAAGATTGTGTGACAAAAGGTGTTATACTAAAACATTCATAACTTTCAGCTCGGGTGTCCGTTTCACGACCACGAGTAACCAAAATAGCTGGTTCGTTCGTCACTGCAAAGAACAAGTTCGGCCCGAACTCTTCACTGTTCCCGGCCCGAACTTCATTTTCGGCCCGAGCTTCAACCTCGGCCTGAACTTCAACCTCGGCCCGAACTCCGACCTCGGCCCGAACTTCAACCTCGGCCCGAACATCATCCTCGACCCGAACACCGAACTTCGGCCCGAACACCACTTCGGCCCGAACACCACTTCGGCCCGAACACCACTTCGGCCCGAACACCACTTCGGCCCGAACATCCCTCTTCGGCCCGAACTCTTCAATATCCAAGATTGTGTGACAAAAGGTGCTATACTAAAAAATTCATAACTTTCAGCTCGGGTGTCCGTTTCACTCCCACGAGTAACCAGAATAGCTGGTTCGTTCGTCACTGCCAAGAACAAGTTCGGCCCGAACTCTTCACTGCTCCCGGCCCGAACTTCATTTTCGGCTCGAACTTCAACCTCGGCCCGAACTCCGACCTCGGCCCAAACTTCAACCTCGGCCCGAACTCCGACCTCGGCCCGAACTTCAACCTCGGCCCGAACATCATCCTCGGCCCGAACACCGAACTTCGGCCCGAACACCACTTCGGCCCGAACACCACTTCGGCCCGAACATCCCACTTCGGTCCGAACACCACTTCGGCCCGAACTCATCAATATCCGAGATTGTGTGACAAAAGGTGCTATACTAAAACATTCATAACTTTCAGCTCGGGTGTCCGTTTCACGCCCACGAGTAACCAAAATAGCTGGTTCGTTCGTTACTGCCAAGAACAAGTTTGGCCCGAACTCTTCACTGTTCCCGGCCCGAACTTCATTTTCAGCCCGAACTTCAACCTCGGCCCGAACTCCGACCTCGGCCCGAACTCCGACCTCGGCCCGAACATAATCCTCGGCCCGAACACCGAACTTTGGCCCGAACACTGAACTTCGGGCCGAACACCACTTCGGCCCGAACACCACTTCGGCCCGAACATCCCTCTTCGGCCCGAACTCTTCAATATCCAAGATTGTGTGACAAAAGGTGCTATACTAAAACATTCATAACTTTCAGCTCGGGTGTCCGTTTCACGCCCACGAGTAGCCAAAATAGCTGGTTCGTTCGTCACTGCCAAGAACAAGTTCGACCCGAACTCTTCACTGTTCCCGGCCCGAACTTCATTTTCGGCCCGAACTTCAATCTCGGCCCGAACTTCAACCTCGGCCCGAACTCCGACCTCGGCCCGAACTTCAACCTCGGCCCGAACATCATCCTCGGCCCGAACACCGAACTTCGGCCCGAACACCACTTCGGCCCGAACACCACTTCGGCCGAACATCCCACTTCGTCCCGAACACCACTTCGGCCCGAACATCCCTCTTCGGCCCGAACTCTTCAATATCCAAGATTGTGTGACAAAAGGTGCTATACTAAAACATTCATAACTTTCAGCTCGGGTGTCCGTTTCACGCCCACGAGTAACCAAAATAGCTGGTTCGTTCGTCACTGCCAAGAACAAGTTCGGCCCGAACTCTTCACTGTTCCCGGCCCGAACTTCATTTTCGGCCCGAACTTGAACCTCGGCCCGAACTTCAACCTCGGCCCGAACTCCGACCTCGGCCCGAACTTCAACCTCGGCCCGAACATCATCCTCGGCCCGAACACCGAACTTCGGCCCGAACACCACTTCGGCCCGAACATCCCACTTCGGCCCGAACACCACTTCGGCCCGAACATCCCTCTTCGGCCCGAATTCTTCAATATCCAAGATTGTGTGACAAAAAGGTGCTATACTAAAACATTCATAACTTTCAGCTCGGGTGTCCGTTTCACGCCCACGAGTAACCAAAATAGCAGGTTCGTTCGTCACTGCCAAGAACAAGTTCGGCCCGAACTTTTCACCGTTCCCTGCCCGAACTTCATTTTCGGCCCGAACTTCAACCTCGGCCCGAACTCCGACCTCGGCCCGAACTTCAACCTCGGCCCGAACATCATCCTCGAGCCGAACACCGAACTTCGGCACGAACACCACTTCGGCCCGAACATCCCACTTCGGCCTGAACACCACTTCGGCCCGAACATCCCTCTTCGGCCCGAACTCTTCAATATCCAAGATTGTGTGACAAAAGGTGCTATACTAAAACATTCATAACTTTCAGCTCGGGTGTCCGTTACACGCCCACGAGTAACCAAAATAGCTGGTTCGTTCATCACTGCCAAGAACAAGTTCGGCCCGAACTCTTCACTGTTCCCGGCCCGAACTTCATTTTCGGCCCGAACTTAAACCTCGGCCCGAACTTAAACCTCGGCCCGAACTCGGACCTCGGCCCGAACTTCAACCTCGGCCCGAACATCATCCTCGGCCCGAACACCGAAATTCGGCCCGAACACCACTTCGGCCCGAACACCACTTCGGCCCGAACATCCCACTTCGGCCCGAACACCACTTCGGCCCGAACATCCCTCTTCGGCCCGAACTCTTCAATATCCAAGATTGTGTGACTAAAGGTGCTATACTAAAACATTCATAACTTACAGCTCGGGTGTCCGTTTCACGCCCACGAGTAACCAAAATAGCTGGTTCGTTCGTCACTGCCAAGAACAAGTTCGGCCCGAACTCTTCACTGTTCCCGGCCCGAACTTCATTTTCGGCCCGAACTTCAAACTCAGCCCGAACTTCGACCTCGGCCCGAACTCCGACCTCGGCCCGAACTTCAACCTCGGCCCGAACATCATCCTCGGCCCGAACACCGAAATTCGGCCCGAACACCACTTCGGCCCGAACACCACTTCGGCCCGAACATCCCACTTCGGCCCGAACACCACTTCGGCCCGAACATCCCTCTTCGGCCCGAACTCTTCAATATCCAAGATTGTGTGACAAAAGGTGCTATACTAAAACATTCATAACTTTCAGCTCGGGTGTCCGTTTCACGCCCACGAGTAACCAAAATAGCTGGTTCGTTCGTCACTGCCAAGAACAAGTTCGGCCCGAACTCTTCACAATTCCCGGCCCGAACTTCATTTTCAGCCCGAACATCAACCTCGGCCCGAACTTCAACCTCGGCCCGAACTCCGACCTCGGACCAAACTCCAACCTCGGCCCGAACATCATCCTCGGCTCGAACACCAAACTTCAGCCCGAACACCACTTCGGCCCGAACATCCCACTTCGGCCCGAACACCACTTCGGCCCGAACATCCCTCTTGGGCCCGAACTCTTCAATATCCAAGATTGTGTGACAAAAGGTGCTATACTAAAATATTCATAACTTTCAGCTCGGGTGTCCGTTTCACGCCCACGAGTAACCAAAATAGCTGGTTCGTTCGTCACTGCCAAGAACAAGTTCGGCCCGAACTCTTCACTGTTCCCGGCCCGAACTTCATTTTCGGCCCGAACTTGAACCTCGGCCCGAACTTCAACCTCGGCCCGAACTCCGACCTCGGCCCGAACTTCAACCTCGGCCCGAACATCATCCTCGGCCCGAACCCCGAACTTCGGCCCGAACACCACTTCAGCCCGAACATCCCACTTCGGCCCGAACACCACTTCGGCCCGAACATCCCTCTTCGGCCCGAATTCTTCAATATCCAAGATTGTGTGACAAAAGGTGCTATACTAAAACATTCATAACTTTCAGCTCGGGTGTCCGTTTCACGCCCACGAGTAACCAAAATAGCTGGTTCGTTCGACACTGCCAAGAACAAGTTCGGCCCGAACTCTTCACTGTTCCCGGCCCGAACTTCATTTTCGGCCCGAACTTCAACCTCGGCCCGAACTTCAACCTCGGCCCGAACTCCGACCTCGGCCCGACCTCCGACCTCGGCCCGAACATCATCCTCGGCCCGCACACCGAACTTTGGCCCGAACACCACTTCGGCCCAAACATCCCTCTTCGACCCGAACTCTTCAATATCCAAGATTGTGTGACAAAATGTGCTATACTAAAACATTCATAACTTTCAGCTCGGGTGTCCGTTTCACGTCCACGAGTAACCAAAATAGCTGGTTCGTTCGTCACTGCCAAGAACAAGTTCGGCCCGAACTCTTCACTGTTCCCGGCCCGAACTTCATTTTCGGCCCGAACTTCAACCTCGGCCCGAACTCCAACCTCAGCCCGAACATCATCCTCGGCTCGAACACCAAACTTCGGCCCGAACACCACTTCGGCCCGAACATCCCACTTCGGCCCGAACACCACTTCGGCCCGAACATCCCTCTTCGGCCCGAACTCTTCAATATCCAAGATTGTGTGACAAAAGGTGCTATACTAAAACATTCATAACTTTCAGCTCGGGTGGCCGTTTCACGCCCACGAGTAACCAAAATAGCTGGTTCATTCGTCACTGCCAATACAAGTTCGGCCCGAACTTTTCACTGTTCCCGGCCCGAACTTCATTTTCGGCCCGAACTTGAACCTCGGCCCGAACTTCAACCTCGGCCCGAACTCCGACCTCGGCCCGAACTTCAACCTCGGCCCGAACATCATCCTCGGCCCGAACACCGAACTTCGGCCCGAAAACCACTTCGGCCAGAACAACCCACTTCGGCCCGAACACCACTTCGGCCCGAACATCCCTCTTCGGCCCGAATTCTTCAATATCCAAGATTGTGTGACAAAAAGGTGCTATACTAAAACATTCATAACTTTCAGCTCGGGTGTCCGTTTCACGCCCACGAGTAACCAAAATAGCAGGTTCGTTCGTCACTGCCAAGAACAAGTTCGGCCCGAACTTTTCACCGTTCCCTGCCCGAACTTCATTTTCGGCCCGAACTTCAACCTCGGCCCGAACTTCAACCTCGGCCCGAACTCCGACCTCGGCCCGAACATCAACCTCGGCCCGAACATCATCCTCGGCCCGAACACCGAACTTTGGCCCGAACACCAAACTTCGGCCCGAACACCACTTCGGCCCGAACACCACTTCGGCCCGAACACCACTTCGGCCCGAACATCCCACTTCGGCCCGAACACTACTTCGGCCCGAACTCTTCAATATCCAAGATTGTGTGACAAAAGGTGCTATACTAAAACATTCATAACTTTCAGCTCGGGTGTCCGTTTCACGCCCACGAGTAACCAAAATAGCTGGTTCGTTCGACGCTGCCAAGAACAAGTTCGGCCCGAACTCTTCACTGTTCCCGGCCCGAACTTCATTTTCGGCCCGAACTTCAACCTCGGCCCAAACTTCAACCTCGGCCCGAACTCCGACCTCGGCCCGACCTCCGACCTCGGCCCGAACATCATCCTCGGCCCGCACACCGAACTTTGGCCCGCACACCGAACTTTGGCCCGAACATCCCACTTCGGCCCGAACACTACTTCGGCCCGAACTCTTCAATATCCAAGATTGTGTGACAAAAATGTGGTATACTAAAACATTCATAACTTTCAGCTCGGGTGTCCGTTTCACGCCCACGAGTAACCAAAATAGCTGGTTCGTTCGTCACTGCCAAGAACAAGTTCGGCCCGAACTCTTCACTGTTCCCGGCCCGAACTTCATTTTCGGCCCGAACTTCAACCTCGGCCCGAACTTAAACCTCGGCCCGAACTCGGACCTCGGCCCGAACTTCAACCTCGGCCCGAACATCATCCTCGGCCCGACACCGAAATTCGGCCCGAACACCACTTCGGCCCGAACACCACTTCGGCCCGAACATCCCACTTCGGCCCGAACACCACTTCGGCCCGAACATCCCTCTTCGGCCCGAACTCTTCAATATCCAAGATTGTGTGACAAAAGGTGCTATACTAAAACATTCATAACTTTCAGCTCGGGTGTCCGTTTCACGCCCACGAGTAACCAAAATAGCTGGTTCGTTCGTCACTGCCAAGAACAAGTTCGGCCCGAACTTTTCACCGTTCCCTGCCCGAACTTCATTTTCGGCCCGAACTTCAACCTCGGCCCGAACTTCAACCTCGGCCCGAACTCCGACCTCGGACCGAACTCCAACCTCGGCCCGAACATCATCCTCGGCTCGAACACCAAACTTCGGCCCGAACACCACTTCAGCCCGAACATCCCACTTCGGCCCGAACACTACTTCGGCCCGAACATCCCTCTTCGGCCCGAACTCTTCAATATCCAAGATTGTGTGACAAAATGTGCTATACTAAAACATTAATAACTTTCAGCTCGGGTGTCCGTTTCACGCCCACGAGTAACCAAAATAGCTGGTTCGTTCGTCACTGCCAAGAACAAGTTCGGCCCGAACTCTTCACTGTTCCCGTATCGAACTTCATTTTCTGCCCGAACTTCAAACTCGGCCCGAACTCCGACCTCGGCCCGAACTTCAACCTCGGCCCGAACATCATCCTCGGCCCGAACACCACTTCGGCCCGAACATCCCACTTCGGCCCGAACACCACTTCGGCCCGAACATCCCTCTTCGGCCCGAACTCTTCAATATCCAAGATTGTGTGACAAAAGGTGCTATACTAAAACATTCATAACTTTCAGCTCGGGTGTCCGTTTCACGCCCACGAGTAACCAAAATAGCTGGTTCGTTCGTCACTGCCAAGAACAAGTTCGGCCCGAACTCTTCACTATTCCCGGCCCGAACTTCATTTTCGGCCAGAACTTCATTTTCGGCCCGAACTTCAACCTCGGCCCGAACATCATCCTCGGCCCGAACACCGAACTTCGGCCCGAACACCACTTCGGCCCGAACATCCCACTTCGGCCCGAACACCACTTCGGCCCAAACATCCCTCTTCGGCCCGAACTCTTCAATATCCAAGATTGTGTGACAAAAGGTGCTATACTAAAACATTCATAACTTTCAGCTCGGGTGTCCGTTTCACCCCACGAGTAACCAAAATAGCTGGTTCGTCCGTCACTGCCAAGAACAAGTTTGGCCCGAACTCTTCACTATTCCCGGCCCGAACTTCATTTTCGGCCCGAACTTCAACCTCGGCCCGAACTTCAACCTCGGCCCGAACTCCGACCTCAGCCCGAACTTCAACCTCGGCCCAAACATCATCCTCGGCCCGAACACCGAACTTCGGCCCGAACATCCCACTTTGGCCCGCACACCACTTCGGCCCGAACATCCCTCTTCGGCCCGAATTCTTCAATATCCAAGATTGTGTGACAAAAATGTGCTATACTAAAACATTCATAACTTTCAGCTCGGGTGTCCGTTTCACGCCCACGAGTAACCAAAATAGCTGGTTCGTTCGTCACTGCCAAGAACAAGTTCGGCCCGAACTCTTCACTGTTCCCGGCCCGAACTTCATTTTCGGCCCGAACTTCAACCTCGGCCCGAACTTAAACCTCGGCCCGAACTCGGACCTCGGCCCGAACTTCAACCTCGGCCCGAACATCATCCTCGGCCCGACACCGAAATTCGGCCCGAACACCACTTCGGCCCGAACACCACTTCGGCCCGAACATCCCACTTCGGCCCGAACACCACTTCGGCCCGAACATCCCTCTTCGGCCCGAACTCTTCAATATCCAAGATTGTGTGACAAAAGGTGCTATACTAAAACATTCATAACTTTCAGCTCGGGTGTCCGTTTCACGCCCACGAGTAACCAAAATAGCTGGTTCGTTCGTCACTGCCAAGAACAAGTTCGGCCCGAACTCTTCACTGTTCCCGGCCCGAACTTCATTTTCGGCCCGAACTTGAACCTCGGCCCGAACTTCAACCTCGGCCCAAACTCCGACCTCGGCCCGAACTTCAACCTCGGCCCGAACATCATCCTCGGCCCGAACACCGAACATCGGCCCGAACACCACTTCGGCCCGAACATCCCACTTCGGCCCGAACACCACTTCGGCCCGAACATCCCTCTTCGGCCCGAATTCTTCAATATCCAAGATTGTGTGACAAAAAGGTGCTATACTAAAACATTCATAACTTTCAGCTCGGGTGTCCGTTTCACGCCCACGAGTAACCAAAATAGCAGGTTCGTTCGTCACTGCCAAGAACAAGTTCGGCCCGAACTTTTCACCGTTCCCTGCCCGAACTTCATTTTCGGCCCGAACTTCAACCTCGGCCCGTACCTCGACCTCGGCCCGAACTTCAACCTCGGCCCGAACATCATCCTCGAGCCGAACACCGAACTTCGGCCCGAACACCACTTCGGCCAGAACATCCCACTTCGGCCTGAACACCACTTCGGCCCGAACATCCCTCTTCGGCCCGAACTCTTCAATATCCAAGATTGTGTGACAAAAGGTGCTATATACTAAAACATTGATAACTTTCAGCTCGGGTGTCCGTTTCACGCCCACGAGTAACCAAAATAGCTGGTTCGTTCGTCACTGCCAAGAACAAGTTCGGCCCGAACTCTTCACTGTTCCCGGCCCGAACTTCATTTTCGGCCCAAACTTCAACCTCGGCCCGAACTTAAACCTCGGCCCGAACTCGGACCTCGGCCCGAACTTCAACCTCGGCCCGAACATCATCCTCGGCCCGAACACCGAAATTCGGCCCGAACACCACTTCGGCCCGAACATCCCACTTCGGCCCGAACACCACTTCGGCCCGAACATCCCTCTTCGGCCCAAACTCTTCAATATCCAAGATTGTGTGACAAAAGGTGCTATACTAAAACGTTCATAACTTTCAGCTCGGGTGTCCGTTTCACGCCCACGAGTAACCAAAATAGATGGTTCGTTCGTCACTGCCAAGAACAAGTTCAGCCCAAACTCTTCACTGTTCCCGGCCCGAACTTCATTTTCGGCCCGAACTTCAACCTCGGCCCGAACTCCAACCTCGGCCCGAACTCCGACCTCGGCCCGAACTTCAACCTCGGCCCGAACATGATCCTCGGCCCGAACATCCCACTTCGGCCCGAACACCACTTCGGCCCGAACATCCCTCTTCGGCCCGAACTCTTCAATATCCAAGATTGTGTGACAAAAGGTGCTATACTAAAAAATTCATAACTTTCAGCTCGGGTGTCCGTTTCACGCCCACGAGTAACCAAAATAGCTGGTTCGTTCGTCACTGCCAAGAACAAGTTCGGCCCGAACTCTTCAGTGTTCCCGGCCCGAACTTCATTTTCGGCCTGAACTTCAACCTCGGCCCGAACTTCAACCTCGGCCCAAACTCCGACCTCGGCCCGAACTCCAACCTCGGCCCGAACATCATCCTCGGCCCGAACACCGAACTTCGGCCCGAACACCACTTCGGGCCGAACATCCCATTTCGGCCCGAACACCACTTCGGCCCGAACATCCCTCTTCGGCCCGAACATCCCTCTTCGGCCCGAACTCTTCAATATCCAAGATTGTGTGACAAAAGGTGCTATACTAAAACGTTCATAACTTTCAGCTCGGGTGTCCGTTTCACGCCCACGAGTAACCAAAATAGCTGGTTCGTTCGTCACTGCCAAGAACAAGTTCGGCCCGAACTCTTCACTGTTCCCGGCCCGAACTTCATTTTCGGCCCGAACTTCAACCTCGGCCCGAACTCCAACCTCGGCCCGAACTCCGACCTCGGCCCGAACTTCAACCTCGGCCCGAACATGATCCTCGGCCCGAACACAGAACTTCGGCCCGAACACCACTTCGGCCCGAACATCCCACTTCGGCCCGAACACCACTTCGGCCCGAACATCCCTCTTCGGCCCGAACTCTTCAATATCCAAGATTGTGTGACAAAAGGTGCTATACTAAAAAATTCATAACTTTCAGCTCGGGTGTCCGTTTCACGCCCACGAGTAACCAAAATAGCTGGTTCGTTCGTCACTGCCAAGAACAAGTTCGGCCCGAACTCTTCAGTGTTCCCGGCCCGAACTTCATTTTCGGCCTGAACTTCAACCTCGGCCCGAACTTCAACCTCGGCCCAAACTCCGACCTCAGCCCGAACTCCAACCTCGGCCCGAACATCATCCTCGGCCCGAACACCGAACTTCGGCCCGAACACCACTTCGGGCCGAACATCCCATTTCGGCCCGAACACCACTTCGGCCCGAACATCCCTCTTCGGCCCGAACATCCCTCTTCGGCCCGAACTCTTCAATATCCAAGATTGTGTGACAAAAGGTGCTATACTAAAACATTCATAACTTTCAGCTCGGGTGTCCGTTTCACGCCCACGAGTAACCAAAATAGCTGGTTCGTTCGTCACTGCCAAGAACAAGTTCGGCCCGAACTCTTCACTGTTCCCGGCCCGAACTTCATTTTCGGCCCGAACTTCAAACTCAGCCCGAACTTCGACCTCGGCCCGAACTCCGACCTCGGTCCGAACTTCAACCTCGGCCCGAACATCATCCTCGGCCCGAACACCGAAATTCGGCCCGAACACCACTTCGGCCCGAACACCACTTCGGCCCGAACATCCCACTTCGGCCCGAACACCACTTCGGCCCGAACATCCCTCTTCGGCCCGAACTCTTCAATATCCAAGATTGTGTGACAAAAGGTGCTACACTAAAACATTCATAACTTTCAGCTCGGGTGTCCGTTTCACGCCCACGAGTAACCAAAATAGTTGGTTCGTTCGTCACTACCAAGAACAAGTTCGGCCCGAACTCTTCACAATTCCCGTCCCGAACTTCATTTTCGGCCCGAACTTCAACCTCGGCCTGAACTTCAACCTCGGCCCGAACTCCGACTTCGGACCGAACTCCAACCTCGGCTCGAACATCATCCTCGGCTCGAACACCAAACTTCGGCCCGAACACCACTTCGGCCCGAACATCCCACTTCGGCCCGAACACCACTTCGGCCCGAACATCCCTCTTCGGTCCGAACTCTTCAATATCCAAGATTGTGTGACAAAAGGTGCTATACTAAAACATTCATAACTTTCAGCTCGGGTGTCCGTTTCACGCCCACGAGTAACCAAAATAGCTGGTTCGTTCGTCACTGCCAAGAACAAGTTCGGCCCGAACTCTTCATTGTTCCCGGCCTGAACTTCATTTTCGGCCCGAACTTGAACCTCGGCCCGAACTTCAACCTCGGCCCGAACTCCGACCTCGGCCCGAACTTCAACCTCGGCCCGAACATCATCCTCGGCCCGAACACCGAACTTCGGCCCGAACACCACTTCGACCCGAACATCCCACTTCGGCCCGAACACCACTTCGGCCCGAACATCCCTCTTCGGCCCTAATTCTTCAATATCCAAGATTGTGTGACAAAAAGGTGCTATACTAAAACATTCATAACTTTCAGCTCGGGTGTCCGTTTCACGCCCACGAGTAACCAAAATAGCAGGTTCGTTCGTCACTGCCAAGAACAAGTTCGGCCCGAACTTTTCACCGTTCCCTGCCCGAACTTCATTTTCGGCCCGAACTTCAACCTCGGCCCGAACTTCAACCTCGGCCCGAACTCCGACCTCGGCCCGAACTTCAACCTCGGCCCGAACATCATCCTCGGCCCGATTACCGAACTTTGGCCCGAACACCGAACTTCGGCCCGAACACCACTTCGGCCCGAACACCACTTCGGCCCGAACACCACTTCGGCCCGAACATCCCACTTCGGTCCGAACACTACTTCGGCCCGAACTCTTCAATATCCAAGATTGTGTGACAAAAGGTGCTATACTAAAACATTCATAACTTTCAGCTCGGGTGTCCGTTTCACGCCCACGAGTAACCAAAATAGCTGGTTCGTTCGACACTGCCAAGAACAAGTTCGGCCCGAACTCTTCACTGTTCCCGGCCCGAACTTCATTTTCGGCCCGAACTTCAACCTCGGCCCGAACTCCGACCTCGGCACGAACTCCGACCTCGGCCCGAACATCATCCTCGGCCCGCACACCGAACTTTGGCCCGAACACCACTTCGGCCCAAACATCCCTCTTCGGCCCGAACTCTTCAATATCCAAGACTGTGTGACAAAAGGTGCTATACTAAAACATTCATAACTTTCAGCTCGGGTGTCCGTTTCACGCCCACGAGTAACCAAAATAGCTGGTTCGTTCGTCACTGCCAAGAACAAGTTCGGCCCGAACTCTTCACTGTTCCCGGCCCGAACTTCATTTTCGGCCCGAACTTCAACCTCAGCCCGAACTTAAACCTCGGCCCGAACTCCGACCTCGGCCCGAACTTCAACCTCGGCCCGAACATCATCCTCGGCCCGAACACCGAAATTCGGCCCGAACACCACTTCGGCCCGAACATCCCACTTCGGCCCGAACACCACTTCGGCCCGAACATCCCTCTTCGGCCCAAACTCTTCAATATCCAAGATTGTGTGACAAAAGGTGCTATACTAAAACGTTCATAACTTTCAGCTCGGGTGTCCGTTTCACGCCCACGAGTAACCAAATTAGCTGGTTCGTTCGTCACTGCCAAGAACAAGTTCAGCCCAAACTCTTCACTGTTCCCGGCCCGAACTTCATTTTTGGCCCGAACTTCAACCTCGGCCCGAACTCCAACCTCGGCCCGAACTCCGACCTCGGCCCGAACTTCAACCTCGGCCCGCACATGATCCTCGGCCCGAACACCGAACTTCGGCCCGAACACCACTTCGGCCCGAACATCCCACTTCGGCCCGAACACCACTTCGGCCCGAACATCCCTCTTCGGCCCGAACTCTTCAATATCCAAGATTGTGTGACAAAAGGTGCTATACTAAAACATTCATAACTTTCAGCTCGGGTGTCCGTTTCACGCCCACGAGTAACCAAAACAGCTGGTTCGTTCGTCACTGCCAAGAACAAGTTCGGCCCGAACTCTTCACTGTTCCCGTATCGAACTTCATTTTCGGCCCGAACTTCAAACTCGGCCCGAACTTCAAACTCAGCCCGAACTCCGACCTCGGCCCGAATTTCAACCTCGGCCCGAACATCATCCTCGGCCCAAACACCGAACTTCGTCCCGAACACCACTTCGGCCCGAACACCACTTCGGCCAGAACATCCCACTTCGGCCCGAACACCACTTCGGCCCGAACATCCCTCTTCGGCCCGAACTCTTCAATATCCAAGATTGTGTGACAAAAGGTGCTATACTAAAACAGTCATAACTTTCAGCTCGGGTGACCGTTTCACGCCCACGAGTAACCAAAATAGCTGGTACGTTCGTCACTGCCAAGAACAAGTTCGGCCCGAACTCTTCACTATTCCCGGCCCGAACTTCATTTTCGGCCCGAACTTCATTTTCGGCCCGAACTTCAACCTCGGCCCGAACTTCAACCTCGGCCCGAACTCCGACCTCCGCCCGAACTTCAACCTCGGCCCAAACATCATCCTCGGCCCGAACACTGAACTTCGGCCCGAACACCATTTCGGCCCGAACATCCCACTTTGGCCCGAACACCACTTCGTCCCGAACATCCCTCTTCGGCCCGAATTCTTCAATATCCAAGATTGTGTGACAAAAAGGTGCTATACTAAAACATTCATAACTTTCAGCTCGGGTGTCCGTTTCACGCCCACGAGTTACCAAAATAGCTGGTTCGTTCGTCACTGCCAAGAACAAGTTCGGCCCAAACTCTTCACTGTTTCCGGCCCGAACTTCATTTCGGCCCGAACTCCGACCTCGGCCCGAACTTCATCCTCGGCCCGAACATCATCCTCGGCTCGAAGACCGAACTTCGGCCCGAACACCACTTCGGCCCGAACATCCCACATCGGCCCGAACATCACTTCGGCCCGAACACCACTTCGGCCCGAACATCCCACTTCGGCCCGAACACCACTTCGGCCCGAACATCCCTCTTCGGCCCGAACTCTTCAATATCCAAGATTGTGTGACAAAAGGTGATATACTAAAACATTCATAACTTTCAGCTCGGGTGTCCGTTTCACGCCCACGAGTAACCAAAATAGTTGGTTCGTTCGTCACTGCCAAGAACAAGTTCGGCCCGAACTCTTCACTGTTCCCGTATCGAACTTCATTTTCGGCCCGAACTTCAAACTCAGCCCGAACTTCAACCTCGGCCCGAACTCCGACCTCTGCCCGAACTTCAACCTCGGCCGGAACATCATCCTCGGCCCGAACACCAAACTTCGGCCCGAACACCGAACTTCGGCCCGAACACCACTTCGGCCCGAACATCCCACTTCGGCCCGAACACCACTTCGGCCCGAACATCCCTCTTTGGCCCGAATTCTTCAATATCCAAGATTGTGTGACAAAAAGGTGCTATACTAAAACATTCATAACTTTCAGCTCGGGTGTCCGTGTCACGCCCACGAGTAACCAAAATAGCTGGTTCGTTCGTCACTGCCAAGAACAAGTTCGGCCCGAACTTTTCACCGTTCCCTGCCCGAACTTCATTTTCGGCCCGAACTTCAACCTCGGCCCGAACTTCAACCTCGGCCCGAACTCCGACCTCGGCCCGAACTTCAACCTCGGCCCGAATATCATCCTCGGCCCGAACACCGAACTTTGGCCCGAACACCGAACTTCAGCCCGAACACCACTTCGGCCCGAACACCACTTCGGCCGGAACATCCCACTTCGGCCCGAACACTACTTCGGCCCGAACTCTTCAATATCCAAGATTGTGTGACAAAAGGTGCTATACTAAAACATTCATAACTTTCAGCTCGGGTGTCCGTTTCACGCCCACGAGTAACCAAAATAGCTGGTTCGTTCGTCACTGCCAAGAACAAGTTCGGCCCGAACTCTTCACTGTTCCCGGCCCGAACTTCATTTTCGGCCCGAACTTCAACCTCGGCCCGAACATAAACCTCGGCCCGAACTCCGACCTCGGCCCGAACTTCAACCTCAGCCCGAACATCATCCTCGGCCCGAACACCGAAATTCAGCCCGAACACCACTTCGGCCCGAACATCCCACTTCGGCCCGAACACCACTTCGGCCCGAACATCCCTCTTCGGCCCAAACTCTTCAATATCCAAGATTGTGTGACAAAAGGTGCTATACTAAAACGTTCATAACTTTCAGCTCGGGTGTCCGTTTCATGCCCACGAGTAACCAAAATAGCTGGTTCGTTCGTCACTGCCAAGAACAAGTTCAGCCCAAACTCTTCACTGTTCCCGGCCCGAACTTCATTTTCGGCCCGAACTTCAACCTCGGCCCGAACTCCAAACTCGGCCCGAACTCCGACCTCGGCCCGAACTTCAACCTCGGCCCGCACATGATCCTCGGCCCGAACACCGAACTTCGGCCCGAACACCACTTCGGCCCGAACATCCCACTTCGGCCCGAACACCACTTCGGCCCGAACATCCCTCTTCGGCCCGAACTCTTCAATATCCAAGATTGTGTGACAAAAGGTGCTATACTAAAACATTCATAACTTTCAGCTCGGGTGTCCGTTTCACGCCCACGAGTAACCAAAATAGCTGGTTCGTTCGTCACTGCCAAGAACAAGTTCGGCCCGAACTCTTCACTGTTCCCGTATCGAACTTCATTTTCGGCCCGAACTTCAAACTCGGCCCGAACTTCAAACTCAGCCCGAACTCCGACCTCGGCCCGAACTTCAACCTCGGCCCGAACATCATCCTCGGCCCGAACACCGAACTTCGGCCCGAACACCACTTCGGCCCGAACACCACTTCGGCCCGAACATCCCACTTCGGCCCGAACACCACTTCGGCCCGAACATCCCTCTTCGGCCCGAACTCTTCAATATCCAAGATTGTGTGACAAAAGGTGCTATACTAAAACATTCATAACTTTCAGCTCGGGTGTCCGTTTCACGCCCACGAGTAACCAAAATAGCTGATTCGTTCGTCACTGCCAAGAACAAGTTCGGCCCGAACTCTTCACTATTCCCGGCCCGAACTTCATTTTCGGCCCGAACTTCATTTTCGGCCCGAACTTCATTTTCGGCCCGAACTTCAACCTCGGCCCGAACTTCAACCTCGGCCCGAACTCCGACCTCAGCCCGAACTTCAACCTCGGCCCAAACATCATCCTCGGCCCGAACACCGAACTTCGGCCCGAACACCGAACTTCGGCCCGAACACCACTTCGGCCCGAACACCACTTCGGCCCGAACACCACTTCGGCCCGAACATCCCACTTCGGCCCGAACACTACTTCGGCCCGAACTCTTCAATATCCAAGATTGTGTGACAAAAGGTGCTATACTAAAACATTCATAACTTTCAGCTCGGGTGTCCGTTTCACGCCCACGAGTAACCAAAATAGCTGGTTCGTTCGTCACTGCCAAGAACAAGTTCGGCCCGAACTCTTCACTATTCCCGGCCCGAACTTCATTTTCGGCCCGAACTTCATTTTCGGCCCGAACTTCAACCTCGGCCCGAACTTCAACCTCGGCCCGAACTCCGACCTCAGCCCGAACTTCAACCTCGGCCCAAACATCATCCTCGGCCCGAACACCGAACTTCGGCCCGAACACAATTTCGGCCCGAACATCCCACTTTGGCCCGAACACCACTTCGGCCCGAACATCCCTCTTCGGCCCGAATTCTTCAATATCCAAGATTGTGTGACAAAAAGGTGCTATACTAAAACATTCATAACTTTCAGCTCGGGTGTCCGTTTCACGCCCACGAGTTACCAAAATAGCTGGTTCATTCGTCACTGCCAAGAACAAGTTCGGCCCAAACTCTTCACTGTCTCCGGCCCGAACTTCATTTCGGCCCGAACTCCGACCTCGGCCCGAACTTCAACCTCGGCCCGAACATCATCCTCGGCTCGAAGACCGAACTTCGGCCCGAACACCACTTCGGCCCGAACATCCCACTTCGGCCCGAACATCCCTCTTCAGCCCGAACTCTTCAATATCCAAGATTGTGTGACAAAAAGGTGCTATACTAAATCATTCATAACTTTCAGCTCGGGTGTCCGTTTCACGCCCACGAGTAACCAAAATAGCTGGTTCGTTCGTCACTGCCAAGAACAAGTTCGGCCCGAACTCTTCACTGTTCCCGGCCCGAACTTCATTTTCGACCCTGAACTTCAACCTCGGCCCGAACCCCGACCTCGGCCCGAACTTCAACCTCGGCCCGAACATCATCCTCGGCCCGAACACCAAACTTCGGCCCGAACACCGAACTTCGGCCCAAACACCACTTCGGCCCGAACATCCCACTTCGGCCCGAACACCACTTCGGCCCGAACATCCCTCTTCGGCCCGAATTCTTCAATATCCAAGATTGTGTGGCAAAAAGGTGCTATACTAAAACATTCATAACTTTCAGCTCGGGTGTCCGTTTCACGCCCACGAGTAACCAAAATAGCTGGTTCGTTCGTCACTGCCAAGAACAAATTCGGCCCGAACTTTTCACCGTTCCCTGCCCGAACTTCATTTTCGGCCCGAACTTCAACCTCGGCCGGAACTTCAACCTCGGCCCGAACACCGACCTCGGCCCGAACTTCAACCTCGGCCCGAATATCATCCTCGGCCCGAACACCGAACTTTGGCCCGAACACCGAACTTCGGCCCGAACACCACTTCGGCCCGAACACCACTTCGGCCCGAACATCCCACTTCGGCCCGAACACTACTTCGGCCCGAACTCTTCAATATCCAAGATTGTGTGACAAAAGGTGCTATACTAAAACATTCATAACTTTCAACTCGGGTGTCCGTTTCACGCCCACGAGTAACCAAAATAGCTGGTTCGTTCGTCACTGCCAAGAACAAGTTCGGCCCGAACTCTTCACTGTTCCCGGCCCGAACTTCATTTTCGGCCCGAACTTCAACCTCGGCCCGAACTTAAACCTCGGCCCGAACTCCGACCTCGGCCCGAACTTCAACCTCGGCCCGAACATCATCCTCGGCCCGAACACCGAAATTCGGCCCGAACACCACTTCGGCCCGAACACCGAACTTCGGCCCGAACACCAAACTTCGGCCCGAACACCGAACTTCGGCCCGAACTTTTCACTGTTCCCGGCCCGAACTTCATTTTCGGCCCGAACTTCAACCTCGGCCCGAACTTCAACCTCGGCCCGAACTCCGACCTCAGCCCGAACTTCAACCTCGGCCCAAACATCATCCTCGGCCCGAACACCGAACTTCGGCCCGAACACCCCACTTTGGCCCGAACACCACTTCGGCCCGAACATCCCTCTTCGGCCCGAATTCTTCAATATCCAAGATTGTGTGACAAAAAGGTGCTATACTAAAACATTCATAACTTTCAGCTCGGGTGTCCGTTTCACGCCCACGAGTTACCAAAATAGCTGGTTCGTTCGTCACTGCCAAGAACAAGTTCGGCCCAAACTCTTCACTGTCTCCGGCCCGAACTTCATTTCGGCCCGAACTCCGACCTCGGCCCGAACTTCAACCTCGGCCCGAACATCATCCTCGGCTCGAAGACCGAACTTCGGCCCGAACACCACTTCGGCCCGAACATCCCACTTCGGCCTGAACATCCCTCTTCGGCCCGAACTCTTCAATATCCAAGATTGTGTGACAAAAAGGTGCTATACTAAAACATTCATAACTTTCAGCTCGGGTGTCCGTTTCACGCCCACGAGTAACCAAAATAGCTGGTTCGTTCGTCACTGCCAAGAACAAGTTCGGCCCGAACTCTTCACTGTTCCCGGCCCGAACTTCATTTTCGACCCTGAACTTCAACCTCGGCCCGAACTCCGACCTCGGCCCGAACTTCAACCTCGGCCCGAACATGATCCTCGGCCCGAACACCGAACTTCGGCCCGAACACCGAACTTCGGCCCGAACACCACTTCGGCCCGAACATCCCACTTCGGCCCGAACACCACTTCGGCCCGAACATCCCTCTTCGGCCCGAATTCTTCAATATCCAAGATTGTGTGACAAAAAGGTGCTATACTAAAACATTCATAACTTTCAGCTCGGGTGTCCGTTTCACGCCCACGAGTAACCAAAATAGCTGGTTCGTTCGTCACTGCCAAGAACAGGTTCGGCCCGAACTTTTCACCGTTCCCTGCCCGAACTTTATTTTCGGCCCGAACTTCAACCTCGGCCTGAACTCCGACCTCGGCCCGAACTTCAACCTCGGCCCGAATATCATCCTCGGCCCGAACACCGAACTTTGGCCCGAACACCGAACTTCGGCCCGAACACCACTTCGGCCCGAACACCACTTCGGCCCGAACATCCCACTTCGGCCCGAACACTACTTCGGCCCGAACTCTTCAATATCCAAGATTGTGTGACAAAAGGTGCTATACTAAAACACTCATAACTTTCAGCTCGGGTGTCCGTTTCACGCCCACGAGTAACCAAAATAGCTGGTTCGTTCGACACTGCCAAGAACAAGTTCGGCCCGAACTCTTCACTGTTCCCAGTCCGAACTTCATTTTCGGCCCGAACTTCAACCTCGGCCCGAACTTCAACCACGGCCCGAACTCCGACCTCGGCCCGAACTCCGACCACGGCCCGAACATCATCCTCGGCCCGAACACCGAACTTTGGCCCGAACACCACTTCGGCCCAAACATCCCTCTTCGGCCCGAACTCTTCAATATCCAAGATTGTGTGACAAAAGGTGCTATACTAAAACATTCATAACTTTCAGCTCGGGTGTCCGTTTCACGCCCACGAGTAACCAAAATAGCTGGTTCGTTCGTCACTGCCAAGAACAAGTTCGGCCCGAACTCTTCACTGTTCCCGGCCCGAACTTCATTTTCGGCCCGAACTTCAACCTCGGCCCGAACTTAAACCTCGGCCCGAACATCATCCTCGGCCCGAACACTGAAATTCGGCCCGAACACCACTTCGGCCCGAACATCCCTCTTCGGCCCAAACTCTTCAATATCCAAGATTGTGTGACAAAAGGTGCTATACTAAAACGTTCATAACTTTCAGCTCGGGTGTCCGTTTCACGCCCACGAGTAACCAAAATAGCTGGTTCGTTCGTCACTGCCAAGAACAAGTTCAGCCCAAACTCTTCACTGTTCCCGGCCCGAACTTCATTTTTGGCCCGAACTTCAACCTCGGCCCGAACTTCAACCTCGGCCCGAACTCCGACCTCGGCTCGAACTTCAACCTCGGCCCGAACATGATCCTCGGCCCGAACACCGAACTTCGGCCCGAACACCACTTCGGCCCGAACATCCCGCTTCGGCCCGAACACCACTTCGGCCTGAACATCCCTCTTCGGCCCGAACTCTTCAATATCCAAGATTGTGTCACAAAAGGTGCTATACTTAAACATTCATAACTTTCAGCTCGGATGTCCGTTTCACGCCCACGAGTAACCAAAATAGCTGGTTCGTTCGTCACAGCCTAGAACAAGTTCGGCCCGAACTCTTCACTGTTCAAGGCCCGAACTTCATTTTCGGCCCGAACTTCAACCTCGGCCCGAACTTCAACCTCGGCCCGAACTCCGACCTCGGCCCGAACTCCAACCTCGGCCCGAACATCATCCTCGGCCCGAACACCGAAGTTCGGCCCGAACACCACTTCGGCCCGAACACCACTTCGGCCCGAACGTCCCTCTTCGGCCCGAACTCTTCAATATCCAAGATTGTGTGACAAAAGGTGATATACTAAAACATTCATAACTTTCAGCTCGGGTGTCCGTTTCACGCCCACGAGTAACCAAAATAGCTGGTTCGTTCGTCACTGCCAAGAACAAGTTCGGCCCGAATTCTTCACTGTTCCCGTATCGAACTTCATTTTCGGCCCGAACTTCAAACTCGGCCCGAACTTCAAACTCAGCCCGAACTCCGACCTCGGCCCGAACTTCAACCTCGGCCCGAACATCATCCTCGGCCCGAACACCAAACTTCGGCCCGAACACCACTTCGGCCCGAACATCCCACTTCGGCCCGAACATCCCTCTTCGGCCCGAACTCTTCAATATCCAAGATTGTGTGACAAAAGGTGCTATACTAAAACATTCATAACTTTCAGCTCGGGTGTCTGTTTCACGCCCACGAGTAACCAAAATAGCTGGTTCGTTCGTCACTGCCAAGAACAAGTTCTGCCCGAACTCTTCACTATTCCCGGCCCGAACTTCATTTTCGGCCCGAACTTCATTTTCGGCCTGAACTTCAACCTCGGCCCGAACTTCAACCTCGGCCCGAACTCCGACCTCGGCCCGAACTTCAACCTCGGTCCGAACATCATCCTCGGCCCGAACACCGAACTTCGGCCCGAACACAATTTCAGCCCGAACATCCCACTTTGGCCCGAACACCACTTCGGCCCGAACATCCCTCTTCGGCCCGAATTCTTCAATATCCAAGATTGTGTGACAAAAAGGTGCTATACTAAAACATTCATAACTTTCAGCTCGGGTGTCCGTTTCACGCCCACGAGTTACCAAAATAGATGCTTCGTTCGTCACTGCCAAGAACAAGTTCGGCCCGAACTCTTCACTGTTTCCGGCCCGAACTTCATTTCGGCCCGAACTCCGACCTCGGCCCGAAGATCATACTCAGCTCGAAGACCGAACTTCGGCCCGAACACCACTTCGGCCCGAACATCCCACTTCGGCCCGAACATCCCTCTTCGGCCCGAACTCTTCAATATCCAAGATTGTGTGACAAAAAGGTGCTATACTAAAACATTCATAACTTTCAGCTCGGGTGTCCGTTTCACGCCCACGAGTTACCAAAATAGCTGTTTCGTTCGTCACTGCCAAGAACAAGTTCGGCCCGAACTCTTCACTGTTTCCGGCCCGAACTTCATTTCGGCCCGAACTCCGACCTCGGCCCGAACTTCAACCTCGGCCCGAACATCATCCTCGGCTCGAAGACCGAACTTCGGCCCGAACACCACTTCGGCCTGAACATCCCACTTCGGCCCGAATATCCCTCTTCGGCCCGAACTCTTCACTGTTCCCGGCCCGAACTTCAACCTCGGCCCGAACTCCGACCTCCTCCCGAACATCATCCTCGGCCCGAACACCGAACTTCGGCCCGAACACCACTTCGGCCCGAACACCACTTCGGCCCGAACATCCCACTTCGGCCCGAACACCACTTCGCCCCGAACATCCCTCTTCGGCCCGAACTCTTCAATATCCAAGATTGTGTGACAAAATGTGCTATACTAAAACATTCATAACTTTCAGCTCGGGTGTCCATTTCAAGCCCACGAGTAACCAAAATAGCTGGTTCGTTCGTCACTGCGAAGAACAAGTTCGGCCCGAACTCTTCACTATTCCCGGCCCGAACTTCATTTTCGGCCCGAACTTCATTTTCGGCCCGAACTCCGACCTCGGCCCGAACTTCAACCTCGGCCCGAACATCATCCTCGGCCCGAACACCGAACTTCGGCCCGAACACAACTTCGGCCCGAACATCCCACTTTGGCCCGAACACCACTTCGGCCTGAACATCCCTCTTCGGCCCGAATTCTTCAATATCCAAGATTGTGTGACAAAAAGGTGCTACACTAAAACATTCATAACTTTCAGCTCGGGTGTCCGTTTCACGCCCACGAGTTACCAAAATAGCTGGTTCGTTCGTCACTGCCAAGAACAAGTTCGGCCCAAACTCTTCACTGTTTCCGGCCCGAACATCATTTCGGCCCGAACTCCGACCTCGGCCCGAACTTCAACCTCGGCCCGAACATCATCCTCGGCTCGAAGACCGAACTTCGGCCCGAACACCACTTCGGCCCGAACATCCCACTTCGGCCCGAACATCCCTCTTCGGCCCGAACTCTTCAATATCCAAGATTGTGTGACAAAAAGGTGCTATACTAAAATATTCATAACTTTCAGCTCGGGTGTCCGTTTCACACCCACGAGTAACCAAAATAGTTGGTTCGTTCGTCACTGCCAAGAACAAGTTCGGCCCGAACTCTTCACTGTTCCCGGGCCGAACTTCATTTTCGACCCGAACTTCAACCTCGGCCCGAACTTCAACCTCGGCCCGAACTCCGACCTCAGCCCGAACTTCAACCTCGGCCCAAACATCATCCTCGGCCGGAACACCGAACTTCGGCCCGAACACCACTTCGGCCCGAACACCACTTCGGCCCGAACATCCCACTTCGGCCCGAACACCACTTCGGCCCGAACTCTTCAATATCCAAGATTGTGTGACAAAAGGTGCTATACTAAAACATTCATAACTTTCAGCTCGGGTGTCCGTTTCACGCATACGAGTAACCAAAATAGCTGGTTCGTTCGTCACTGCCAAGAACAAGTTCGGCCCGAACTCTTCACCGTTCCCGGCCCGAACATCAACCTCGGCCCGAACCTCAACCTCGGCTCGAACTCCGACCTCGGCCCTGTTAGGTCACAACTCCCTGGTTTAAATGGTTAATTGATTGGATAATTATAACTTTAAGACAAATATAATATAAGAACAAGATATGAGTCAAATGTAGAATTCCACTAAGTGTGGCTTGTTGCGGAATAACAAGACCACTGATCAATTATAAAAGATATGAAATTGTAAAGTAAATTGGTGAGTTCTCCTTTGCAAGATGATCTCTATTTATAATGATATAGAGATCTTACATGATGGGCAAAGGAGTAACCGAAGGACTAAACTAAGGAAATGACTAAGATCAAGGGATTTGATCTTAGTCCATTACGAAACTGACTGTAACTCAGTCCTTCTACTCAGTCCTTGTACTCAGTATCACTATCTGATACTGAGCTCTAATACTGAGTTCCAATACTGATCACTCAGTATCAGACCTAAACTTAGCTATTTTATTCTACATATTAATCTGAGCTAGTCTAGGTTGTTTTGTTATCTAAAGATCCAAAGGGGTAAGGCTTTTTTCCTTAACAATCTCCCCCTATCTAATGATAACAAAACAATTACAAAGAGATAAAAAAAATAAGAATACAACAGCATAGGTAGCAAGATTTTCTTCTTCATCTGCTGTTGATGGCTTCATTCTCATAGAAGACTTCTTGTTTGATGTGGACAAACTCTTCTCTTCTCTTGAGTTCATCCTTTCTACAATTAAGAACTGCTACAATCTTCTTTCTGAACCGAGAGTCTTCTTTCTTGGTGATCATCCATTTCAGTCCAACAAGGTGACTAATTTGAGCTCTTGGCAGATCTTCTTCAGAAATGAAGCACTCTCTATCCTCTGAATCAGTATACATATATCCAGAAGTTGGATATATGACACTCTTTTGATCCTGAAAAACAAGGTTAGGAGGAAGAGGGTACTTTCTAAGATACTTGTATGTATGAAGACATTCTGGTCTGTTGTTTGAGTAAGCTTCAGTCATCACACTGAGTGTTCTATATTCTATCTCATGAAGCAAACCCTTCTCATAACATACTGTAGAAACTGCACAGATCTCATCCAAGACTATTTGATCATAAGTTGATTTCTTTGGAAGCTCTTTGATCAGTCTTGTAATCCTCACCCAGTCTTGAAGACCAATTCTTTGAATATCATGAATAAATTACTTCACGGGAGGACTGGTTAAGCCAGTACAAGTGATAGTGATTCTTCCTTCTTTGAGCTTCACTTTTACTTTGTTGACATCCAGATTTAACCAATGTATCCCCCTTACATTTGGAAATGTTTTGGTCTACAAGAACTCCTTTCTTTCCTCATTATACTGAGTCCTGGCAGCAACCATATTCTAGTAATGTTGAATATGGTCTGGCCCCTTTCTTCAGATTCTATGGGAAGGACCAGGAGTATCAGTATCTGGGTCAGATTCTGGTTCAGCTTTGACTCCCAGCTCTTGCTCATATAAAAATCTTTCTTGTTCTGCCCAGAGTTGTTGAGGAGTCAGTCTTGGAGCCTGCTCGGTATCACTGTCCATTGTATGAACATGTCTTCTTTGTCTTGTTACCAAAGGAGCAGATTCCTCACTTGATTCAGAAGAAGTGAGAACTGCATTGATAGGTCTTTTTGATAAGGAACTCCTTCTTCTAATCACCAGATTTTCTGGTTCTTCATCATCCGAGGATGATGATGAAGAACTTTCTTGTTCTACCAGATTTAGTGCATAGTTCACTAAATCTGTTTCTTCATCTTCATCATCAGCAATAGGCCAGATAAAAGGCCTATAGACCACGATTTGCAAATCATTCTCATTACGAGCAGGTGGCTCAGAATAAGTTTGATGTGGTTGGTCAGTATGAGTCTCCCCCTAAGCAGATGGCTCAAGTGGGTCTTCAACTTATAGTGCTGGCCTAGTTCTTTGACTTCTTCTCTCATACTGAATCCGAAGTGGCTCAGTATGAGGGCTTTGCTGATGTTGTTGTTCTTGTTGTGGAGGTTGATCTTCATTCAATCTTCTTCTTTTCTCCCCCTGAGCAGATGGCTCAGCTTGATCAACCTCAGTATCTCTTTGTCTCTTCTCCCCCTTATTGTTATCATTGGATGGGGAGGGAAGAGGATCAGTATCACCACCCATGTCCCCTTCAGGTTCTTCAAGAGTAGGGGAGGGCATGGGCTCAGTGGCAGCATCAGTATCACCAGCATCTCCTTCTCCTTCGCCTTCTTGATTGTGTTCACCATGTGAAAATGGTTGAGTTGGTGGAGGCTGATGTGGTTGTTGAAGTAGTGAGACTGATTGTTTTATTGAGGCAATATCACTACTCATAGTGTCCATTCTGGCCAGTATGCTAGTCTGAGTATGTTGGATGGCCAGAATATGCTGCATGATTGCTTGCAGAGTCACTTGGTTTCCTGCAGCCTGTATTGCCTGAATGCCCTGCACAGATGGTGCTAAAGAAACAAAAAAATAAAACTGGTTAAAAAAGAAAGGTTTATCAAATAGAATTGTGGTGTTGTATAACTCTATAATCATATAAACAGAGTTTGTGAAGTCTGTATTTCATCTGGTTTATGATGAAATATTGTGGACTTGTGCATAGCATGTGTAAGAAGATGTTAGTAAAAGTGAGTGTGTAAATTTAAGTAGCTCAGTATAGGATAAGTCACATTTACTAAAAGGTTTGGGTTTGGGAATTCGAAGCCTGGGATGTGCTTCTTGTTATTTTCAGTGTTTATCACTCGGTATTAGAGTGATAACAGAAATGTGGCTAAACCCCATGGAAAGTTTTTGGATTTTATGGCTTAAGGGTTTGTGATCATTTCTTGAATTATGCTACCCAACTCAAAAATAAGTTGGACATAATTCAAGCAGTACCAGTGGGTTTCAGTATGACATCAACCACCATTGTCTCTTTAAATGTTGAGACAACTGTAGACTGACAATGATCAATTTTGTGTGCTCAGTATATGAATGTTGCATAGCAGCAGTGGGCTAGCTATGTTGGCCATAAAAGGATATATATTTGAAAGATCGTGTGAGACTTTGGTCAGTATTGAGTTGGTACTGGCCAATACTTAGTCTCTATTTGGGAATGAAATATATATATATATATATATATATATATATATATATATATATATATATATATCTACTATCTATAATGCATTTAGGACCTTCCCTAAATAGCATATTGAAAATTCAGCCAAATACTTACTATTTTTGGAATTTAGTCTTTCTGCCAAAAACTAGCGTTAGCCGGGTTTCGAACACGCATCCCACAGAATAAATACCAACGCCCAAACCAGCTTCTCTAGCCTACATCTGCGTTCAGTTTTCTAAACCCAAATAATTTAAATACCATAACTTGTGGAGTAGGCTTCTTCACCGCCCAAATATTTAAACCATTCATATTCATCTGCACGCCTCCTCGATTCATACACCTCCTGTCACGCGTGTAATCTTCATACGCCTCGACGACTATTCATCTTCGTCCGCCTCCTCGATTCTCTGCGTTTAGGCTGGTTGCTTTAACCATAAATAAAGAACATCGATGGGGAAAGATCTCCAATTAATTTCACGCGAGGTCCAAGGTTTGATTTTTTTAAACGAAGTTAGGGTTTTTAACGTATGCAGTCGATTGAGCTTGGTTCAGATCTTCTTTGTGGGGTACGAAGATATTGAGCAAACTGCTGCTACCCTTATTGCTTATTATTATAACGATGCGAGATCGATTGATGCTCGCTTTGTTGAAGTTGTATAATCGAGATGTTGTTGAATCGATTGGCCTAGAGAAAACGGTAAATCGATTAGGTTTTTCTTCTCAACTTTATGCTTATACATGATTTTATTGATGTACTATTATACTGAAGAAACGTAAAATAAGGATAAAAATGAATTTTGAAATGTACAGGTGTTGAGAGGTGGCGAATTTCTGATATCGTCAATATAGTAGAGAGTGTTCGGGTAAGATTTTTTTCTTCCAGTTCTTGTTTTCTTTTTGGGGGTTTTTGTTTCAAAATTTTGATTGTATGTCATTTACTGTGTATGCTAATACAAATTTGTTTGTCTTATAACTTTGTGTTGGTATGATTCATCAAGACGTTCACTTGAACACTTGAATTCCAATATTATGTATGTATACTCACTTGTTGAAACATGCATCTAATGAGAAATCCAAAGTGTCACACATGTTTATAGTGATAATGGGAAATACTTACTAATATAACTTTCTACGGGTAGTTTGAAGAACACTTTCAGTAGAGTGATATTTTTGACTTTGTACTTTTTTACATTCTTGATACTTTGTTTTCATGTTGATTTTATGTTTTTTTGTCTAATTTATAGGGGACCGAGGATTGTTAAAGAAATTATGAGAGAGATTAAAGCTGTTATGAGACACATTGCTTCCAACAGCACATGCTTGCCTTGCCTTCCATTAACGAAATCTGTAGGTTATTTTTAATCTTAAATGTTGATTTCTATGAATTGAAGTATCATATTTAATTCAATTCTTATTGTGAAATTGCAGGCAAAATATGATTTGCTATCAATGTTCTGTTCTTCACATTTACTCAAGTTTTATGTTATTCATATTTACCCTGTTAGTTTCCTGCCTCGGATGTGGCAAGATCAAATTCAAACAGCTAAATATGGATGCTTTGATATTAATGATTTTTTGAATGACTGTGAACCATCGTATGGTATTTTGTTAATTTTCATTACAATTTCCTTTGTGAAAACACTTATACATTTGACACAGATGCCACTTTTTATTTGGTTAGGGAACATGTAAGTTTGTACTATTATGGTTGCTATTGTTAGTGCTCACTTTTCTCATACATTTTTTGTTTGGTCATTAGCTTGCTGGAAGCCTGAACATTGGTTCAAGTGGGGATACCATTTGAGTCTGAACCTATTTGTATCTAATCATGAAGTTCCTGTTAAAAAGGTGAGTTCTTTTTTCGAGTTTTATTATATTTATGTATTGAAAGATTAATAAGTTTTTGACACAATCACGTGATTAATGTGCATGAATTTCATGTTACAGACCCGTGAAAGTTATGGGTATTGAGTGTGGAATTGGACCCTGCTCTTCAGCATCATGGTTCACTCTCTGTTTTATTATTGAGCTTGGTTTCGTGTTGCTAATATGCTACAACCAAAGTATTTTATAGAGTCATTACTTATGAATTAAAAAATGTAGTAATTTTGTATAGAATTTGGATATTATAGAATGGTTGATGTCTATAGAGCTTTCTTTTTTTTATGTTAGATAAAAGATATTTGTGTCAACCATTTGTGCCTACCCATCATGTCTACCCACTTTTAAACTTGACATGTGTGATGTGTCATCCATTAATTCTGTCTCTTCATATCATCTCTTACTTTTGACACTTGTTATGATCAAATTTATAGGCACGTGAGTAAGCTCAAATGGTAGGTACCAATACCATTACACTTAATGTCATTTAGCGATATAATGTTATTATTGAGCATACATACGAATTTTTTGTTCTATCATTGTCTATGATTTTATATTTTTTGTTGCGTCATTGTCTATTATACATATTGTTAATTCATGTATGCTTGATGTTTCTTCGTGTTGCTATTTTTTAATATAACTAAAAAGTCAATAGTTAAATTTAATCATCTTAAGAAGTCTTGTGTGTCAAATTATTTCAAGTATATTTTTATCATTTATATGCATTTCTACTCAAGTAAAATAACGCCGTGTTCAAGGATGGTTAGGAACTTAAACTGATATATTTTGAGGACTTTTGAAGGCCTTCTACGACCTACCACCACTATTTGTCCACCAACTACTTCCATCACCCACCACCACAAACAATCACTATTGCTGCTACCCACTATCGCTAAACATCACAACCCACAATCATCATTGTCGCCGCCACAAAATATAGTTACAGGGTACCCGCCGCCGCATTAAGCGGGTACCCTGCTAGTATATATATATATATATATATATATATATATATATATATATATATATATATATATATATATATATATATATATATATATATATATATATATATATATATATATATATATATATATATATATATATATATATATATATATATATATATATATATATATATATATATATATATATATATATATATATATATATATATATATATATATATATAAGTTTAAGGGTTTTAGAAATTCATACCTGAGACTCTGTCAGATTCCCTTCTAGCATCGGCAGAGGTCGGTGCAGGATCATGTGATTGTGGATTTGCAGCACCAATATGTTCAATACCGACCTGTCTATCTTGCTGAGCACCTTCCAGTGTAGTTTGCTCATATTGAATCTCCACATCAAGAGGAACATGAGGTTCCTCAATTGGTTGAGCAGTTGGAATTAGTTCTGGACCTGGAAGGTCAGCGGTGGCGGCAACTAGGCTTTGTGCTTGAAGAGATGCAGTTAATGATGGAACATTTGCAGGCTGCACCTCCTCAGATGATAAGTTTCCCATAATGACAGAGGAAAGATTTCTTCTTCTTCTTTGAAGGACCAGTGGAGTATCTTCTGAGGACTCAGTATCAATAACTGGTTCAATATGAGGAGCATCAGGATCCTGTGCAGGTGGAGAGATATGTTGTTGAGTCGGTTCTTGAACTTGTGGAACATCTTGCATCTCAACATCTTGACCGGCCTGTTCTCCATTACCACTATTATCATCATTATCATCATCATCATCATCATCATTGTCTGATTCAGTATCAGACATGTCTTCTTCATCATTTATGTGTTCTTGAACAATGGCCCACATAGAAGGACTTAGGAGAGGCTCTCCTGCTATTGGCCTGCAAAAGAAGATCTTCTCACTAAGAGGAGGAAGATCAACCCTTGGACTGTGAAATTCATCATAAGTATGTGTGGGCATTGAGTGTTGAAAGATAAGTGATAAAAATCTGCAGAAAGGGACATTCCATTCCCTTATGTTAGCCCGAACCAAAGCAGCTAATTCATTGAAAATGAGCCTTGCATAATCAATGTTTCTTCCATAGTACAAGGCATGTACTATTTGCATCCCAAATTCATTGATTTGGTCCAAAGCACCCGTCTTATGGGTCATACACCGAATAATCGTTGTAATGAGAATACCCCACATAGGACCAAATTGATTTCTTTTGATAATGCCCGTTGTTCCTCTTTGGCCCAAAAATGGCAATACTGAGCGTGCCTCTGTTCTGTCAACAAATGGGTCATACTGAGCGTGGGCGGGAAGCCTAAGTGTTTCACAAATAATGGCAGTAGAAACAAATGTTCTTCGTTGATCTCTAATTACCCACCCAGCAATCATATCTGGAGAATCGAGTGTGGCAGAGTACCAAAACTCGCATAACATTTCTGGGTAAATGGCTCGAGGAGATAAGGTCAGTGCACGAGCAATTGGGCAATGCTTCAAAAAAGTCACAATGTTTGTGAATTCTTGGCATACCCAGGCTTGAGGAATAGTGAAGTTGGCTGTGATGTTATTCCTCGCAAACTTGGGCGGTTCATAATCCCGGAATTTGATTTCCGATTCAACCTCTGGAGCGACGAAAGTGTAATTTGCCATCAGTGATTTTGATTTAAGTGTTTTTGCTTGCTAAGAGAGAGTGAAATCGTTAATCGCAGAGAGAATGTTAAAAGAAATAATGAAATAACTGTTGAAAAATATTTGAAGTAAAAAAAACGGTTATTTATAGTTGATTGAAAGATAATTAAGGTATGGGGAAGTAAAAACGGCTGATTTGACTGCCTTATCCTCTGCCAACGGTAACTTTCCTATTAAGAAAGGTTACCGTTGAGCATTATGAGGATTAAGCTCGGTGTGAGCGCCGTCATACCCCAATACTGAGTAAAAAAAATTAATTTTTAAAAAAATTTTAAAAATATAAAAACAATTAATTTACTCTTGAAATTAATAAAAAAAAAAAAATTTTTTAAATTTTGATGATAACAGACTAGTGATACTGGGTGGTCAGTATCAACAGGAGTGATACTGAGCGCTTAGTTTTTACAGAAAATTAAGAGAGATCAAGGGTTCAGCATACCTAATTGCCCTAGTAAATACATAAACCTTTCCTCAGGGAGAGGTTTAGTAAATATATCGGCCAATTGTTCATCTGTTGGTACATAATCTACCTCAACCTTACCTTTTTCCACATTATCTTGAATAAAGTGGTGTCTGATATCAATGTGCTTAGTTTTGGAGTGATGGACTGGGTTCTCTGTGATAGCAATAGCACTCTTGTTATCACAATGAATTGGAGTCTTTTGAAAGTTAAACCCATAGTCCAATAGTTGATACTGCATCCATAATAATTGAGCACAACAACTTCCTGCAGCAACATACTCTGCTTCTGCTGTCGAAGTTGCTACCGAATTTTGCTTCTTGGATGACCAACCTACTAGTCTTCCACCTAGGAATTGACATCCTCCACTTGTGCTTTTTCTGTCCAATCTACAACCTGCAAAATCTGCATCTGTGTACCCTTCAAGGTCAAAGTTTGAGTCTTTGGGATACCAAAGACCCAGGTTAGGAGTACCTGTAAGATATCTAAAGATGCGCTTAACTGCTTTCATGTGTGATTCTTTAGTATCGGCCTGATACCGAGCACACCAACATGTTGCAAACATGATATCAGGCCTGCTAGCAGTTAAATAAAGTAAGGAACCAATCATACCTCGGTATGTGGATTGACAAACTGATTTACCAGTTTCATCCTTACTTATCTTATCCTGAGTACCCATAGGAGTGTGCATGGAGGATAAATTTTCAAATTTGTATTTCTTTAACATATCATGCACATACTTACTTTGATTTATAAAAGTGTCATCAGGCTTTTGTTCAACTTGTAAACCAAGAAAATAAGTAAGTTCTCCCATCATACTCATCTGATACTGAGTTGACATTATCTTAGCAAACCAGTCACACATTGACTTGTCAGTGGAGCCAAAGATAATGTCATCTACATATATCTGAATGAGTAAGATGTCAGAACCTTTCCGTTTTGAAAATAATGTTTTATCAATTTTACCTCTTGTAAATTTATTTTCAATAAGGTACTCAGACAGGGTATCATACCAGGCTCTTGGAGCTTGTTTGAGCCCATATAGAGCTTTATAAAGCTTGAAAACATAATTAAGAAATTTAGGATCAACAAAACCTGGTGGTTGTTTAACATAAACTTCCTCTTGTAGTTTTCCATTTAGAAAAGCACTCTTGACATCCATTTGATAAACTTTGAAGTTCTTAAAAGCTGCATATGCAAGATACAACCTAATAGCTTCAATTCTTGCAACTGGTGCAAAAGTTTCATCATAGTCAATGCCTTCTTCTTGCCTGTAACCTTGAGCAACCAACCTTGCTTTGTTTCTGATGACAACACCATCCTTGTCCATCTTGTTTCTGAATACCCACTTAGTACCAATAATAGTTTTGCTAGTAGGAGGTGGTACTAAGTTCCAAACTTTGTTTCTCTCAAACTCTGTGAGCTCTTCTTGCATAGCCTCTACCCAATCTTCATCTAACAAGGCTTCATCAGCTTTCTTTGGTTCAATGGTAGATAGAAAAATTGAGAAGAAATAGAAATTTGCAGTTGCTTGGGGTGGAAACTCTAATTTTCTTCTTGTTTGGACACCTTCTTCAATAGGACCAAGAATGTTTGAGTGTGGATGGTCTCTGTGTTCCCTTAAATTGTTTCCTAAGGGAGCATTTGAAATAGGATCAACAATATCTTGTTGATTTGGTGTGTCGAGTGTCTGATACTGAGTGGAATTCTGTTCAGTATTAGACAATGCAGGTTGCTGTTCATCTTCATTTTGCAGAGTTGATGTGGATTCTTGTGAAGTGTTGGATGTTTCACCTTCTTCATAGGTAGAATGGTTCAGATCATTAGTTGGAAACTCAGTATGAAGGTTCTCTGTTATAGGAACCTCAGTATTAATTGCAGTTGAGTGAGACTGAGTTCGAACTTGATCAGTGTCATTAAACTTATTGGGAATAAAGTGTGAATGAAACTTGGGCTGTTCAGCAATGGAGTTCTCTGGATTGCATAGAATGTCTATGCCACTTATGTCTTCACTTGCTGAGGTAGAATGCTCATTCTGATCTTCATCAAAGGTAACATGAATGGATTCTACAATCATCTTGGTTGAGATGATATACACTCTGAAGGCTTTAGAGTGTGGAGAGTAGCCCATGAACACACCTTCATTTGCTTTAGGAGCAAATTTGTTGAGATTTTGTTTTGTACTGAGTACAAAGCATTTACTGCCAAAGATGTGAAAGTATTCCACATTAGGAATCTTGACATTGTATAACTCATATGGAGTTTTCAGATGTCTCTGGACAATAGTGGCTCTATTTTGAGTGAAGTTTGCACAATTTACAGCTTCAGCTCAGAAACTCAGTGCCAGTCCAGCATGGCATAGCAAAGTTCTTGCAGCTTCAATTAATGTTCTATTCTTTCTTTCTACAACACCATTTTGTTATGGTGTGTAGGCTGCAGAGAAGTTTTGAATGATTCCTTTTTCTTCACAGAAATCGACTAATACTGAGTTCTTAAACTCAGTACCATGGTCACTTCTAAGTTGCTTGACCTTGTTGCCTTTTTGAAGTTCCTCTCTTTTTATAAAGGCAATGATTTCTGTTGTTGCATCTGACTTAGTCTTGAGGAAGATGACCCAAGTATATCTTGAGAATTCATCAACCAAGACTAGGGTATAGATCTTTTTGGCCAAAGATGGTGTGCTGATGGGGCCAAAAAGATCCATATGTATCATAGTAAGAGGTTCATTGATGGAATGATTGACCTTTGACTTGAATGAACTCTTCTTCTGCTTGCCCATTTCACATGCTGAGCATAACTTATCTTTTGAATAAGTAATAGTGGGCAACCCTCTCACCAGTTTCTTCATACTGAGCTCGTTGATATTTCTAAAGTTGATGTGAGAGAGTTTCTTGTGCCATAGCCAATGCAATTCTGGCTTGACTTTAGAAAGCAGACATACTCGAATAGTTGGGTCTATTTCAGATAGGTTGACCACATATACATCTTTTTCTCTTCTAGCAATGAGTACAGGCTGCCCTTTATCATTGTAGATGATTCCTGCAACCTTCCTGAATCGAGCTTCATTGTCATCATCACACATCTGGCTGATACTGAGCAGATTGTGTTTAAGACCCTCTACATAGGCAACTCTTTTAAAAGTTATGTTGCCTGCCTTGATCACACCATAACCTCTTGTCTTTCCCACCGAGTCATCTCCAAACTTAACAGAGGGACCCTTCTAAGGAGTATAATTGAGAAGGTACTCCATACTGCCTGTCATGTGTCTTAAGCAGCCACTATCTAAATACCATTTTCTGTCACCCTGCACAAGACACAAAATAAGAGTTAGTTCCTTTTAGGAACCCATTTTTGAATGGGACCTTTGGTGGAATAAACAGATGTTGACCTGATCTCTTTATTTGGAGAGGTCAGTATCACTTCAGGGGAAACTTGAGAGGTTTTATTTGGTGATACTGACTTAGACTCTGTCCTTTTATTTGGTACTGAGTACCTAGGATTTGAGAGATCAGTCCAGCATTCATCTCCCTTATGACCAGTGTGATGACACCTATAACATTTTCTAGGTCTATTTCTAAACATATTTTCAAAAGGTATTTTAGAAAACTGTTGCACTTTTGGTAGACCAGTATGAGTGAGTTTTGCAACTTTTTTACTTAAAAGTTTAACCTGGTCACCAAGTGTTTTTAAAATGTTATTTTTGTCATGTTTAATAGATGTTTTAACATTTGATTGTACTGGTTTAAAGGGTGGTGGATCTGGTTGCTTCTTTTTATTTGGCAGAGAAGTCTTTCTAATATTATTAGTGTAAGACTCCTTATTTCTGCCAACTGTGGACCTAGTTGAAGTTGTTTTTTGTTTATCATGTTTTGAATAAACAACTTTAACAGGTCTTTTAGATGTCTCAGTATATGATGTTCCTGTTCCTGCAACTTCTGTTTTAGATGAAACATTTGAGATAGAAGTAATCTTATTATCATTATATAATTCAAAAGTTGTTGTATTAAATAATAATTCAAAAGGTGGAACAGCAGAAGTGTCATACTCAGCTATTGGGAGCTCAGTATCAGAAATTTCTTTCACAGGAAATTCAATATCGAGTTCTTGTAGCTCAGTATAGCACTTCGAGCAGATGGAGGGACCAATAGGTTTTTCTAAAATTTCATTTTCCTCATCACCTGACTCAGTTTGACATCCAACTTCACAAAAAGTTTTAGCTTTTATAAATTTAATAGGGTTCATATTTGAAAACTCTTCAAATAAATCAGCAAAATTATTCCTATTTTTAAATTTAGGATCAACACCAAGTGCAGCCCTCACATTTTCTAGGAATTGTTGATTTAAACATTTATTTAATTTTATGGAAGCATTTCCCCAAGATTTACACAGTTTTTCAAATTTTTCTTTTTCACGTTTGTGTAAATGAGCTTTATCAGCTAATCTTTGATTAATGTCCTTTAAATCTGAAAAGTTTAGTTCTAAATCTTTATACTTTGCTAATTTATCTAAGTTTTCATTATTTACCCTTTCAAGTTCTTGATTTGTTAATTTTAAAGCTTTTTCTTTTTGTACAGAAGTTTTAAGATCAACAATCATATACTCAAAAATCTTAGTTTTTTCATTCACTGAATAAGTTTGAAAGGAACTTACCTTGTACAACTGAGTGGAATCCCAATCAGTATGAACACTCATCCTCTCCGCCTCTTTGATATCCTTTTTAAAAGAGCTTTTCAAATCATCTTCAGTGAAAGCCATAAAGGCTTTATTCTCAACCTCTTCCTCATCATCACTTATGTCCTCATCCATCCAAGCTTCAGAGTGCAGTGCTTGATGAGGTCCTCCATTTCCTTCTGTCCTCTTGCCCTTGCTCCAGTTCTTCAGTTTGACATACTTGTCTCTATACCTCTTTGCTCGGTATGCAATCTTGTCATTCTGATCAGTCTCAGAAGACTTGGTATGACAATTTGCAGCAATATGTCCAGGCTTTCCACACCTATAGCAAAGACCTGATCTTGGGTCAGTATTAGAAGAGCTAACACTAAGCCTCTTCTTTTTCAACTGATCCAGCTTCATAGACATAAGAGCCATTTGAGATTCAAGCTCTTCTGTCTCAGCATCAGCTAGATCAACTTCTGGTTCTTCTGGCTCAGTCACAGTATATGCCTGTTGCACAACTAGAGCCATGCTAGTGGAAGACTTGTCAGTTTTCTTCCAATTGATCAGTCTTGCAGCATTATTCTCCTCATGATTCAACATTAGACCATACAAAGTTTGGAGAGTGTATGACTCAATGTTGTTAGCAGGATTGACAGAATTTGTCATGTCAAGAAATTGTTGAGGAAGACTATCCAAGAACTTTTGAACAAGCTCTCCTTCCTCCTTCACAATGCCTACACTGATTAAATCATGGATAACAGTATTGAATCTGTTATAGAGAGTGGTGATGTCTTCATTAGGAGTTGAGAAGAAGTTTTCATATTTTCTTCTCATGTTGCTTTTTCTTTGCAACTTCACCTTTGCTGTGCCTTCATAGGTGACTGATAGGTTGTCCCACATAGCTTTTGCCGTTGGCAATTTCATAATTGCATTAAGTATTTCTTTGGTAACAGCATTACCAATCACCCCCTTTGCTCTTGAGTCTAGACTGAATAACTGACGGTCAGTATCAGTCCAGGTATGTTTCAGTTTTGGAACTGTTCTTATGCTCTCAGAAGCAGTATCATTAGCAGCAACGGGTTCCACAGTTTGTGGGATGATGGGACCATCATTTAGCACAGTGAGCATCTCATGATGAATAGATTCGAGATACCACTGAGCTTTAAGCTTCCATTGATGAAAGTCCTTTCCATCAAAGATGGGCACTCCCTTACCAGACATAACCGGTGCTATGATAGTAGACATTTTGGATTTTTGAGTGTTGGAGGGATAAATATAGGAAATGGCTGCCAGGGTTATAGATCGACTAAATAAGAGTTTATTTAGCCTGCTCTGATACCAGTTGCTAGGTCACAACTCCCTGGTTTAAATGGTTAATTGATTGGATAATTATAACTTTAAGACAAATATTGTATAAGAACAAGATATGAGTCAAATGTATAATTCCACTAAGTGTGGCTTGTTGCGGAATAACAAGACCACTGATCAATTACAAAAGATATGAAATTGTAAAGTAAATTGGTGAGTTCTCCTTTGCAAGATGATCTCTATTTATAATGATATAGAGATCTTACATGATGGGCAAAGGAGTAACCGAAGGACTAAACTAAGGAAATGACTAAGATCAAGGGATTTGATCTTAGTCCATTACGAAACTGACTGTAACTCAGTCCTTCTACTCAGTCCTTGTACTCAGTATCACTATCTGATACTGAGCTCTGATACTGAGTTCCAATACTGATCACTCAGTATCAGACCTAAACTTAGCTATTATATTCTACATATTAATCTGAGCTAGTCTAGGTTGTTTTGTTATCTAAAGATCCAAAGGGGTAAGGCTTTTTGCCTTAACAGGCCCGAACTTCAACCTCGGCCCGAACATCATCCTCGGCCCGAACACCGAACTTTGGCCCGAACACCGAACTTCGGCCCGAACACCACTTCGGCCCGAACACCACTTCGGCCCGAACATCCCACTTCGGCCCGAACACTACTTCGGCCCGAACTCTTCAATATCCAAGATTGTGTGACAAAAGGTGCTATACTAAAACATTCATAACTTTCAGCTCGGGTGTCCGTTTCACGCCCACGAGTAACCAAAATAGCTGGTTCGTTCGACACTGCCAAGAACAAGTTCGGCCAGAACTCTTCACTGTTCCCGGCCCGAACTTCATTTTCGGCCCGAACTTCAACCTCGGCCCGAACTCCGACCTCGGCCCGAACTCCGACCTCGGCCCGAACTCCGACCTCGGCCCGAACATCTTCCTCGGCCCGAACACCGAACTCTGGCCCGAACACCACTTCGGCCCGAACACCACTTCGGCCCGAACATCCCTCTTCGGCCCGAACTCTTCAATATCCAAGATTGTGTGACAAAAGGTGCTATACTAAAACATTCATAACTTTCAGCTCGGGTGTCCGTTTCACGCCCACGAGTAACCAAAATAGCTGGTTCGTTCGTCACTGCCAAGAACAAGTTCGGTCCGAACTCTTCACTGTTCCCGGCCCGAACTTCATTTTCGGCCCGAACGTCAACCTCGGCCCGAACTTCAACCTTGGCCCGAACTCCGACCTCGGCCCGAACTTCAACCTCGGCCCGAACATCATCCTCGGCCCGAACACCGAACTTCGGCCCGAACATCCCACTTCGGCCCGAACACCACTACGGCCCGAACATCCCTCTTCGGCCCAAACTCTTCAATATCCAAGATTGTGTGACAAAAGGTGCTATACTAAAACATTCATAACTTTCAGCTCGGGTGTCCGTTTCACGCCCACGAGTAACCAAAATAGCTGGTTCGTTCGTCACTGCCAAGAACAAGTTCAGCCCAAACTCTTCACTGTTCCCGGCCCGAACTTCATTTTCGGTCCGAACTTCAACCTCGGCCCGAACTCCAACCTCGGCCCGAACTCCGACCTCGGCCCGAACTTCAACCTCGGCCCGAACATGATCCTCGGCCCGAACACCGAACTTCGGCCTGAACACCACTTCGGCCCGAACATCCCACTTCGGCCCGAACACCCCTTCGGCCCGAACACCACTTCGGCCCGAACATCCCTCTTCGGCCCGAACATCCCTCTTCGGCCCGAACTCTTCAATATCCAAGATTGTGTGACAAAAGGTGCTATACTAAAACATTCATAACTTTCAGCTCGGGTGTCCGTTTCACGCCCACGAGTAACCAAAATAGCTGGTTCGTTCGTCACTGCCAAGAACAAGTTCGGCCCGAACTCTTCACTGTTCAAGGCCCGAACTTCATTTTCGGCCCGAACTTCAACCTCGGCCCGAACTTCAACCTCGGCCCGAACTCCGACCTCGGCCCGAACTCCAACCTCGGCCCGAACATCATCCTCGGCCCGAACACCGAACTTCGGCCCGAACACCACTTCGGCCCGAACATCTCTCTTCGGCCCGAACTCTTCAATATCCAAGATTGTGTGACAAAAGGTGCTATACTAAAACATTCATAACTTTCAGCTCGGGTGTCCGTTTCACGCCCACGAGTAACCAAAATAGCTGGTTCGTTCGTAACTGCCAAGAACAAGTTCGGCCCGAACTCTTCACTGTTCCCGTCTCGAACTTCATTTTCGGCCCGAACTTCAAACTCAGCCCGAACTGCAACCTCGGCCCGAACTCCGACCTCGGCCCGAACTTCAACCTCGGCCCGAACATCATCCTCGGCCCGAACACCAAACTTCGGCCCGAACACCACTTCGGCCCGAACACCACTTCGGCCCGAACATCCCACTTCGGCCCGAACTCCACTTCGGCCCGAACATCCCTCTTCGGCCCGAACTCTTCAATATCCAAGATTGTGTGACAAAAGGTGCTATACTAAAACATTCATAACTTTCAGCTCGGGTGTCCGTTTCACGCCCACGAGTAACCAAAATAGCTAGTTCGTTCGTCACTTCTAAGAACAAGTTCGGCCCGAACTCTTCACTATTCCCGGCCCGAACTTCATTTTCGGCCCGAACTTCAACCTCGGCCCGAACTTCAACCTCGGCCCGAACTCCGAACTCTGCCCGAACTCCAACCTCGGCCCGAACATCATCCTCGGCCCGAACACCGAACTTCAGCCCGAACACCACTTCGGCCCGAACACCACTTCGGCCCGAACATCCCTCTTCGGCCCAAACTCTTCAATATCCAAGATTGTGTGACAAAAGGTGTTATACTAAAACATTCATAACTTTCAGCTCGGGTATCCGTTTCACGCCCACGAGTAACCAAAATAGCTGGTTCGTTCGTCATTGCCAAGAACAAGTTCGGCCCGAACTCTTTAGTGTTCCCTACCCGAACTTCATTTTCGGCCCGAACTTCAACCTCGGCCCGAACTTCAACCTCGGCCCGAACTCCGACCTCGGCCCGAACTTCAACCTCGGCCCGATCATCATCCTCGGCCCGAACACCGAACTTCGGCACGAACACCACTTCGGCCCGAACATCCCACTTCGGCCCAAACACCACTTCGGCCCGAAAATCCCTCTTCGGCCCGAACTCTTCAATATCCAAGATTGTGTGACAAAAAGGTGCTATACTAAAACATTCATAACATTCAGCTCGGGTGTCAGTTTCACGCCCACGAGTAACCAAAATAGCTGGTTCGTTCGTCACTGCCAAGAACAAGTTCGGCCCGAACTCTTCACTGTTCCCGTCTCGAACTTCATTTTCGGCCCGAACTTCAAACTCAGCCCGAACTTCAACCTCGGCCCGAACTCCGACCTCGGCCCGAACTGCAACCTCGGCCCGAACTTCAACCTCGGCCCGAACACCGAACTTCGGCCCGAACACCACTTCGGCCCGAACACCACTTCGGCTCGAACATCCCACTTCGGCCCGAACACCACTTCGGCCCGAACATCCCTCTTCGGCCCGAACTCTTCAATATCCATGATTGTGAGACAAAAGGTGCTATACTAAAACATTCATAACTTTCAGCACGGGTGTCCGTTTCACGCCCACGAGTAACCAAAATAGCTGGTTCGTTCGTCACTGCCAAGAACAAGTTCGGCCCGAACTCTTCACTGTTCCCTACCCGAACTTCATTTTCGGCCCGAACTTCAACCTCGGCCCGGACATCAACCTCGGCCCGAACTCCGACCTCGGCCCGAACTCCAACCTCGGCCCGAACATCATCCTCGGCCCGAACATCGAACTTCAGCCCGAACACCACTTCGGCCCGAACACCACTTCGGCCCGTACATCCCACTTCGGCCCGAACACCACTTCGGCCCGAACATCCCTCTTCGGCCCGAACTCTTAAATATCCAAGATTGTGTGACAAAAGGTGCTATACTAAAACATTCATAACTTTCAGCTCGGGTATCCGTTTCACGCCCACGAGTAACCAAAATAGCTGGTTCGTTCGTCACTGCCAAGAACAAGTTCGGCCCGAACTCTTTACTGTTCCCTACCCAAACTTCATTTTCGGCCCGAACTTCAACCTCGGCCCGAACTTCAACCTCGGCCCGAACTACGACCTCGGCCCGAACTTCAACCTCGGCCCGAACATCATCCTCGGCCCGAACACCGAACTTCGGACCGAACACCACTTCGGCCCGAACATCACACTTCGGCCAGAACACCACTTCGGCTCAAACATCCCTCTTCGGCCCGAACTCTTCAATATCCAAGATTGTGTGACAAAAATGTGCTATACTAAAACATTCATAACTTTCAGCTCGGGTGTCAGTTTCACGCCCACGAGTAACCAAAATAGCTGGTTCGTTCGTCACTGCCAAGAACAAGTTCGGCCCGAACTCTTCACTGTTCCCGTCTCGAACTTCATTTTCGGCCCGAACTTCAAACTCAGCCCGAACTGCAACCTCGGCCCGAACTCCGACCTCGGCCCGAACTTCAACCTCGGCCCGAACATCATCCTCGGCCCGAACACCAAACTTCGGCCCGAACACCACTTCGGCCCGAACACCACTTCGGCCCGAACATCCCACTTCGGCCCGAATTCCACTTCGGCCCGAACATCCATCTTCGGCCCGAACTCTTCAATATCCAAGATTGTGTGACAAAAGGTGCTATACTAAAACATTCATAACTTTCAGCTCGGGTGTCCGTTTCACGCCCACGAGTAACCAAAATAGCTAGTTCGTTCGTCACTTCTAAGAACAAGTTCGGCCAGAACTCTTCACTATTCCCGGCCCGAACTTCATTTTCGGCCCGAACTTCAACCTCGGCCCGAACTTCAACCTCGGCCCGAACAACGAACTCTGCCCGAACTCCAACCTCGGCCCGAACATCATCCTCGGCC
Organism: Calendula officinalis; assembly: GCA_963853835.1. Lineage (NCBI taxonomy): Eukaryota > Viridiplantae > Streptophyta > Magnoliopsida > Asterales > Asteraceae > Calendula > Calendula officinalis. The sequence goes on from OY970820.1 coordinate 58,931,370, forward strand.
CGAACACCGAACTTCAGCCCGAACACCACTTCGGCCCGAACACCACTTCGGCCCGTACATCCCACTTCGGCCCGAACATCCCTCTTCGGCCCAAACTCTTCAATATCCAAGATTGTGTGACAAAAGGTGTTATACTAAAACATTCATAACTTTCAGCTCGGGTATCCGTTTCACGCCCACGAGTAACCAAAATAGCTGGTTCGTTCGTCACTGCCAAGAACAAGTTCGGCCCGAACTCTTTAGTGTTCCCTACCCGAACTTCATTTTCGGCCCGAACTTCAACCTCGGCCCGAACTTCAACCTCGGCCCGAACTCCGACCTCGGCCCGAACTTCAACCTCGGCCCGATCATCATCCTCGGCCCGAACACCGAACTTCGGCACGAACACCACTTCGGCCCGAACATCCCACTTCGGCCCAAACACCACTTCGGCCCGAAAATCCCTCTTCGGCCCGAACTCTTCAATATCCAAGATTGTGTGACAAAAAGGTGCTATACTAAAACATTCATAACATTCAGCTCGGGTGTCAGTTTCACGCCCACGAGTAACCAAAATAGCTGGTTCGTTCGTCACTGCCAAGAACAAGTTCGGCCCGAACTCTTCACTGTTCCCGTCTCGAACTTCATTTTCGGCCCGAACTTCAAACTCAGCCCGAACTTCAACCTCGGCCCGAACTCCGACCTCGGCCCGAACTTCAACCTCGGCCCGAACACCGAACTTCGGCCCGAACACCACTTCGGCCCGAACACCACTTCGGCTCGAACATCCCACTTCGGCCCGAACACCACTTCGGCCCGAACATCCCTCTTCGGCCCGAACTCTTCAATATCCATGATTGTGAGACAAAAGGTGCTATACTAAAACATTCATAACTTTCAGCACGGGTGTCCGTTTCACGCCCACGAGTAACCAAAATAGCTGGTTCGTTCGTCACTGCCAAGAACAAGTTCGGCCCGAACTCTTCACTGTTCCCTACCCGAACTTCATTTTCGGCCCGAACTTCAACCTCGGCCCGGACATCAACCTCGGCCCGAACTCCGACCTCGGCCCGAACTCCAACCTCGGCCCGAACATCATCCTCGGCCCGAACACCGAACTTCAGCCCGAACACCACTTCGGCCCGAACACCACTTCGGCCCGTACATCCCACTTCGGCCCGAACACCACTTCGGCCCGAACATCCCTCTTCGGCCCGAACTCTTCAATATCCAAGATTGTGTGACAAAAGGTGCTATACTAAAACATTCATAACTTTCAGCTCGGGTATCCGTTTCACGCCCACGAGTAACCAAAATAGCTGGTTCGTTCGTCACTGCCAAGAACAAGTTCGGCCCGAACTCTTTACTGTTCCCTACCCAAACTTCATTTTCGGCCCGAACTTCAACCTCGGCCCGAACTTCAACCTCGGCCCGAACTACGACCTCGGCCCGAACTTCAACCTCGGCCCGAACATCATCCTCGGCCCGAACACCGAACTTCGGACCGAACACCACTTCGGCCCGAACATCCCACTTCGGCCAGAACACCACTTCGGCTCAAACATCCCTCTTCGGCCCGAACTCTTCAATATCCAAGATTGTGTGACAAAAATGTGCTATACTAAAACATTCATAACTTTCAGCTCGGGTGTCAGTTTCACGCCCACGAGTAACCAAAATAGCTGGTTCGTTCGTCACTGCCAAGAACAAGTTCGGCCCGAACTCTTCACTGTTCCCGGTCCGAACTTCATTTTCGACCCGAACTTCAACCTCGACCCGAACTTCAACCTCGGCCCGAACTCCGACCTCGGCCCGAACTTCAACCTCGGCGCGAACATCATCCTCGGCCCGAACACCGAACTTTGGCCCGAACACCGAACTTCGGCCCGAACACCACTTCGGCCCGAACACCACTTCGGCCCGAACATCCCATTTCGGCCCGAACACTACTTCGGCCTGAACTCTTCAATATCCAAGATTGTGTGACAAAAGGTGCTATACTAAAACATTCATAACTTTCAGCTCGGGTGTCCGTTTCACGCCCACGAGTAACCAAAATAGTTGGTTCGTTCGACACTGCCAAGAAAAAGTTCGGCCCGAACTCTTCACTGTTCCCGGCCCGAACTTCAACCTCGGCCCGAACTCCGACCTCAGCCCGAACTCCGACCTCGGCCCGAACATCATCCTCGGCCAGAACACCGAACTTTGGCCCGAACACCACTTCGGCCCGAACACCACTTCGGCCCAAACATCCCTCTTCGGCCCGAACTCTTCAATATCCAAGATTCTGTGACAAAAGGCACTGTTCCCGGCCCGAACTTCATTTTCGGCCCGAACTTCAACCTCGGTCCGAACTCCGACCTCGGCCCGAACATCATCCTCGGCCCGAACACCGAACTTTGGCCCGAACACCACTTCGGCCCGAACACCACTTCGGCCCAAACATCCCTCTTCGGCCCGAACTCCTCAATATCCAAGATTGTGTGAGAAAAAGTGCTATACTAAAACATTCATAACTTTCAGCTCGGGTGTCCGGTTCACGCCCACGAGTAACCAAAATAGCTGGTTCGTTCGTCACTACCAAGAACAAGTTCGGCCCGAACTCTTCACTGTTCCCGGCCCGAACTTCATTTTCGGCCCGAACTTCAACCTCGGCCCGAACTCCAACCTCGGCCCGAACTCCGACCTCGGCCCGAACTTCAACCTCTGCCCGAACATGATCCTCGGCCCGAACACCGAACTTCGGGCCGAACACCACTTCGGCCCGAACATCCCACTTCGGCCCGAACACCACTTCGGCCCGAACACCACTTCGGCCCGAACATCCCTCTTCGGCCCGAAGTCATCAATATCCAAGATTGTGTGACAAAAGGTGCTATACTAAAACATTCATAACTTTCAGCTCGGGTGTCCGTTTCACGCACACGAGTAACCAAAATGGCTGGTTCGTTCGTCACTGCCAAGAACAAGTTCGGCCCGAACTCTTCACTGTTCCCGTCTCGAACTTCATTTTCGGCCCGAACTTCAAACTCAGCCCGAACTTCAACCTCGGCCCGAACTCCGACCTCGGCCCGAACTTCAACCTCGGCCCGAACATCATCCTCGGCCCGAACACCGAACTTCGGCCCGAACACCACTTCGGCCCGAACATCCCACTTCGGCCCGAACACCACTTCGGCCCGAACATCCTCTTCGGCCCGAACTCTTCAATATCCAAGATTGTGTGACAAAAGGTGCTATACTAAAACATTCATAACTTTCAGCTCGGGTGTCCGTTTCACGCCCACGAGTAACCAAAATAGTTGGTTCGTTCGACACTGCCAATAAAAAGTTCGGCCCGAACTCTTCACTGTTCCCGGCCCGAACTTCATTTTCGGCCCGAACTTCAACCTCGGCCCGAACTCCGACCTCAGCCCGAACTCCGACCTCGGCCCGAACATCATCCTCGGCCAGAACACCGAACTTAGGCCCGAACACCACTTCGGCCCGAACACCACTTCGGCCCAAACATCCCTCTTCGGCCCGAACTCTTCAATATCCAAGATTGTGTGACAAAAGGCACTGTTCCCGGCCCGAACTTCATTTTCGGCCCGAACTTCAACCTCGGTCCGAACTCCGACCTCGGCCCGAACATCATCCTCGGCCCGAACACCGAACTTTGGCCCGAACACCACTTCGGCCCGAACATCCCTCTTCGGCCCGAAGTCATCAATATCCAAGATTGTGTGACAAAAGGTGCTATACTAAAACATTCATAACTTTTAGCTCGGGTGTCCGTTTCACGCACACGAGTAACCAAAACGGCTGGTTCGTTCGTCACTGCCAAGAACAAGTTCGGCCCGAACTCTTCACTGTTCCCGTCTCGAACTTCATTTTCGGCCCGAACTTCAAACTCAGCCCGAACTTCAACCTCGGCCCGAACTCCGACCTCGGCCCGAACTTCAACCTCGGCCCGAACATCATCCTCGGCCCGAACACCGAACTTCGGCCCGAACACCACTTCGGCCCGAACATCCCACTTCGGCCCGAACACCACTTCGGCCCGAACATCCTCTTCGGCCCGAACTCTTCAATATCCTAGATTGTGTGACAAAAGGTGCTATACTAAAACATTCATAACTTTCAGCTCGGGTGTCCGTTTCACGCCCACGAGTAACCAAAATAGCTGGTTCGTTCGTCACTGCCAAGAACAAGTTCGGCCCGAACTCTTCACTATTCCCGGCCCGAACTTCATTTTCGGCCCGAACTTCAACCTCGGCCTGAACTTCAACCTCGGCCCGAACTCCGACCTCGGCCCGAACTCCAACCTCGGCCCGAACATCATCCTCAGCCCGAACACCGAACTTCAGCCCGAATACCACTTCGGCCCTAACACCACTTCGGCCCGAACATCCCACTTCGGCCCGAACACCACTTCGGCCCTAACATCCCTCTTCGGCCCGAACTCTTCAATATCCAAGATTGTGTGACAAAAGGTGCTATACTAAAACATTCATAACTTTCAGCTCGGGTGTCCGTTTCACGCCCACGAGTAACCAAAATAGCTGGTTCGTTCGTCACTGCCAAGAACAAGTTCGGCCCGAACTCTTTACTGTTCCCTACCCGAACTTCATTTTCGGCCCGAACTTCAACCTCGGCCCGAACATCATCCTCGGCCTGAACACCGAACTTCGGCCCGAACACCACTTCGGCGCGAACATCCCAATTCGGCCCGAACACCACTTCGGCCCGAACATCCCTCGTCAGCCCGAACTCTTCAATATCCAAGATTGTGTGAGAAAAGGTGCTATACTAAAACATTCATAACTTTCAGCTCGGGTGTCCGTTTCACGCCCACGAGTAACCAAAATAGCTGGTTCGTTCGTCACTGCCAAGAACAAGTTCGGCCCGAACTCTTCACTGTTCCCGGCCCGAACTTCATTTTCGGCCCGAACTTCAACCTCGGCCCGAACTCCAACCTCGGCCCGAACTCCGACCTCGGCCCGAACTTCAACCTCGGCCCGAACATGATCCTTGGCCCGAACACCGAACTTCGGGCCGAACACCACTTCGGCCCGAACATCCCACTTCGGCCCGAACACCACTTCGGCCCGAACACCACTTCGGCCCGAACATCCCTCTTCGGCCCGAAGTCTTCAATATCCAAGATTGTGTGACAAAAGGTGCTATACTAAAACATTCATAACTTTCAGCTCGGGTGTCCGTTTCACGCACACGAGTAACCAAAATAGCTGGTTCGTTCGTCACTGCCAAGAACAAGTTCGGCCCGAACTCTTCACTGTTCAAGGCCCGAACTTCATTTTCGGCCCGAACTTCAACCTCGGCCCGAACTCCGACCTCGGCCCGAACTCCAACCTCGGCCCGAACATCATCCTCGGCCCGAACACCGAACTTTGGCCCGAACACCACTTCAGACCGAACACCACTTCGGCCCGAACAAACCTCTTCGGCCCGAACTCTTCAATATCCAAGATTGTGTGACAAAAGGTGCTATACTAAAACATTCATAACTTTCAGCTCGGGTGTCCGTTTCACGCCCACGAGTAACCAAAATAGCTGGTTCGTTCGTCACTGCCAAGAACAAGTTTGGCCCGAACTCTTCACTGTTCTCGTCTCGAACTTCAATTTCGGCCCGAACTTCAAACTCAGCCCGAACATCAACCTCGGCCCGAACTCCGACCTCGGCCCGAACTTCAACCTCGGCCCGAACATCATCCTCGGCCCGAACACCGAACTTCGGCCCGAACACCACTTCGGCCCGAACATCCCACTTCGGCCCGAACACCACTTCGGCCCGAACATCCCTCTTCGGCCCGAACTCTTCAATATCCAAGATTGTGTGACAAAAGGTGCTATACTAAAACATTCATAACTTTCAGCTCGGGTGTCCGTTTCACGCCCACGAGTAACCAAAATAGCTGGTTCGTTCGTCACTGCCAAGAACAAGTTCGGCCCGAACTCTTCACTATTCCCGGCCCGAACTTCATTTTCGGCCCGAACTTCAACCTCGGCCCGAACTTCAACCTCGGCCCGAACATCATCCTCGGCCCGAACACCGAACTTCAGCCCGAACACCACTTCGGCCCGAACATCCCACTTCGGCCCGAACACCACTTCGGCCTGAACATCCCTCTTCGGCCCGAACTCTTCAATATCCAAGATTGTGTGACAAAAGGTGATATACTAAAACATTCATAACTTTCAGCTCGGGTGTCCGTTTCACGCCCACGAGTAACCAAAATAGCTGGTTCGTTCGTCACTGCCAAGAACAAGTTCGGCCCGAACTCTTTACTGTTCCCTACCCGAACTTCATTTGCAGCCCGAACTTCAACCTCGGCCCGAACTCGGACCTCGGCCCGAACTTCAACCTCGTCCTGAACATCATCCTCGGCCTGAACACCGAACTTCGGCCCGAACACCACTTCGGCGCGAACATCCCACTTCGGCCCGAACACCACTTCGGCCCGAACATCCCTCGTCGGCCCGAACTCTACAATATCCAAGATTGTGTGAGAAAAGGTGCAATACTAAAACATTCATAACTTTCAGCTCGGGTGTCCGTTTCACGCCCACGAGTAACCAAAATAGCTGGTTCGTTCGTCACTGCCAAGAACAAGTTCGGCCCGAACTCTTCACTGTTCCCGGCCCGAACTTCATTTTCGGCCCGAACTTCAACCTCGGCCCGAACTCCAACCTCGGCCCGAACTCCGACCTCGGCCCGAACTTCAACCTCGGCCCGAACATGATCCTTGGCCCGAACACCGAACTTCGGGCCGAACACCACTTCGGCCCGAACATCCCACTTCGGCCCGAACACCACTTCGGCCCGAACACCACTTCGGCCCGAACACCACTTCGGCCCGAACATCCCTCTTCGGCCCGAAGTCTTCAATATCCAAGATTGTGTGACAAAAGGTGCTATACTAAAACATTCATAACTTTCAGCTCGGGTGTCCGTTTCACGCACACGAGTAACCAAAATAGCTGGTTCGTTCGTCACTGCCAAGAACAAGTTCGGCCCGAACTCTTCACTGTTCAAGGCCCGAACTTCATTTTCGGCCCGAACTTCAACCTCGGCCCGAACTCCGACCTCGGCCCGAACTCCAACCTCGGCCCGAACATCATCCTCGGCCCGAACACCGAACTTCGGCCCGAACACCACTTCAGCCCGAACACCACTTCGGCCCGAACAACCCTCTTCGGCCCGAACTCTTCAATATCCAAGATTGTGTGACAAAAGGTGCTATACTAAAACATTCATAACTTTCAGCTCGGGTGTCCGTTTCACGCCCACGAGTAACCAAAATAGCTGGTTCGTTCGTCACTGCCAAGAACAAGTTTGGCCCGAACTCTTCACTGTTCCCGTCTCGAACTTCATTTTCGGCCCGAACTTCAAACTCAGCCCGAACTTCAACCTCGGCCCGAACTCCGACCTCGGCCCGAACTTCAACCTCGTCCCGAACATCATCCTCGGCCCGAACTCCGAACTTCGGCCCGAACACCACTTCGGCCCGAACATCCCACTTCGGCCCGAACACCACTTGCCCGAACATCCCTCTTCGGCCCGAACTCTTCAATATCCAAGATTGTGTGACAAAAGGTGCTATACTAAAACATTCATAACTTTCAGCTCGGGTGTCCGTTTCACGCCCACGAGTAACCAAAATAGCTGGTTCGTTCGTCACTGCCAAGAACAAGATCGACCCGAACTCATCACTATTCCCGGCCCGAACTTATTTTTCAGCCCGAACTTCAACCTCGGCCTGAACTTCAACCTCGGCCCGAACTCCGACCTCGACCCGAACTCCAACCTCGGCCCGAACATCATCCTCGGCCCGAACACCGAACTTCAGCCCGAACACCACTTCGGCCCGAACACCACTTCGGCCCGAACATCCCACTTCGGCCCGAACACCACTTCGGCCCGAACATCCCTCTTCGGCCCGAACTCTTCAATATCCAAGATTGTGTGACAAAAGGTGCTATACTAAAACATTCATAACTTTCAGCTCGGGTGTCCGTTTCACGCCCACGAGTAACCAAAATAGATGGTTCGTTCGTCACTGCCAAGAACAAGTTCGGGCCGAACTCTTTACTGTTCCCTACCCGAACTTCATTTTCAGCCCGAACTTCAACCTCGGCCCGAACTCGGACCTCGGCCCGAACTTCAACCTCGGCCCGAACATCATCCTCGGCCTGAACACCGAACTTCGGCCCGAACACCACTTCGGCTCGAACATCCCACTTCGGCCCGAACACCACTTCGGCCCGAACATCCCTCGTCGGCCCGAACTCTTCAATATCCAAGATTGTGTGAGAAAAGGTGCTATACTAAAACATTCATAACTTTCAGCTCGGGTGTCCGTTTCACGCCCACGAGTAACCAAAATAGCTGGTTCGTTCGTCACTGCCAAGAACAAGTTCGGCCCGAACTCTTCACTGTTCCCGACCCGAACTTCAACCTCGGCCCGAACTCCAACCTCGGCCCGAACTCCGACCTCGGCCCGAACTTCAACCTCGGCGCGAACATGATCCTCGGCCCGAACACCGAACTTCGGGCCGAACACCACTTCGGCCCGAACATCCCACTTCGGCCCGAACACCACTTCGGCCCGAACACCACTCCGGCCCGAACATCCCTCTTCGGCCCGAACTCTTCAATATCCAAGATTGTGTGACAAAAGGTGCTATACTAAAACATTCATAACTTTCAGCTCGGGTGTCCGTTTCACGCCCACGAGTAACCAAAATAGCTGGTTCGTTCGTCACTGCCAAGAACAAGTTCGGCTCGAAGTCTTCACTGTTCAAGGCCCGAACTTCATTTTCGGCCCGAACTTCAACCTCGGCCCGAACTCCGACCTCGGCCCGAACTCCAACCTCGGCCCGAACATCATCCTCGGTCCGAACACCGAACTTCGGCCCGAACACCACTTCAGCCCGAACACCACTTCGGCCCGAACATCCCTCTTCGGCCCGAACTCTTCAATATCCAAGATTGTGTGACAAAAGGTGCTATACTAAAACATTCATAACTTTCAGCTCGGGTGTCCGTTTCACGCCCACGAGTAACCAAAATAGCTGGTTCGTTCGTCACTGCCAAGAACAAGTTTGGCCCGAACTCTTCACTGTTCCCGTCTCGAACTTCATTTTCGGCCCGAACTTCAAACTCAGCCCGAACTTCAACCTCGGCCCGAACTCCGACCTCGGTCCGAACTTCAACCTCGGCCCGAACATCATCCTCGGCCCGAACACCGAACTTCGGCCCGAACACCACTTCGGCCCGAACATCCCACTTCGGCCCGAACACCACTTCGGCCCGGAATTCCCTCTTCGGCCCGAACTCTTCAATATCCAAGATTGTGTGACAAAAGGTGTTATACTAAAACATTCATAACTTTCAGCTCGGGTGTCCGTTTCACGCCCACGAGTAACCAAAATAGCTGGTTCGTTCGTCACTGCCAAGAAGAAGTTCGGCCCGAACTCTTCACTATTCCCGGCCCGAACTTCATTTTCGGCCCGAACTTCAACCTCGGCCCGAACTTCAACCTCGGCCAGAACTCCGACCTCAGCCCGAACTCCAACCTCGGCCCGAACATCATCCTCGGCCCGAACACCGAACTTCAGCCCGAACACCACTTCGGCCCGAACACCACTTCGGCCCGAACATCCCACTTCGGCCCGAACACCACTTCGGCTCGAACATCCCTCTTCGGCCTGAACTCTTCAATATCCAAGAGTGTGTGACAAAAGGTGCTATACTAAAACATTCATAACTTTCAGCTCGGGTGTCCGTTTCACGCCCACGAGTAACCAAAATAGCTGGTTCGTTCGTCACTGCCAAGAAGAAGTTCGGCCCGAACTCTTCACTATTCCCGGCCCGAACTTCATTTTCGGCCCGAACTTCAACCTCGGCCCGAACTTCAACCTCGGCCCGAACTCCGACCTCGGCCCGAACTCCAACCTCGGCCCGAACATCATCCTCGGCCCGAACACCGAACTTCAGCCCGAACACCACTTCGGCCCGAACACCACTTCGGCCCGAACATCCCACTTCGGCCCGAACACCACTTCGGCTCGAACATCCCTCTTCGGCCTGAACTCTTCAATATCCAAGAGTGTGTGACAAAAGGTGCTATACTAAAACATTCATAACTTTCAGCTCGGGTGTCCGTTTCACGCCCACGAGTAACCAAAATAGCTGGTTCGTTCGTCACTGCCAAGAACAAGTTCGGCCCGAACTCTTTACTGTTCCCTACCCGAACTTCATTTTCGGCCCGAACTTCAACCTCGGCCCGAACTCGGACCTCGGCCCGAACTTCAACCTCGGCCCGAACATCATCCTCGGCCCGAACACCGAACTTCGGCCCGAACACCACTTCAGCCCGAACATCCCACTTCGGCCCGAACACCACTTCGGCCCGAACACCACTTCGGCCCGAACTCTTTACTGTTCCCTACCCGAACTTCATTTTCGGCCCGAACTTCAACCTCGGCCCGAACTCGGACCTCGGCCCGAACTTCAACCTCGGCCCGAACATCATCCTCGGCCCGAACACCGAACTTCGGCCCGAACACCACTTCAGCCCGAACATCCCACTTCGGCCCGAACACCACTTCGGCCCGAACATCCCTCGTCGGCCCGAACTCTTCAATATCCAAGATTGTGTGAGAAAAGGTGCTATACTAAAACATTCATAACTTTCAGCTCGGGTGTCCGTTTCACGCCCACGAGTAACCAAAATAGCTGGTTCGTTCGTCACTGCCAAGAACAAGTTCGGCCCGAACTCTTCACTGTTCCCGGCCCGAACTTCATTTTCGGCCCGAACTTCAACCTCGGCCCGAACTCCAACCTCGGCCCGAACTCCGACCTTGGCCCGAACTTCAACCTCGGCCCGAACATGATCCTCGGCCCGAACACCACTTCGGCCCGAACATCCCACTTCGGCCCGAACTCTTCAATATCCAAGATTGTGTGACAAAAGGTGATATACTAAAACATTCATAACTTTCAGCTCGGGTGTCCGTTTCACGCCCACGAGTAACCAAAATAGCTGGTTCGTTCGTCACTGCCAAGAACAAGTTCGGCCCGAACTCTTTACTGTTCCCTACCCGAACTTCATTTTCGGCCCGAACTTCAACCTCGGCCCGAAGTCGGACCTCGGCCCGAACTTCAACCTCGGCCCGAACATCATCCTCGGCCCGAACACCGAACCTCAGCCCGAACACCACTTCGGCCCGAACATCCCACTTCGGCCTGAACACCACTTCGGCCCGAACATCCCTCGTCGGCCCGAACTCTTCAATATCCAAGATTGTGTGACAAAAAGGTGTTATACTAAAACATTTATAACTTTCATCTCGGGTGTCAGTTTCACGCCCACGAGTAACCAAAATAGCTGGTTCGTTGGTCACTGCCAAGAACAAGTTCGGCCCGAAGTCTTCACTGTTCCCGGCCCGAACTTCATTTTCGACCCGAACTTCAACCTCGGCCCGAACTTCAACCTCGGCCCGAACTCCGACCTCGGCCCGAACTTCAACCTCGGCCGGAACATCATCCTCGGCCCGAACACCGAACTTCGGCCCGAACAACACTTCGGCCCGAACACCACTTCGGCCCGAACTCTTCAATATCCAAGATTGTGTGACAAAAGGTGCTATACTAAAACATTCATAACTTTCAGCTCGGGTGTCCGTTTCAAGCCCACGAGTAACCAAAATAGCTGGTTCGTTCGTCACTGCCAAGAACAAGTTCGGACCGAACTCTTCACTGTTCCCGGCCCGAACTTCATTTTCGGCCCGAACTTCAACCTCGGCCCGAACTTCAACCTCGGCCCGAACTCCGACCTCGGCCCGAACTTCAACCTCGGCCCGAACATCATCCTCGGCCCGAACACCGAACTTCGGCCCGAACACCACTTCGGCCCAAACACCATTTCGGCCCGAACATCCCACTTCGGCCCGAACACCACTTCAGCCCGAACTCTTCAATATCCAAGATTGTGTGATAAAAGGTGCTATACTAAAACATTCATAACTTTCAGCTCGGGTGTCCGTTTCACGCCCACGAGTAACCAAAATAGATGGTTCGTTCGACACTGCCAAGAACAAGTTCGGCCCGAACTTTTCACTGTTCCCGGGCCGAACTTCATTTTCGGCCCGAACTTCAACCTCGGCCCGAACTCCGACCTCGGCCCGAACTCCAACCTCGGCCCGAACAACATCCTCGGCCCGAACACCGAACTTAGGCCCGAACCCCACTTTGGCCCACACATCCCTCTTCGGCCCGAACTCTTCAATATCCAAGATTGTGTGACAAAAGGTACTATACTAAAACATTCATAACTTTCAGCTCTGGTGTCCGTTTCACGCCCACGAGTAACCAAAATAGCTGGTTCGTTCGTCACTGCCAAGACCAAGTTCGGCCCGAACTCTTCACTGTTCCCGGCCCGAACTTCAACCTCAGCCCGAACTCCGACCTCGGCCTGAACTCCGACCTCGGCCCGAACATCATCCTCGGCCCGAACACCGAACTTTGGCCCGAACACCACTTCGGCCCAAACATCACTCTTAGGCCCGAACTCTTCAATATCCAAGATTGTGTGACAAAAGGCACTGTTCCCGGCCCGAACTTCATTTTCGGCCCGAACTTCAACCTCGGCCCGAACTTCAACCTCGGCCCGATCTCCGATCTCGGCCCGAACTCCAACCTCGGCCCGAACATCATCCTCGGCCCGAACACCGAACTTTGGCCCGAACACCACTTCGGCCCGAACACCACTTCGGCCCGAACACCAATTCGGCCCGAACATCCCACTTCGGCCCGAGCACCACTTCGGCCCGAACACCACTTCGGCCCGATCACCCCTCTTCGGCCCGAACTCTTCAATATCCAAGATTGTGTGACAAAAGGTGCTATACTAAAACATTCATAACTTTCAGCTCGGGTGTCCGTTTCACGCCCACGAGTAACCAAAATAGCTGGTTCGTTCGTCACTGCCAAGAACAAGTTCGGCCCGAACTCTTCACTGTTCAAGGCCCGAACTTCATTTTCGGCCCGAACTTCAACCTCGGCCCGAACTCCGACCTCGGCCCGAACTCAAACCTCGGCCCGAACATCATCCTCGGGCCGAACACCGAACTTCGGCCCGAACACCACTTCAGCCCGAACACCACTTCGGCCCGAACATCCCTCTTCGGCCCGAACTCTTCAATATCCAAGATTGTGTGACAAAAGATGCTATACTAAAACATTCATAACTTTCAGCTCGGGTGTCCGTTTCACGCCCACGAGTAACCAAAATAGCTGGTTCGTTCGTCACTGCCAAGAACAAGTTTGGCCCGAACTCTTCACTGTTCCCGTCTCGAACTTCATTTTCGGCCCGAACTTCAAACTCAGCCCGAACTTCAACCTCGGCCCGAACTCCGACCTCGGCCCGAACTTCAACCTCGTCTCGAACATCATCCTCGGCCCGAACACCGAACTTCGGCCCGAACACCACTTCGGCCCGAACACCACTTCGGCCCGAACACCACTTCGGCCCGAACATCCCACTTCGGCCCGAACACCACTTCGACCCGAACATCCCTCCTCGGCCCGAACTCTTCAATATCCAAGATTGTGTGACAAAACGTGCTATACTAAAACATTCATAACTTTCAGCTCGGGTGTCCGTTTCACGCCCACGAGTAACCAAAATAGCTGGTTCGTTCGTCACTGCCAAGAACAAGTTCGGCCCGAACTCTTCACTGTTCCCGGCCCGAACTTCAACCTCGGCCCGAACTCCAACCTCGGCCCGAACTCCGACCTCGGCCCGAACTTCAACCTCGGCCCGAACATGATCCTCGGCCCGAAAACCGAACTTCGGCCCGAACACCAATTCGGCCCGAACATCCCACTTCGGCCCGAACACCACTTCGGCCCGAACACCACTTCGGCCCGAACATCCCTCTTCGGCCCGAACTCTTCAATATCCAAGATTGTGTGACAAAAGGTGCTATACTAAAACATTCATAACTTTCAGCTCGGGTGTCCGTTTCACGCCCACGAGTAACCAAAATAGCTGGTTCGTTCGTCACTGCCAAGAACAAGTTCGGCCCGAACTCTTCACTGTTCAAGGCCCGAACTTCATTTTCGGCCCGAACTTCAACCTCGGCCCGAACTCCGACCTCGGCCCGAACTCCAACCTCGGCCCGAACATCATCCTCGGGCCGAACACCGAACTTCGGCCCGAACACCACTTCAGCCCGAACACCACTTCGGCCCGAACATCCCTCTTCGGCCCGAACTCTTCAATATCCAAGATTGTGTGACAAAAGATGCTATACTAAAACATTCATAACTTTCAGCTCGGGTGTCCGTTTCACGCCCACGAGTAACCAAAATAGCTGGTTCGTTCGTCACTGCCAAGAACAAGTTTGGCCCGAACTCTTCACTGTTCCCGTCTCGAACTTCATTTTCGGCCCGAACTTCAAACTCAGCCCGAACTTCAACCTCGGCCCGAACTCCGACCTCGGCCCGAACTTCAACCTCGTCCCGAACATCATCCTCGCCCCGAACACCGAACTTCGGCCCGAACACCACTTCGGCCCGAACATCCCACTTCGGCCCGAACACCACTTCGGCCCGAACATCCCTCTTCGGCCCGAACTCTTCAATATCCAAGATTGTGTGACAAAAGGTGCTATACTAAAACATTAATAACTTTCAGCTCGGGTGTCCGTTTCACGCCCATGAGTAACCAAAATAGCTGGTTCGTTCGTCACTGCCAAGAACAAGTTCGGCCCGAACTCTTCACTGTTCCCGGCCCGAACTTTATTTTCGGCCCGAACTTCGACCTCGGCCCGAACTCCAACCTCGGCCCGAACTCCGACCTAGGCCCGAACTTCAACCTCGGCCCGAACATGATCCTCGGCCCGAACACCGAACTTCGGCCCGAACACCAATTCGGCCCGAACATCCCACTTCGGCCCGAACACCACTTCGGCCCGAACACCACTTCGGCCCGAACATCCCTCTTCGGCCCGAACTCTTCAATATCCAAGATTGTGTGACAAAAGGTGCTATACTAAAACATTCATAACTTTCAGCTCGGGTGTCCGTTTCACGCCCACGAGTAACCAAAATAGCTGGTTCGTTCGTCACTGCGAAGAACAAGTTCGGCCCGAACTCTTCACTGTTCAAGGCCCGAACTTCATTTTGGGCCCGAACTTCAACCTCGGCCCGAACTCCGACCTCGGCCCGAACTCCAACCTCGGCCCGAACATCATCCTCGGCCCGAACACCGAACTTCGGCCCGAACACCACTTCAGCCCGAACACCACTTCGGCCCGAACATCCCTCTTCGGCCCGAACTCTTCAATATCCAAGATTGTGTGACAAAAGATGCTATACAAAAACATTCATAACTTTCAGCTCGGGTGTCCGTTTCACGCCCACGAGTAACCAAAATAGCTGGTTCGTTCGTCACTGCCAAGAACAAGTTTAGCCCGAACTCTTCACTGTTCCCGTCTCGATCTTCATTTTCGGCCCGAACTTCAAACTCAGCCCGAACTTCAACCTCGGCCCGAACTCCGACCTCGACCCGAACTTCAACCTCGGCCCGAACAACATCCTCGGCCCGAACACCGAACTTCGACCCGAACACCACTTCGACCCGAACACCACTTCGGCCCGAACACCACTTCGGCCCGAACATCCCACTTCGGCCCGAACATCCCTCTTCGGCCCGAACTCTTCAATATCCAAGATTGTGTGACAAAAGGTGCTATACTAAAACATTCATAACTTTCAGCTCGGGTGTCCGTTTCACGCCCACGAGTAACCAAAATAGCTGGTTCGTTCGTCACCGGCAAGAACAAGTTCGGCCCGAACTCTTCACTATTCCCGGCCCGAACTTCATTTTCGGCCCGAACTTCAACCTCGGCCCGAACTTCAACCTCGGCCCGAACTCCGACCTCGGCCCGAACTTCAACCTCGGCCCGAACATCATCCTCGGCCCGAACACCGAACTTCGGCCCGAACACCACTTCGGCCCGAACACCACTTCGGCCCGAACATCCCACTTCGGCCCGAACACCACTTCGGCCCGAACATCCCTCTTCGGCCCGAACTCCTCAATATCCAACATTGTGTGACAAATGGTGCAATACTAAAACATTCATAACTTTCAGCTCGGGTGTCCGTTTCACGCCCATGAGTAACCAAAATAGCTGGTTCGTTCGTCACTGCCAAGAACAAGTTCGGCCCGAACTCTTCACTGTTCCCCGCCCGAACTTCATTTTCGGCCCGAACTTCAACCTCGGCCCGAACTTCAACCTCGGCCCGAACTTCAACCTCGGCCCGAACTCCGACCTCGGCCCGAACTTCAACCTCGGCTCGAACATTATCCTCGGCCCGAACACCGAACTTCGGCCCGAACACCACTTCGGCCCGAACACCAATTCGGCCCGAACATCCCACTTCGGCCCGAACACCACTTCGGCCCGAACATCCCTCTTCGGCCCGAACTCTTCAATATCCAAGATTGTGTGACAAAAGGTGCTATACTAAAACATTCATAACTTTCAGCTCGGGTGTCCGTTTCACGCCCACGAGTAACCAAAATAGCTGGTTCGTTCGTCACTGCCAAGAACAAGTTCGGCCCGAACTCTTCACTGTTCCCGACCCGAACTTCATTTTCGGCCCGAACTTCAACCTCGACCCGAAATCCGACCTCGGCCCGAACTTCAACCTCGGCCCGAATATCATCCTCGGCCCGAACACCGAACTTCGGCCCGAACACCACTTCGGCCCGAACACCACTTCGGCCCGAACATCCCACTTCGGCCTGAACACCACTTCGGCCCGAACATCCCTCTTCGGCCCGAACTCTTCAATATCCAATATTGTGTGACAAAAGGTGCTATATTAAATCATTCATAACTTTCAGCTCGAGTGTCCGTTTCACGCCCACGAGTAACCAAAATAGCTGGTTCGTTCGTCACTGCCAAGAACAAGTTCGGCCCGAACTCTTCACTGTTCAAGGCCCGAACTTCATTTTGGGCCCGAACTTCAACCTCGGCCCGAACTCCGACCTCGGCCCGAACTCCAACCTCGGCCCGAACATCATCCTCGGCCCGAACACCGAACTTCGGCCCGAACACCACTTCAGCCCGAACACCACTTCGGCCCGAACATCCCTCTTCGGCCCGAACACCACTTCGGCCCGAACATCCCACTTCGGCCCGAACACCACTTCGACCCGAACATCCCTCCTCGGCCCGAACTCTTCAATATCCAAGATTGTGTGACAAAACGTGCTATACTAAAACATTCATAACTTTCAGCTCGGGTGTCCGTTTCACGCCCACGAGTAACCAAAATAGCTGGTTCGTTCGTCACTGCCAAGAACAAGTTCGGCCCGAACTCTTCACTGTTCCCGGCCCGAACTTCTACCTCGGCCCGAACTTCAACCTCGTCCCGAACTCCGACCTCGGCCCGAACTTCAACCTCGGCCCGAACATTATCCTCGGCCCGAACACCGAACTTCGGCCCGAACACCACTTCGGCCTGAACACCACTTCGACCCGAACATCCCACTTCGGCCCGAACACCACTTCAGCCCGAACATCCCTCTTCGGCCCGAACTCTTCAATATCCAAGATTGTGTGACAAAAGGTGCTATACTAGAATATTCATAATTTCAGCTCGGGTGTCCGTTTCACGCCCACGAGTAACCAAAATAGTTGGTTCGTTCGTCACTGCCAAGAATAAGTTCGGCCCGAACTCTTCACTGTTCCCGGCCCGAACTTCATTTTCAGCCCGAACTTCATTTTCGGCACGAACTTCAACCTCGCCGAACTTCAACCTCGGCCCGAACTCCGACCTCGGCCCGAACTTCAACCTCGGCCCGAACACCGAACTTCGGCTCGAACACCACTTCGGCCCGAACATCCCACTTCGGCCCGAACACCATTTCGGCCCGAACATCCGTCTTCGGCCCGAACTCTTCAATATCCAATATTGTGTGACAAAAGGTGCTATTTTAAATCATTCATAACTTTCAGCTCGAGTGTCCGTTTCACGCCCACGAGTAACCAAAATAGCTGGTTCGTTCGTCATTGCCAAGAACAAGTTCGGCCCGAACTCTTCACTGTTCCCGGCCCGAACTTCATTTTCGGCCCGAACTGTAACCTCGTCCCGAACTTCAACCTCGGCCCGAACTCCGACCTCGGCCCGAACTTCAACCTCGCCCGAACATCATCCTCGGCCCGAACACCGAACTTCGGCCCGAACACCACTTCAGCCCGAACACCACTTCGGCCCGAACACCACTTCGGCCCGAACATCCCACTTCGGCCCGAACACCACTTCGACCCGAACATCCCTCTTCGGCCTGAACACTTCAATATCCCAGATTGTGTGACAAAAGGTGCTATACTAAAACATTCATAACTTTTAGCTCGGGTGTCCGTTTCACGCCCACGAGTAACCAAAATAGCTGGTTCGTTCGTCACTGCCAAGAACAAGTTCGGCCCGAACTCTTCACTGTTCCCGGCCCGAACTTCATTTTCGGCCCGAACTTCAACCTTGGCCCGAACTTCAACCTCGGCCCGAACTCCGACCTCGGCCCGAATTCAACCTCGACCCGAACATAATCCTCGGCCCGAACACCGAACTTCGGCCCGAACACCACTTCGGCCCGAACACCACTTCGACCCGAACATCCCACTTCGGCCCGAACACCACTTCGGCCCGAACATCCCTCTTCGGCCCAAACTCTTCAATATCCAAGATTGTGTGACAAAAGGTACTATACTAAAACATTCATAACTTTCAGCTCGGGTGTCCGTTTCACGCCCACGAGTAACCAAAATAGCTGGTTCGTTCGTCACTGCCACGAACAAGTTCGGCCCGAACTCTTCACTGTTCCCGGCCCGAACTTCAACCTCGGCCCAAACTTCAACCTCGGCCCGAACTTCATTTTCGGCCCGAACTTCAACCTTGGCCCGAACTTCAACCTCGGCCCGAACTCCGACCTCGGCCCGAATTCAACCTCGGCCCGAACATAATCCTCGGCCCGAACACCGAACTACGGCCCGAACACCACTTCGGCCCGAACATCCCACTTCGGCCCGAACACCACTTCGGCCCGAACATCCCTCTTCGGCCCGAACTCTTCAATATCCAAGATTGTGTGACAAAAGGTGCTATACTAAAACATTCATAACTTTCAGCTCGGGTGTCCGTTTCACGCCCACGAGTAACCAAAATAGCTGGTTCGTTCGTCACTGCCAAGAACAAGTTCGGCCCGAACTCTTCACTGTTCCCGGCCCGAACTTCATTTTCGGCCCGAACTTCAACCTCGACCCGAAATCCGACCTCGGCCCGAACTTCAACCTCGGCCCGAATATCATCCTCGGCCCGAACACCGAACTTCGGCCCGAACACCACTTCGGCCCGAACACCACTTCGGCCCGAACATCCCACTTCGGCATGAACACCACTTCGGCCCGAACATCCCTCTTCGGCCCGAACTCTTCAATATCCAATATTGTGTGACAAAAGGTGCTATATTAAATCATTCATAACTTTCAGCTCGAGTGTCCGTTTCACGCCCACGAGTAACCAAAATAGCTGGTTCGTTCGTCACTGCCAAGAACAAGTTCGGCCCGAACTCTTCACTGTTCCCGGCCCGAACTTCATTTTCGGCCCGAACTTCAACCTCGGCCCGAACTTCAACCTCGGCCCGAACTCCGACCTAGGCCCGAACTCCAACCTCGGCCCGAACATCATCCTCGGCCCGAACACCGAACTTCGGCCCGAACACCACTTCGGCCCGAACACCACTTCGGCCCGAACACCACTTCGGCCCGAACATCCCACTTCGGCCCGAACACCACTTCGACCCGAACATCCCTCCTCGGCCCGAACTCTTCAATATCCAAGATTGTGTGACAAAACGTGCTATACTAAAACATTCATAACTTTCAGCTCGGGTGTCCGTTTCACGCCCACGAGTAACCAAAATAGCTGGTTCGTTCGTCACTGCCAAGAACAAGTTCGGCCCGAACTCTTCACTGTTCCCGGCCCGAACTTCAACCTCGGCCCGAACTTCAACCTCGTCCCGAACTCCGACCTCGGCCCGAACTTCAACCTCGGCCCGAACATTATCCTCGGCCCGAACACCGAACTTCGGCCCGAACACCACTTCGGCCTGAACACCACTTCGACCCGAACATCCCACTTCGGCCCGAACACCACTTCAGCCCGAACATCCCTCTTCGGCCCGAACTCTTCAATATCCAAGATTGTGTGACAAAAGGTGCTATACTAGAATATTCATAATTTCAGCTCGGGTGTCCGTTTCACGCCCACGAGTAACCAAAATAGTTGGTTCGTTCGTCACTGCCAAGAATAAGTTCGGCCCGAACTCTTCACTGTTCCCGGCCCGAACTTCATTTTCAGCCCGAACTTCATTTTCGGCACGAACTTCAACCTCGCCGAACTTCAACCTCGGCCCGAACTCCGACCTCGGCCCGAACTTCAACCTCGGCCCGAACATCATCCTCGGCCCGAACACCGAACTTCGGCTCGAACACCACTTCGGCCCGAACATCCCACTTCGGCCCGAACACCATTTCGGCCCGAACATCCCTCTTCGGCCCGACTCTTCAATATCCAATATTGTGTGACTTTTTCGGCCCGAACATCCCTCTTCGGCCCGCCTCTTAATAATGATAAACTTTTTCTCTTAATTAAATATCTTCTCTTCATTTAATAATCAATCGATGAGAATCTGACCAATTCGAAATTCCCAAAACCCACAATTCGAACCAGCAGGAATGAGAAAAAGAATCTTCGGACAAACAGATCAACAAAACAATACCACCATGAACCAAAACCCATTTCTCTAAACTACACGAGTAAACTAAAAAAAAGGATCGAAACAGGAAAAGGTTTCTACCTACACCGCCGCTAGAATTTGATCTTTGACAACACCTCCGGTTGAATAAGTACCTCCGATTGAATCCTCAGCTGCCCAAATCTAACTCAAGACATGAAAACGTCCAAGGGTTAGAATGGAATCAAAGGGGTTAAGAGGCGTGGAGGAAAGAGACGCAGCTCACCGGAACGTAGCTCACCGGAATTGACGTTTCTTTTACCATACAACTTGAACTCCTTGTTTTGTTGCTCACCGAAGAAGAATGAAGCTAGGGATGCACGGCGGTGGAGCTCAGAGCCAAACGGTGGCGGAGCAGAAAACAACCATGGCGGCGGTGATGTCCAAAGTAAACGGTGGTCGTATTTCTCGTCGACGGTGGGTTTTATGGTGGCCAACAGGAACAGAAATGGTGATGGCGGTGGGTTCACGGTAGTGATGTAGAACAGAAACTGTACGATGGTGGCGATCAAAACGAGCTACGATGGTGGTTTCAAACAGGAAGTGAAATGGTTATGGAGGCATGGGATTAAATTTGAACGGGATGGTGCTCCGGCGAATAAGAACAAGAATGGTGGTGTCTACTGCCGTCGATGGTAGGTTGCAGAAATGGTGTATGTTCACCGGAAAGCAGAAGTAGAAAGGAAATTCCTTTCTTGCAAAAAGGGGGTTAGCCAAAAGAGGAAAACAAGGAGGTGGCGGCTGTGATGATTTCAGTGTAGTATTTAATTATTTATATGTATCATCATCAACATTTAGGGAAAATAAGAGGGAGACCTAGCCGAAATCTTCATGCCTCATGGGCTGTTTTCCAAATAACATGGGCACGGCCCAACATATGACCGACCCAACCTTTATAATGGTACAATATGAGTTACGGAGGAAGATTGTGACCAAAACGAAAGAAAAGGCGAATCTAGTATTTTCATTAAATAATAAGCTAGATAAATAACTAGGCAAAAATAACATTAATCTTTAATTAATTCCACCATATAACCATTTAACCCTTAGTAATAAATAAAATATAAGGGTAATATTTAATTATCAGAAATTTCAGGGCGTTACAATTGTGTGACAACAGGTGCTATACTAAAACATTCATAACTTTCAGCTCGGGTGTCCGTTTCACGCCCACGAGTAATCAACATAGCCGGTTCGTTCGTCACTGCCAAGAACAAGTTCGGCCTGAACTCTTCACTGTTCCCGGCCCGAACTTTATTTCCGGCCCGAACTTCAACCTCGGCCCGAACTTCAACCTCGGCCCGAACTTCGACCTAGGCCTGAACTTCACCCTTGGCCCGAACATCATCCTCGGCCCGAACACCGAACTTTAGCCCGAACACCACTTCGGCCCGACCACCACTTCGGCCCGAACATCCCACTTCGGCCCGAACACCACTTCGGCCCGAACATCCCTCTTCGGCCCGAACTCTTCAATATCCAAGATTGTGTGACAAAAGGTGATATACTAAAACATTCATAACTTTCAGCCCGGGTGTCCGTTTCACGCCCACGAGTAACCAAAATAGCTGGTTCGTTCGTCACTGCCAAGAACAAGTTCGGCCCGAACTCTTCACTGTTCCCGGCCCGAACTTCATTTTCGGCCGAACTTCATTTTCGAAAGCTAGGAGTTCGGCCTGTATTAGCTTAGTCTAATTAGTAGTTAAATCATTTAGGAAGCTAGGAGTCTCTGAAGGATTCCTCTGTCCTAGTCTGTATCGCCAAGCTTTGCCAGGTGAGTCCACAAACCCCTTTTACTCTTTTACTATTTTATAAACTTTGGGGTGGAAAACATAAACACAACTGCTACTATTTTAGCTAGGACAGAACTGCTACTATTGGGGTGGAAAACATAAACTTTGGGGTGGAAAACATAAACTTTGGGGTGGAAAACATAAACACAACTGCTACTATTTTACTCTTTTACTATTGTAGATCCTTGATTGGTGATTTATGTTATATTTCCGCTGTGTTTTACTTTGATTAAACTGTAAATCACTAACACCTATAACCGTTTAGAAAGGATACTTATAGCTTATTTGTCATAGGTAGTGGTTATAATGGTTCACGGGCCATTCTTATGGTTACTGGACACATAGACGGTTTAATATGGATACTTATAGGTTATTGGTCAAAGCTAGATGTTAAAATGGTTCATGGGCTATTAGTATGGGTAATGGACACCTATAATTGTTTAGAAATGATACTTATAGCTTATTGGTCATACGTAGTGGTTATAATGGTTCACGAGCCATTCTTATGGGTAATGGACACCTATGGCGGTTTAATATGGATACTTATAGGTTATTGGTCATAGCAAGTGGTTATAATGGTTCACAGGCTATTCGTATGGTTTATCGACACCTATCACTGTTTAGAAATGATACTTATAGCTTGTTGGTCATAGGTAATGGTTATAATGGATCACGGGCCATTCTTATGGTTAACGAACACCTATTGTGGTTTAATATGGATACTTATAGGTTATTGGTCATAGCAAGTGGTTAAAATGGTTCACCGGCCTTTCTGATAGTTAACGGACACCTATAACAGTTTAATATGGATACTCATAGGTTATTGGTTATAGCTAGTGATTATAATGGTTCAGACCCCATTCGTATGGGTTATGAACACCTATGATAGTTTTGAATGGATACTTATAGCGTATTGGTCATAGGTACTGGTTATAATTGTTCACCAGCCATTCTTATAGTTAATGGTTACCTATTACGGTTTAATATGGATACTTATAGGTTATTAGTTATAGCAAGTGGTTATAATGGTGGTTCACAGTCCATCCGTAAGGGTTATAGAAACCTATGACAATTTATAAAGTATATTTATAGCTTATTGGTCATAGGCAGTGATTATAATGGTTCACGGGCCATTCATATGGATAATGGACACCTATGACGGTTTAATATTGATATATATGTTATTGGTCATAGGTAGTGGTTATAATGGTTCACAAGCCATTCTTATGGGTAATGGACACCTATAACGGTTTAAAAAGGATACTTATAGCTTATTGGTCATAGTTAGTGGTTATAATGGTTCACCGGCTATTCTTATGGTTAATGGATACCTAGACGGTTTAATATGGATACTTATAGGTTATTGGTCATAGCTAGTGGTTATAACGGTTTACGGTCCATTCGTATGGGTAATGGACACCCTTAACTGTTTAGAAAGGATACTTATATCTTATTGGTCATAGGTATTGGTTATAATGGTCTATTGGTCATTCTTATGGTTAATGGACACCTATAATGGTTTAGAAAGGATACTTATAAAATGGTCCAATAGAAAAGAAGCACTAGCTAGTGGAAGAGTTATCATTAAGTCTCCATGCATTGGACCATTAAAATGGTCCAATCGCATCTTTTAATGAAGTCTCTCATTTATTAATTAAGAGTCTCCCATATTAAACATTGGTCTTCCTTATTAATTGATCATTAGTAATCGAGCAGCAGTAACTGAGACCTCCTTTGTTAACTAAGGTTCTACCTTATTAATTAAAATTACCCCTCATTAATTCTCTCATATACTCAAGTGTCTATGGAAAGAAATTCCACCGGTTTGTGACCCGATAGGCTCGTGTATTATCAGTCGTGATACCTATACGCTTGTGTCGGTTGGCATAATTCCAATTAAGGACACCTACAACGGTTAAGAAAGGATACTTATAGCTTATTGGTCATTAGTAGTGGTTAAAATGGTTCACGGGCTGTTCGTATCGTTAATGGACACCTATGACGGTTTAATATGGATACTTTTAGGTTATTAGTCATAGCAAGTGGTTATGAGGGTTGACGGGCCATTTTTATGGTTAATACGAACCTATGACGGGTTAATATGGATAGTTATAGGTTATTGGCCATAGGTAGTGGTTATAATGGTTCACAACCCATTCTTATGGTTAATGGACACCTATGATGGATTAATATGATACTTATAGGTTATTGGTCATAGCAAGTGGTTATAATGGTTCACGAGCTATTGGTATGGGTTATGGACAACTATTACAATTTAGAGAGGATACTTATGGCTTATTGGTCATAGGTAGTGGTTATAATGGGTCACGGGCTATTATTTTTGTGAATGGACACCTATGACAGTTTAATATGGATACTTATAGGTTATTGGTCATAGCTAGTGGTTATCAGGGTTCATGGGCCACTCGTATGGGTAATGGACACCTATAACGGTTTAAAAGGATACTTATAGCTTACTGGTCATAGGTAGTGGTTATAATGATTCACGGGCCATTCGTATGGTTAAAGGACACCTATGACAGTTTAATATTGATACTTATAGGTTATTGTTCATAACTAGAGGTTATAATGGTTCATGGTCCAATCGTAGTTTTTGGGCTATTCGTATGGGTTATGGACACCTATAACGATTTAGAAAGGATACTTATAGCTTATTCGTCATAGGTAGTAGTTATAATGGTTCACAGGCCATTCTTATTGTTAATGGGCACCTATGACGGTTTAATATGGATACTTATAGGTTATTGTTCATTGCTATTGGTTATAATGGTTCACGGGCCATTTGTATGGGTATTGGACACCCATGACGATTTAATATGGATACTTATAGATTATTGGTCATAGGTAGCGGTTATAATGGTTCACGGGCCATTCTTATGGTTAATGGACACCTATGATGGTTTATTATGGATACTTATAGGTTATTCGTCATAGCTAGTGGTTAAAATGGTTAACGGGCTATTCCTATGAGTAATAGACACATATAATGGTTTAGAAAGGATACATATAGCATATTGGTCATAGGTAGTGGTTATAATGGTTCACGAGCCATTCTTATGGTTAATGGATACCTACGACAGTTTAATATGGATACTTATAAGTTATTGGTCATACCTACTGGTTAAAATGGTTCACGGCCCATTCTTATGGGTAATGGACACCTATAACGGTTTAGAAAGGATACTTATAGCTTATTCGGCATAGGTAGTGGTAATAATGGTTCACGGGCCGTTCTTATGGTTAATGGACACCTATGATGGTTTAATATGGATACTTATAGGTTATTGGTCATGGGTAGTGGCTACAATGGTTCACAAGCCATTCTTATGGTTAATGGACACCCTTGACGGTTTAATATGCATACTTATGGGTTATTGGTCATAGCTAGTTATTAAAATGGTTCACGGGTCATTCCAATAGGTAATGGACACCTATAATGGTTTAGAAAGGATACTTATAGCCTATTGGTCATTGGTAGTGGTTATAATGGTTCACGAGCCTTTGTTATGGTTAATGGATACCTATGACGGTTTAATATAGATACTTATAGGTTATTTGTCATAGCTAATGGTTAAAATTGTTCACGCGCCATTCCTATGGGTAATGAACACCTATGATGGTTTAGAAAGGATACTTATAGCTTATTGGTCATAGGTAGTGGTAATAATGGTTCACGGGCTATTCATATTGTTAATGGACACCTATGGGGGTTTAATATTGATACTTATAGGTTATTGGTTATATCAAGTGGTTATAACGGTTCACGAGCCATTCGTATGGGTTATGGACACCTATTAAAATTTAGATTGGATACTTATAGCTTATTGGTCATAGGTAGTGGTTATAATGGTTCACAGGGTATTTTTATGGTTAATGGATACCTATTATGGTTAAATATGGATACTTATAGGTTATTGGTCATTGCTAGTGGTTAAAATGGTCTGCGTGCCATTCCTATGGGTAATGGACACCAATAAGGGTTTAGAAAGGATAGTTATAGCTTATTGGTCATAGGTAGTAGTTATAATGTTTCACGGGCCATTCTTATGGTTAATGGACACCGATGGTGGTTTAATATGGATACTTATAGTTTATTGGTCATAGCAAATGGTTATAACGGTTTATCGGCCATTCGTATGGGTTATGGACACCTATGTAGTTTAGAAAGGATACTTATAGCTTATTGGTCATACATACTGGTTATAATGGTTCACGGGCCATTTTTATTGTTAATGGACACCTATGACGGTTTTATATGGATACTTATAGGTTATTCACATCTATTGGTTATAATGGTTCACGGGCCATTCGTATGGGTAATGGACACCTATGACAATTTAATATGGATACTTGTAGGTTATTGGTTATAGGTAGTTGTATAATGGTTCACCGGCCATTCTTATGGTTATTGGACACCTATGACAGTTTAATATGGATACTTATAGGTTATCCTCATCTTTTTCTCGTTGTCTCTCCTATTCATGCTTCGTCTTAAATTTCGGGATGAAATTTCTTCAACTAGGGGAGAATGTGACAACTCGATATTTCTGGTATGTAACTTCATTTCATTTCTAGAACTTCCTTATTTAGAAAGATTCTATTTCCTGATATTTCTATTTCTGGCATCCTAGTACACAACAAACATACATATTTTTACACCATACATTAGTGTTTGACTATTTTAGTCAACACAACATTTTTATCTACTTATGGTGACACTCTTGAGCTTAAATCATTTCCAAAACAATAAGTTTCACGATATTACAATAAACGTAAAAAAATTAAATTAAACGTGACTCGAATGGAACTAGTTTCTAAACTCGACACCAAGGTTGACCGACCACATAAGTGGCCGGCCTCCTCTTCCTTTGTTCGACCCAAACTCAGCCAAAACACCCCTTGGGGTGTTGGCCAAATCTTTTCAAGTTTTATCCATATCCATTGCCTTTAAACAAGTCTTACTACAACTCAAACTCTTCTAAAACCCTAGTTTCCCTTCCATATAAATACCTACCTTTAACCAACCATTAAACCCTATTTGTCATTTGTTGAATTCGGCCAAGCAACCCTCACAACTCCCTTCGTCCGATCGAATCAAGCAAAAGCCGAGCATCTCCATTGATTCGTCCGATCCTCACAATCATTCCCCTTCTTGTTCGTCCTTGATCCGTTCAAGCCAGGGTAAAGCCCTAAACCTATGATCTTTTATTGCTAAAACCTTTGCTAAACCCTAGTTTACCTGCTGATCCGAACCCGAGACCATGGCCCTAGGCCATATGGTCTCAGTTAGCTAAGAAAGTCTGACTGCATGCGTGTATGTGTGTGTATTGCTTGTTTTGTTGCTAGATCCGTTGCTAGAACCCTAGATCTAGAACCCTAGACTCGAACCCTATCCGATCTAGACAAACTAAACCGGACCTAGACTCGATCTACACCGAACTAGAACCAAACCCTTAGGGTTTCGGCCTAGCCGGCCAACCCTAACCGAATTACCATAAAAAACGAACCCTAGTTGACCAAGATTGACCATGGTTGACCTTGGTTGACCGAATTGTATCCTAGACTAAACCCTAGCTGAAATCTAGAGCTTCTAAGTTGACTTTGTTGACTAATTTTGACCAATATTGACCCATAAGTCAAACCGGGTCAAGGCCTGTACTTGACCCAAACCGTGGACCCAAACCCAAATACCCAATCGGGCCAAGGCCCGTACTTAGCCCATATCGATCTACCATAGTCCATCGGGCCCAAACTTTAGTTGGCCCATTAGTATCCAAGCCCATCTGGAACAAAGCCCAATCCTTTGGCCCACTTATACCCAAACCAAACCAAATTGGGCCCAAGCCCAATCTAATTGGACCTAAGCCCAATAAGAGGCCCAAGTGGCCCAACCTAGTGGCCCATTAAGCCCATCTAGGCCCATTAAGCCCATTAGGCCCAATAGGCCCAATAAGCCTAACCTAGTGGCCCTAACATTCATAACTTTCAGCTAGGAGTTCGGCTTGTATTAGCTTAGTCTAATTAGTAGTTAAATCATTTAGGAAGCTAGGAGTCTCTGAAGGATTCCTCTGTCCTAGTCTGTATCGCCAAGCTTTGCCAGGTGAGTCCACAAACCCCTTTTACTCTTTTACTATTTTATAAACTTTGGGGTGGAAAACATAAACACAACTGCTACTATTTTACTATGACTGTACAACATCGTTACCTTTTCAGTATCGCGTTGGCATGACAAACAATTATTATACCTGACTAAGGTTTGCCAGCAATCATTAACTAGTGGATCTAGACCATGGATATGCAGATAGTACTATTGGCTGACACTCATCCTCCCAACATTATTTGATCACTACTTGGTATATCCAAGACATCTTTCGGGAGTGTATATCCATAAAAGAACGATAACAACTGGAGTTGAAGTGTTGATTTTGGACTTAAGGGTTGGTATATTAACTCAATAGACTAGCTACCTGTTGGGGATAACAGTTCATGCAATGTCAAACATAACAATTTGTTCAACACTTTTTCATAAACCTAACTAGTAGTTGTAGATATTCTACAACTACACTACACATTTCATACTTACTACTCATATCGTATGAGTGTTGAACTTTATACTTTTCAGTCATAAACTATTTTCTCAATAAACATTTTGGGTAGCAAAACACTTTACTTTACTTTTACTATAACCCTGTGGATTCACTCAACATTATTGTTGACCCTTTTATTATTTATGTTTTTCCAGGTAATTAGGTGCAGTGGAACTGGAGGATATGAGCAGTGGGATTGTCGTGAGCCATGATTAAAACATTAAGTTTACGAACAATCATTTCATTTCAAAATAATTTCTATTTTAGGAAACCTACTATTTTTGGAAACTTTCTACTTTTGGAAAGTGAAACATCTTTTATTTTTCGTTATTGCGTGGTTGTGTGTTTACTTAATTTTTGCTATGTTGTCATGAAAGTTACACCCTCGTTCTTCCGCAAAACATTTTAAATGAAGTAAAACTCATTTTTGGCGGAGTGTGACAGAGTGGTACCAGAGCTTAAGTTATAGTGAATTAGCAAGCCTAGTCTATAACTACAAAAGATTTTTGGGAAAAACAAAAACTTTTACAAAACAAAAATAATCATGGCACGCTCAGTCTCATATCCTGAAGTTCCATTGTTCTTAGATTAGAATATTTGCCCTAGTTAGTTTTGCCTTAGTGTTATAGTTAGCATTCGTCAGAGAGCCCAAAAATTTCATAATCTAATAATTTTACACGTCGTGATCAGTAGAATGTCGCCTGCTAGTGTCTTCGATATTTCGTCTGATTCCAATAGTGATCGTGGTGCTGCTGTCCCAGTAGTCCCAGTGCCTGTTGCTCCAGTGCCAGTAGTGGTACAACCTCCTGTTGTCCTATGGAATCGTCGCCCAAGAAGACGTCCTATTCCAATTATTCCTAATGGTCCTCCTACTCCAGCTCGTGGTCAGCATCCTATTGTCTATCGTCGACGTGACGGTGGCATGATATGGTTATGTTCGCCTGCGAAACCAAAGCGTGATGTTTCTCCAAGAACTCCATGACGTCGAGAACCAGAGCCAGATGTGATATCAGAATCAGAGCCTGAAGAAGACTCTGAGCCAGAAGAAGAATCAGAACCAGAGGAAGAACCAGAAGAAGAGTCAGAGCCTATGGAAGACTCTGAGCCAGAGGAAGATGATTAGTTGTCTACATATTGTCTATATTTGTTTTCTATTACTATTATTAAGTTTTATGTTTAACTATTTTAGTATTTTCTTTATTTAGTATTGGTGTATGTGCCATACTTTTAAAACTATTATGTATTAGGAATGTGTTTAATAAAAGTGATATTTTTAGTAAATTCTATTGTTCCTATAAATTGTATTTTCTATACGTCTCTACTACTACTATATCTACGTCTACTACTACTATTACGTCTATTGTATATCCTTTCTTCGATTCTTATCATAAGTATATATTCCTTTTATAATCCTTCTATATAATTCTTTTCTTAATTCTTTGTTTAAATCGTATTATTTGCATAAGCAATTCATCAATGGCTCGAGGAGGAAACGCAGAGACTGTTGAACAAATGGTGGATCACCGACTTGCTGAAGTGATGGCTCAAATGAATGAAGCAAGAGGAAATGCCGCTGGTGCATCTAATGTGGGAAACAACGGGTATATCATTCGACTCCACAAAGAGGATTCATTTATTTTCATTTTTTTTTGGGTAAAGGGTTTACCCTGGCAAAAATATATTAATCACAGAAACAAATAAAGTACAAAGGAATGTGGCTAAGGCACCACATTAACCGCAAGCACAAACGCTCGACAACCAAGACTAACTATGTTTATGACAAGTCATAAACAAAAACACGGCAACCAAACACCTAACTCTAGCTACAGAAAATAGCCAAACAAAACACACAGCTAGAGATAAGCAAAAAACTACTACGTTTGATCTATGTGATCATGTAGAACTAACGACTTCGGAAGCTTCCAATTATTCAGCATCTTTAGCACTTGCTCCGTGTTCTTCTTAAATCTCATTGAGAGCAACTTAAGCCGAATGGTAACAATAATTTCATCGTACAACTGCAGATGAGTTTTGGGCTTTTTGGAGTGTAATCGAGCATTGCGCTCCCGCCAAATAAAGTACGTAGTAGCAGCAAGCGAAACTCTAGCAATTAGACTTCTCGCAGACCTTCCCCTGGAAATAGTAATAAGAAAAGCTAACACATCAGTAATAACGGCCGTACTAATACCAATATCTGCTAGACCACGAACTTTACCCCATATTTCGGAGGAATATGGACACTCAAAAAATAAGTGTGCATGGGAATCAGGCGGACCATTACATAATGGGCAATGTAATGTATTTAAATCTGTATTGGGAGGGACATCCCATTGTTTGAGCCGATCTTGAGTTTTAAGTATCATCCAATGTGCCCCTGAGAATATGGCGAAGTTTGCTGCTAGCACATTGTCCAAGGAAGCGTTGTCCTAGTGGAATTCCCAGGTGCAAGTCTTAGGTCGTGCAAATGGTGATGCTATGACTTGGGATACGTTCAAGAATCAGTTAACTCAAAAGTTTTGTCCAAGGAGAGAGCTACAAAAAGTTGAAATGGAACTATGGAATCTGTCCATGGTTGGATCTGATATTGTTACCTACACGACTAAGTTCCAAGAAGTCGCTCGTCTCGTTCCTCATATGGTTTCCCCTGAATTTAAGCGCATCGAGAGATATCTTCAAGGTCTTCATGATCTTATTCGTACTCATGTTATTGCTTCTGAACCGGCAACATTCGAAGATGTGTGAATCGTGCAACAAGGTTGACTGATGATGCAATGAGAAGTGGATCGTTCAAAGACAAGCTGGTGGTGTCTAGCAAATCCTTTGAGAATTCGAACAATGAGAATGGAAAGCGTTCCTACGACAATAAGCGTGATTACAAAGGGAACACATACCAAAAGACTAAGAATTATGCTGCCTCTAATCAGAACAACAATCAGTCTAATTCAGATTCTAAGTCTTATGCTGGAAGCAAGCCCAAGTGCAACAAATGTAATTGGCATCATGAAGGTCAGTGTGAGAAGTGCTACAAGTGTGACCGCTGGGGTCACAATTTCAGAAAGTGTTCGTCCAACAATCCTCCTAAGAATCCTGTCTGCTACGAGTGTGGTGATCCTAACCACTATCGTAATCGTTGCCCTAAGCTTTAGAACAACAACAACAACCAGAATGGCAACCACAACCACAACAATGGAAATCGTAGCAACAACCGCAACAACAATCACAATGCCAACAACAATAATGATCGTCAGAATGGTCGTGGTCGTGCATTTGTTATGAATGCTCAGGAAGCTCGTGAAAATTCTGATACCGTCACTAGTACGTTTATCGTCAACAATCATTTTGCTTCTATTTTATTTGATTCGGGAGCCGACTTGAGTTTCGTATCAACCGAATTTAAAAGTTTCTTAAATATGAATCCTGATCGTATGAAAGTTAATTATGAAATCGAGCTAGCGAATGGCAAAGTCGTTAGGTCTAGTGAAGTTTTTAAAGGTTGTAAGCTTGACTTAGATGATCATATTTTCGATATAGACCTTGTGCCTGTAGAGCTAGGTAGTTTTGATATCGTCATAGGGATGGATTGGTTATCTAAAAACCGTGCTGAAATAATATGTTACACCAAATAAATCCGAAGTCCTTATCCAAAACAGAAACTTTAGTAATTCAAGGTAAACAAAGAAACAAAAACATAAAAATTATAACTTCTATGAAAGCTCAAAAATATCTTCGTAAAGGATGCCAAGCCTTTCTTGCTCATGTCGTTGACACAAAGTCCAAAGATCGTAAGATTGAGGACATTCCTATCGTTCGTGAATTTCCTGGTGTATTTCCTAGTGAATTGCCTGCACTGCCGCCTCAGAGACAAGTCGAATTTCGTATTGATCTGATCCCAGGAGCCGCACCTATTGCACGTACTCCTTATCATCTTGCACCATCTGAAATGCAAGAACTTTCATCGCAATTGCAAGAACTTCTTGATCTTGGTTTCATTCGGCCGAGTTTCTCGCCCTGGGGAGCTCTGGTCCTCTTCGTTAAAAATAAAGATGGTTCAATGAGAATGTGCATTGACTATCATGAATTAAATAAAGTAACTTTTAAAAATAGATATCCTCTTCCCCGTATTGATGATCTATTCGATCAACTCCAAGGATCGAGTTTCTATTCCAAAATCGATCTTCGTTCAGGTTACCATCAGTTAAAAGTTCATGATGAAGATGTGCCCAAAACTGCTTTTAGAACTCGCTATGGTCATTACGAATTTTTGGTAATGCCATTTGAACCAATGCACCTGCTATGTTTATGGATCTCATGAACAGAGTGTGCAAGCAATATCTCGACAAATTCGTTATCGTCTTCATAGATGATATTCTTATCTATTCGCATTCGAGAGAAGAATATGAAGAGCACTTAAGAATCATTCTTGAGTTGTTGGATAAAGAGAAGTTGTACGCCAAGTTGTCCAAGCGTGAATTCTGGTTGCGTGAAGTCCAATTTCTGGGTCATATTATCAACGAGGAAGGTATTCACGTTGATCCTGCGAAGATAGAAGCCATAAAGAATTGGGAAGCTCCAAAGACCCCAACTGAAGTAAGACAATTCCTTGGTCTTGCTGGTTACTATAGAAGATTCATAGAAAATTTCTCGAAGATTGCAAAGGATTTAACGGTGTTAACACATAAGGATGAGAAATTTGTCTGGGGTGAAAAGCAAGAATCAGCCTTCCAATCTCTAAAATCTAAATTATGTTCTGCTCCTATTCTATCTCTTCCTGAAGGAACCGATAATTTCGTGGTGTACTGTGATGCTTCGTACCAAGGGCTAGGTTGTGTATTGATGCAACATGACAAAGTGATCGCATATGCCTCTCGACAACTGAAGAACCACGAGAAGAATTATACAACTCATGATCTTGAGTTGGGTGCCGTTATATTCGCGTTGAAGATTTGGAGACATTACCTCTACGGTACCAAGTGCACAATATTCACCAATCACAAGAGCTTGCAACATATCTTCAATCAGAAAGAGCTCAATATGAGACAACGTAGATGGATAGAGTTGAAGAATGACTACGAATGTGAGATCAAGTACCATCCTGGTAAAGCTAATGTGGTAGCTGGTGCCTTAAGTCGGAAAGAGCAACCTAAACCTCGTCGTGTTCGAGCCCTTCCAATCTCTGTTCGTTATAATCTATCTTCCCAAGTTCATGAATTCCAAACTGAAGCCTTGAAGGTAGAGAACATCAAAAGTGAAGCTTTGCGTGGTATGGAAAAGCAGTTAGAAGCAAAGGAAGGTGGAACCCTTTATTTCATAGATCGTTTATGGGTTCCTAATCATGGAAGTGTTCGCGACGTCATCTTGAATGAAGCTCATCGATCCAAATATTCTATTCATCCTGGTGCTGACAAGATGTATAAAGATGTCAAGGAGTTATATTGGTGGCCAAACATGAAGAAAGAGATCGCGGTTTATGTCAGCAAATGTCTAACTTGTGCTAAAGTGAAAGCAGAGAATCAGAAGCCTTCTGGTCTTCTACAACAGCCAGAGATCCCCGAATGGAAATGGGAAGAAATCTCTATGGACTTCATAACTAAGTTGCCTCGAACGTCTAGTGGTCATGACACAATTTGGGTAATTGTTGATCGATTGACCAAATCAGCTCATTTCATTCCTATTAAAGAAACTGACCAAATGGAGAAGTTAACAAGAATCTATTTGAAAGAAGTCGTATCTCGGCATGGTGTGCCAGTCGCGATCATCTCTGATCGTGATAGTCGCTTTACATCTCGTTTCTGACAATCATTGCAAAAATCGCTGGGTACTCGCCTCGATATGAGTACTGCTTATCATCCCCAAACCGATGGTCAGACTGAAAGAACAATCCAAACTTTAGAAGACATGCTGAGACCATGTGTTATTGATTTTGGTGGAAGTTGGGATACTCATCTCCCTTTAGCTGAGTTCTCCTATACTAATAGTTATCATACAACTATTAAGGCCGCACCGTTTGAAGCCCTCTATGGAAGAAAGTGTCGTTCGCCACTTTGTTGGATTGAAATTGGTGATCGTCAGATTACTGGTCCTAAGATTCTACAAGAAACGACTGACAAGATTTTTAAGATCAAAGATCGCATCAAGGCTGCAAGAGATCGACAAAAGAGTTATGCTGATAATCGTCGAAAGCCTTTAGAGTTCGCTGTTGGCGACCATGTTCGTTTCTAAAACCCTAGTTTCCCTTCCATATAAATACCTACCTTTAACCAACCATTAAACCCTATTTGTCATTTGTTGAATTCAGCCAAGCAACCCTCACAACTCCCTTCATCCGATCGAATCAAGCAAAAGCAGAGCATCTCCATTGATTCGTCCGATTCTCACCATCATTCCCCTTCTTGTTTGTCCTTGATCCGTTCAAGCCAAGGTAAAGCCCTAAACCTATGATCTTTTATTGCTAAAACCTTTGCTAAACCTTTTTTTACCTGCTGATCCGAACCCGATACCATGGCCCTAGGCCATATGGTCTCAGTTAGCTAAGAAAGTCCGACCACATGCGTGTATGTGTGTGTATTGCTTGATTTGTTGCTAGATCCGTTGCTAGAACCCTAGATCTAGAACCCTAGACTCGAACCCTATCCAATCTAGACACACTAAACCGGACCTAGACTCGATCTACATCGAACTAGAACCAAACCCTTAGGGTTTCTGCCTAGCCGGCCAACCCTAACCGAATTACCATCAAAACCAAACCCTAGTTGACCTAGATTGACCATGGTTGACCTTGGTTGACTGAATTGTATCCTAGACTAAACCCTAGCCGAAATCTAGAGCTTCTAAGTTGACTTTGTTGACTAATATTGAGCAATATTGACCCATAAGTCAAACCGGGTCAAGGCCTGTACTTGACCAAAACCGTGGACCCAAACCCGAATACCCAATCGGGCCAAGGCCCGTACTTGGCCCATATCGATCTACCATAGTCCATCGGGCCCAAATTTTAGTTGGCCCATTAGTATCCAAGCCCATTTGGACAAAAGCCCAATCCTTTGGCCCACTTATACCCAAACCAAACCCAATTGGGCCCAATCCCAATCAATGGCCCAATCTAATTGGACCTAAGCCCAATAAGAGGCCCAAGTGGCCCAATCTAGTGGCCCATTAAGCGCATCTTGGCCCATTAAGCCCATTAGGCCCAATAGGCCCAATCTAGGCCCAATAAGCCTAACCCAAGCCCATTTCAGTTCATTTCATTTCGAAGCCCATTTCATTTCATTTCGGTCCATTAAGGCCCAATGATCCAAGTACATTCGATGTCACAAAACATAAAACATAACATTAATTGCATATCATTTAACTTATATTGTATCTAGCATCGCCTGTATTAGCTTAGTCTAATTAGTAGTTAAATCATTTAGGAAGCTAGGAGTCTCTGAAGGATTCCTCTGTCCTAGTTCTATATCGCTAAGCTTTGCCAGGTGAGTCCACAGACCCCTTTTACTCTTTTACTGTTTTATAAACTTTGGGATGGAAAACATAAACACAACTGCTACTATTTTACCATGACTGTACAACATCGTTACCTTTTCATTATCGCGTTGGCATGACAAACAATTATTATACCGGACTAAGGTTTGCCAGCAATCATTAACTAGTGGATCTAGACCATGGATATGCAGATAGTACTATTGGCTGACACTCATCCTCCCAACATTATTTGATCACTACTTGGTATATCCAAGACATCTTTCGGGAGTGTATATCCATAAAAGAACGATAATAACTGGAGTTGAAGAGTTGATTGTGGACTTAGGGGTTGGTATATTAACTCAATAGACTAGCTACCTGTTGGGGATAATAGTTCATGAGATGTCAAACATAACAATTTGTTCAACACTTTTTCATAAACATAACTAGTAGTTGTAGATATTCTACAACTACACTACACATTTCATACTTACTACTCATATCGTATGAGTGTTGAACTTTATACTTTTCAGTCATAAACTATTTTCTCAATAAACATTTTGGGTAGCAAAACACTTTACTTTACTTTTACTATAACCCTGTGGATTCACTCAACATTATTGTTGACCCTTTTATTATTTATGTTTTTCCAGGTAATTAGGTGCAGTGGAACTGGAGGATATGAGCAGTGGGATTGACGTGAGCCATGATTAAAACATTAAGTTTACGAACAATCATTTCGTTTCAAAACAATTTCTATTTTAGGAAACCTACTATATTTGGAAACTTTCTACTTTTTGAAAGTGAAGCAACTTTTATTTTTCGTTATTGCGTGGTTGTTTGTTTACTTAATTTTTGCTATGTTGTCATGAAAGTTACACCTATAACAGTTTAATATGAATACTTATAGGTTATTGGTCATAGCAAGTGGTTATAATGGTTTATGGGCTATACGTATGGGTTATGGACACCTATGACGATTTAGAAAGGATACTTATAGGTTATTGGTCATAGCTAATGGTTAAAATTGTTCACGGGCCATTCCTATGGGTAATGGACACCTATAATGGTTTAGAAAGGATACTTATAGCTTATTGGTCATAGGTAGTGGTTTTAATGGTTCGCGGGCCATTCTTATTGTTAATGGACACCTATGGTGGGTTAATATTGATACTTATAGGTTATTGGTTATATCAACTGGTTTTAACGGTTCACAAGCCATTCGTATGGGTTATGGACACCTATTACAGTTTAGATAGGATACTTACAGCTTATTGGTCATAGGTAGTGGTTATAACGGTTCAAGGGCCATTTTTATGGTTAATGGATACCTATTATTGTTTAATATGGATACTTATAGGTTATTGGTAATTGCTAGTAGTTAAAATGGTCCACGGGCCCTTCCTATGGGTAATGGACACCAATAAGGGTTTAGAAAGGATAGTTATAGCGTATTGGTCATAGATAATAATTATAATGGTTCAAAGACAATTCTTATGGTTAATGGACATCCATGGTGGTTTAATATGGATACTTATAGTTTATTTGTCATAGCAAGTGGTTATAACGGTTTATGGGCCATTCGTATGGTTTATGGACACCTATGTAGTTTATAAAGGATACTTATAGCTTATTGGTCATAGGTAGTGGTTATAATGGTTCACGGGCCGTTTTTATTGTAAATGGACACCTATGACGGTTTAATATGGCTACTTATAGGTTATCGTCCACAGCTATTGGTTAAAATGGTTGACGGGCCATTCTTATGGTTGATGGACACCTATGACGGTTTAATATGGATACTTATAAGTTATTTGTCATAGCTAGTGGTTATAATGGCTCACGGGCCATTCGTATGGGTAATGGACACCTATAACGGTTTAGAAAGGATACTTACAGCATATTGGGCATAGGTAGTGGTTATAATGGTACACGGGCCATTCCTATGGTTAATGGACACCTAAGGTGGTTTAATATTGATACTTATTGGTTATTGATCATATCAAGTGGTTATAACGGTTCAGGAGCCATTCGTATGGGTTATCGACACCTATGACAGTTTAGAAAGGATTTTTATCGTTTATAGTTATATGTAGTGGTTAGAATGGTTCACGGGCCATTCTTATTGTTAATGGATACCTATTGTGGTTTAATATGGATACTTATTGTTTTTCGGTCATAGCAAGTGGTTATAATGGTTCATGTGCCATTCGTATGGGTTATGAACACCTATGAAAGTTTAGAAAGGATACTTATAGCTTATTGGTCATAGGTAGTGATTATAATGGTTCGAGGGCCATTCGTATGGGTAATGGACACCTATGACGGTTTAATATGAATACTTATTGTTTATTGTTCTTAGCTAGTGGTTATAATGGTTCACCGTCCATTCGTATGGGTTATGGACACCTATAACGGTTTAATATGAATACCTACAGGTTATTGGTCATAAAAAGTGGTTATAATGGTGTATTGGCTATTCGTATGGGTTATGGACACCTATGATGATTTAGAAAGGATACTTATAGGTTATTGGTCATAGGTAGTGGTTATAATGGTTCACCGGCCATTCTTATGGTTAATGGACACCTATGATGGTTTAATACGGATACATATAGGTTATTGGTCATAGCTAGTGGTTAAAATTGTTCACGGGCCATTCCTACGGGCAATGGACACATATAATGGTTTAGAAAGGATACTTATAGCCTATTGGTCATAGGTAGTGGTTATAATGGTTCACGAGCCATTCTTATGGTTAATGGATACCTATGCTAGTTTAATATGGATACTTATAGGTTGTTGGTCATAGCAAGTGGTTAAAATGGTTAACGGCCCATTCCTATGGGTAATGGACACCTATAAAGGTTTAGAAAGGATACTTATAGCTTATTGGGCATAGGTAGTGGTTATAATGGTTCACGGGCCATTCTTATGGTTAATGGACACCTATGGCGGTTTAATATATAGTTTTGAAAACATACTTGTAGCTTATTGGTCATAGGTAGTGATTATAATGGTTCACGGGTCATTCATTTGGGTAATGGACACCTATGACGGTTTAATATGGATACTTATAGGTTATTGTTCATAGCTAGTGGTTATAATTGTTCACGATAAATTCGTATGGGTTATGGACACCTGTAACGGTTTAATACGAATACTTATAGGTTATTGGTCATAGCAAGTGGTGATAATGGTTTATGGACTATTCGTATGGGTTATGGACACCTATGATGATTTAGAAAGGATACTTATAGCTTAATATGGATACTTATAGGTGGTGGTTATAATGGTTCACATGCCATTCTTATTGTTAATGGACACCTATGATGCTTTAATATGGATACTTATAGGTTATTGTTCATAGCTAGTGGTTATAATGGTTCACGGGCCATTAGTATGGGTAATGGACACCTATAACGGTTTAGAAAGGATACTTATAGCTTATTGGTCATAGGTAGTATTTAAGATGGTTCACGAGCGTTTGGTATGGTTAATGGACACCTATGATGGTTTAATATTGATACTTATAGGTTATTTTTGCATAGCTAGTGGTTATAATTAATGGTGATTTTCGGTTTAAACAAGAACCAAAACGCATCGGAAAAATATAATCACCATAAACGGATCTAATATTAAATCATACAATCAAACTAAAGAAGTAATCAAAGAGAATGGTATAAGAATTCATACCCTAGTTGGTTTTGATCAATAGGAATCGGATGGAGGATGGTGACGAACGAAACCAAGTATTCCAAAGGGGAATACCTCTAAAGATAATCCACACAACACTTGTGCTTGAACACCAAGGGTTGCTAGTCCAAACCTTCAAGCAAATGGTAGAGAGAAAATGGTGATGGTGCCGTCGGCCAAAGAGAGGCAGAGAGGAAGATTATCTTGCCCTAATCCCCTTTAATGACTTCCCATAACCATTATGTATATTTACACTCTAGTCCCTAGCTTTTGTTCCTTCTAGTTTGCTCACAATAAAATTTCAATATTAACATTTAATATTAAACTTATTATATACAAGCATGTTGCTTATATTAATATATAATGTAATTACCCTAATTACACTACATATCTTATGGTGTTAAGTGTTTAAGTGTGTGACCCTTTAGGCTCACCATATAACTATATGTTATACGCATGAAGCATATTCCAACAATAATACTTCACGATCCATTCGTATGGGTAATGGACACCTATAACGGTTTAGAAAGGATACTTATAGCTTATTAGTCATAGGTAGAGGTTAAAATGGTTCACCGGCCATTTTTATGTTTAATGGATACCTATTATGGTTTAATATGGATACTTATAGGTTATTCGTCATTGCTAGTGGTTAAAAGGGTTCACGAGTCACTCCTATGGTTAATGGACACCTATAACGATTTAGAAATGATACTTATAACTTATTGGTCATAGGTAGTGGTTATAATGGTTCATGGGCCATTGTTATGGTTAATGGACTCCTATGATGGTTTAATATGGATACTTATAGTTTATTGGTCATAGCAAGTGGTTATAACGGTTTATGGGCTATTCGTATGTGTTATGGACACCTATGATAGTTTAGAAAGGATACTTATAGCTTATTTGTCATAGGTAGTGATTATAATGGTTCACGGGTCATACGTATGGGTAATGGACACCTATGACTATTAAATATGGATACTTATAGGTTATTGGTCATAGGTAGTGGTTATAATGGTTCACAAGCTATTCTTATGGTTAATGGACATCTATGATGGTTTAATATGGATGCTTATAGGTTATTGATCATAGCTAGTGGTTATAATAGTTCACGTGCCATTCGTATGGGTAATGGACACCTATAACTGTTCAGAAAGGATACTTATAGCATATTGGTCAAAGGTAGTGATTATAATGGTTCACGGGCCATTTGTATGGTTAATGGGCACCTATGATGGTTTAATATTTATATTTATAGGTTATTTTTCATAGCTAGTGGCTATAATGATTCACGTGCCATTGTTATGGTTATTGGACACCTATGGTAGTTTAATATGGATACTTATAGGTTATTGGTCATAATAAATGGTTATTGTTAAGGCAAATGGTACTATGGTCGTGACATTGATTATACTAGGCTGATATTCAATGAGCCATCTACTCTGGTTAGGGCTCAAATC
The DNA here is from genome assembly GCA_963853835.1 of Calendula officinalis. NCBI lineage: Eukaryota > Viridiplantae > Streptophyta > Magnoliopsida > Asterales > Asteraceae > Calendula > Calendula officinalis. Next base: position 58,973,249 of record OY970820.1, read on the forward strand.
AGAGAATTCAATGTACCATTGTGCAGATTTTTATCTCATCTTCCAAAGTTCAAATTAATGCACATGTTTATGATGAATTCAACAGTCCAAGAGCTGATCTTCCTCACCTAAATGAGAAGATATATTTTTACATACCTAGGGAAGGAGAACCTGTACTGAGTCACTCTATGTGGGCCATTGTACAGGCATAATTAAATGATGAAGAAGATGATGATGAAGATGATTCTGATACTGAATCAGATGATGATAATTATGATGATGGTGGTAATGCAGATCAAGATGCTGAGATGCTGGATACTCAACCAGATCCAGAATAAGAACAACCACTCAGTCCACACCATGAACAGGACACTGATGATCCTCATACTGCATCAGACACTAATACTGAGTCGATCGAGGTACAACCTCTTGTTCTAAGAAGAAGAAGAAGAGGAAGTTTGACTCCAGTAATGATGGGGGCTTTATCATCTGAAGAAGATATGCAGCATACTTACATCCCTTCATTAACTGCCTCGAGCAGAATGTAGTTGTTGCCACTACTGACCTTCCAGGTCCTGAACCAGACCTGATTGCTCAACCAATTGAGGAACCTCATGCTCCTCTTGATGTAGAGATCCAGTATGAGCAACACACACTGGAAGGTGCTCAGGACATAAGAGAAGAAGGTCCTGAGGGTGCTGGTGGTTCCAATCAACACACAAATGATCCAGCACCGACCTCTGCAGATGTTCGAAGGGAATCTGACAAAGTCTCAGGTTTGAATTTCTATAATACTCTAAAACTCATATATATATATATATATATATATATATATATATATATATATATATATATATATATATATATATATATATATATATATATATATATATATATATATATATATATATATATGGGAAAAGTGAGTGTGTGGCTGTCACATACCTAAGCTTAGGTGTGGAACCACCTAAAACTACATAATTTAGGTTAACGAAACTTATAACTCACTACATAAAATCATTAGTATATCAAATCCCATCTAAATCTCATCAATTGTCTTAAATACTATTTATGTTTTTGTTGAATTGGTGATTCAAGTTTCATATTCTTGAAATGGTGTTTATATTGAACACATGTCATATTCTTCAAATGATGTTGAGTTGGTGTTTTTATATTATCTAAGTGTTCTAATATGGTGGGAAAGTGACAAGATATCGTAAAAATAACCGTTTTTTAATATTTTTTTAACCAAAACTATGTAGTTATAGGTGGTTCCACACCTAATCTTAGGTACATGACAGCCACACACTATATATATATATATAAATATATATAAATATATATTTCCCAAGTAGAGACTAAGTATTGGCCAGTACCAACTCAATACTGACCAAAGTCTCAAACGAACTTTCAAATACATATCCTTTTATGGCCAACATAGTTAGCCCACTACTGCTATGCAACATTCATACAATGAGCACCAAAATGATCACTGTCAGTCTACAGCTGCCTCAATGTTTAAAGAGACAATGGTGGTTGATGTCACACTGACACCCACTGGTGCTGCTTGAATCATGTCCAAATTATTTTTGAGTTGGATCACATGATTTAAGAAGTGATCACAAACCCTTAAACTACATAAGCCAAACATTTTCCATGGGGTTTTAGCCATATATCTGTTATCACTCTGATACCGAGTAATAAACATTGAAAATAAAGAGAAGCACATCCCAGGCTTCAATTTCCCAAACCCAAAACTTTTCAGAAATTGTGACCGATCCTACACTGAGCTACTACAATTCACACTCACTTTTACCTCAAAAACTTCTTACACATGCTTTGCACAAGTCCACAATATTTCATTATAAACCAGATGAATACAGACTTCAAAATTCTGTTTAAATGATTATAGAGTTAAACAAAAACACAATTCTATTTGATAAACCTTTCTTTCTAACCAGTTTTATGTTTTTGTTTCTTTAGCACCATCTGTGCAGGGTATTCAAGCATCTCAGGCTCAAGATGAACCGGTGGCCCTGCAGACAATCATGCAGCAGATCCTGGCCATGCAGAACACACAGAACAACATACTGGCCAGGATGGACACCATGAGTAGTGAGATTGACTCACTAAAACAGTCAGTCGCACTACTCCAACAACAACATAAGCCTCCATCCACTCCACAGTCTCAACATGGTGGAAACAATGAAGAAGATGAAGGAGGAAATGATACTGAGCCAAGGAAATCACCCTCCAATGCTGATCCCGAGGGTTATACTGATGCTGCCACCGAGCCTATGCCCTCCCCTACACATGATGATCCACAAGGGGACATAGGTGGTGATACTGAACCTCTTCCTTCCCAATCCAATGATAACAATAAGGGGGGGAAGAGACAAAGAGAAGAGGAGGTTGGTCAACCACAGCCATCTGCTCAGGGGGTGAAAAGAAGAAAACTCAATCAAGATCAAACTCCACAGCAACAACAACAACATCAGCAAAGCTCTCAGGCTGAACCACTTCGGTTCCAATATGAGAGAAGAAGACAGAGAGGAAGGTCAGTGCTGCAACAACTCGAAGAACCATCTGAGCCAACTGCTCAGGGGGAGATTAATACTGACCAACCTCAACAGGTTGACACTGAGCCACCTGCTCAGGAAGTGAACAACCTGCAGATTGTGGTATACATGCCATTCATCTGGCCTATTGCTGATGATGAAGATGAAGAACCCAATCCAGTGCCATCTCAGAATTTCCTAAACTTTGCACTGGATGTGGCTGATAAAGAAAGCTCTTCATCATCATCCTCCGATGATGAAGAGCCTCCAAAACAACCAATCTCTCCTCATGCTGAAGTGGCTTCTAGAGCTCCTAGAAGGCAAATAACTAGAAGACTGACAAGAGTGGTCATGTCCTCTGAATCAAGTGAGGAATCTGATCCAGCTCCTTAATCACCAGACAAAGGATATCAGTTCATGATACTAAGGAGGAGACTGCTCAAGAGATTGAGGATGCGATTGAGGATCAAAAGTTCTTCCCTATTAAGGAAGAAGATCCTGACACTGATACTGAGACTGATGCTCCATGGAAATCTCACATAGTAAGAAGAAAAGGAGATGATCTCTTACAACAGTATTGGAACATAGTTGCTCAATTAACAAGGTATAGGGAGAATAGAATGGGTATGCTGAGAAACATGACATTTCTAAGTGTGAAGGATATATGCTGGCTAAACATTCATGTCAACAAAATCAGAGTCAAAATTGTTGACAGGTCCATAGTTGCAGTCTGCATTGGACCAGTCAGTCCTCCCATGAAGATCTTTCTTCATGATATCCAAAACATGGGACTCCAAGACTGGGTGAAGATTTCTAGATTGATAAAGGAGTTACCATCAAGATCCTCTGAAGCCCAAGTAATGTTAGATGAAATCTGGGCCGTTGCTGCAGTATGCTTTGAGAAAGGCATATTATATCAAGCAGACTACAGGGCACTCAGTGTGATGACTGAGGCTTACAAGAACAACTAACCTGAATGTCTTAACACTTTCTGGTTTTTCAACTCATACCCTATACCTCCTAACCTTATTTTCCAGGATCAAAAGAGCACCATATATCCAACCTCTGGATATATGTACACTAACCCAGAGGATAGGGAATGCTTTATCACTGAAGCAGACCTGTCAAAAGCTCCTATCAGTCATCTTGTGGCATTGAAGTGGATGATAACCAAGAAGGAGGACTCTTGGTTCAGAAACAAAACTGTTGTTGTTCTCAACAATAGGCAGGATGAATTAAAGAAAAGAGAAGAGTTCATCCACATCAAGAAAGAGGTCTTCTATGAGTTTGAATCCATCAATAGAAGATGAAGAAGAAGACTCTGCTGCCTATGTATTTTTTTTGTTTTGATTAATTCTCTTTTTAATTGTCTTGTTATCATTAGATAGGGGCAGATTGTTAAGGCAAAAACCCTTACCCCATTAGAATCTTAAGATAACAAGACAAACTAGACTAGCTTAGATTAGTTTGTAGAATATTTAGCTAAGTCTTGGTGTGATACTGAGTGGCCAATACTGCCACTCAGTATCAGTACTCAGTATTGGAAATCCAATACTGAGTAGAAGGAATGAGTTACATTTTCGTATATAACTGACTAAGATCAAATCCCTTGATCTTAGTCATTTTCCTTGTCCAGTCCTTCGGTTACTCCTTTGCTCATTATGTAAGATCTCAATATCATTATAAATAGAGATCACTTTACAAAGGAGTACTTACCAATTCACGTATTCACTTTCATATATTTGTAATTGATTAGTGGACTTGTTATTCCACAACAAGCCACACTTAGTGGATTTATACATTGACTATATTCTTGTGTTATCACTTTAATATCTCATAAAGTATAATAATCAATCAATTAATTTATAAGACCAGGGTGTTGTGACCTAACAACTGGTATCAGAGCAGGCTAAATATACTCTTATTTAGTCGATCTATTACCCTGGCAGCCATTCCTTATCCCAACCTTCAAAAACAAGAATGTCTTCTATTATTGCACTAGTCATGTCTGGAAAGGGAGTGCCAATCTTTGACAGCAAAGATTTCCATCAATGGAAACTAAAAGCTCAATGGTATCTCGAATCTATTCACCATGAGATGCCCACAGTACTAAATGATGGTCCCATCATACCACAAACTGTGGAACCCGTTGCAGCCACTGATGATGCTCCTGAGAGCACAAGAACAGTTCCTAAACTGAAGCATACATGGAGTGATGCTGACCTGAAGGGTTTTGTTGTACTCGATCGACCCATAGGACCGACCGGCTAGCATGCTTGGTTCGAACCTTGCTGACCAAGAACATGAACTTGTTCTTGACCGGTTAAACCAACTAGCTGATTTAATCCCTAAAACCGGAAGTGGGATTAAACCTAATCCTTAAACCCTAAAGGATTGGGATGTTGGAAATCTAACTTGATTAACAAGAAAAGAAACCTTGTACGAAAAACTCGAACACACACACATACTTGTGTGTGTTCCTCGACTACTACCAAGAACCCTAGGGTTCTTGGTTCGACTTCGAACAAGAGGGAGAGGAGGAAGAGTGTTCCATGAAACATACCTTAGTTAGTGCTTAAGATAGATCCACTGATCATGAACACGACAAACGATCCTCTAGATGATCACTTGCAACAAACTTGGATCTTCAAGACTTGAAGAACACGGAGAACGAACGAAGAACACGAAGAACACAAGCTTGTGTTCTTGGTGTTTCGGCCGATCGAAGGGAGTAGGGGAGGGAGGGAATTCATAGGGTGATCAAGCCGTTTTAGGGTTACCCTTAGCCTCTTATTTATATACAAATAAGTTACGCTTAGAACCCTTCTAGTTTAATTAATATTAGAACTTTAATTAAACTTACTTTTAACGCTTCCATCCCTTATAGTTTAACTAGTTTATCATTGTTGCGCTTAACTATCAAATGTCTAGTATTAATACACTAATAATTCGGTACTCATATACACGAATTATATATACTTGTATTTATACTTTTAATAGTTAATTATATAATAATCTTTATATAATTCACACAATAATATTATCCAATTACAATATGATTTAATAGCTTAAAATCATATCATGGATGATCTATAGTTAACACATTGTATATTTACTCAACTAGTAAATGTACAAATACTTATATTAATTAGTTAGTTAAACTAATCTAGTAATAAGTTAAACTTAACTTAATACTTGACTAAGATGAACCAAAGCACATTAGTCATTGTATCCTAAACCAAATACCTCAGGTTTAAGGACAATCCTAGTGAACAATACTTTTGAACTTTTCAACCACGAAGTATTGTCACGGTGGTCAATCCAATATTCGTTGAGCCTCCAACAGAATATCACCGATACTTGGTTTACACAAATCTTGTAGCTGTCTTTGAAGAACTTCGAATCTACCACCAAATATCGCGATGACGTTAACGTCCCATCGAGGTTCCCATCAAGACGAGTAGTAACGGATTTTGTATATTTTTGAATAAAGAAACTTTTATTCATGGATATTGTAAAACATACAAAGTCTGAATAGAAATGATACTAACTCATGTATTATTCCTTACTGGATATAGATACTGAATTATCTGGATCATTACTTATTCCTTTTGTTCGTGTTGATTACCTAATGATCTTTACAACCTTAATTGTAACTTTATCACTAAACCAATCATTTCTATTAACTAAAGACACAAGACGAGTATTTAGGAATATTGTTTCTTTTGTCTTTGCTAGATATTGTTCATGCAACATTTAGAACATTTTCTAGTGTTGCCTTTTATGTAATTTGGCAAACATAGGAGGATTGGAAATTAACTCCTTAGTTTCTTTAATTCATGAAATTCTCCTTGTAACTAAAGCCTCTTTTAGTTACTTGATTTGTAGATATTCTTACTAGTTAAATAAATTTCCTTCAATGATTATGTTATCCACTGAAGTGTTAATAACCTATTAGATATGCAATAATTAATCACAAGACTTGTGATCACGCTATTAGGTTAGCAATAATCTAATTAATGATCATTTATCATTTCTCTTAACTCTTTGGCTTACGACTTGGTAAAACCTTGTTGTTAATGTCTTACTAACTTACTAAATCCATTAATGTCTTTAATGAATTATGTTAGTCTTAGCTCCCACTATCTTTTATGGAACTTAAGCATCACTTAAACTACTACTTTCGACCTAGTCAATAACTTGTAGTTTAATCTTTCAAGAATTCTATCAATAGTTAAGATCATCCTTTGGATTTGCGAATATCCAACATTCCTGTTAAGGGAATTATGACCTTTATTGATTAATGTATCTAACAAGTATAAGACACTTGAAATGATACTTCCAATTCTTAAATATATTAGTATTCTTTTAAGAACTTTATTTAATGCCAAAGTCATTTCCTTGGATTTCTCAAATATCCATTATTCCTATAAGGGAATTATGACTTGATTAAATATTGTATTTATTACAAGTATAAAAGACTTGCAATAATATCTCTTGATTCTTAAACACCTTAATATAGTTTGTCTCTTTTAAGAGTTCATTTAATGTCTAAGTCATTTTACTTGGAATATACGAATATCCAATTATTCCTATTAGGGGATTATGACGTCATTAAATCGTTTACTACAAGTATAAAAGACTTGTAATAACACTCTTAAAGTCAATCTTGATTATATCCAATATAATCATATTATATTAATACTAATACTTCAAAACATACTATCATAAGTAATGACTATTGAACCTTATGCTTCCATAAAACTCTTAAATACTTTTATTAGAAAAACATTTATAATTACTAGTATCTAAGTACCTTGAGCTATCAACACATTATTTATTCATACAACAATCAAACAAGTATATAACATGAAATATAAGTAAATCAAAACCTTGACTTACAATCTAGTCATAAATCTTGACTAGTGTAACTATCACACATGCACACAATATAATTCAACCATGGATTCGAAATTTATTAAAACCATAGAAAGCTTGTTTTAATATAAAATAAAATTATCCAAACAATAAAGTAAAATTGTTTTTAACTGAATCCACAAAATACTGAACTATAAAAACTTGTTGCTCGTGGGACCATCTCATGCCGGTCATCATCACTTTCCATCTCCTCCTGCAATAAACAATTGCAAAAGTTAGATTACTCGTAACGTACTTTACAAGTATCTTAAAGTGATTAAGAAGTGTGGTTATGTTACCTGAGGAACTTGCATTTCCTCCACTACCACTTGCACCCTTTGGACAATTCCTTTTCCAATGCCCAGCCTCACCACACTTGAAGCACCGATTCTCAGTCCTCGCAGTGTTAGGCTTAACCTTCTTGACCTTTTGTTTGACACCTTTACCATTTGGCACTCCATGGTTAGGATAGGTTTTACCCTTTCCTTTACCACCATGCCCTTTTCTCTTCTTCCCACCGCCACCACCATTACCGATCATAAGAACATCCTTAGATTTGGTCCCCAAACTCAACTCAGCTGTCTTGAGCATGGAATGTAGCTCAGCAATGGATTTCTTCATATTATGCATGTTGTAGTTGACCACAAAAGACTTGTAGTCATCAGACAACGAGTTGAGTATAGTATATGTTGTCATTTGCAATGGTATGGGGTGACCAAGTCTAGCGAGGTGATCCATGTGCCCTTTCATTTTCATGACGTGGGCACTCACCGGCGTTCCTTTGACCATCTTGCAAGAGTTGAAGGCTCGATTGATGTCGAACCTCTCAGTGCGAGCTTGCTCTTGAAATGAATCCCTAAGTTGCTAGATCATCTCAAATGCAGGCACATCCATAAGTCCCGCTTGTAACTCAGGACTCATAGTGGCGAGCATTAGACAGCTCACATCAAGTGCATCACTGACATGCTTATCATAAGCTTGCCTCGTTTCAGCTCTAGCATTAACAGCAGGGACATTTGGCACTGCTCTCTCCAAGACATACCACTTTCTCTCATGCCTGAGCACAATACGAAGATTGAGCTCCCAGTTGAGAAAATTTGACCCAGACAACTTGTCTTTTTCGAGGATTGAGCGAAGTGAGAGATTGTTGGTGCTTGTCGTCGCGATTATGTTTGTTGCTGCCATCTACAAATCAAACTCAGTTTAATTAGTAATCATCAATAAACATTCTCTAAAATATATTATAAACCCATAATTAATATTTTAGGCCTAGGATCCATATATCACATTCTCGCTGCAAGGTTTGGGCACTTCCCGACGAGACATGCTATTTATGGTAGGTAACATCCTTACCGATCGTATCAAGACTTGACACGATTCCTAGGGGTCGTAGAATCTTTAGACTTATAACTTATTATAACCTTGTACAATCTAATTGTACATTTCTAAGTTAGTAATAAAGTCTAGTATATGTTTATTCTACTCAAGTACTTTTTGAGCCGGGACTCCCGATTATCACCAAAGTAGATCAGACCATCTAAGACAGTGTGATGCTCTGCGCCGGGACTCCCGATTATCACAGAACCTTACGCACCCTGACACTCGCAATGATTTGAATCCATATCTAAGGTTCTTTATCCTTACAGTATGAATATCTTTAACAAGTGAGGTGTTCCATTGGGTGGATAGTACTTAGATCTAAGATTTTTTTGGGTTTGTTTAAGTTTTAAAACTAAACTTAAACCTTTATTCCAATCTTAATCCTTGTTTAAAATCTGTGACTTGTGAATTTAGTAATTCTACAAGACACCTTTTTAAAACTTAAGAACTATTCTTTAAAACCAATAGTTTCAAGAATTTGCACGATTTTACATGTATACCTAAAACGACATATACAAAAACGTTTTACTAGGTTTTGTGAAAAACCTCATCTAGGATAAAACTTACTTGTTTTATCTTACTTGAAAAACTTAACAACTTGTATTAAACTTTTAATTCTTTATTATTCATAAACTTGAAACATAAATCTAGTTTTTCATATGTCTAATAAGGAAATTAAACATTTGTTTTGACTTATTAGATTCAACCAAAACTTATGTCTTTAACGGCACACTTATAAACTTTGTGATTTTCTTGTGTAGCTCCACTAGCTCCAACAATCATGATGGAACTTAATCTAACACTAGTATTTATACTTGGTGAAATTAATAAACTTATTATATAAAGACTATATATAATAATTCTTAGTTTGTTTAAACCTTTCTTACATTTAACTTGAACTAGTTAAATATAGGTTCTTGTTATTTATCCTTGATCATTAATCTAGTATATTACATGACTTGCAAAACACTTATATTATACTTGTATAATTATCTAGTTATAATAACTTATAACTTTATACACCTTAATATATAACTTTGTATATTTCTATTTAACCATATAATTTCAACTTGTACAATTTCTAGTTGTACTTTCTAGTTTTAATTATATGATAACTTTATACAATAAATAGTTATACTATTATATTATTTAAGATCAAAATAACATTATCCTTTGAATTGTTCCATTTTATCTTGTACTTAATATATACATATATATTTCATTACTTTATAATAAACTTGTAACATTCTAATAAGAATATTACATCTAATTTATACGTATGTATTTTAACTTAATCTAATTAGAATACGTATAAACTTAATATATCTATTAAAATTCATTTTCTTTTAAGTATTTAAAAAATTCCTATATATATATATATATATATATATATATATATATATATATATATATATATATATATATATATATATATATATATATATACATCTTGTTAATTTTAGAACTTAAAATCAACACTTCATTTAATCTTATAAATTCCTTAAATGAATTAGATAAACCCTAATCTTGCTCTTGATCAATCAAAACTAGGATTTTGGTTTTCCTGATCAAAGATATCAATTTATTAAAAGATTAATTCCTTTTAATCAATCCTATCTAAACTTTGTTTAAATTCTAAGATAGATTATAACCTTTAATAAATTTATTTAAACTTTTTAACTTAAACCTTATAGACAATAAAACTTTGTCTAAGTTACTAGGTTTAAAGAACTAGTTTTAATAAATCTATCAAAATAATAATTAAACCTATTAAACATAAACTTGTTTAATTATCTAGGTTTTAGATTATTATTATTCTAATTAATTCTTTTAATAAACTAAACTAGTTTAATCCTAGATTACATATAGGGTTTCGAAAATCTGCATAAAGCCTAGGAAACTTTTCTACCAATTAAACTAAGCTAGTTTAACAAACTTGGTGTCCAAGTAACCTCCTTGATTTTGAAATTTTTGAGGGAAAAAGGAAGGGATCCTTATTGATCAATTAAACCAAAACTTGGTTTAACATACTTGATCTTAGATTTGGAAGATCAACTAATAAGGAAAGAATCCTCTTGATCAAGAACTTTGATATTCTTGATCCTAAGGTTCTTCATAATTTTCGAAATACTAGGGTTAGGAAAAGAAGCTTTTTTGATCAATTAAACAAAACTTGTTTAACATACTTGATCCTAGGGTTCTTTAGAATTGTTGAAAATTCTAGGCTTCTTAGAAACCTTTTGACCAATTAAACTAGGCTAGTTTAATATTCTTGGTCCTAGGGTTCTTACCCTTTTCGAAATTTAAGAAGAAGAAGGAAAAACATGGAACAAAAAAAACTTGTAATTAAAATAAACAAACAAAAGAAACTGTTAATCTAGTTTAGATCTCTAAACCAACGCTCTGATATCACTCAAGGGTTTTGTTGTACTCGATCGACCCATAGGACCGACCGCCTTGCATGCTTGGTTCGAACCTTGCTGACCAAGAACATGAACTTGTTCTTGACCGGTTAAACCAACTAGCTGATTTAATCCCTAAAAGCGGAAGTGGGATTAAACCTAATCCTTAAACCCTAAAGGATTGGGATGTTGGAAATCTAACTTGATTAACAAGAAAAGAAACCTTGTACGAAAAACTCGAACACACACACATACTTTTGTGTGTTCGTCGACTACTACCAAGAACCCTAGGGTTCTTGGTTCGACTTCGAACAAGAGGGAGAGGAGGAAGAGTGTTCCATGAAACATACCTTAGTTAGTGCTTAATATAGATCCACTGATGATGAACACGACGGACGATCCTCTAGATGATCACTTGCAACGAACTTGGATCTTCAAGACTTGAAGAACACGAAGAACGAACGAAGAACATGATGAACACAAGCTTGTGTTCTTGGTGTTTCGGCAGATCGAAGGGAGTAGGGGAGGGAGGGAATTCGTATGGTGATCAAGTCGTTTTAGGGTTACCCTAAGCCTCTTATTTATATACAAATAAGTTACGCTTAGAACCCTTCTAGTTTAATTAATATTAGAACTTTAATTAAACTTCCTTTTAACGCTTCCATCCCTTATAGTTTAACTAGTTTATCATTGTTGCACTTAACTCTCAAATGTCTAGTATTAATACACTAATAATTCGGTACTCATATACACGAATTATATATACTTGTACTTATATTTTTAATAGTTAATTATATAATAATATTTATATAATTCACACAATAATATTATCCAATTACTATATGATTTAATAGCTTTAATCATATCATGGATGATCTATAATTAACACATTGTATATTTACTCAACTAGTAAATGTACAAATACTTGTATTAATTAGTTAGTTAAACTAATCTAGTAATAAGTTAAACTTAACTTAATACTTGACTGATTCATAATGACTATTATGAATCATTCCTCTTCGTAGTATCATTGCATAACTTGCTCGTATTACATGCACTCACCGGTGTGACCCTTAAGTGTTTCGTAGGCATGGATGTATCATCATAGGTTGACTAACTGTGCACATAAATCCTTCATGGCCGTCAGTTGTACAGTTTGGACTCCAGAGCAAAGGGGGTGATTGATTGGTAATGCAGTTACCAAGGAAATACTGAATGCAATTATGAAATTGCCAACTGAAAAAGCTATGTGGGATAACTTATCAGTCACCTATGAAGGCACATCAAAGATTTTTGTACAAGGTGAGTTCCTTTCAAACTTATTTAGTGAATGAAAAAGAAAAGATTTTTGAGTACATGATTGTTGATCTTAAAACTTTAGTACAAAAAGAAAAAGCTTTAAAATTAACTATTCTTGAACTTGAAATGGTAAATAACGAACATTTAGATAATTAGCAAAATTAAAGATTTAGAATTAAATTTTTTAAACTTACAAGACATTAACCAAAGATTAGCTTATAAAGCTCATTTACACAAAATTTTTTTTTTTTTTTTGTTAAAGGGCTAAATCAACAATTTCCAGAAAATGTGAGAGTTGCACTTGGTGTTGATCCCCAGTTAAAAAATAAAAATAATTTTGCTGATTTATTTGAAGAATTTTCAGATATGAACCATATTCAATTTGTCAAATCAAAAACATTTTGTGAAGTTGGATGTCAAACTGAGTCAGATGATGAGAATAAAATTATTTTTGATAAACCTATTGGTCCCTCCATCTGTTCAAAGTGCTATACTAAACTACAAGAGCTCAGTACTGAATTTTCGGAAAAGGAAATTTCTGATACTGAACTCGAAGTTGTAAAGTATGACACATCTGCTGTTCCTCCATTTGAATTATTGTTTAATACAACTACTTTTGAAAAATATAATGAAACTACTTCTACTTCTAGTGTTTTATCTAATACTGAAGTTGCAGGAACAGAAAAGTCATGTACTAAAGAACCTAAAGAGCCTGTTAAAGTTGTAATTCTAAAACATGATAAACAAAACACAACTTCAACAAGATCTTCAAGTGGGAAAAACAAGAAGTCTAAAAATAATAAGACTTCTTTTCCAGATAAAAAGAAGAAACCAGATCCATCTCCTCCTAAACCGGTTAAAAATAATATTAAACCACCCATAAAAAATGACAAAAGTAACATTTTAAAATCTATTGGTGATCAGATTAAAGTCTTAAGTCAAAAGTTTGCAACACTTATTCATACTGGTCAACCAAAAGAAAAACAATTTTCTAAAATTCCATATGAAAATATGTTCAGATACAGACTTAGAAAATGTTATAGATGTCATCATACTGGTCATAAAGGAGATGAATGCTGGACTGATCTCTCAAGTCCTAGGTACTCAGTATCAAAGAAAAGGAGAGAGTCTAAATCAGTATCACCAAAGAAAACCTCCAAGGTTTCTCCTGAAGTGATACTGACCTCTCCATCTAAAGATATCAAGTTCAAACCTGTTTCTCCTACCAAAGGTCCCATTCAAAAATGGGTTCCTAAAAAGAACTAATCATTATTTTGTGTCTTGTGCAGGGTGACAGAAAATGGTACTTAGATAGTGGCTGCTCAAGACACATGACTGGCAGTATGGAGTACCTTCTAAACTAAACACCAGAGAAGGGTCCTTCTGTCAAGTTTGGTGATGATTCAGTAGGAAAAACAAGAGGATATGGTGTAATCAAGGTAGGCAACATAACTTTTAAAAGAGTTGCTTATGTAGAGGGTCTAAAACACAATCTGCTCAGTATCAGCCAGATGTGTGATGATGACAATGAAGCTCGCTTCAGGGAGACTGCAGGAGTTATATATAATGACAAAGGGCAACTTGTACTCATTGCTAGAAGAGAAAAAGATGTCTATGTGGTCAACATGTCTGAACTAGACCCTACTATTCGAGTCTGCCAGCTTTCTAAAGTCAATCCAGAACTGAACTGGATGTGGCACAAGAAACTCTCTGATATCAACATCGGAAACATCAACGAGCTCAATATGAAGAAGTTGGTGAGAGGGTTGCCCACAATTACTTATTCTAAAGATAAGTTATGCTCAGCATGTGAAATGGGCAAGCAGAAGAATACTCAAGATACACTTGGGTCATCTTCCTCAAGACCAAATCAGATGCTACCAGTGAAATCATTGCCTTTATCAAAAGAGAAGAACTTCAGAAAGGCAACAAGGTCAAACAACTTAGAAGTGACCATGGTACTGAGTTCAAGAACTCATTATTAGCAGATTTCTATGAAGACAAGGGAATCGTACAAAACTTCTCTGTGGCCTAAACACCACAATAAAATGGTGTTGTAGAAAGGAAAAATAGAACGTTGATTGAAGCTGCAAGAACTTTGTTATGCCATGCTGGACTGGCACTGAGCTTCCGGGCAGAAGAGATAAACTGTGCAAATTTTACACAGAACAGAGCTACCATAGTCCAGAGACACCACAAGACTTCTTATGAGTTATATAATGGCAGGGTTCCTAATGTGGAATACTTCCACATCTTTTGGAGTAAATGTTTTGTACTCAGTACTAAACAAAATCTCAACAAATTTGCTCCCAAATCAAATGAAGGTGTGTTCATGGGCTACTCTCGACACTCTAAAGCCTTCAGAGTGTATGTCATCTCAACTGAGATGATTGTAGAATCCATCCATGTTACTTTTGATGAAAATCAGGATGTTCATTCTACTTCAGCAAAGGAAGACATTAGTGGCATAGAAATCTTACACAATCCAGAAAAGGCCATTGCTGAACAGCCCAAGTCTCACTCATACTATGTTGATCATGGTAAGAGTGATACTGATCAATTCAGAACTCAAAATGATTCAAATGCAACAAATACTGAGGTTCCCATCTCTGAGAACCCCAATACAGAGTTCCCAATAATTGATCTAAACAACTTCACCTATGAAGAAGGTGAAACTTCCAATACTTCTCAAGAATCCACCTCAGATCTGCAAAATGAGGAAGAACAACAACCTGAACTATCTGATACTGAACAAAATTCAGCTCAGTATCAAGGAGACAACACACCAGTTCAACAAGATGATGTTGACCTTGCTTCAAATGCCCCCATTAGGAAACAATCTAAGGGAACTTAGAGACCATCCACATTCTAATATTATTGGTCCAATTGAACAAGGTGTCCAAACAAGAAGGAAGTTAGCTTTTGAACCTCAAGCCACTGCCAACTTCTGTTTCTTCTCAAGTTTTCTGTCTACCATGGAACCAAAGAAAGCTGATGAAGCTTTAGATGAAGACTGTATAGAAGCTATGCAAGAGGAACTTACAGAATTTGAAAGAAACAAGGTTTGGAACTTAGTACCACCCCCTGCTGGCAAAACTATTATTGGTACTAAGTGGGTGTTCAGTAACAAGATGGACAAGGATGGTGTTGTCATCAGAAACAAGGCAAGACTGGTTGCTCAGGGTTACAGGAAAGAAGAAGGCATTGACTATGATGAAACTTTTGCACCAGTTGCAAGAATTGAAGCTATTAGGCTGTATCTTGCATATGCAGCCTTCAAGAACTTCAGAGTTTATCAGATGGATATCAAGAGTGCTTTTCTCAATGGAAAACTACAAGAGGAAGTTTATCTTAAACAACCACCAGGTTTTGTTGATCCTAAATTTCCTAACTACGTTTTCAAGCTTGATAAAGCTTTATATGGGCTCAAACAAGCTCCCAGAGCCTGGTATGATACCATGTCTGAGTATCTAATTGAAAATAAATTTATAAGAGGTAAAATTGATAAAACATTATTTTCAAAAAGGAAAGGTTCTGTCATCTTACTTATTCAGATATATGTAGATGATATTATCTTTAGCTCCACTGACAAGTCAATGTGTGACTGGTTTGCTAAGATAATGTCATCTCAGTATCAGATGAGTATGATGGGAGAACTTACTTATTTTCTTGGTTTACAAAGTAAGTATGTGCATGACATGCTGAAGAAATAGAAATTTGAAAATTTATCTTCCATGCACACTCCTATGGGTACTCACGATAAAATAAGTAAGGATGAGACTGGTAAGCCAGTATGTCAATCCAATACCGAGGTATGATTGGTTCCTTACTTTACTTAACAGTTAGCAGTCCTGATATCATGTTTGCAACATGTTTGTGTTCTCGGTACCAGGCTGGTTCTAAGGAATCACATATGAAAGCAGTTAAGCGTATCTTTAGATATCTTTCAGGTACTCCTAACATGGGTCTTTGGTATCCCAAAGACTCAAACTTTGACCTTGAAGGGTATACAGATGCAGACTTTGCAGGTTGCAGGTTGGACAGAAAAAGCACAAGTGGAGGATGTCAATTCCTTGGTGGAAGATTAGTTGGGTGGTCATCCAAGAACCAAAACTCAGTAGAAACTTCCACAACAGAAGCAGAATATGTTGTTGCATGAAGTTGTTGTGCTCAACTCTTATGGATGTAGTTCAACTCATGGACTATGGGTTCAACTTTCAGAAGACACCCATTCATTGTGATAACAAGAGTGCTATTGCTATCACTGAGAACCCAACTCATCACTCAAGAACAAAGCACATTGATATCAGACACCACTTTATTCGAGATAATGTGGAAAAGGGTAAGGTTCAGGTAGATTGTGTTCCTACAAATGACCAATTGGCTGATGTGTTTACTAAACCTCTCTCTGAAGAAAGGTTTATGTATCCACTAGGACAATTGGGTATGCTGAACCCCCTTAATTATTGTTTTCCTCAAAATTTTCTGATACTGTCTGCTCAGTATTAGTTCTAATACTGACCAGCTCAGTATCACTCGTCTGGTTTATCAAAATTAAATATTTTTTATTTTTCATTAATTTATAGATTAAATTAAATGTTTTTATAATTTATAATTTTTTTTAATTTAATTTGTTTTTAAACTCGGTATTGGAGTCCTGGAGTGTTAAAACTGATTCTAACCCTCATACTCCCCAACGGTAACCTTTCTTAATTAGAAAGTTACCGTTGGAACAGGATAAGGCTATCATTTCAGCAGCTTTTACTTCCCAATACCAAAATTATCGCTAATTAAGTATAAATAACTGTTTTCTTTTTCATTTAAAAGTTTCTTCAGTTATTTCATTCTTAATTCTACGATTTCTCTCTGCGATTAACGATCTTACACTCTCTTTGCAAGAAAATCTCAATCTTAATCACAGATTTCAATGGCGAATTACACTTTTGTCGTACCAGAGGTTGCACCGGCGACCCAGTTTAGAAAAGACGAAGTGCCCAAGTTCGCGAGGAACAACATCACTGCAAATTTCAATATTCCTCCAGCTTGGGTGTGCCCTGAATTCACACATATTGTCACATACTTGAAGAATTGTCAGATCACTCAAGCTCTGACTCTATCTCCTCGAGCCATATATCCAGAAATGCTGTGTGAATTCTGGTACTCTGCAAAACTTGACTCTCCATACATGATCACTGGTTGGGTCGTTCGAGATCAAAGAAGGGCTCTTGTCTCAACTACTATTATTAGGGAAACACTTAGACTTCCCGCCCACGCTCAGTATGAGCCTTTTGTTGATCGAACAGAGGCCATATCAATCTTACCCTTCATTGGTCGCAGATGAACCACAGACATATTTAAAAGAAATGAATTTGGTCCAATGTGGGGTGTTCTCATTTCAACAATCATTAGGTATATGACCTACAAGACAGGGGCTTTGGACCAAATCAATGAGTTTGGGATGCTGATTGTACATGCTATGTACTATGGTCGTGACATTGATTATGCTAGGCTGATATTCAATGAGCTAGCTACTCTGGTTAGGGATCAAATCAGAGAATTCAACGTACCATTCTGAAGTGGCTTCTAGAGCTCCTAGAAGGAAAATAACTTGAAGACTGACAAGAATGGTCATGTCCTCTGAATCAAGTGAGGAATTTGATCCAGCTCCTTTAATCACCAGAAAAAGGAGATCAGTTCATGATACTAAGGAGGAGACTGCTCAAGAGATTGAGGATGAGATTGTGGCTCAAAAGTTCTTCCCTATTAAGGAAGAAGATCCTGACACTGATATTTAGACTGATGCTCCATGGAAATCTCACATAGTAAGAAGAAAAGGAGATGATCTCTTACAACAGTATTGGAACATAGTTGCTCAAATAACAAGGTATAGGGAGAATAGAATGGGTATGCTGAGAAACAGGACATTCTCAGTGTGAAGGACATATGCTGAGAAACATTTGTGTCAACAAAATCATAGTCAAAACTGTTGAAAGGTCCATAGTTGCAGTCTGCACTGGACCAGTCAGTCCTCCCATGAAGATCTTTCTTCATGATATCCAAAACATGGGACTCCAAGACTGGGTGAAGATTGCCAGATTGATGAAGGAGTTACCATCAAGATCCTCTGAAGCCCAAGTAATGTTAGATGAAATCTAGGCCGTTGCTGCAGTATGCTTTGAGAAAGGTATATTATATCAAGCAGACTACAGGGCACTCACTGTGATGACTGAGGCTTACAAGAACAACAAACCTGCATGTCTTAACACTTTCAGGTTTTTCAACTCATACCCTGTACCTCCTAACCTTATTTTCCAGGATCAAAAGAGCACCATATATCCAACCTCTGGATATATGTACACTGACCCAGAAGATAGGGAATGCTTTATCACTGAAGCCGACCTGCCAAAAGCTACTATCAGTCATCTTGTGGCATTGAAGTGGATGGTAACCAAGAAGGAGGACTCTTGGTTCAGAAACAAAGTTGTTGTTCTCAACAATAGGCAGGATGAACTGAAGAAAAGAGAAGAGTTCATCCACATCAAGAAAGAGGTCTTCTATGAGTTTGAATCCATCAACAGAAGATGAAGAAGAAGACTCTTATGCCTATGTATTTTTTTTTGTTTTGATTAATTCTCTTTGTAATTGTCTTGTTATCATTAGATAGGGGGAGATTGTTAAGGCAAAAAGCCTTACCCCATTAGAATCTTAAGATAACAAGACAAACTAGACTAGCTTAGATTAGTTTGTAGAATATTTAGCAAAGTCTTGGTGTGATACTGAGTGGCCAATACCGCCACTCAGTATCAGTACTC
This sequence comes from Calendula officinalis, assembly GCA_963853835.1. Classification (NCBI taxonomy): domain Eukaryota; kingdom Viridiplantae; phylum Streptophyta; class Magnoliopsida; order Asterales; family Asteraceae; genus Calendula; species Calendula officinalis. Next base: position 58,992,596 of record OY970820.1, read on the forward strand.
GGTATTGGAAATCCAATACTGAGTAGAAGGACTGAGTTACATTTTCGTATGTAACTGACTAAGATCAAATCCCTTGATCTTAGTCATTTTCCTTGTCCAGTCCTTCGGTTACTCCTTTGCTCATTATGTAAGATCTCTATATCAATATAAATAGAGATCACTTAACAAAGGAGTACTTACCAATTCACGTATTCACTTTCATATATTTGTAATTGATTAGTGGACTTGTTCTTCCGCAACAAGCCACACTTAGTGGATTTATATATTGACTATATTCTTGTGTTATCACTTTAATATCTCATAAAGTATAATAATCTATCAATTAACATATAAGACCATGGTGTTGTGACCTAACAGTTATAATGGTTCACCAGCCTTTCTTATGGTTAATGGACACCTATCACAGTTTAATATGGATACTTATAGGTTATTGGTTATAGCTAGTGGTTATAATGGTTCACGGGCCATTCGTATGGATTATGGAAATCTATGATAGTTTATAAAGTATACTATACCATATTGGTCATAGGTACTGGTTATAATGGTTCACAAGCCATTCTTATGGTTATAGGACACCTATGACGGTTTAAGATGGATACTTATAGGTTATTGGTCATAGCAAGTGGTTATAATGGTTCACGGGCCATTCGTAAGGGTTATGGAAACCTATGACAATTTATATATTATATTTATAGCTTATTGGTCATAGGTAGTGATTATAATAGTTCACGGGCCATTCGTATGGGTAATGGACACCAATCATGGTTTAATATGGATACTTATAGGTTGTTGGTCAAAGGTAGTGGTTATAATTGTTCACAAGCCATTCTTATGGGTAATGGACACGTATAACGGTTTAGAAATGATACTTATTGCTTATTGGTCATATGTAGTGGTTATAATGGTTCACCAGACGTTCTTATGGTTAATGGACACCTAGACGGTTTAATATGGATACTTATAAGTTATTGGTCATAGCTAGTGGTTAAAATGGTTTACAGGCCATTCGTATGGATAATGGACACCTATAACTATTTAGAAAGGATACTTATAGCTTATTGATCATATGTAGTGGTTATGATGGTTCACGGGCCATTTTTATTGTTAATGGATACCTATTATGGTTTAATATGGATACTTATACGTTATTGGTCATTGCTAGTGGTTAAAATGGTCCACGGTCGATTCCTATGGGTAATGGACACCTATAAGGTTTAGAAAGGATACTTATAGCTTATTGGTCATAGGTAGTGGTTAAAATGGTTCACGGGCCATTTTTATGTTTAATGGGTACCTATTATAGTTTAATATGGATACTTATAGGATATTCGTCATTGATAGTGGTTTTAATGGTTCACGGGCCATTCTTATGGTTAATGGACACCATTGATGGTTTAATATGGATACTTATAGTTTATTGGTCATAGCAAGTCGTTATAGTGGTTTATGGGCCATTAGTATGGGTTATGGACACCTGTGATAGTTTAGAAAGAATACTTATAGCTTATTGGTCATAGGTAGTGATTTTAATGGTTCACGGGCCATTCGTATGGGTAATGGACACCTATGACGATTAAATATGGATACTTATAGGTTATTGATCATAGGTAGTGATTATAATGGTTCACAAGCCATTCTTATGGTTAATTGACATCTATGACGGTTTAATATGGATACTTATAAGTTATTGGTCATAGTAAGTGGTTATAATGGTTGACGGGCTATTCGTATAGGTTATGGACACCAATGGCTATTTAGAAAGGATATGTATATCTTATTGGTCATAGGTATTGGTTATAATGGTTCACGAACCATTGTTATTGTTAATGGACACCTATCACGGGTTAATATTGATGCTTATAGGTTATTGATCATAGCTAGTGGTTATAATGGTTCACATGCCATTCGTATGGGTAATGTACAACTATAACTGTTTAGAAAGGATACTTATAGCTTATTGGTCATAGATAGTGGTTATAATGGTTTATTGGCCATTTGTATTGGCTATATTGGTTCACGGGCCATTCTTATGGATAATGGACACCTATGGTAGTTTCATATGGATACTTATAGATTATTGGTCATATGAAGTGGTTATAATGGTTCACCGGCCTTTCTTATGGTTAATGGACACCTATAACAGTTTAATATGCATACTTATAAGTTATTGGTTACAGCTAGTGGTTATAATGGTTCACGGGCCATTCGTATGCGGTATGGACACCTATGATAGTTTAGAAAGGGTACCTTATAGCATATTGGTCATAGATACTGGTTATAATGGTTCACAAGCCATTCTTATGGTTATTGGACACCAATGACGGTTTAAGATGGATACTTATAGGTTATTGAGCAAGTGGTTATAATGGTTCATGGGCCATTCGTAAGGGTTATGGAAACCTATGACAATTTATAAATTATATTTATAGCTTATTGGTCATAGGTAGTGATTATAATGGTTCACGGGCCATTCATATGGGTAATGGACACCTATGACGGTTTAATATGGATACTTATAGATTATTGGTCATAGGTAGTGGTTATAATTGTTCACAACCCATTCTTATGGGTAACGGACACGTATAACGGTTTAGAAAGGATACCTATTGCTTATTGGTCATAGTTAGTGGTTATAATGGTTCATGGGTCATTCTTATGGTTTACGGACACCTATGGCGGTTTAATACGAATACGTATAGATTATTGGTCATAGGAAGTGGTTAAAATGGTTCACGGTCCATTCGTATGGGCTAGCGACACCTATGACAGTTTAGAAAGGATACTTATAGCTTATTGGTCATAGGTAGTTATTATAATGGTTAACGGGCCAATATCTAATAGTTAATGAACACCTATCACGGTTTAATATGGATACTTATAGGTTATTGGTCATAGCAAGTGGTTTTAATTGTTCACGAGCCATTCGTATGGGTTAATGGATACCTATGATGGTTTAATATGGATACTTATAGGTTAATGTTCATAGCTAGTGGTTATAATGATTCACTGTCCATTCGTATGGGTATGGACACCTATAACAGTTTAAAATGAATACCTATAGGTTATTAGTCATAACAAGTGGTTATAATGGTTTACGGGCTACTCGTATGGGTTATGGACACCTATGACGATTTAGAAAGGATACTTATAGCGTATTGGTCATAGGTAGTGGTTATAATGGTTCATGTGCCATTCTTATGGTAATGGACACCTATGACGGTTTAATATGGATACTTATTAGGTTATTGTTCATAGTTATTGGTTATAATGGTTCACGTGCCATTTGTATGGGTAATGGACACCTATGACGATTTAATATGGATACTTATAGGTTAGTGTTCATAACTAGTGGTTATAATGGTTCACGAGCCATCTGTATGGTTATGGACACCTATAACGGTTTAATGGTTCACGAGCCATTTGTATGGTTAATGGAGACCTATGACGGTTTAATATTGATACTTATAGGTTATTTTTCATAGCTAGTGGTTATAATGATTCACCGTCCATTCGTATGGGTAATGGACACCTATGCTTATTGGTCATAGGTAGTGGTTATAATGGTTCACGGGACATTTTTTATTGTTAATGGATAACTATTATGGTTTAATATGGATACTTATAGGTTATTGGTCATTGCTAGTAGTTAAAATGGTTCACGCTCCATTCCTATGGGTAATGGACACCTATAAGGTTTAGAAAGGAAACTTATAGCTTATTGGTCATAGGTAGTGGTTATAATGGTTCACGGGTCATTCTTATGATTAATGGACACCTATGATGGTTTAATATTGATACTTATAGTTTATTGGTTATAGTAAGTGGTTATAACGGTTTATGGGCCATTCTTATGGGTTATGGACACCTATGATATTTAGAAAGGATACTAATAGATTATTAGTCATAGGTAGTGATTATAATTGTTCACGAGCTATTCGTATGGGTAATGAACACCTATGACGGTTTAATATGGATACTTATAGGTTATTGGTCATAGGTAGTGGTTATAATGGTCACATGCCATTCTTATGGTTAATGGACACCTATGATGGTTTAATATGGATACTAATAGGTTATTGGTCATAACTAGTGGTTAAAATGGTTCACGGGCTATTCCTATGGGTAATGGACACCTATAACAGTTTAGAAAGGATACTTATAGCCTATTGGTCATAGGTAGTGGTTATAATGGTTCACGGGCCATTCTTATGGTTAATGGATACCTATGACAGTTTAATATGGATACTTATAGGTTATTTGTCATAGCTAGTGGTTAAATGGTTCACAGGCCATTCCTATGGTTAATGGACACCTATAACGGTTTAGAAAGGATACTTATAGCTTATTGGGCATAGCTAGTTGTTATAATGGTACACGAACCATTCTTATGGTTAAGGGACACCTATGGTTAATGGACACCCATGGTGGTTTAATATGTAGTTTAGAAAAGGTACTTATAGCTTATTGGTTATAGGTAGTGATTATAATGGTTCATGGGCCATTCGTATGGGTAATGGACACATATGACGGTTTAATATGGATTCTTATAGGTTATTGTTCATAGCTAGTGGTTATAATTGTTCAGAGTCCATTCATACGGGTTATGGACACCTATAACGGTTTGATATTAATACTTATAGGTTTTTGGTCATAGCAAGTGGTTATCATGTTTTATGGGCTATTCGTATGGGTTACGAACACCTATGACAATTTTGAAAGGATACTTATAGCTTATTGGTCATAGGTAGTGGTTATAATGGTTCACGGGCCATTCTTATTGTTAATGGACACCTATGACGGTTTAATTCTCATCGGCCATTCATATGGCTTATGGACACCAATTACGGTTCACGTCTGAATAGAAAGTGTAAGCACAAAAAAAAAATATACTTCCTCTTTGATTTTGGTTTTAAACGTCTTGAGTAAAGGGCTAACATCCCAATTGGTATTCTAGATTGGTGTAGTGTGGACTAGCTTTGTAGTGATTCAACACCATTAAATCTTTGTGTTCTTCACCTCATTATACATGATTTAACAAAGGCTTCAAGTATATGATATTAATCTTTCTCTTGGTTATTTATTGCTTAATTACCTTGTCAATATGTAGATCCGTTATTGGTGATTTATATTATTTTCCGCTGCGTTTTACTTTGATTAAACCGTAAATCACTAACAGTGGTATCACGAGTATCATATTGATGATTTAATTAGCAATTTTTTTTTTGTAAAAAGTAGCAAAAACCGAATTTTTTGGCCCCTTGAGGCGTGCGATTGGTAAACAAAGAACCCTTACAAATGGGTTAAAATTTTGATATTTTGGAACCCTTAAAGCTACTAGCTACAAAAGCTAAATAAAAAATTAATATTGTTTATTGAATTTTTACATTTTTTGGCTTGTATTTTATTTTTATTATCAAATTGTTGAATATGGCAAAAAATGTATTTTTACCATATTCCAAGCCAATACCTTGTCAAATGTTGATTGATTGTTCAAAACCGATGAAAACTTAGACCTATTTTGTGTTGTGAATGATTGTGTTGCGATTAATTGTTGTTTGAAAAAGCTGTGTTTGGCTCTTTTTGTGGTTTCAATTTTTTTTATTTATTCTTGGTGCCAATTTTTGGGGCAAATTTCAGTTGTAAATGTATTAGAATAATTGTATTTTTATTACTTTTATATCTTGTAATTTGTTGACCAAGAATGAAGAAAAAATTGAAGAAAAACAAGATTTTCGGCACCTCCTGCGCAGCTGCACGGAAAATAGAACTGTAGGAGTTTCCGAATTAGATTGGACCTGAAACCACCGCCAAAATTTCCGTATCTCAAAGATCTGAAAAAGTCAAGAAGGTCGGAAGACTGAAATTGGCGTCTTCTAGGGATAATGTTGGGTAATATTGGTAATTTTGGGTTCTACTTGATCTTGGATCAAGTGGGAGCCCATTGGGTTTATGTAGGCCCGCTCGGGTTCATGTTGGTCCGTCTCCTAGCTTGACCCTTCGGTCCGTCTTGATGACTCACGTGACCGAGCATAGGTTATCATCGGTCGAGGTTTTGCACATATTGTGTTGCATGTTTTAATTTTATGTTTGTTATTGTGATTGTAAAATATGATTTTCGACAACAAACAATAAAAATATGATTTTTGGAACACAAACATTAAAACATCCAAGTTTTTAATTATCAATGATTACTTGTTAATCATCTATGATTATCCTTTAATCTAAACTTGTTTTTGAGATTAATACAATAAGTTTAAATATGATTTAAAACTTCACACTTAATAATTGTTAAACGTTTTACCGCTTATTAAACCGACTTATGAAGTGGTATGAATGAAGTACATGATTCATACATATCTTAATAATTTTTTCTTAAGATTGACACCTAATATTTAAGTCACGCCGTCCAATTGGTTTAAATCACTTGCTTCTACTTTTAATTTCACGTGAGACGTGGCTGAAATTTAGATCCAAGGTCATTACTGTCTACGCGTGAGACCTAGATTTATTTTGACATGATTTCACATTTGATGACTTAATCAAGTTAATGGTAAGACCTTGCACGAGGCGAAGATGCGACAAACATGCCACTTGACCCTATATGCTTGTTCACTAGGTGCCATGAAGTCCCATAACATCTAAGAGTTGCACTTGTAATGCAATTGTTGATCGTCACCTACCTATTTTCTATCATTGCTAGTAGATCAACTGATGTAATGATAGAATCTCAATGAGGGTCTTAGCTTTTAATAAAATTAATTGGGTATTTAATCTTTTAAGAGAAATTCTTATTGAAAATACTATTTTTTTTAACTTTGTGATTTATACAGATAACAACAACAAATAAAAACCTAAGTATCTCCACTCTAATATCAGTTTTTGAAAACTGAAACTGACTAATATCAACTTTATCGACTGATATCGAACTCTAAGGATAGTCCTTAGAGATAAGAACAAGTTGATACACCTATAAGAGGCCTTACCTGAGGCACCTCCTACCAATGCTTGTGCTGCTGTTCGTCAAGCCTTTATCGAAACGTTTAACGAAAACCAAGAAGTCGTCCTATGCTTGTGAACACGAACCCCGAGATCCAAAAGAACTTCGAGGAACTCATAGCATATGACACGTTAAGCGAGTTGAAAACGATATTTCACAACAAGCAGAACATGAACTGTTCGAAACAGTTAAAGCATTCCACGCTTACATGCAGGAGGACGGCAAATCAGTTAGCACTTACATCTTGATTATGAAATGATATCTTGATCAAATGGAGCGTCTTGGTTACACCTTGCCAAAAGTGCTTGGAGTGAGCTTGATTCTTACCTCACTAACCAAGGACTATGACCAGTTTGAAAAGAGTTTTAAAATACATAGCTTGAGGAAGACAATTGGTGAATTACATGCTATGGTAAAATTAGTTGTGCAAGGGTTACCCAATACTGTTCTAGCAATCAGGGAAGGTGAATCGCAAGCACAAGGCAAGAGTCTAGGTAAGGGTAAGCTAGTTTACTTTTCCAAAACTACGATTCCCCCACCTGCTAAAAAGGAGCACCCTACAAAGGATATTTCTTTCCATCATTGCGATGAAACCGGCCATTGAAGGAGGAATTGTCCTGCCTACTTGGCAGAGTTGATGAAGGATAAAGGTGTTCTGGCTAGCACATTAGATATCTTCATTATAGAACTCTATAGTTTTCCTAATAAATCTTGAGTGTATGACACTAGTTATGGAACTCACATTTACCAAAATGTGCAAGATTAAAAGTGAAGTAGAAAGCTAAAAGAATGGAAGTTGTGATCTTATCATTCCTAATTCGTTAATTATTGTTTTGAACAATTGTGAATTATGCATTGTTTACCTTCATCGTTTGTTGAATAATGATTTATTCAATGATATTATGTTTTATGAAAAATAACATATTTTATAAATATTCCTTGTAATAGTATATTTGAAATTGTTATGCATGATCCAGATTCAAACGATAGTTCTATATACAAATGTAGCACTCAAGAATCCAAAACGGTTTGGATTCCACTTACCTAGAGCATTGTCATCTTTGCCACATAAAAAAGAACGCATTTTGAGGCTGCAACACGTTGGGCTTCTTAACAAATGATTATGAATCGTTTAATAAATGTCTCTCTAGTATATTTGGAAAGATAACAAGAAAGTTTTTCTCCCATGTTGGCGAAAGTGCTAGATATCTACTTGGACTTAAACATACTGCTGTATGTCGCCCTTTTAGAACTAAGATTAGGGAAGGTGTTACCTACTTTATCACGTTCACTGATGATTTCAGTCACTATAATTATGTTTACTTGATTAAACATAAAATCTTTGAAACATTCAATGCTTTCAAAAGTGAAGTAGAAAACCAACTTGGCAAGACAATAACGGCTTTCCGTCCTGATCAAGGAGGAGAGTACATGAGTCAAGAGTTTCTGGATCATCAAATGAAATGTGGGATTGTCTCACAATTCACTCCTGCATACACTCCACAAGATAATGGTGTGTCTGAAAGGTGATATATGACCCTGCTTGTAATGGTTTGATCTATGATGAGTCCTACTACTGTTCCACTATCCTTTTGAGGGGCATGCACTTAAGTCTGCTGCTCGTATACTTAATATGGTTCCGACCAAAAGGTTCACTCATTGGCAAAGCATGAATTAGCCTTCGAGTTGTGGCTTCTTGTTCATACTTTTCGGAAATATATTAGCCGATGAATTAGTAGTTGTCGTTCTTGTTTCTTTAGTACCTTCAGTGGTTCCTATCCCTGTCATGTTCCTTGGATTATTTACAAGTGGTATTCAAGCGACACCATATGAAATATGGCATGGGAAAGTCCCTAATGTGTCTTACTTGAAGATCTGGGGTTGTGAGGATCTCGTGGAACGAGACATTCGGAACAAACTTGAGCCCATATCTATCAAGTGTATCTTCGTTACTATTTTGCTACCCACCTGAGAACAACTTGTTGTTGCTCGGTATGCTGAGTTTCTTGAGAACAGTCTCATTTCACAAAGCAAGTTGGAGCACTATAAACTTGACAAGATTCAAAGCGAAGATCCACAACCTTCTGGTAAGACTAGCTAATATCACACCGAGGCTGAACATATAGATGTTGGACCACAAGATGATGTTGTTCCCATTCGTAGGTTCGCAAGGACACCTCGTGCACCTGAACGATATAGTTTTATGTCGATGCTCAGGAGCAAAGTTTCGAGGATCATAATGAACCCTCTAACTATCAAGTTGCATTATCGAAATTTGAATTCGACAAATGATTTGAAGCTGTGAATGCGAAATTGAAATCCATGAGAGACAATCAAGTTTTGTAATTGATTGATCTTCCTCAAAATAGCATGACTATTGATATGGATGTAAATACACACACCTATAAAGCTCTTCGAATAACAAAAGGTTACACTCAACCCTACTGGATTCTTCTAGCCAAGGTAGTGTACTATGACTATTAGATTTGGTTAATGATGAAATCAAAATGTTTGGTTTCACCCAAAATCCAAACTTAGCATGTGTATATATGAAAGCTAGTGGGAGCATTGTCATCTCTCAAATCATATATGATGACATATTACTCATAGGAAATGACTTACCAACGCTACATGATGTAAAATCCTGGCGTGGGAAGTGTTTTGCTATGATGGATATTGGGGAAGCGACATACATACTTGTTATAAAGCTCTATCGTGATAGATCAAAGCGGTTAATTGGTTTAAGTCAAAGTGCTTACATTGGTAAAATTCTAAAAATGGTTTAGAATGGAGTATGCACAACAATGTAAACTTGAGTAAGACTCAGGACCGTCCACCCTGATGTGGTGAAGCGAATGAATGTAATCCCCTATGTGTTGGCTATTACTTTCATCATGTACGCTTTAAGGTGCACACGAACTAATGTAACGTCCTCACGAAACCTTACTAGAAAATACCAACAGAATACAGGTGAGAGTCACTCGACTCCTGTTAATAACACATTGAAGTATTTTTGAAATACTAGATATATGTTCTTTGGTTATGGTGGAGAAGCTATGTGTACTTGCTACACTTATGCTAGGTTTACAATAGGTCGAGATGACGCTCGATCCTATTAACGATGGTTCTCTTCATTCGAAAGATTAGTCGGGATGTGCGAAATCGTACTCTTAAAGTTCATACAGATGACAACCTAGCTTATCCCTTTATGAAGCCGACCTCTTGTACCAAACATATTTAGTATGTTAGGAGCTTTGGACTTCGACCAGCTGGTAGTCTTATGTAAATTTGTTTTAGTATTTGGATAATGGAACCGTGAGCAGTTTTTATTGTAATAAATTGATATACTTGCTATGATCGTTTTCATATGAATATCTACTGTGTTCTATATTTGCATGTTTATATCCTTGAAAATCTACTGTGTTTTATATTCTAAATCGTCCATTGTCAATTAATAATATGGGAATATTATTAAGACAAATCTGAGGCCATTGATGATATTGATCTTAGTATGAATACTAATGATAATGCCATCAAACTCACATGTTGTTCATTGTGATGCACAATTGGATTGACCAAACCTATGAGAGTTCACTTCATGGATTAGTGTCTCAAGTGAATCTCACAAAAGGCTATGTCACTTATCCTTCGACTTGAGATGCAAGTAGGTTTGCGTATGTGGAGTGTCAATCTTTGATATGGTTAAATGTTTTCCTGAATAAGGCTACTATGAATACCATCTTCAGGAGCGATGTTAAGCATATAGGAAACACGCGAAGTCAATACAGAATTTGTTCCTCCATGAGTAATAATAGATTAAATACTACTGGGCCCCTTGATGAATTGAATAAATGTTTTTGTGGCCACACCCACAGGTAATCAAGATGAATCTTGATTAGTTTGGTAATCTATTTCAATATATAGAAATTGAATGTGATTTTGGAGATTCCTTTGCTTTTTTGGTTGACTCACGTCCGAATAAAAAGTGTGGTGGTTTTTCTGAAAAGAAATTGTATGTACAAAAAACACAATATACTTCCTCTTTGATTTTGGTTTTAAACGTGAGTCCCCTTTTGGTTTTTCTTTTGATTATCTTGAGCAAAGGACTAGCATCCCTATTGGTGTTCTAGATTGGTGTAGTGTGGACTAGCTTTGGAGTGATTCAACACCATTGAATCTTCCAGTTCTTCACCTCAATGTATATGATTTAACAAAGGCTTCAAGTGTATGATATAAATCTTTCTCAAGTTTATTTCTTGCTTAATTACCTTGTCAATATGATCCGTTATTGGTGATGTATATTATTTTTCGCTACGTTTTTACTTTGATTAAACCATAGATCACTAACAATAACAAGTGGTTATAATGGCTCATAGGAAATTCGCATGAGTTATGGACTCCTATTACGGTTTAAAATTGATACTTATAGCTTATTGGGCGTAGGTAGTGGTTATAATGGTTCACGGGCGATTTGTATGGTTAATGGACACCTATGACGGTTTAATTAGGATACTTATAGGTTATTGGTCATAGGTAGTGGTTATAATCGTTCACAAGCCATTCTTATGCGTAATGGACACCTAAGACGGTGTAATAGGGATACTTATAGGTTATTGGTCATAGCAAGTGGTTATAATGGTTTACGGGCTATTCGTATGGGTTATGGACACCTATGACGATTTAGAAAGGATACTTATAGCTAATTGGTCTTAGGTAGTGGTTATAATGGTTCACAGGCCATTATTATCGTTAAAGGACACCTTTGACGGTTAAATATGGATACTTGTAGGTTATTGTTCATAGCTAGTGGTTATAATGGTTCACGGGCCATTCGTATGGGTAATGAACACCTATAACTGTTTAGAAATGATACTTATAATATATTGGTGATAGGTAGTGGTTATAATGGTTCACGAGCTTTTTGTATGGGTAATGGACACCTACGAAAGTTTTTGATACTTATAGGTTTTTTTAAATAACTAGTGGTTATAATAGTTCACGGTCCATTCGTATGGGTAATGGACACCTATAACGGTATAGGAAGGATACTTATAGCTTATTGCTCATAAGTAGTAGTTATAATGGTTCACGGGCCATTCTTATGGTTAATGGATACCTATATTGGTTTGATATGGATACGTATAAGTTATTGGTCATTGCTAATGATTAAAATGGTTCACGCGCCATTCCTATGGGTAATGGACACCTATAACGGTTTAGAAAAGATACTTATAGCTTATTGGTCATAGGTAGTGGTTATAATTGTTCACAGGCCATGCTTATGGTTAATGGACACCTATGGTGGTCTAATATGGATACTTATAGTTTATTGATCATAGCAAGTGGCTATAACGATTTACGGGCCATTTATATGTGTTATGGACACCTATGACAGTTTAGAAAGGATAATTATAACTTATTGGTCATAGGTAGTGATTATAATGGTTCACAGGCATTTCGTATGGGTAATGGACACCTATGACGGTTAAATATGGATACTTATAGGTTATTGGTCATAGGTAGTGGTAATAATGGTTCACAAGCCATTCTTATGGTTAATGGACACCTATGACAGTTTAATATGGTTACTTATAGGTTATTGGTCATAGCAAGTGGTTATAATGGTTTACGGGCTATTCGTATGGGTTATGGAGACCTATGACGATTTAGAAAGGATACTTATAGCTTATTGGTCATAGGTAGTGGTTATAATGGTTCACGGGCCATTCTTATTGTTAATGGACACCTATGACGGTTTAATATGGATACTTATGTCATAGCTAGTGGTTATAATGGTTCACGGGAAATTCGTATGGGTAATGGACACATATAACGGTTTAGAAAGGGTACTTATAGCTTATTGGTCATAGGTAGTGGTTATAATGGTTCATGGGCCATTTGTATGGTTAATGGGCACCTATAACAGTTTAATATTGATACTTATAAGTTATTTTTCATAGCTAGTGGTTATAGTGGTTCACGTGCCATTCCTATGGGTAATGGACACCTATAACGGTTTAGAAAAGATACTTATAGCTTATTGATCATAGGTAGTGGTTATAATAGTTCACTGGCCATTCTTATGGTTAATAGGCACCTATGGTGGTTTAATATGGTTACTTATAGGTTATTGGTCATAGCAAGTGGTTAGAACGGTTCACGAGCCATTCGTATTGGTTATAGACACCTATGACGGTTTATAAAGGATACCTATAGCTTATTGGTGATAGGTAGTGGTTATAATAGTTCACGGGTCATTCTTATTGTTAATGGACACCTATTGTCATACCCCGCCAAAAATGAGTTTTACTTCATTTAAAATGTTTTGCGGAAGAACGGAGGTGTAACGTTCATGATTACATAGCAAAAGTTAAGTAAAAAACAACCACGTAAATAACATATGAAAATGCTTTACCTTCTAAAAATGGAAAGTTTCCACAAATAGTAGTTACTAAAAAATAGTAAGGTTTGAAAATGAAGTGATTGTTCGTAAAATTAAATGTTCATTCATGGCTCACGACAATCCACTGCTCATATCCTCTAGTTCCACTGTGCACCTAATCACCTGGAAAAACATAAGTATAAAAAGGGTCAACAATAATGTTGAGTGAATCCATAGGGTTAATGTTTACGATAAAAGTAGAGTGTTTTGCTACCCAAAATGTTTGTTATGAAAATAAGTTTATGACTGAAAATGTATAAAGTTCAACACTCATATGATATGAGAAGTAGGTATAGAAAGTAAAGTGTAATTGTAGAAGATCTACAATTACTTGTTTTGTTTATGAAAAAGTGTTGAACAAGTTGTTATGTTTGACATCGCACGACTGTTAACCCAAACAGGTAGCTAGTCTATTGAGTTAATATACCAACCCCTAAGTCCACAATCAACACTTCAACTCCAGTATGTTATCGTTCTTTTATGGATATACACTCCCGAAAGATGTCTTGGATATACCAAGTAGTGATCAAATAATGTTGGGAGGATGAGTGTCAGCCAAGAGTACTATATGCATATCCATAGTCTAGATCCACTAGTAAATGATTGCTGGCAAACCTTAATCCGGTCTAACAATTGTTTGTCATACCAACGCGATAATGAAAATGTAACAATGTTGTTGTACAGTCATAGTAAAACAGTAGCAGTTGTGTTTATGTTTTCCACCCCAATGTTTATAAAAACAGTAAAAAAAAAGAAGAGTAAAAGGGGTATGTGGACTCACCTGGGCAAAGTTTAGCTCTCGATAAACCTCAAAGAATCTCTTCAAAGACTCCTAGCGCCTAAACGCAATAAATATTCTAATCAACACTAAGCTAACGCACAGGCATACTAATAACAAATTGTGTAAGTTTGTTTATGTTATAAGTTTGTGTTATGTTTTGTGACATCGTATGAATTAGGGTTATTGGCCATAATGGGCCGAAATGAAATGAAATAGGCTTCGAAATGAAATAAAATGAAATGAAATGAAATGGGCTTCAAAGTGAAATGAAATGAAATGGGCGTGGGTTAAGCTTAATGGGCCTAATTGTCTAAATGGGCCTAGATGGGCTTAATGGGCTTCGTTGGATTAAATGGCCAAAATGAAATGAATTGGGCCTGATTTGGACCGAATATGGGCTCGGCCCAAAGGGCTTTTGAAAATTATGAAATTTTAGGGTTTTGTGAAATTTTAGGATTTTGTGTGGTTTTTCATTGTGATTTATGTGTCATAATTTGGGATTAAAAGGGTTTATAAATCGGTTTTTACAAAAAGAACAATAACAACAATTTAGCAATACCGAAAAGATTATAAATCAAGCACGTACACATGCATGGAGACCAAGCACACACGATTTTGGGTTAGAGTATATTTCCGAGACCATATGGCCTAAGGCCATATGGTCTCGGGTTTGATATGAGACAAAAACAAATAGAAAAACAAATTAAAACAATAGGATTTCGGTATACCTTTTTGCGATCGGTCGAGGAAGATCATGAACAAACCGAAAGGGGTTCGGGTTTGCTTGGAATCGGACGAACTCGGGACTGTTTTAGGACTTGCTTTGGACGAAAATATCAAAGAAACAATAGGGTTTAATTGGTGGCTAGAGTAGGGTATTTATATGGCTAGTAGAAACTCGATCCTTGGAGTAGATCGAATAAATCATCAATACGAGAAAAAGGAATAGCTATTAGTCTTAATCAATAGCGTATTAGATATCAATTTTACAAGTAATAGGTGTCCATAACCCATAACCATGGCTCTTGAAGCATTATAACCACTAGATGTCCATAACTCAAACCGATGGCCCTTGAACCTTTATAACTACTAGCCATGACCAAATAG
The DNA here is from genome assembly GCA_963853835.1 of Calendula officinalis. NCBI lineage: Eukaryota > Viridiplantae > Streptophyta > Magnoliopsida > Asterales > Asteraceae > Calendula > Calendula officinalis. Next base: position 59,007,923 of record OY970820.1, read on the forward strand.
CCTATAGATATCCATTTAACAAGTAATAGTTGTCCATAACCCATAACCATCACCCTTGATCCATTATAACTACTAGCTATGACCCATAGCCTATAGAATTCCATTTTACAAGTAATAGGTGTCCACAACACATACCCATGTCCCTTGAACCATTATAACCACTCGATGTGCATAATCCATACCGATGGTCCTTGAACCATTATAGCCCATACCCATGTCCCTTGAACTATTATAACCACTAGATGTCCATAACCCATACCGGTTGCCCTTTAACCATTATAACCACTAGCCATGACCAATAGCCTATATATGGCCATTTTACAATTCATAGGTGTCCATAACCCATACCAATGGCCACTGAACCATTACAACTACTTGCCATGAGCAATCGCCTATAGATATCCATTTATATGTAATAGGTGTTCGTAAGACATAACTATGACTTTTAAACCATTATAACCACTAGTTGTCCACAACTCATAACGATGGACCTTGAATCATTATAACTACGAGCCATGACAAAATAGCCTATAGATATCTATTTTACAAGTAATATGTGCCCATAACCCATACCCATGGCCACTGAACTATTATAACTACTATTCATGACCAATCACCTATAGATATCCATTTTACAAGTAATAGGTGTCCATAACCCATAACCATGGCAATTGAACCATTATAACCACTAGTTGTCCATAACTCATAACGATGGACCATGAACCATTATAACGACTAGCCATGACAAAATAGCCTATAGATATCTATTTTAAAAGTAATAGGTGTCCATAACCCATAACCATGGCCCTTGAACCATTATAACCACTATGTGTCCACATCTCATACCTTTGTCTATTGAACCATTATAACTACAAGCTATGTCCAATAGCCTATAGATATCCATTTTACAAGTAATAGGTGTCCATAACCCATACGCATTACCATTGAACCAATGTAACTACTAGTGATGACCAATAGCGTATTAGATATCCATTTTACAAGTAATAGGTGTCCATAACCGCTCTTGAACCATTATAATCACTAGATGTCCATTACTCATACCGATGTCGCTTGAACCATTATAACTACTAGCCATGACTAAATAGCCTATAGATATCCATTTTACAAGGAATAAATATCCATAACCCATAACCAAGGCCTTTGAACCATTATAACTAGGGGTGTTTGTTTGGACGGTTTGGTTTTATCCGATACAAATAGGTGAAACCAAATAAAATCCGGTTTTCAAAAGCTCAAACCAAACCGTCCGAACTAATTCGAAAACCAAACCGATCCGAACCAAATAACAATTTGTTTGGTTTTATCCGTTTGGTTTTTCCTTAAAATTGTCAAAATATCTCAAAAGTATATAACATAAATAATATTAAGTTCATATGTTAAATTACAAAATGATAAACTACTTTGTACAAACTAGTCTAACTCATAACTTGTGCATTTACAATCGTATATGCAAAACATTTGACATCAACTTTATAAAAAACTCCAAAAAAAATTGGTACATCACAAACTGATACAATGTAAAATGGAACAAGTGTTGGTATATAAATCAATTTACAATAAAAATGTAAAGAAAAGGGAAACCATAATTGCTTACAATGGAAACCAACAAGTGTTACTATATAAATCAATTTACTATATATTATTATTCGGTTTTTTTGGAAAATCCGGTTTTCACAACGGAAACCACATCCAATCCGAAATCCAAACTATTAATTTGGTTCAGGTCCAAACCGATCCAAAAAATCAAATAACCGATCCAAATAGTTCGATCCAAAATGTCCAATTGGACAATCCGATTATATCCGAATAGTGAACACCCCTAATTATAACCACTATATCTCCATAACTCATACCGATGGCCCTTCAACCATTATAACTTCTAGCCATGACCAATAGCCTATAGATATCCATTTTACAAGTAATTGGTGTCCGTAACCCATAACCATGGCTTTTGAACCATTATAACAACTACTTGTCCATAACTCATACCGATGGCCCTTGAACCATTATAACTACTAGCCATGACAAAATAGCCTATAGATATCCATTTTACAAGTAATAGGTGTCCATAACCCATAACCATGGCCCTTGAACCATTATAACCACTAGATGTCCATAACTGATACTGATGGCCCTTGAACCATTATAACTACTAGCCATGTCCAATAGCCTACAGATATCCATTTTACAATTAATAGGTGTCCATAACCCATAACCATGGTTCTTGAACCATTATAACCACTAGATGTCCATAACTGATACTGATGGCCCTTGAACCATTATAACTACTAGCCATGACCAATAGCCTTAAGATATCCATTTTAGAAGTAATAGGTGTCCATAACCCATAACCATGGTCCTTGAATCATTATAACCACCAGACGTCCATAACTGATACTGATGGCCCATGAACCATTATAACTACTAGCCATGTCCAATATCCTACATATATCCATTTTACAAGTAATAGGTGTCCATAACCCATAACCATGGTTCTTGAACCATTATAACCACTAGATGTCCATAACTGATACTGATGGCCCTTGAACCATTATAACTACTAGCCATGTCCAATAGCTTACAGATATCCATTTTACAAGTAATAGGTGTCCATAACCCATAACCATGATTCTTGAACCATTATAACCACTAGATATCCATAACTGATACTGATAGCCCTTGAACCATTATTACTTCTAGCCATGTCCATTAGCCTACAGATATCCATTTTACAAGTAATAGGTGTCCATAACCCATAACCATGGCCCTTGAACCATTATAACCACTACATGTCCATAACTCATACTGATGGCCCTTGAACCATTATAACTACTAGCTATGACCAATAGCCTATAGATATCCATTTTACAAGTAATAGGTGTCCATAAGCCATAACCATGGTCCTTGAATCATTATAACCACTAGATGTCCATAACTGATACTGATGGCCCTTGAACCATTATAACTACTAGCCATGTCCAATAGCCTACAGATATCCATTTTCAAGTAATAGGTGTCCATAACCCATAACCATGGTCCTTGAACCATTATAACCACTAGATGTCCATAACTGATACTGATGGCCCTTGAACCATTATAACTACTAGCCATGACCAATAGCCTATAGATATCCATTTTACAAGTAATAGGTGTCCATAACCCATAACCATGGTCCTTGAATCATTATAACCACTAGATGTCCATAACTGATACTGATGGCCCTTGAACCATTATAACTACTAGCCATGTCACATAGCCTACAGATATCCATTTTACAAGTAATAGGTGTCCACAACCCATAACCATGGTCCTTGAACCATTATAACCACTAGATGTCCATAACTGATACTGATGGCCCTTGAACCATTATAACTACTAGCCATGACCAATAGCCTATAGATATCCATTTTAGAAGTAATAGGTGTCCATAACCCATAACCATGGTCCTTGAATCATTATAACCACCAGACGCCCATAACAGATACTGATGGCCCATGAACCATTATAACTACTAGCCATGTCCAATAGCCTACATATATCCATTTTACAAGTAATAGGTGTCCATAACCCATAACCATGGTTCTTGAACCATTATAACCACTAGATGTCCATAACTGATACTGATGGCCCTTGAACCATTATAACTACTAGCCATGTCCAATAGCTTACAGATATCCATTTTACAAGTAATAGGTGTCCCTAACCCATAACCATGGTCCTTGAACCATTATAACCACTAGATGTCCTTAACTGATACTGATGGCCCTTGAACCATTATACCTACTAGCCACGGCCAATAGCCTATAAATATACATTTTAAAAGTAATAGGTGTCCATAACCCATAACCAAGGCCATTGAACCATTATAACCACTACATGTCCATAACTCATATCGATGGCCCTTGAACCATTATAACTACTAGACATGACCAATAGCCTATAGATATCCATTTTAAAAGTAATAGGTGTCCATTACCCATAACAATCGTCCCTGAACCATTATAACCACTAGATGTCCATAACTGATACTGATGGCCCTTGAACCATTATAACTTCTAGCCATGTCCATTAGCCTACAGATATCCATTTTACAAGTAATAGGTGTCCATAACCCATAACCATGGTTCTTGAACCATTATAACCACTAGATGTCCATAACTGATACTGATGGCCCTTGAACCATTATAACTACTAGCTATGACCAATAGCCTATTGATATCCATTTTACAAGTAATAGGTGTCCATAACCCATAACCATGGTCCTTGAATCATTATAACCACTAGATGTCCATAACTGATACTGATGGCCCTTGAACCATTATAACTACTAGCCATGTCCAATAACCTACAGATATCCATTTTACAAGTAATAGGTGTCCATAACCCATAACCATGGTTCTTGAACCATTATAACCACTAGATGTCCATAACTGATACTGATGGCCCTTGCACCATTATAACTACTAGCCATGACCAATAGCCTATAGATATCCATTTTAGAAGTAATAGGTGTCCATAACCCATAACCATGGTCCTTGAATCATTATAACCACTAGATGTCCATAACTGATACTGATGGCCCTTGAACCATTATAACTACTAGCCATGTCCAATAGCCTACAGATATCCATTTTACAAGTAATAGGTGTCCATAACCCATAACCATGGTTCTTCAACCATTATAACCACTAGATGTCCATAACTGATACTGATGGCCCTTGAACCATTATAACTACTAGCCATGTCACATAGCCTACAGATATCCATTTTACAAGTAATAGGTGTCCACAACCCATAACCATGGTCCTTGAACCATTATAACCACTAGATGTCCATAACTGATACTGATGGCCCTTGAACCATTATAACTACTAGCCATAACCAATAGCCTATAGATATCCATTTTACAAGTAATAGGTGTCCATAACCCATAACCATGGTCCTTGAATCATTATAACCACTAGATGTCCATAACTGATACTGATTGCCCTTGAACCATTATAACTACTAGCCATGTCCAATAGCCTACAGATATCCATTTTACAAGTAATAGGTGTCCATAACCCATAACCATGGTTCTTGAACCATTATAACCACTAGATGTCCATAACTGATACTGATGGCCCTTGAACCATTATAACTACTAGCCATGACCAATAGCCTATAGATATCCATTTTAGAAGTAATAGGTGTCCATAACCCATAACCATGGTCCTTGAATCATTATAACCACCAGACGTCCATAACTGATACTGATGGCCCATGAACCATTATAACTACTAGCCATGTCCAATAGCCTTCATATATCCATTTTACAAGTAATAGGTGTCCATAACCCATAACCATGGTTCTTGAACCATTATAACCACTAGATGTCCATAACTGATACTGATGGCCCTTGAACCATTATAACTACTAGCCATGTCCAATAACTTACAGATATCCATTTTACAAGTAATAGGTGCCCATAACCCATAACCATGGTCCTTGAACCATTATAACCACTAGATGTCCATAACTGATACTGATGGCCCTTGAACCATTATACCTACTAGCCACGGCCAATAGCCTATAAATATACATTTTAAAAGTAATAGGTGTCCATAACCCATAACCAAGGCCATTGAACCATTATAACCACTACATGTCCATAACTCATATCGATGGCCCTTGAACTATTATAACTACTAGACATGACCAATAGCCTATAGATATCCATTTTAAAAGTAATAGGTGTCCATTACCCATAACAATCGTCCCTGAACCATTATAACCACTAGATGTCCATAACTGATACTGATGGCCCTTGAACCATTATAACTTCTAGCCATGTCCATTAGCCTACAGATATCCATTTTACAAGTAATAGGTGTCCATAACCCATAACCATGGTTCTTGAACCATTATAACCACTAGATGTCCATAACTGATACTGATGGCCCTTGAACCATTATAACTACTAGCTATGACCAATAGCCTATAGATATCCATTTTACAAGTAATAGGTGTCCATAACCCATAAACATGGACCTTGAATCATTATAACCACTAGATGTCCATAACTGATACTGATGGCCCTTGAACCATTATAACTACTAGCCATGTCCAATAACCTACAGATATCCATTTTACAAGTAATAGGTGTCCATAACCCATAACCATGGTTCTTGAACCATTATAACCACTAGATGTCCATAACTGATACTGATGGCCCTTGCACCATTATAACTACTAGCCATGACCAATAGCCTATAGATATCCATTTTAGAAGTAATAGGTGACCATAACCCATAACCATGGTCCTTGAATCATTATAACCACTAGATGTCCATAACTGATACTGATGGCCCTTGAACCATTATAACTACTAGCCATGTCCAATAGCCTACAGATATCCATTTTACAAGTAATAGGTGTCCATAACCCATAACCATGGTTCTTCAACCATTATAACCACTAGATGTCCATAACTGATACTGATGGCCCTTGAACCATTATAACTACTAGCCATGTCACATAGCCTACAGATATCCATTATACAAGTAATAGGTGTCCACAACCCATAACCATGGTCCTTGAACCATTATAACCACTAGATGTCCATAACTGATACTGATGGCCCTTGAACCATTATAACTACTAGCCATAACCAATAGCCTATACATATCCATTTTACAAGTAATAGGTGTCCATAACCCATAACCATGGTCCTTGAATCATTATAACCACTAGATGTCCATAACTGATACTGATTGCCCTTGAACCATTATAACTACTAGACATGTCCAATAGCCTACAGATATCCATTTTACAAGTAATAGGTGTCCATAACCCATAACCAAGGTTCTTGAACCATTATAACCACTAGATGTCCATAACTGATACTGATGGCCCTTGAACCATTATAACTACTAGCCATGACCAATAGCCTATAGATATCCATTTTAGAAGTAATAGGTGTCCATAACCCATAACCATGGTCCTTGAATCATTATAACCACCAGACGTCCATAACTGATACTGATGGCCCATGAACCATTATAACTACTAGCCATGTCCAATAGCCTTCATATATCCATTTTACAAGTAATAGGTGTCCATAACCCATAACCATGGTTCTTGAACCATTATAACCACTAGATGTCCATAACTGATACTGATGGCCCTTGAACCATTATAACTACTAGCCATGTCCAATAGCTTACAAATATCCATTTTACAAGTAATAGGTGTCCATAACCCATAACCATGGTCCTTGAACCATTATAACCACTAGATGTCCATAACTGATACTGATGGCCCTTGAACCATTATACCTACTAGCCACGGCCAATAGCCTATAAATATACATTTTAAAAGTAATAGGTGTCCATAACCCATAACCAAGGCCATTGAACCATTATAACCACTACAAGTCCATAACTCATATCGATGGCCCTTGAACCATTATAACTACTAGACATGACCAATAGCTTATAGATATCCATTTTAAAAGTAATAGGTGTCCATTACCCATAACAATCGTCCCTGAACCATTATAACCACTAGATGTCCATAACTGATACTGATGGCCCTTGAACCATTATAACTTCTAGCCATGTCCATTAGCCTACAGATATCCATTTTACAAGTAATAGGTGTCCATAACCCATAACCATGGTTCTTGAACCATTATAACCACTAGACGTCCATAACTGATACTGATGGCCCTTGAACCATTATAACTACTAGCCATGACCAATAGCCTATAGATATCCATTTTACAAGTAATAGGTGTCCATAACCCATAACCATGGTCCTTGAATCATTATAACCACTAGATGTCCATAACTGATACTGATGGCCCTTGAACCATTATAACTACTAGCCATGTCCAATAGCCTACAGATATCCATTTTACAAGTAATTGGTGTCCGTAACCCATAACCATGGCTTTTGAACCATTATAACAACTACTTGTCCATAACTCATACCGATGGCCCTTGAACCATTATAACTACTAGCCATGACAAAATAGCCTATAGATATCCATTTTACAAGTAATAGGTGTCCATAACCCATAACCATGGCCCTTGAACCATTATAACCACTAGATGTCCATAACTGATACTGATGGCCCTTGAACCATTATAACTACTAGCCATGTCCAATAGCCTACAGATAACCATTTTACAAGTAATAGGTGTCCATAACCCATAACCATGGTTCTTCAACCATTATAACCACTGGATGTCCATTACTGATACTGATGGCCCTTGAACCATTATAACTACTAGCCATGTCACATAGCCTACAGATATCCATTTTACAAGTAATAGGTGTCCATAACCCATAACCATGGTCCTTGAACCATTATAACCACTAGATGTCCATAACTGATACTGATGGCCCTTGAACCATTATAACTACTAGCCATAACCAATAGCCTATAGATATCCATTTTACAAGTAATAGGTGTCCATAACCCATAACCATGGTCCTTGAATCATTATAACCACTAGATGTCCACAACTGATACTGATGGCCCTTGAACCATTATAACTACTAGCCATGTCCAATAGCCTACAGATATCCTTTTTACAAGTAATAGGTGTCCATAACCCATAACCATGGTTCTTGAACCATTATAACCACTAGATGTCCATAACTGATATTGATGGCCCTTGAACCATTATAACTACTAGCCATGACCAATAGCCTATAGATATCCATTTTAGAAGTAATAGGTGTCCATAACCCATAACCATGGTCCTTGAATCATTATAACCACCAGACGTCCATAACTGATACTAATGGCCCATGAACCATTATAACTACTAGCCATGTCCAATAGCCTACATATATCCATTTTACAAGTAATAGGTGTCCATAACCCATAACCATGGTTCTTGAACCATTATAACCACTAGATGTCCACAACTGATACTGATGGCCCTTGAACCATTTTAACTACTAGCCATGTCCAATAGCTTACAGATATCCATTTTACAAGTAATAGGTGTCCATAACCCATAACCATGGTCCTTGAACCATTATAACCACTAGATGTCCATAACTGATACTGATGGCCCTTGAACCATTATACCTACTAGCCACGGCCAATAGCCTATAAATATACATTTTAAAAGTAATAGGTGTCCATAACCCATAACCAAGGCCATTGAACCATTATAACCACTACATGTCCATAACTCATATCGATGGCCCTTGAACCATTATAACTACTAGACATGACCAATAGCTTATAGATATCCATTTTAAAAGTAATAGGTGTCCATTACCCATAACAATCGTCCCTGAACCATTATAACCACTAGATGTCCATAACTGATACTGATGGCCCTTGAACCATTATAACTTCTAGCCATGTCCATTAGCCTACAGATATCCATTTTACAAGTAATAGGTGTCCATAACCCATAACCATGGTTCTTGAACCATTATAACCACTAGATGTCCATAACTGATACTGATGGCCCTTGAACCATTATAACTACTAGCCATGACCAATAGCCTATAGATATCCATTTTACAAGTAATAGGTGTCCATAACCCATAACCATGGTCCTTGAATCATTATAACCACTAGATGTCCATAATTGATACTGATGGCCCTTGAACCATTATAACTACTAGCCATGTCCAATAGCCTACAGATATCCATTTTACAAGTAATAGGTGTCCATAACCCATAACCATGGTTCTTCAACCATTATAACCACTAGATGTCCATAACTGATACTGATGGCCCTTGAAGCATTATAACTACTAGCCATGTCACATAGCCTACAGATATCCATTTTACAAGTAATAGGTGTCCATAACCCATAACCATGGTCCTTGAACCATTATAACCACTAGATGTCCATAACTGATACTGATGGCCCTTGAACCATTATAACTACTAGCCATAACCAATAGCCTATAGATATCCATTTTACAAGTAATAGGTGTCCATAACCCATAACCATGGTCCTTGAATCATTATAACCACTAGATGTCCACAACTGATACTGATGGCCCTTGAACCATTATAACTACTAGCCATGTCCAATAGCCTACAGATATCCTTTTTACAAGTAATAGGTGTCCATAACCCATAACCATGGTTCTTGAACCATTATAACCACTAGATGTCCATAACTGATACCGATGGCCCTTGAACCATTATAACTACTAGGCATGACCAATAGCCTATAGATATCCATTTTAGAAGTAATAGGTGTCCATAACCCATAACCATGGTCCTTGAATCAATATAACCACCAGACGTCCATAACTGATACTAATGGCCCATGAACCATTATAACTACTAGCCATGTCCAATAGCCTACATATATCCATTTTACAAGTAATAGGTGTCCATAACCCATAACCATGGTTCTTGAACCATTATAACCACTAGATGTCCACAACTGATACTGATGGCCCTTGAACCATTATAACTACTAGCCATGTCCAATAGCTTACAGATATCCATTTTACAAGTAATAGGTGTCCATAACGCATAACCATGGTCCTTGAACCATTATAACCACTAGATGTCCATAACTGATACTGATGGCCCTTGAACCATTATACCTACTAGCCATGGCCAATAGCCTATAAATATACATTTTAAAAGTAATAGGTGTCCATAACCCATAACCAAGGCCATTGAACCATTATAACCACTGCATGTCCATAACTCATATCGATGGCCCTTGAACCATTATAACTACTAGACATGACCAATAGCTTATAGATATCCATTTTAAAAGTAATAGGTGTCCATTACCCATAACAATCGTCCCTGAACCATTATAACCACTAGATGTCCATAACTGATACTGATGGCCCTTGAACCATTATAACTTCTAGCCATGTCCATTAGCCTACAGATATCCATTTTACAAGTAATAGGTGTCCATAACCCATAACCATGGTTCTTGAACCATTATAACCACTAGATGTCCATAACTGATACTGATGGCCCTTGAACCATTATAACTACTAGCCATGACCAATAGCCTATAGATATCCATTTTACAAGTAATAGGTGTCCATAACCCATAACCATGGTCCTTGAATCATTATAACCACTAGATGTCCATAATTGATACTGATGGCCCTTGAACCATTATAACTACTAGCCATGTCCAATAGCCTACAGATATCCATTTTACAAGTAATAGGTGTCCATAACCCATAACCATGGTTCTTGAACCATTATAACCACTAGATGTCCATAACTGATACTGATGGCCCTTGAACCATTATAACTACTAGCCATGACCAATAGCCTATAGATATCCATTTAAGAAGTAATAGGTGTCCATAACCCATAACCATGGTCCTTGAATCATTATAACCACTAGATGACCATAACTGATACTGATGGCCCTTGAACCATTATAACTACTAGCCATGTCCAATAGCCTACAGATATCCATTTTACAAGTAATAGGTGTCCATAACCCATAACCATGGTTCTTCAACCATTATAACCACTAGATGTCCATAACTGATACTGATGGCCCTTGAACCATTATAACTACTAGCCATGTCACATAGCCTACAGATATCCATTATACAAGTAATAGGTGTCCACAACCCATAACCATGGTCCTTGAACCATTATAACCACTAGATGTCCATAACTGATACTGATGGCCCTTGAACCATTATAACTACTAGCCATAACCAATAGCCTATACATATCCATTTTACAAGTAATAGGTGTCCATAACCCATAACCATGGTCCTTGAATCATTATAACCACTAGATGTCCATAACTGATACTGATTGCCCTTGAACCATTATAACTATTAGACATGTCCAATAGCCTACAGATATCCATTTTACAAGTAATAGGTGTCCATAACCCATAACCATGGTTCTTGAACCATTATAACCACTAGATGTCCATAACTGATACTGATGGCCCTTGAACCATTATAACTACTAGCCATGACCAATAGCCTATAGATATCCATTTTAGAAGTAATAGGTGTCCATAACCCATAACCATGGTCCTTGAATCATTATAACCACCAGACGTCCATAACTGATACTGATGGCCCATGAACCATTATAACTACTAGCCATGTCCAATAGCCTTCATATATCCATTTTACAAGTAATAGGTGTCCATAACCCATAACCATGGTTCTTGAACCATTATAACCACTAGATGTCCATAACTGATACTGATGGCCCTTGAACCATTATAACTACTAGCCATGTCCAATAGCTTACAAATATCCATTTTACAAGTAATAGGTGTCCATAACCCATAACCATGGTCCTTGAACCATTATAACCACTAGATGTCCATAACTGATACTGATGGCCCTTGAACCATTATACCTACTAGCCATAACCAATAGCCTATACATATCCATTTTACAAGTAATAGGTGTCCATAACCCATAACCATGGTCCTTGAATCATTATAACCACTAGATGTCCATAACTGATACTGATTGCCCTTGAACCATTATAACTATTAGACATGTCCAATAGCCTACAGATATCCATTTTACAAGTAATAGGTGTCCATAACCCATAACCATGGTTCTTGAACCATTATAACCACTAGATGTCCATAACTGATACTGATGGCCCTTGAACCATTATAACTACTAGCCATGACCAATAGCCTATAGATATCCATTTTAGAAGTAATAGGTGTCCATAACCCATAACCATGGTCCTTGAATCATTATAACCACCAGACGTCCATAACTGATACTGATGGCCCATGAACCATTATAACTACTAGCCATGTCCAATAGCCTTCATATATCCATTTTACAAGTAATAGGTGTCCATAACCCATAACCATGGTTCTTGAACCATTATAACCACTAGATGTCCATAACTGATACTGATGGCCCTTGAACCATTATAACTACTAGCCATGACCAATAGCCTATAGATATCCATTTTAGAAGTAATAGGTGTCCATAACCCATAACCATGGTCCTTGAATCATTATAACCACCAGACGTCCATAACTGATACTGATGGCCCATGAACCATTATAACTACTAGCCATGTCCAATAGCCTTCATATATCCATTTTACAAGTAATAGGTGTCCATAACCCATAACCATGGTTCTTGAACCATTATAACCACTAGATGTCCATAACTGATACTGATGGCCCTTGAACCATTATAACTACTAGCCATGTCCAATAGCTTACAAATATCCATTTTACAAGTAATAGGTGTCCATAACCCATAACCATGGTCCTTGAACCATTATAACCACTAGATGTCCATAACTGATACTGATGGCCCTTGAACCATTATACCTACTAGCCACGGCCAATAGCCTATAAATATACATTTTAAAAGTAATAGGTGTCCATAACCCATAACCAAGGCCATTGAACCATTATAACCACTACAAGTCCATAACTCATATCGATGGCCCTTGAACCATTATAACTACTAGACATGACCACTAGCTTATAGATATCCATTTTAAAAGTAATAGGTGTCCATTACCCATAACAATCGTCCCTGAACCATTATAACCACTAGATGTCCATAACTGATACTGATGGCCCTTGAACCATTATAACTTCTAGCCATGTCCATTAGCCTACAGATATCCATTTTACAAGTAATAGGTGTCCATAACCCATAACCATGGTTCTTGAACCATTATAACCACTAGACGTCCATAACTGATACTGATGGCCCTTGAACCATTATAACTACTAGCCATGACCAATAGCCTATAGATATCCATTTTACAAGTAATAGGTGTCCATAACCCATAACCATGGTCCTTGAATCATTATAACCACTAGATGTCCATAACTGATACTGATGGCCCTTGAACCATTATAACTACTAGCCATGTCCAATAGCCTACAGATATCCATTTTACAAGTAATTGGTGTCCGTAACCCATAACCATGGCTTTTGAACCATTATAACAACTACTTGTCCATAACTCATACCGATGGCCCTTGAACCATTATAACTACTAGCCATGACAAAATAGCCTATAGATATCCATTTTACAAGTAATAGGTGTCCATAACCCATAACCATGGCCCTTGAACCATTATAACCACTAGATGTCCATAACTGATACTGATGGCCCTTGAACCATTATAACTACTAGCCATGTCCAATAGCCTACAGATAACCATTTTACAAGTAATAGGTGTCCATAACCCATAACCATGGTTCTTCAACCATTATAACCACTAGATGTCCATTACTGATACTGATGGCCCTTGAACCATTATAACTACTAGCCATGTCACATAGCCTACAGATATCCATTTTACAAGTAATAGGTGTCCATAACCCATAACCATGGTCCTTGAACCATTATAACCACTAGATGTCCATAACTGATACTGATGGCCCTTGAACCATTATAACTACTAGCCATAACCAATAGCCTATAGATATCCATTTTACAAGTAATAGGTGTCCATAACCCATAACCATGGTCCTTGAATCATTATAACCACTAGATGTCCACAACTGATACTGATGGCCCTTGAACCATTATAACTACTAGCCATGTCCAATAGCCTACAGATATCCTTTTTACAAGTAATAGGTGTCCATAACCCATAACCATGGTTCTTGAACCATTATAACCACTAGATGTCCATAACTGATATTGATGGCCCTTGAACCATTATAACTACTAGCCATGACCAATAGCCTATAGATATCCATTTTAGAAGTAATAGGTGTCCATAACCCATAACCATGGTCCTTGAATCATTATAACCACCAGACGTCCATAACTGATACTAATGGCCCATGAACCATTATAACTACTAGCCATGTCCAATAGCCTACATATATCCATTTTACAAGTAATAGGTGTCCATAACCCATAACCATGGTTCTTGAACCATTATAACCACTAGATGTCCACAACTGATACTGATGGCCCTTGAACCATTTTAACTACTAGCCATGTCCAATAGCTTACAGATATCCATTTTACAAGTAATAGGTGTCCATAACCCATAACCATGGTCCTTGAACCATTATAACCACTAGATGTCCATAACTGATACTGATGGCCCTTGAACCATTATACCTACTAGCCACGGCCAATAGCCTATAAATATACATTTTAAAAGTAATAGGTGTCCATAACCCATAACCAAGGCCATTGAACCATTATAACCACTACATGTCCATAACTCATATCGATGGCCCTTGAACCATTATAACTACTAGACATGACCAATAGCTTATAGATATCCATTTTAAAAGTAATAGGTGTCCATTACCCATAACAATCGTCCCTGAACCATTATAACCACTAGATGTCCATAACTGATACTGATGGCCCTTGAACCATTATAACTTCTAGCCATGTCCATTAGCCTACAGATATCCATTTTACAAGTAATAGGTGTCCATAACCCATAACCATGGTTCTTGAACCATTATAACCACTAGATGTCCATAACTGATACTGATGGCCCTTGAACCATTATAACTACTAGCCATGACCAATAGCCTATAGATATCCATTTTACAAGTAATAGGTGTCCATAACCCATAACCATGGTCCTTGAATCATTATAACCACTAGATGTCCATAATTGATACTGATGGCCCTTGAACCATTATAACTACTAGCCATGTCCAATAGCCTACAGATATCCATTTTACAAGTAATAGGTGTCCATAACCCATAACCATGGTTCTTGAACCATTATAACCACTAGATGTCCATAACTGATACTGATGGCCCTTGAACCATTATAACTACTAGCCATGACCAATAGCCTATAGATATCCATTTAAGAAGTAATAGGTGTCCATAACCCATAACCATGGTCCTTGAATCATTATAACCACTAGATGACCATAACTGATACTGATGGCCCTTGAACCATTATAACTACTAGCCATGTCCAATAGCCTACAGATATCCATTTTACAAGTAATAGGTGTCCATAACCCATAACCATGGTTCTTCAACCATTATAACCACTAGATGTCCATAACTGATACTGATGGCCCTTGAACCATTATAACTACTAGCCATGTCACATAGCCTACAGATATCCATTTTACAAGTAATAGGTGTCCATAACCCATAACCATGGTCCTTGAACCATTATAACCACTAGATGTCCATAACTGATACTGATGGCCCTTGAACCATTATAACTACTAGCCATAACCAATAGCCTATAGATATCCATTTTACAAGTAATAGGTGTCCATAACCCATAACCATGGTCCTTGAATCATTATAACCACTAGATGTCCACAACTGATACTGATGGCCCTTGAACCATTATAACTACTAGCCATGTCCAATAGCCTACAGATATCCTTTTTACAAGTAATAGGTGTCCATAACCCATAACCATGGTTCTTGAACCATTATAACCACTAGATGTCCATAACTGATACCGATGGCCCTTGAACCATTATAAATACTAGGCATGACCAATAGCCTATAGATATCCATTTTAGAAGTAATAGGTGTCCATAACCCATAACCATGGTCCTTGAATCAATATAACCACCAGACGTCCATAACTGATACTAATGGCCCATGAACCATTATAACTACTAGCCATGTCCAATAGCCTACATATATCCATTTTACAAGTAATAGGTGTCCATAACCCATAACCATGGTTCTTGAACCATTATAACCACTAGATGTCCACAACTGATACTGATGGCCCTTGAACCATTATAACTACTAGCCATGTCCAATAGCTTACAGATATCCATTTTACAAGTAATAGGTGTCCATAACGCATAACCATGGTCCTTGAACCATTATAACCACTAGATGTCCATAACTGATACTGATGGCCCTTGAACCATTATACCTACTAGCCACGGCCAATAGCCTATAAATATACATTTTAAAAGTAATAGGTGTCCATAACCCATAACCAAGGCCATTGAACCATTATAACCGCTGCATGTCCATAACTCATATCGATGGCCCTTGAACCATTATAACTACTAGACATGACCAATAGCTTATAGATATCCATTTTAAAAGTAATAGGTGTCCATTACCCATAACAATCGTCCCTGAACCATTATAACCACTAGATGTCCATAACTGATACTGATGGCCCTTGAACCATTATAACTTCTAGCCATGTCCATTAGCCTACAGATATCCATTTTACAAGTAATAGGTGTCCATAACCCATAACCATGGTTCTTGAACCATTATAACCACTAGATGTCCATAACTGATACTGATGGCCCTTGAACCATTATAACTACTAGCCATGACCAATAGCCTATAGATATCCATTTTACAAGTAATAGGTGTCCATAACCCATAACCATGGTCCTTGAATCATTATAACCACTAGATGTCCATAATTGATACTGATGGCCCTTGAACCATTATAACTACTAGCCATGTCCAATAGCCTACAGATATCCATTTTACAAGTAATAGGTGTCCATAACCCATAACCATGGTTCTTGAACCATTATAACCACTAGATGTCCATAACTGATACTGATGGCCCTTGAACCATTATAACTACTAGCCATGACCAATAGCCTATAGATATCCATTTAAGAAGTAATAGGTGTCCATAACCCATAACCATGGTCCTTGAATCATTATAACCACTAGATGACCATAACTGATACTGATGGCCCTTGAACCATTATAACTACTAGCCATGTCCAATAGCCTACAGATATCCATTTTACAAGTAATAGGTGTCCATAACCCATAACCATGGTTCTTCAACCATTATAACCACTAGATGTCCATAACTGATACTGATGGCCCTTGAACCATTATAACTACTAGCCATGTCACATAGCCTACAGATATCCATTTTACAAGTAATAGGTGTCCATAACCCATAACCATGGTCCTTGAACCATTATAACCACTA
Organism: Calendula officinalis; assembly: GCA_963853835.1. NCBI lineage: Eukaryota > Viridiplantae > Streptophyta > Magnoliopsida > Asterales > Asteraceae > Calendula > Calendula officinalis. Next base: position 59,025,829 of record OY970820.1, read on the forward strand.
GATGTCCATAACTGATACTGATGGCCCTTGAACCATTATAACTACTAGCCATAACCAATAGCCTATAGATATCCATTTTACAAGTAATAGGTGTCCATAACCCATAACCATGGTCCTTGAATCATTATAACCACTAGATGTCCATAACTGATACTGATGGCCCTTGAACCATTATAACTACTAGACATGACCAATAGCATATAGATATCCATTTTAAAAGTAATAGGTGTCCATTACCCATAACAATCGTCCCTGAACCATTATAACTACTAGATGTCCATAACTGATACTGATGGCTCTTGAACCATTATAACTACTAGCCATGACCAGTAGCCTATAGATATCCATTTTAGAAGTGTCCTTGAATCATTATAACCACCAGACGTCCATAACTGATACTGATGGCCCATGAACCATTATAACTACTAGCCATGTCCAAAAGCCTACAGATATCCATTTTACAAGTAATAGGTGTCCATAACCCATAACCATGGTTCTTGAACCATTATAACCACTAGATGTCCATAACTGATACTGATGGCCCTTGAACCATTATAACTACTAGCCATGTCCAATAGCCTACAGATATCCATTTTAGAAGTAATAGGTGTCCATAACCCATAACCATGGTCCTTGAATCATTATAACCACTAGATGACCATAACTGATACTGATGGCCCTTGAACCATTATAACTACTAGCCATGTCCAATAGCCTACAGATATCCATTTTACAAGTAATAGGTGTCCATACATAACCCATAACCATGGTTCTTCAACCATTATAACCACTAGATGTCCATAACTGATACTGATGGCCCTTGAACCATTATAACTACTAGCCATGTCACATAGCCTACAGATATCCATTTTACAAGTAATAGGTGTCCATAACCCATAACCATGGTCCTTGAACCGTTATAACCACTAGATGTCCATAACTGATACTGATGGCCCTTGAACGATTATAACTACTAGCCACGACCAATAGCCTATAGATATACATTTTACAAGTAATAGGTGTCCATAACCCATAACCAAGGCCATTGAACCATTATAACCACTACATGTCCATAACTCATATCGATGGCCCTTGAACCATTATAACTACTAGACATGACCAATAGCCTATAGATATCCATTTTGAAAGTAATAGGTGTCCATTACCCATAACAATCGTCCCTGAACCATTATAACTACTAGATGTCCATAACTGATACTGATGGCCCTTAAACCATTATAACTACTAGCCATGACCAGTAGCCTATAGATATCCATTTTACAAGTAATAGGTGTCCATAACCCATAACCATGGTCCTTGAATCATTATAACCACCAGACGTCCATAACTGATACTGATGGCCCATGAACCATTATAACTACTAGCCATGTCCAAAAGCCTACAGTTATCCATTTTACAAGTAATAGGTGTCCATAACCCATAACCATGGTTCTTGAACCATTATAACCACTAGATGTCCATAACTGATACTGATGGCCCTTGAACCATTATAACTACTAGCCATGTCCAATAGCCTACAGATATCCATTTTAGAAGTAATAGGTGTCCATAACCCATAACCATGGTCCTTGAATCATTATAACCACTAGATGACCATAACTGATACTGATGGCCCTTGAACCATTATAACTACTAGCCATGTCCAATAGCCTACAGATATCCATTTTACAAGTAATAGGTGTCCATAACCCATAACCATGGTTCTTCAACCATTATAACCACTAGATGTCCATAACTGATACTGATGGCCCTTGAACCATTATAACTACTAGCCATGTCACATAGCCTACAGATATCCATTTTACAAGTAATAGGTGTCCATAACCCATAACCATGGTCCTTGAACCGTTATAACCACTAGATGTCCATAACTGATACTGATGGCCCTTGAACCATTATAACTACTAGCCACGACCAATAGCCTATAGATATACATTTTACAAGTAATAGGTGTCCATAACCCATAACCAAGGCCATTGAACCATTATAACCACTACATGTCCATAACTCATATCGATGGCCCTTGAACCATTATAACTACTAGACATGACCAATAGCCTATAGATATCCATTTTAAAAGTAATAGGTGTCCATTACCCATAACAATCGTCCCTGAACCATTATAACTACTAGATGTCCATAACTGATACTGATGGCCCTTAAACCATTATAACTACTAGCCATGACCAGTAGCCTATAGATATCCATTTTACAAGTAATAGGTGTCCATAACCCATAACCATGGTCCTTGAATCATTATAACCACCAGACGTCCATAACTGATACTGATGGCCCATGAACCATTATAACTACTAGCCATGTCCAAAAGCCTACAGTTATCCATTTTACAAGTAATAGGTGTCCATAACCCATAACCATGGTTCTTGAACCATTATAACCACTAGATGTCCATAACTGATACTGATGGCCCTTGAACCATTATAACTACTAGCCATGTCCAATAGCCTACAGATATCCATTTTACAAGTAATAGGTGTCCATAACCCATAACCATGGTCCTTGAACCATTATAACCACTAGATGTCCATAACTGATACTGATGGATGGTGATGGAGATGGGACCGAATTCTTGGCAGTGTTGACTTGTTGACTTTTCCTCTCTAGGGCGAATTTTGGTTATTGGTAGTCGACGGCTATTTTTCCTAATCTCCTTCCCTAGTTTGATCGAATTCTTGGTATTTTGCTATAATCTATTATTGTTTGCTGTCCACAATTGCTTCATTATAGTGTGCGGAATTGATTTCTAGTCCATTACGTTCTTTCTAGTTCTGATTAGTAGTTTTTGAAGATTTGTTTCTTATTTTGATGCGATTTGCCGATAAGATCATTACAAAATCTGCGTGCAATTCAGCTACTTCTGATTAGTAGTTTTATTGAAGATCTGTTATTTTTTGTTCCGATTTGCTGGAAGATCATTACAATATTTGCGATTAGGGTTTCCCCTTGGCTGCACTTTTTTATTGTTTTGTTCTTGCGGATTGGTGATTAAATTCTTAAAGCTGCGCCTAGGGTTTTCTTGGCTGCATGCTTTAACGTTGTTGGTTGCTATGGCCCCTGCTACAAACGATACGGGTCAAAAACCATCAAACTTTGCTGCAAAATTGAAAAACATAGATGGCAAGATTATTGGCAAGAACGGGAATATTCTAAAGTCCCGTAATGCTTTGCGTGGTAACCCGGTGGATTCAGATTCTGTGGTACGATCCACAGCTCATGATGGAGACTTGGTGTCTAATACAGGTCCTACTACAAGCAAAGTAAGTGTATGCCCCTCGGATGTTGGTACAAAGTTACCTCAATCAGCTGTTGTGTCCAATGAATCGCAACCTAAACAAACTTATGCTGTTGTGTCCAAGCAATCAGCTGTTGTGTCCAATGAATCACAACCTAAACCAACTTATGCTGCAATGATAAACAAGAATGCTAATGTTTCTAAGGTTAATTTTCGTAAACTTGATTCTGAAAAGTATAATGATGATGTAGATGTTATGATACCAATAGAATCAGTGAAGGAAGTTGCAAACAGGTTCTCGAATACCCTCTATGGTTACTTTTTAGGCAAACGGATTGCCTTCCCGATTGTAGAATATTATGTCAAGAACGTATGGACAAAGTTTGGTCTCAATCGGGTTATGATGAATGCAAAAGGGTTCTTCTTTTTCAAATTTGACTCACATAAAGGATTAGAAGACGTTTTGGAAAATGGTCCTTGGATGATAAGAAATAACCCCATCATTCTAAAAGAATGGTCTCCAAACACTACACTAACAAAGGAAGACCTTACTAAAGTCCCGATCTGGGTGAAATTCCATGATGTTCCAATGGCTGCGTTTACAGCCGATGGTCTTAGTATTATTGCTACAAAGATTGGCACACCAAAAATGTTGGATGCATACACAAGTAAAATCTGTTCGGAATCGTGGGGTAGAAGTAATTTTGCTAGAGCACTCATTGAAATCAGCTCTAAAGATGAGCTTAGATCCACTATGTCAATAGCCATACCTTCCCTTGAAGGGTCTGATTATTCGAAAGAATTGATTACCTTGGAATATGAATGGAAACCCCCGAGGTGCTCGTTATGTCAAATTTTTGGCCATGATACAAGTAGCTGCCCCAAAACCGTTAAGCCTAAAGAGAAGGAAGTTACTCTAGAAACGGATGGGTTCCAAACAGTGAGTAGCAAAAACCGCAAGCACAACTTAAAGTTACGTACTAATTTTCAATATAGACCAAAAGGGGGAACAACAAATGTTTCTGATTTGGCGGGTTGCTCTAAACACCCGGGCTCAAACAGTAATAGTGTAGATAATGGTAATCATTATGCTGCACCTATTGTTTGTGATGTTGTTCAAAATAAGCGTAACCTTGGGAACGCTTTTGAGACTAGTAATATCACACCTATTGATCGACACTTGATTCCGGATAATAGCGTTCCTGTTTTCGGAAAGGCGAACAGTAATAGTGTAAATGGTGCTGCTAAACACCATGTTACACCTATTGTTGGCCATCAAAACTTGGGTAACAGTAATAGTGTAGGTGATGTTGGGAATCTTCAACATCAGGTTACACCTACTGTTTCTATGACCATAAAATCTCCAACAAATCAGAATTCATATGCAAACATTCCTACTTCAAATGGTTTTGACTCTTTAAGTGACATGGAGGATGAAGACGATGAGGTGCAAGACATGAATAATGAAACAACTAGGTTTATGACGACTAATCAAACTAATCAGGGGGCAAGCACTCCCTTTTCACATGGTCTTAATGTTTAGCCTTGCTTCATGGAATATAAGGGGCTTGAACCAGTCCCCAAAAAAAGAAGAGGTTCGTCAAGTTGTTCTAGATAACCACCTTAGTTTGTGTGCCATTTTGGAGTCTCATGTGAATGTGGCTGATGTTTATGATGTTTGTAAAGATGTTTGTGCAAGTTGGACATGGATCTCGAATGGGCATCTTTGTGATAAAGGTTCTCGTATTATTCTCGGATGGGATGAGAGGATCCTAGATGTTATGATCCTTTCCCAAACGAATCAGGTTATTCATGTTCAAATTATTACTAAGGGTGATCGAAAATCTTTCTTTTGCTCTTTTGTGTATGCCGATACTTATTACATTGATAGAAGGATTCTATGGCAGAATTTGGTTGCCCATGGTCATCTTATGGCCAATAGGCCATGGACGATTCTGGGCGATTTTAATGCGGCTCTAAACCTTGAAGATCACTCAAGTGGTGGGTATCAACCCAATATTGCTATGCGGGAATTCCAAGAATGTGTGAATGATATGGCTGTTATGGATATTAATAGTACGGGTCTCCATTTTACATGGAACCAAAAACCGAAAGGCTCTAGTGGTATCCTAAAGAAAATTGATCGCATTATGGGGAACCAACATTTCATTGATATGTTCCCGGGGTCTTTTGGTATTTTTCAGCCATACCGCATCTCGGATCATTCTCCTTGTGTTTTGAAAATCCCAAATGTGTTAAAGTTCAAACCAAAGCCCTTTAAATTCTTTAACTTTCTAGCAGACAAAGCTGAATTTCGTGATATTGTCTCAGCAGCTTGGGCGGAGAACATCTCTGGTTGTGCTATGTACCGTGTAGTGAAACATCTTAAAGCCATTAAACCCCCTTTACGCAAGCTGTTAAAAGACCAAGGAAATCTGCATTCCAAGGTTAAATTCCTTAGGGTTGAGCTAGATGAGATTCAAATGGCTATTGATAATAATCCCCACTGCCCGAAGCTTCGTGAAGAAGAAGCTCAGTATCTTCTTGCTTTTAAGGATGCGGTTCGTGATGAGGAACTTTTCCTAAAGCAGAAAGCAAAAACTGAATGGTTACGGGTTGGGGACTCTAATTCAGCTTATTTTCATAATGTTGTGAAGAGTAGATGCCATAGAAACCGTATAGAGGCCATATTTGAAGATTCGGTGATGTATGAGGGCAATGATGTCGCCCACATTTTTGTCAATCATTATCAAAATTTCCTTGGTATTGCGGGAAGTGTGACCCCGCTCGACAATAATGAGCTGTTTGAAACCACCATTGACCCTCAAAAGGCTGATTTTATGGTCCGCGGTGTTACTAATGCTGAAATTAAAAAGGCCCTTTTCTCTATTGGGAATGATAAAGCCCCGGGTCCTGATGGTTACACAGCGGCTTTTTTCAAGAAATCTTGGGACATTATTGAGGAGGAAGTTTGTACTGCGATACATGATTTCTTTTCTAATGGTAAGCTGCTTAAAGAAATTAACCACACAATTTTGGCTTTGATTCCAAAAGTCCCTACCCCATCAAAAACAACTGATTATCGTCCTATTTCCTGTTGTAATGTAATTTACAAGTGCATCAGTAAAATTATTACTAATCGTATTACCGATGTTCTTGGTGATATTGTGAACATAAACCAATCGGCTTTTATTCCGGGGAGACGAATTTCAGATAACATTCTTCTCACGCAAGAATTAATGCATAATTACCATAGGCATGCTGGTCCCCCTAGATGCGCCTTCAAAGTCGATATCCAGAAGGCCTATGACACTGTTGATTGGGATTTCCTGCGTTCTGCTCTTGTCGGATTTGGTTTTCCTCAAAAGATGATCATGTGGATTATGGAATGTGTTACTTCTCCTTCGTTCTCTATATGCATTAATGGTGAGGTCCATGGCTGGTTTCGAGGGAAGCGAGGGTTGAGACAAGGTGACCCTATGTCTCCGTTCCTTTTTACTATTGTTATGGAGGTCCTGTCTCTTATTATCAAGCGTAGAGTTAGCAATAACCAGGATTTTAAATATCACAAAGGCTGTGAGCATCAAAAGATTGTAAACTTATGCTTTGCTGATGACCTTTTCCTTTTTGCTCGTGGTAACGTGAATTCAGCTAAGCTGATCTTGGATGCTCTAAATGAATTTAAAGAGGTTTCGGGTCTGGTTCCGAGTATCCAAAAGAGTACAGTTTACTTCTGTAATGTCTCTTCCGCTAGTCGTAATGCTATTCTCAATTTCATGCCGTTTGAGGAAGGAATTCTCCCGGTAAAATACCTTGGAGTGCCTTTGATAACGTCTAGATTACTATTTCGTGATTGTAAAAGCCTTTTAGAAAAGTTGCTGTTCCGCATTAATGATTGGAAGAATAAATTTCTCTCGTTTGCGGGCCGCCTCCAACTTATTATTTCAGTGCTTTCTAACATTCATATTTATTGGGCTTCGGTTTTTATACTTCCAACCCGGATTATCCATGAGCTCGAGAAATTAATGCGGGGGTTTCTGTGGTGTCAAGGTGAAATGAAGAAGGGAAAGGCCAAAGTTTCTTGGGAGTTAGTCTGTAAACCAAAGTCTGAGGGGGGGCTCGGGATACGCCGTATTAAAGATTTTAATGCTGCCCTAATGGCTTATAATATTTGGGGTATTGTTTCTAATAAGGAGTCCCTTTGGGTTCAATGGATTCATTCTTACAAGTTGTGGGGTAGAAGTTTCTGGGATGTCCCGTATACAGGTTCCATGAGCTGGTCTTGGAGGAAGCTTCTTCAGTTGAGAAGAATTATTAGACCCTTTATTTGGCATGTTATCCGTGATGGGAAATCTACTTCTATTTGGTTTGATAAGTGGAGTATGGCTTGTCCATTATTTCAGTTCCTAACTCATAGAGATATTACCCGAGGTGGTTTTACTGCTCAGGATATGGTGTCTGATGTTATTTCTAATAATAGTTGGATGTGGCCTTCTGATTGGTACACAAGGTTCCATGAGATTACTAATGCTCCAGTTCCCCCGCTGGTCACGGATCAAAAGGACTTGGTAGTATGGTCTGATTTAAATGGGTCCTTTCAGCCTTTCTCGGTTAATCTAGCTTGGAACTCTATCAGATCTAGGGAGATTGAAGTCTCTTGGTATAACGTTGTGTGGTTTTCTCATTGTGTTCCTCGGCATGCGTTTCATATGTGGCTTGTTATGAACAACCGTTTAAAAACCCAAGATATGCTGAATCAGTGGGATGTTCCCCATGACACGGATATTGATTCTTTTCGGTGTCCTCTGTGTAATCTTGTGCCTGATTCTCATGCCCACCTTTTCTTTGAATGTTTATACTCTTCGCAGGTGTGGTTAAAAATCAGATTGCTTGGGGGGATGGACAACATTGCTCCTATTTTTGCTGCTATAACTGATTACATTACTCCAATGTCCAAAGGTAGATCGGCTAAGAGTGTTGTTTCCCGTATCTTACTTGGAGCCACTACATATTACATTTGGTTAGAGCGAAATGCTAGGTTGTTTAGAAAGAAGTATAAATCGCACAATCAGTTGTGTGATGAAATTATTGCTACTGTTCGATTAAAACTGATGACCTTGAAGTTTAAGAAGAAGACAGTTGGTGTTAAGCGGATGCTTGACATTTGGAAGATCCCGGACACGATTGTTTAGTTCGGTGGGATGTTTTGTGTTTGTGTTTTCTTGTGAGCGATAGTCTGTTTTGTGAGGCTGTTTTGCTAGTTATAGTTTTGGTCTTAGCTTTGTTTATGGCATGTCATAAACTTTGTCTTTGTTGTGTCGAGCTTTTGCTTGAGGTCAATGTGGCGTTCAGTCACATTCCTATGTAGTTCTTTTTGTGATTAATATATTTTAGCCAGGGTGAACCCTTTACCCAAAAAAAAAACTGATACTGATGGCCCTTGAACCATTATACCTACTAGACACGACCAATACCCTATAAATATACATTTTACAAGTAATAGGTGTCCATAACCCATAACCAAGGCCATTGAACCATTATAACCACTACATGTCCATAACTCATATCGATGGCCCTTGAACCATTACAACTACTAGACATGACCAATAGCCTATAGATATCCATTTTAAAAGTAATAGGTGTCCATTACCCATAACAATCGTCCCTGAACCATTATAACTAGTAGATGTCCATAACTGATACTGATGGCCCTTGAACCATTATAACTACTAGCCATGACCAGTAGCCTATAGATATCCATTTTACAAGTAATAGGTGTCCATAACCCATAACCATGTCCTTGAATCATTATAACCACCAGACGTCCATAACTGATACTGATGGCCCATGAACCATTATAACTACTAGCCATGACCAATAGCCTATAGATATCCATTTTACAAGTAATAGGTGTCCATAACCCATAACCATGGTCCTTGAATCATTATAACCACTAGATGTCCATAACTGATACTGATGGCCCTTGAACCATTATAACTACTAGCCATGTCCAATAGCCTACAGATATCCATTTTACAAGTAATAGGTGTCCATAACCCATAACCATGGTTCTTGAACCATTATAACCACTAGATGTCCATAACTGATACTGATGGCCCTTGAACCATTATAACTACTAGCCATGACCAATAGCCTATAGATATCCATTTTAGAAGTAATAGGTGTCCATAACCCATAACCATGGTCCTTGAATCATTATAACCACTAGATGACCATAACTGATACTGATGGCCCTTGAACCATTATAACTACTAGCCATGTCCAATAGCCTACAGATATCCATTTTACAAGTAATAGGTGTCCTTCCCATAACCATGGTTCTTCAACCATTATAACCACTAGATGTCCATAACTGATACTGATGGCCCTTGAACCATTATAACTACTAGCCATGTCACATAGCCTACAGATATCCATTTTACAAGTAATAGGTGTCCATAACCCATAACCATGGTCCTTGAACCGTTATAACCACTAGATGTCCATAACTGATACTGATGGCCCTTGAACCATTATAACTACTAGCCACGACCAATAGCCTATAAATATACATTTTACAAGTAATAGGTGTCCATAACCCATAACCAAGGCCATTGAACCATTATAACCACTACATGTCCATAACTCATATCGATGGCCCTTGAACCATTATAACTACTAGACATGACCAATAGCATATAGATATCCATTTTAAAAGTAATAGGTGTCCATTACCCATAAAAATCGTCCCTGGACCATTATAACTACTAGATGTCCATAACTGATACTGATGGCCCTTGAACCATTATAACTACTAGCCATGACCAGTAGCCTATAGATATCCATTTTACAAGTAATAGGTGTCCATAACCCATAACCATGGTCCTTGAATCATTATAACCACCAGACGTCCATAACTGATACTGATGGCCCATGAACCATTTTAACTACTAGCCATGTCCAAAAGCCTACAGATATCCATTTTACAAGTAATAGGTGTCCATAACCCATAACCATGGTTCTTGAACCATTATAACCACTAGATGTCCATTACTGATACTGATGGCCCTTGAACCATTATAACTACTAGCCATGTCCAATAGCCTACAGATATCCATTTTACAAGTAATAGGTGTCCATAACCCATAACCATGGTCTTTGAACCATTATAACCACTAGATGTCCATACTGATACTGATGGCCCTTGAACCATTATACCTACTAGCCACGACCAATAGCCTATAAATATACATTTTACAAGTAATAGGTGTCCATAACCCATAACCAAGGCCATTGAATCATAATAACCACTAGATGTCTATAACTGATACTGATGGCCCTTGAACCATTATAACTACTAGCCATGTCCAATAGCCTACAGATATCCATTTTACAAGTAATAGGTGTCCATAACCCATAACCATGGTTCTTCAACCATTATAACCACTAGATGTCCATAATTGATACTGATGGCCCTTGAACCATTATAACTACTAGCCATGTCACATAGCCTACAGATATCCATTTTACAAGTAATAGGTGTCAATAACCCATAACCATGGTCCTTGAACCATTATAACCACTAGATGTCCATAACTGATACTGATGATTATAACTACTAGCCACGACCAATAGCCTATAAATATACATTTTACAAGTAATAGTTGTCCATAACCCATAACCAAGGCCATTGAACCATTATAACCACTACATGTCCATAACTCATATCGATGGCCCTTGAACCATTATAACTACTAGACATGACCAATAGCTTATAGATATCCATTTTAAAAGTAATAGGTGTCCATTACCCATAACAATCGTCCCTGAACCATTATAACCACTAGATGTCCATAACTGATACTGATGGCCCTTGAACCATTATAACTTCTAGCCATGTCCATTAGCCTACAGATATCCATTTTACAAGTAATAGGTGTCCATAACCCATAACCATGGTCCGTGAACCATTATAACCACTAGATGTCCATAACTGATACTGATGGCCCTTGAACCATTATAACTACTAGACATGACCAATAGCCTATAGATATCCATTTTACAAGTAATAGGTGTCCATAACCCATAACCATTATTTGGAATGTTGTTTGTTGCTGATATAGAGATTGAGGAGCACTTGTTCAGAAACAAGTTTTGTGTTTTTAAGCATGAAGTCAGGAGGGATATTATTCCAAACCATGTGGGAATTGGTCATAGTCAGGACAAATTTAGTCAAAGATGTGATGTGATGAATTTCTGGTGGTTTTGGAACCCTCCTGATTGTATGCACTCTGAATACAATTTGCATTTTAGAGGCTGTTTGACTTTGCTGAAGACAAATTTGGATGTGGGTCTAATGAGCAGATTTGAAGACTGGGCCACATTTGTGATTGCAATCTGGGCAAATATGAAGTGGACTGTTTTGAGTTGTAATGGTATGATTCTTTGTCATACCATTATGGGTCCAATTTTGACTTTCTTTGAGTCAAAATTGTGCCTTAACTCTTTTTGGGACATGTTTGATGATGATGATGATTTGAGGCTTACGTTATGGAGCTGTTATGATTATTCTATGAGGTTGTTGACTTTTTCTGGGTCAACATCCTGCATTGCTTCCAGTTCAAACTGTTTTGGTGGTAATGTCCATAGAAATGAACTGTTGACTTTTTGTGAGTCAAATTTGAAAATGAAGTGTGCAAATGGGATGTTTTTCTCTATCAATACTGAAGATCAAACATACAAGATCCGGACCAGTTTTGAAGACCTAGGCATTCTTGATAGATTTGGTTTTTTGGATTATTCTAGTGATTATTTTTAATGTTTTTGTGTACTAGAAATGTGCTAGGCTATAGAGTTATGCTTTTGTTATTGGCCTTGTTCCCAAAACATGTGTTGGGAGGCCAATTAGGTTTGTTCAAGATGTGGTAGTTTTAACCCATCTTCGTTTGTACTTTCTTTTAGTTTTTATTTTTGCCGGGTTTAGCCCCCTTTACCCAAAAAAAAACCCATAACCATGGTCCTTGAATCCTTATAACCACCAGACGTCCATAACTGATACTGATGGCCCATGAACCATTATAACTACTAGCCATGTCCAATAGCCTACAGATATCCATTTTACAAGTAATAGGTGTCCATAACCCATAACCATGGTTCTTGAACCATTATAACCACTAGATGTCCATAACTGATACTGATGGCCCTTGAACCATTATAACTACTAGCCATGTCCAATAGCCTACAGATATCCATTTTACAAGTAATAGGTGTCCATAACCCATAACCATGGTTCTTGAACCATTATAACCACTAGATGTCCATAACTGATACTGATGGCCCTTGAACCATTATAACTACTAGCCATGTCCAATAGCCTACAGATATCCATTTTACAAGTAATAGGTGTCCATAACCCATAACCATGGTCCTTGAACCATTATAACCACTAGATGTCCATAACTGATACTGATGGCCCTTGAACCATTATACCTACTAGCCACGACCAATAGCCAATAAATATACATTTTACAAGTAATAGGTGTCCATAACCCATAACCAAGGCCATTGAATCATTATAACCACTAGATGTCTATAACTGATACTGATGGCCCTTGAACCATTATAGCTACTAGCCATGTCCAATAGCCTACAGATATCAATTTTACAAGTAATAGGTGTCCATAACCCATAACCATGGTTCTTCAACCATTATAACCACTAGATGTCCATAACTGATACTGATGGCCCTTGAACCATTATAACTACTAGCCTTGTCACATAGCCTACAGATATCCATTTTACAAGTAATAGGTGTCCATAACCCATAACCATGGTCCTTGAACCATTATAACCACTAGATGTCCATAACTGATACTGATGGCCCTTGAACCATTATAACTACTAGCCACGACCAATAGCCTATAAATATACATTTTACAAGTAATAGGTGTCCATAACCCATAACCAAGGCCATTGAACCATTATAACCACTACATGTCCATAACTCATATCGATGGCCCTTGAACCATTATAACTACTAGACATGACCAATAGCCTATAGATATCCATTTTAAAAGTAATAGGTGTCCATTACCCATAACAATCGTCCCTGAACCATTATAACCACTACATGTCCATAACTCATATCGATGGCCCTTGAACCATTATAACTACTAGACATGACCAATAGCCTATAGATATCCATTTTAAAAGTAATAGGTGTCCATTACCCATAACAATCGTCCCTGAACCATTATAACCACTAGATGTCCATAACTGATACTGATGGCCCTTGAACCATTATAACTACTAGTCATGTCCATTAGCCTACAGATATCCTTTTTACAAGTAATAGGTGTCCATAACCCATAACCATGGTTCTTGAACCATTATAACCACTAGATGTCCATAACTGATACTGATGGCCCTTGAACCATTATAACTACTAGCCATGACCAATAGCCTATAGATATCCATTTTACAAGTAATAGGTGTCCATAACCCATAACCATGGTTCTTGAACCATTATAACCACTAGATGTCCATAACTGATACTGATGGCCCTTGAACCATTATAACTACTAGCCATGTCCAATAGCCTACAGATATCCATTTTACAAGTAATAGGTGTCCATAACCCATAACCATGGTTCTTGAACCATTATAACCACTAGATGTCCATAACTGATACTGAAGGCCCTTGAACCATTATAACTACTAGCCATGACCAATAGCCTACAGATATCCATTTTACAAGTAATAGGTGTCCATAACCCATAACCATGGTCCTTGAACCATTATAACCACTAGATGTCCATAACTGATACTGATGGCCCTTGAACCATTATACCTACTAGCCACGACCAATAGCCTATAAATATACATTTTACAAGTAATAGGTGTCCATAACCCATAACCAAGGCCATTGAATCATTATAACCACTAGATGTCTATAACTGATACAGATGGCCCTTGAACCATTATAGCTACTAGCCATGTCCAATAGCCTACAGATATCCATTTTACAAGTAATAGGTGTCCATAACCCATAACCATGGTTCTTCAACCATTATAACCACTAGATGTCCATAACTGATACTGATGGCCCTTGAACCATTATAACTACTAGCCATGTCACATAGCCTACAGATATCTATTTTACAAGTAATAGGTGTCCATAACCCATAACCATGGTCCTTGAACCATTATAACCACTAGATGTCCATAACTGATACTGATGGCCCTTGAACCATTATACCTACTAGCCACGACCAATAGCCTATAAATATACATTTTACAAGTAATAGGTGTCCATAACCCATAACCAAGGCCATTGAATCATTATAACCACTAGATGTCTATAACTGATACAGATGGCCCTTGAACCATTATAACTACTAGCCATGTCCAATAGCCTACAGATATCCATTTTACAAGTAATAGGTGTCCATAACCCATAACCATGGTTCTTCAACCATTATAACCACTAGATGTCCATAACTGATACTGATGGCCCTTGAACCATTATAACTACTTGCCATGTCACATAGCCTACAGATATCCATTTTACAAGTAATAGGTGTCCATAACCCATAACCATGGTCCTTGAACCATTATAACCACTAGATGTCCATAACTGATACTGATGGCCCTTGAACCATTATAACTACTAGCCACGACCAATAGCCTATAAATATACATTTTACAAGTAATAGGTGTCCATAACCCATAACCAAGGCCAATGAACCATTATAACCACTACATGTCCATAACTCATATCGATGGCCCTTGAACCATTATAACTACTAGACATGACCAATAGCCTATAGATATCCATTTTAAAAGTAATAGGTGTCCATTACCCATAACAATCGTCCCTGAACCATTATAACTACTAGATGTCCATAACTGATACTGATGGCTCTTGAACCATTATAACTACTAGCCATGACCAGTAGCCTATAGATATCCATTTTACAAGTAATAGGTGTCCATAACCCATAACCATGGTCCTTGAATCATTATAACCACCAGACGTCCATAACTGATACTGATGGCCCATGAACCATTATAACTACTAGCCATGTCCAATAGCCTACAGATATCCATTTTACAAGTAATAGGTGTCCATAACCCATAACCATGGTTCTTGAACCATTATAACCACTAGATGTCCATAACTGATACTGATGGCCCTTGAACCATTATAACTACTAGCCATGTCCAATAGCCTACAGATATCCATTTTACAAGTAATAGGTGTCCATAACCCATAACCATGGTCCTTGAACCATTATAACCACTAGATGTCCATAACTGATACTGATGGCCCTTGAACCATAATACCTACTAGCCACGACCAATAGCCTATAAATATACATTTTACAAGTAATAGGTGTCCATAACCCATAACCAAGGCCATTGAACCATTATAACCACTACATGTCCATAAGTCATATCGATGGCCCTTGAACCATTATAACTACTAGACATGACCAATAGCCTATAGATATCCATTTTAAAAGTAATAGGTGTCCATTACCCATAACAATCGTCCCTGAACCATTGTAACCACTAGATGTCCATAACTGATACTGATGGCCCTTGAACCATTATAACTACTAGTCATGTCCATTAGCCTACAGATATCCATTTTACAAGTAATAGGTGTCCATAACCCATAACCATGGTTCTTGAACCATTATAACCACTAGATGTCCATAACTGATACTGATGGCCCTTGAACCATTATAACTACTAGCCATGACCAATAGCCTATAGATATCCATTTTACAAGTAATAGGTGTCCATAACCCATAACCATGGTCCTTGAACCATTATAACCACTAGATGTCCATAACTGATACTGATGGCCCTTGAACCATTATAACTACTAGCCATGTCCAATAGCCTACAGATATCCATTTTACAAGTAATAGGTGTCCATAACCCATAACCATGGTCCTTGAACCATTATAACCACTAGATGTCCATAACTGATACTGATGGCCCTTGAACCATTATACCTACTAGCCACGACCAATAGCCAATAAATATACATTTTACAAGTAATAGGTGTCCATAACCCATAACCAAGGCCATTGAATCATTATAACCACTAGATGTCTATAACTGATACTGATGGCCCTTAAACCATTATAACTACTAGCCATGTCCAATAGCCTACAGATATCCATTTTACAAGTAATAGGTGTCCATAACCCATAACCATGGTTCTTCAACCATTATAACCACTAGATGTCCATAACTGATACTGATGGCCCTTGAACCATTATAACTACTAGCCTTGTCACATAGCCTACAGATATCCATTTTACAAGTAATAGGTGTCCATAACCCATAACCATGGTCCTTGAACCATTATAACCACTAGATGTCCATAACTGATACTGATGGCCCTTGAACCATTATAACTACTAGCCACGACCACTAGCCTATAAATATACATTTTACAAGTAATAGGTGTCCATAACCCATAACCAAGGCCATTGAACCATTATAACCACTACATGTCCATAAGTCATATCGATGGCCCTTGAACCATTATAACTACTAGACATGACCAATAGCCTATAGATATCCATTTTAAAAGTATTAGGTGTCCATTACCCATAACAATCGTCCCTGAACCATTATAACCACTAGATGTCCATAACTGATACTGATGGCCCTTGAACCATTATAACTACTAGTCATGTCCATTAGCCTACAGATATCCATTTTAAAAGTAATAGGTGTCCATAACCCATAACCATGGTTCTTGAACCATTATAACCACTAGATGTCCATAACTGATACTGATGGCCCTTGAACCATTATAACTACTAGCCATGACCAATAGCCTATAGATATCCATTTTACAAGTAATAGGTGTCCATAACCCATAACCATGGTCCTTAAATAGTTATAACCACTAGATGTCCATAACTGATACTGATGGCCCTTGAACCATTATAACTACTAGCCATGTCCAATAGCCTACAGATATCCATTTTACAAGTAATAGATGTCCATAACCCATAACCATGGTTCTTGAACCATTATAACCACTAGATGTCCATAACTGATACTGATGGCCCTTGAACCATTATAACTACTAGCCATGACCAATAGCCTATAGATATCCATTTTACAAGTAATAGGTGTCCATAACCCATAACCATGGTCCTTGAACCATTATAACCACTAGATGTCCATAACTGATACTGATGGCCCTTGAACCATTATAACTACTAGCCATGTCCAATAGCCTACAGATATCCATTTTACAAGTAATAGGTGTCCATAACCCATAACCATGGTCCTTGAACCATTATAACCACTAGATGTCCATAACTGATACTGATGGCCCTTGAACCATTATACCTACTAGCCACGACCAATAGCCAATAAATATACATTTTACAAGTAATAGGTGTCCATAACCCATAACCAAGGCCATTGAATCATTATAACCACTAGATGTCTATAACTGATACTGATGGCCCTTGAACCATTATAACTACTAGCCATGTCCAATAGCCTACAGATATCCATTTTACAAGTAATAGGTGTCCATAACCCATAACCATGGTTCTTCAACCATTATAACCACTAGATGTCCATAACTGATACTGATGGCCCTTGAACCATTATAACTACTAGCCTTGTCACATAGCCTACAGATATCCATTTTACAAGTAATAGGTGTCCATAACCCATAACCATGGTCCTTGAACCATTATAACCACTAGATGTCCATAACTGATACTGATGGCCCTTGAACCATTATAACTACTAGCCACGACCACTAGCCTATAAATATACATTTTACAAGTAATAGGTGTCCATAACCCATAACCAAGGCCATTGAACCATTATAACCACTACATGTCCATAACTCATATCGATGGCCCTTGAACCATTATAACTACTAGACATGACCAATAGCCTATAGATATCCATTTTAAAAGTAATAGGTGTCCATTACCCATAACAATCGTCCCTGAACCATTAAAACTACTAGATGTCCATAACTGATACTGATGGCTCTTGAACCATTATAACTACTAGCCATGACCAGTAGCCTATAGATATCCATTTTACAAGTAATAGGTGTCCATAACCCATAACCATGGTCCTTGAATCATTATAACCAC